>CM070074.1:86303384-86994966 GCA_036250285.1 Pyrocoelia pectoralis | reverse complement strand
AAAAAATATGTCTGGTCTTGAGATTGTAACGCCGAGTTGTAAGCTAAGCTAAAATCGAGGCTAAAATGACAAGACGATGAAAAATTTCATTGATATTTTACTTAATTTACGAAAAAGACTTTTAGAATTTAGAAAATTTCGAAAAACGCCTTTTTCTAGTTAAGTTCAGACTACCACAAATTATTCCGTAAAGATTTTTAAAAAATTAAAAATTAAAAAAAAATCCATTTGAGCCGACTTTTTGGCGAGCACTGTATACCGAAAAATTGTAATTGTGGTTTCTTTTTTTTCCGGATACTTTCTAGACAGACTATATTGCCAAAAGCGACCACCACGGATATAATACTGTTATTAACATTATAATATGAACAACATGTTAAACAAGCTAAAACATAATTGCAAATGATAATAATCGATATACACAATATTCGAATAATTTGCCACGAATTAAAAGATAATAATTGCCAGTGAATTAATATAGGTTTCGCAAGTTCCGTGTAAAATACTTATAATTGATTAACGGAGTAGGCCCTTACTTTTTTTTTTAATTTACAACACGGCGCGGCGTGATGGGTAAGATTGGTCGCAAGTGTTCGTTAAGAACACGCGGTAGTGTGTTACTTAAAATAGTATGAACACCATTATAATTATTTTTGTTGATTTACTTTTTATTTGTTCGTTTTTAATTGCAAGAAATACTTTATTTTGTTAGATTGTCATGAGTATAAAAACTGTTAAGATTACAAGCTTCTTATTTGATATAGGTACGAAATAACATAAATATTTACAATAATTTTATTTAACGTTTTTTTTTTATACGTAGTTGACTATAATCAACTTCAAAATTCACAGCAAATCTTATACGTTTAGACATACAAAATAGAAAACAGTTTAATATTAATAAATCTCTTAGCACTGCACTAACTGATGAGGAACTATTTTCTGTAAGTCGGAGAACGTTTGGCCGGTTTGGTTTTTAATTTCATCTAATTTTTTAATACTAGTACTGTTAATACTACTGCACCTTTTGTTTAAAGTATTTTCAAAATCAAATGGCATGTTCAAAACACGATCACTTATGTCTGAATTTACCGATGTGTCGCCGTAAATGTTTAGTGAAATAACCTTCGTTTCTTTCAGAACTGATGCTGATTGTTGTGCCGACAACGGATATTTCACTTAAGTTCTTTTTCCTACCATACGTTTTCTTGGGTATTCGTCTTCTTATGTGTTTCAGTGGACTGGAATGGATTGAAGTTTCAGGAAATATCCATGGCGAGTTACCTGGAAAATAATTTTATTATTTAATGTAGGTACATAATCAATAAAAACACATGTTCGACATAGAAAAACACCATACGAAATTACATTTGTTGTCCTTCCTGTCCGCATTTCAACTTAGTACGAAGTACGAAGTTTGATCAAATAAATCGCATAATTTAATAAAATAAATTACGTTGTAATGTGTTTGGAAATTAACGTGAATGACTGTAACAATTTTTTTATCTTTGGGAGTAGGAGTAAGTCGCAGGAAACAATGGCTGAGCCGAGGCCCCATAATGATGTTGCTTTTGGCAAAAAAATCACGAAAATGAAGTACTAGCACGTGTATTATCGTAGTACAATTTCTAAGAATTCTTTCGCCACAACTACGAGCATTTCATTGGATTCTTTAGCAAAAACAGGACTTCCGTACGAGTTGATGATCGGCACTAATGGTGCACTGCGTTTGAAACCTGAAAAAACAGTGAACAATTAAGTAGGTATTCACATTTGATCAAATTTCAAGAAACTTGCGATTTTGACAGTTCGGGAAGCATTTATCAAGACGATTGGGTCTGAGGTTTGACGTCATTATAAACCGTTTCAACCTCATTGACTTTACTCAACAACTCCTGAGCAATTTCCTTTCGATTCGCTGCGCTCCAAATATCATGTGTAAAGTATCCCAAAAAAATGTTTGGGATGAAAGAGATGATATGATGTCGGTGTTCATAATTTTTTCTTAACCTTTTCAATGTTGTCATTAGTTCTTGATGAACTAGGGTGTCCCGGCGGTGATCGCATCCTCAATGTCTTCACCTTTTCTTGTAATCCCTTGTTTTATTTATATAAAAGTTCCCAAAAGCAACATACAGCATTTTGAACATGGAACACGTTATTATATATTGAAAGCGACAGCGAGCTTTAATTTGCAACATTTGTTCGGCAAATAAATATCGCGGAGAATACCTACCAAAATACGTGCAACTTTTTCAACAATCATCAATAAGTGTCCATGAAAATATTACTATTTGTAAAGATACGCAAAGTACATGTTAAATAAGAATAACAACACATAGATAAATTGTGACAATTTTACTTATACACCCCGTAAAATTTTAAAATTCCACTTAGTTTTTGATCAAACCTCGTACTTTCAGAGGAATTAAAATCGCTTTTACTTTTCCATTAATGTACTTTTTTCGTTGATAATAATAGTAATTGTAGCGTGAAGTAGGAGACACTAATTTAGAGATACATGATTTAAACGTTACTTCCCTTTAATTTCGGTACAAATCTATAAACGTATATTTTTTTTAGATAACAATGAATGCTTTTCTGTAGCGAAATTTTAATTAAGTAAAGTTCAATTAATTATTCTCCAACAACCTATATAAAAATGTTTACAGTGTAATTATATAAAAAAATCGATAAAAATGCATTACCTGTTGTAAAATATTCGATAGGGATTGCATTCTTCTGTAGCACGCTTTCACTTACTTTTTATAATAATGTCCAATGATAAAAAATGTTCTTCACATATATCAATTTTACCTAAACTATCACTACCCTTTTAAAGCAATTTCTATATGCCGCAGTTTTTTGCCACTACTTTTTTAGGAAATCTAAAAACGCTTAATGTTTTTGTTTTCTTTGATTTTGTTGCAATTATGTAAACACAAACGTGATTAGATGAACACATTTTCATAACCGCATTCCACAAATTTATAACTTCTACAGCACGTATTTCTTTAAACCGTAAAGAACGTGCTGCCACGAACGCGCAGATAGAACTGAAGCGTTGAATGAGGCATTGAACTCTCAGACCCAAATGCATTTTTACGCCTATAGCGACATCCACATCTCAGACCCATCAGGAGCGACGTTAAATCAAGCGTAGTTTCGCCTCTTTATATTTTTCACTCAACGGTTATGGTCTATTGTGTTTAGCGTTCATTCTATACCTAGTTTCTCTCTTACCACCTCATTCCATATTCTGTCCCTTACGGTTATTCCTTTTACTTTTTCTTTGCTGTTCTGTTCTTTTCTCTTTCTGTATTTCATGTCATGTCAATTGCTTGCATTTTGCTTTTCATTCGAGTTTATAAAGACCAACTCTTACCATCGCATAGTAATATTGGTCTAGAAACAGTCTTGTAGATTGCCATATTAGTTTTTCTGCTTATTCCCTCTTTCCAAGAAATGTGTCATTCGAAGCGTTTATGATCTTCCATGTCTCCTTCCCGATGTATGAGAACCCCAAGCACATAAAGGTCGTACTTTCGTATATTTTCGACATAACACTTAACAAGGTAATACCTCGGCGCTTCTCGCACATTCGCTTGTCACCTATCTTGTGTGTCAAGGGGTACTTTCCTTATCTTTCAGGCGATGTTGAAGATCTTCGTTAGCATATCTACGACTTAGGTTTCTATATTGAGATTCCTTATCACTTGGGAGTTATTTTGCCATGCACAGCAGCCTTCCCACTTTTATTCCCTTCATTGCTTCTGAAACCTTTTCTGGTGTTATACCGTTTGCACTTTCGGTTTGAATTGTATTTAAGTCGACATCATACGTGGTGGTGGTTCGCTGGTTCCGCTCGCAAAGGGGGGAATGGATAAAAAAATTAATATTGTGACCGCTCATTTATTGCTTTTTATCTTGTATTTATGTTGTATCATTCCATGTAGAAGAGCTTTTGGTCTTTCCCTTGTTGTATCTTCTATCTTCTATGCTCTTGCTACATTCTTTGGTTGTGTTTTTCTTGCTTTTCTTCGTGAATATAATATCAAATTTTCCAATCATTAAATACTGGTGGCTGTATATTTCTGCGTCTTTATTAACTCTCACGTCCCGAACCTTCTTGCAGAAGGTTGTGTTCATCAGGATATAATCTATTATTGACCTTTCGTTTCCTTGTGCGTAAAGAAGGTATTTATTAATATCTTTATTGTATTTCTATGTTCAGTACCCTTTACTCGCTTACCGAAATGTTTCCCCAGTGTCTTATATTACTGGCGTGTCATTTGTGTATAACTTATCCTTTTTGCTGCCCTATTTTCTGTTTTAACTTATAGTAGTATACGGGCTTTTTGTAATTCTTCGATCCTTTCTCCCTTCTTTTTTGTCTCTGTAATTACTAAAATGTCAAGGTTTTCTTTTTGAAATTCTTCAGGTTAAAATTCCTTGCCGTTTATTCTTTTTATGTTTCATGCCCCTATTTTTATTGGATCTTTATTGGATTTGTGCTTTGATGCCTTGCCTTTAGTGCGTAGGCCGGTTCATTTTCCGTTATCGTTGCCAGTTTCGTCATCATGTGATCATCTTCAGTTTTTTTCTCTAGTTTTTTTGAGAGAGTATGTTTATTTTCCTAATTTCCTAATCCGTACTGATGCTCTCTGGTGACCTTGGGGCACTCATCTTTTCCTTTGAGAGATATCCAGCTCTTTCCAGTTCCCCGACTTTCTCAGCACTTCGGTTCGCACACTTTCTTTGGTTAGTTTTACTAATATTGGCCTTTCCCGTTGTACGTGGTATTTGCCGATTTTTTTGTTTCGTTCATGTCTATTTTTTTTATCAAAGTTTATTTTTAGCTGTCGTATGACGGCTTCTATTATCTCCTCGTGCCCGTTGTATGGTTTTATTTTCTTTGTCCTTTACTCCTCTGATAACAATATTCTTTCGCCTAGAGAGGCTCTTTCCAATTTTTCTATGTATTTTCTCAGATTGTTTATTTACGTGCCCCTTCAATGCCATATTTCTTCTTTATTTCCAAACCTCATTTCAATCATTTTTCCATTTTACTTTTTGATGCTTTCGTTTATCTACCGGAACATTTTGGATCACCTTTCCACGTCGATCATTTCGTTTAATAGTTACCCAATCCCGCAAAAAGTAGTCCACAGTTTACACGTTGCAAAACTAACTTTTATAGATCAATAACCATTATTTTTACGGTCCTGTTTTTATCGTTGATGATTTGTGCGTTTGCGAGTTATGTGTAAACGAAGGTTTCACTGTACTTTACGAAGCAATTTAACATGCGTGAACCCTATTCAACCGACCACCAACAAATATTAAATACATTTCCCTTCCATACTTTGAAAGAAAACTCCACAAAACATAATACAAAATCTATAACCTATAAAGTAGCTTTTAAATCCGTCTCTAACATCTTTTTAATGATAAAGACAAAACACAAGGCTTTGAACTCCCGTATTTTATACATTGAAACAATTTCGGGTGGAGCTTTACTGTTACAAAAGCTTACTGTTTTTATAAATACTGTAGACGAATTAAATGTTTTAGTTGATTTAACTCCTACAGATACTTTTACACAAATTCTCGATTTAACAAGATATAATCAAAGCTCGTCTCCTACCTTAAAGGCGGAAAGATCGTTAACGAAAGAATAGGTAAACAGTGAAACTTGGATACCTATACTAAATAACACCTTATTAGGATAAGAATTAGAAGTCTCTTTTTTACATTTCAGTACCCGTTCAATTAAAGCACAATTTTGAGATCTTTACACGAAAATGGCTAAATGTGAAAAGAGCTAAAAATAGATGGTTTTAATTAAGGGAGATGTAATTTAACTATCATATTGAAAACATTTACACTGTTTCAGTATTTCCACATACCTGAACTTGCCGCTTATTAATAATTCAAATACATTGTTATTTCGAGTGGTATTTAAACTGTGGGGTAGTACTAGTACATTTCCATATTGTACATCAAATATTTAGATGTAACTTTTTTTCCCTGTATTATAGACCTGATTTTCATAATGTGTTGTCTTAGATAATTTATTAATATTTTCATGCCATTAATTATCGGATGTGTTGTCATTATCAAAGACGATTGTCGTTTTGTATTTTTACTTTTCTATATAAATGGAAGCGTTCCTTCTACAACGGATTTAATTCAGGAACAACATCACATTTTGCATATTAAATAAAATACGGGATCATTCCATGTTAAGGAGACAGTATGAAGTTGAACATGGAAGGCAAATGGCCACACTGCATGCCAAGGATGTCGCATGTGGCTTTGACAAAATTTTTAATGCATATTGTCTTAATTTTGTTCGAGGTTGAGCGTAGTGATAGTTTTAGGGTTAAAGGTCAAGGAAAGATTTCCTTAATCAAAGCCATTGTTTCTTCGGCTGTGTGACATGGTGTACCATCTTCTCAGTAAGATCTATCTAGATTACTGATCTCGCATGAGGTGGCCCTAAGACTCTCCTTTTGCACCTTTGGGGCCTTCCGTAGTTTATGTTGTACAGTACATTTTGATTGTCAGTTCAGTTATTCTTTATTTGTCTTAATACACAATTTTAACAAAAAATTCTTAATTCTACTACCTACTATAAAACTAGGTACATTAACTAAAAACTTTATTTCCTCCACTCCTTCTTTCTTTATTTCCCCTACCCTCCACAAATAAAAACTTTCTACTCTTGTCCCATTGTCTCTAGCACCCCCTTCATCCACTCTACCCCAAAATCACCTTTCTTTCTCTCTCGTCTTCCCTTAGATCCTCACATTCCCTCATCGTATGCCATATATTTTCCCTCCCTTCCCCACACATTCTACACATCCTTTTCTCATCCTCCCACCAGTAGCTGTTTTCGTTTTCCCCGTTCCCGCACCTGAACCTTGCCGCCATTCTTTTCCCCTTTAAACCCATGCCACTCAATAAATCGTAGCCTTCCACCACAATCTCCATATATCTCTCATTTTGGTTGTCTTCATTGCTTTGTCTGTGGCTTCATATCTTTCTCCTTTTCCTTTTCTTTAGCATATTCTGTAGTGTTTGGATGCATTTTACCTATTTTTTCTTCACTATCTCCCCAAGGTTTAGATTCTTTTGTGTAAATGGAGGACGGTATTTATTAATCTTCTACACATTCTATTCACACCTGCACAATAATTGGCATAGAAGTTTTCAAGTAAAATAATTAAAATGTTCATGTCAAAAGCTTTAATTGTAACTGGAGAACCCCCCAATAACTTAACTAAATCTAGAATCAGCATCATCACGTTGTTGTCCTACGTATCATTACTCACAAAGAATTGTACCAGCAATTTGTTTGAATTCTTCAGTCATCAATACTTTTTTCGATCTTCAGCTGAGGATATGGCGAGATTTGTAACTACGACTGAAATTCCTAATCACGCCTACGATATCGCGATGTATATTTTTCCAATTAAGGTTTCTACGAAGAAATGGAAGTGGAATGATGCATAAGCTCGAACGGATTTTCATAACCATAGTCCTTTATATCAATTTCCTCTTACCACTGGTTTTGATCTCAAATTTTCACTGAATCTTAAATGTGAGGGTTTACATGACGTTCTTGCATACATTTCCTAAATACACACATTCACGCGTTCTTCAGTACCAAAGACCCTTCATAAGATGGTGTTACGAAGATATCAAAAATAGTTGCATATCCATGCACAAATACCAGCTAACTAAGGCACACTAAAATCTAACAAATATAAAAGGTATAAAGAGCAAAAGAGAGAAATAAAACCAAATTCTTAGACATAATTTTGAGCGCTCCTGAATCAACACAACAACGAGCAAAATTGGCGACAATGCCATTATTCTGATAAAATAATGCTTCCCCCTATTAAAAAGCAGGTATCAAAGATATAGGAGCGGCAGTTATTAATTTATAGAGAATTTCGTTTATAATCTTTAATGGAAACTCAACAGAAAAGAATTAAGTTTTGATGCTACGACGTTTTAAAATTACAAATTTCATTCTTCCCTGAATACGACGACCCATGGCAAACATAAAACTCTTTAAACTTACAAAACAATAACATTCACAGTATCAAAGTTGGCAACTTTGTCACTACTAACGCATGAATCATGTCGAATATTTATGCTTGCTCCTATTTTTCGTATATATTTTCGATTTCGGAAGCAATACATTTGCTAGGAAAACAGATACCCGACAGAAATTCGTTTTCTATTGCGCATCCTCATCCATTTGTGATACATCTGAAGTTGGCATCTGCATGTACAAATGATTAATTAATTTAAAAACTTCTTCAGTACTTACATTTTTTATAAGAAAATCGATTTGACAATATTTTCCTATATGTTCACGTATTGTTAAAGACATATCGTAATTTCCTAAATTTTGATGCCACTCCTACAGAAATCTCTGATTGGTAGAGACCATTTGAATAAAACACTAAAAGTATAATTAGGTAAGCATGTATAAAAGAATAACTCAAAATTTCGACTATTGATAGATTGTTTATTGCCAAAGAAATCGTGATTTGTATTCATATTTGTCCTGTGCAGATATTTTTTTCTAGTGAAGAATAGACATTCCCTTATGGACACTAAGCGTTCAAGGGATTCAGAGACGTGAGGAGTATTGTACATCCTTCTCATCCTGGTGGAAAATACCGTTTGTCTTACTCCAAATACATAAATAATAGAAAGTTATTGTAAATATACAATGCAATCAGATAATATTAGAAGTAAGTAATTCGATAATTCGGTAATTCGGTTAAAACTATTATTAGCGTGACTAGTAAATTGTGATTTGAAAAACGGAAACAATATAATGTCATAGAGAAAATATAATATAATAATACTCGTATACTGGAATTTAATTAAAAATTGAGTTGGTTTCATAGTTCATTAAGTAAATTTACTTTTTGTGACCCATTCAGTACCATTCTCCAATCCTTTGGAATACAGGATTAACTCATCGACGCACTGCTGTGCTACTTTATCGCATGATGTGTAAAGTTGAGTGTTTTCGACAAACTCTTTATAAAATGATAAAACATCGTAAGTCAATTTTACACTTATTTCGAAGAAAATTGTGAACATTAATAGCAATGTTACACTATGGGATATTGGAGTTGCAAATGACAGTTTAACGAGCGTTATTATCACTTTTAATTGCATGCTGACTATTCGTAACGTAAGGGAACTGCATTTATGTAATCCTATTCAATCACAAGTGATATAAACTTGCTAGAAAGCTCGCACAAATATGTGATAATATCCTCACTTTATTTATTATGCCTGAAATGTAATTGACTGACAAGATTAGGTATATCCACAGTCATTTGCACATCCACATTTTACTGTTTCGCGGATCTCTTCCACTCCAATTGAGCAACTTATACCGTTAAGTCCAGTGCTTAGCCGTAATATGACATCGCTTCTTATTGAAACGTTGTGTGCTTCAAGTCTGAATCACTTTCATCGAAGTCCAAAGGAGTTCAAATAAGCCGTCCCACCTCACCCTATCTGGTTATCTGTGAGATATACTGCAGGAGTAGGTAATATGGAAGGGTCTTAATACGCCAAGGAAAGTTAAACCAAACGCTTCCTCATATACCACAAAGATTTCAGCAGCATGTAGCGTCCTGCACCAAACGCAAAATGACCTCATTAACATAACTATCTCTAGTGGACTTACATTAATCATCATTGGACTGTAATTACCGTTCGTTTTTTATAAAATGAGTTTTTTTCGATTTTTCTGCAACTGGCTGCCTTTCTACTTGTTTGCAAACCATTCCCAAACACTTGAAGTGTTGTTATTGGTTGAATGTCGGGATTATTGTGAAACAAGTTCTAATTCTCAGAAATATCATTGTTATTTAACAAATTTGTAAAGTTTGAATAATTTCGTGTCATATTACTTAATATGTGATTTTTCAAATTTTGATCCTCACGTACTCTTTTACTCTTTTTTCATAACCGCTCTTGAATGTTTTATATAATTCAATTAACAATTCTGTGATATCCTCCAGTTTTGATCACTCCGTTCAAAAAATTTTGAGTAGGTACTTTAAGTCTCATCACTTTAATACCTACTTCATGTTTCCCCATCAACGTACCGTTGCTTAATATTTTTAACCATATCGAAAATTTTTACTTAATTTTATGTTACCAGTCGCCACATTTATATCAACAATAACATCAATTACATCAACCATAAGGTTACGATCGGTATATTTCTCATAAAAAATAGTGGCTCGAAATAGAATAAAAGACAGCCTGACTACGCTCACAGGCCACAAGGTAACAACTGAGATAGGTAATGCACATTGAGCTACCCAGAAAAGCAATGGATAACGCATGGTATTGTAAGTGCAACCCGTAATAAGCAATCAAACCCAAGAAATAACATATTTAAAACACAATCCTCAAAATATCGTACTGAAGTAAATCGTATAATAAAGAAAGCGAAGCTACAATACCACCAAAACAATGGCGACTCGAAGAAAATATAGAAATGTGTCAATAACATGAACAATACAGATTACAGGGTGTGTATAAATTGACGAAAAAGCTACACGTTGCGACATTCTTCATTCAATTCTGAATCGAACATCTTAATGGTAAAATGTTGTATCATGCCTCATACGTCTTCACAAGGTTCTCGAAGTTCGGACTTTTGGTCTATAATTAAGTGTTACTTTCGATGTCTGTTGATAGAGATAGCTGCGATTGAGAATAAAGGAATTTTGATACTTTTGATTCGTTAACAATTTCTTTTGGACTTCAGAAGTTTGTTTTTAACATTTCTTTCTTAACGTATTTTTACGAAAAACACATTTGGCAATGTTGTACAGCAAACTTTCCATTCTAATGTGATTTCAAAGGAGTTCAATCATAAGCATCATAGCAACGGCATGTATTACAGTCGTATGCTGGTTTACAGTACATATTGCCAAATGTATGTTTCTTTTAAGTGGCTCCTGAAGACATACGAAGCATAATAGAACAATTTAAAATTAAGATTTTCGATTCAGAATTGAACGAAGAATGTCGCAGCGTGTAGCTTTTTCGTCAATTTATACACACCCTGTATATGAGCACCGAGATAAATCTCGACAATGGACAGAAACTAAGAGGCACATGCAGTCTCTTCTTTGTTTGCTGTTCTTTTTTGCATTTTTGATGAGAATAAATGTACCAAACATATACGTAACGTTGTATCACAGATACATCTGTGGTTGTATCTTGGTAACTCTCGTTATCTAGCATAATCTGTTACCCTTGTTCATGACACATAGTGTCGAAACGCGTCGGGTTACGTTTAAAACAAAAAAAATAGTGGAATTACTTGTATTATGTTCCACAAAGTAAGTTTGAAGAAAATAATTTTCAATTATTATCCTGGTAAGTGGTGAATTATTCTCGTACTTATTTTCGTGGAAAGTGAAAAAATTCATTGAGTATTAGAAAACTGCTAGATTATTACCGTAGAATCATCATCTTAGAAATCACTTTGTCAGTCTGGCAGTAAACAAATAAACTTCCGAAACTAAGTAAAGAAGTCGAGAAAAGTTTATTAGCGGAAATGATAGGAATATGATGGAATGTTGAAAAACGTTTTCAAAACATAGACGTCAAGTAAGCGATTATCAAGTTTTTACGATTACGTTATTTCCGTTATCTGTGTATTTTTGTATCACATAAAAATGATTTGGCACTACGTTTATTTTTTATTACTTTCGTAATGCTTTCTGCAAAACGTGAAAGCTTGCCGCTGTCGTCTTAAAATCAATTCCCAACGAATTACAATGTCGCATCCTTCCTTTGCAAAAAGCCCCTTTACGGAGAAAGAATAAAATATTTGTGCGAGAACGTTACAATTAACATTAGTGAGATCTAGGCCAATCAAATTGTATATATTGAATTGAAAATCTCAAAAGGAATAATATTTAAAATGCAAATATGACAATGTGAATGCTTGAGAATATTGGTTTTAATGTTACTGTTTTCCATTACCGCTCAAATCGTTTACAGATATAGAGCGGGTAATATTTGTTGTTTTTCAATTATTTTCAAAATAAGCTTCGAAAATAAGAAAACGTAAAATATTATCTCCCCGGGGGCGAAAAGCGTTCGGTTCAATTCTACAATGAGAAATTAAACTGTCATGTAAGGATATCGAATTCTATGCCATATATGCAATTTATTAAAAAGATCCATACTGAGAACTGACCTAGATAAGAATAAGTATATTGCTCTTTATATTTTAACTTGTACATACCTAGAACATGATCCAAACGAGCTTCGTTACCTGTTTTTGTGACGAGTACAAGAAAATTGCGATGTTTGTGCCTAGAGCGAAATGATGTTAAAACTTTCGGAAATCAATGAGGTTAGGTAAGGGAGATACTCCTACACACTCTCCAAGACATCAAAATAGCATCCTTTTGTATGCAATTTTCTAGTTTACATCGCATTATTATTACAATATTGAGCTGCAATAGCTCGTAGACAATATTGCATTCTTCACAACGTTATGGTAACATTTAAGAGTTTTCCACTACAACAAATTTCAATTTTCATGTTTTATGGACCAATAAATTATGCAATTGAATGGAAGTTACTGTTTTAGAATCGACACACATTAAACACCAAGATAGCGTCGTATATTAGATGGAGAGGTCATTAAAAAAGTATTTATGTTTTCCAAAATCATAAACCGCAATTGTTTCGTATTTTCTTTTCTTAATATTTCGTATCCAAGTACAAGTTATTACGCGATAAATTGACTCGCAAGTAGCGGAGAAGCTTGCTAAACAAATTTGGTATGATCCATTCCTTTACATTTATAACGACCCTTAAGGAAATTGAAACAATATCAATAATTTCGGCAGCAGAATCTGAGATTGATTGTATAAAACATTGTTTTTCGTATTTTCATCTTTTCGTGGATCATTTACTTGACGGATTCCATTCCATTTTAAATAACAGCTCAAGTTTTTTTTTAAATAATTGTTTTTTGCACTCTGAGAGATTGAAAAACGATATAATCTAAAACTTCTCATGTGTAATTGAAATATATAAGGAACAAGAGGAATAGGATAAGTATAAAAATCCTTGAGAGCTTATAGATTTTAGCCGGGAGGATGAAACGGAGGTTAAATAAAAACTGTTTTCCGTACAACAGAAACGTATTAGCTTACTCGTAGAGCTTTCAGTTACTGTTCGTCACTTAATATCGCTTTGGAGATATCACTAATCCAATTTTTCATCTATCGATATGAATTACGGCTTATCTTTTACATTATTACGTTAGACTAACCTTTAGTGTTTTTCTTCACATCAAATGGAATTAGAGCTTTTTATTACATTCTTGTATGCGATATATAGGCTTTTCGTTACCGCCATTCAATTGAACAGGCTTAGAACTAAACTATAATCCGTCTATAATCCCTTTAACACACAAAGGGCTAATTAGAAACTCCCTCTAAACTTTAATCTTTCGAAAATATATAGTGGTTAATTTTTCATACGAAATCATCACTGATTTTTTAATAAACCGTTGGTTATGGGTAATTGTAATCCATTAACGCGCACAGTAGCTTTGACTAAAGGGAGGAACTTAGGCAAATGAGAGTATATTTATTGTTTTTGCAAACATTCTCTATTTAAGCGTTGACTGAAATTTTCAATCAACGATTTAGGGCAACACATTTTTGCATTCGCTTAGTAAAACAGGTAGACATAACGCTTTTTTCCAATATTCTCTGCCTCCTCTAGGGCTCATTTGTACAGTGAACGATGTCCGAGTTTGAATTGACATGGTGGAATTTTCATTAGTTGTTCACAGTTCAGTGAACCTGGGAAGAAATTGAAAGACCATTTTCTTGGAAACGTTGCGGGAAAAAGCTCATTCGTTGGATTTATTTCACTTCGAAACATCTACGTAGCCGACTGAGCTTTGCTTTTAATCAATGACTTGCAGTAAATAAACAAGGAACGATGGGAAGAAATTGAACGACTATTTTCTTGGAAACGTTGCGGGAAAAAGCTCATTCGTTGGACTTATTTCACTTCGAAACATCCACATAGCCGACTGAGCTTTGCTTTTAATCAATGACCTGCAGTAAATAAACAAGGAACGATGGGAAGAAATTGAACGACCATTTTCTTGGAAACGTTGCGGAAAAAAGCTCATTAGTTGAACTTATTTCACTTCGAAACATCCACATAGCCGACTGAGCTTTGCTTTTAATCAATGACCTGCAGTAAATAAACAAGGAACGATGGGAAGAAATTGAACAACCATGCTCTTGGAAACGTTACGGGAAAAAGCTCTTTTGTTGGATTTATTTCACTTCGAAACATCTACATAGCCGACTGAGCTTTGCTTTTAATCAATAACCTGCAGTAACCAAACAAGAAACGATGGGAACAAATTGAAAGACCATTTTCTTGGAAACGTTGCGGGAAAAAGCCCATTCGTTGGATTCATTTCATTTCGAAACATCCACATAGCCAACTGAGCTTTGCTTTTAATCAATGACCTGCAGTAAACAAACAAGGAACGATGGGAAGAAATTGAACGACCATTTTCTTGGAACGTTGCGGGAAAAAGCTCATTCGTTGGACTTATTTCCCTTCGAAACATCAACATAGCCGACTGAGCTTTGCTTTTAATCAATGACCTGTAGTAAATAAACAAGGAATGATGGGAAGAAATTGAACGACCATTTTCTTGGAAACGTTACGGGAAAAAGCTCATTTGTTGGATTTATTTCACTTCGAAACATCCACATGGCCGACTGAGCTTTGCTTTTAATCAATGACGCCTCTCCGTTCAATTGTGGCAAAGTTCTATGGCACCAATTCACACGAACTACTTTTTGTTGGTTCGTTGAAAAAATCGGTTTCTAACATCGAACTCTCGGTGCAAGATCTTTTGACTGCAGCACCTGAGACCTAAACCTTCGCATTTTCCTTGATTCGCTGACGTACTACACCAACAGATCTTCTAAATGACCGATACTCACCAAGACTTGTATGCCTGCCCTGAAACTCTGCATACCAGTAGTACATCACTGTTTTTACTGATGAATACAGAAATACGTTCAACAATACGACTTTCTTGAGAAAATTTGCTTACAAAGCCTCGAACTGAAGTTGGGTGGATTTTTATGTTGAAACAAATATCACAAAGTAACAAACATGTGATCTGCAAATAGCTCTATAAAATTTTTACAGTATTATGGCTTTTCGTCAAATCTCACTTCATAAAAGGCAAGCCTCCCGCACAATATTGTAGTAGCTCAATATTCTAACTTGCTAATGTTAATTCACTTTCTTTATCAGTAGTAGAACAGCGTCATATTATTTCGGTTTGGTGATAAGACTTGCCGACGCCATACATAGTATTACTTTATTGACTTTCCAGACAGATTTCGTTTGTTTCTATACACTCAACCACCCATGATTCGTCACCAAATATTATCCGTTTAAGTTCTGGACTCAAAAATGTGGTACTTTTGGAACAATCTTTGGCGCCACACATTTCATGCCTAAAACGTCTAAAGAATGGCTTCATAACAGCTACATAGTACATTTGGCGATTGTCCATATTTATTTTTATTTAGCTACAAAATAAGCTTAATAAACAAGAAAGGGAACGTAATTGCGGAAATAATCAAAGTTATAAACGACATGGGAACGGGAATGAAAGAAGGTTAATAAATCTGGTAATCAAAACGAAGAATTAAGGGAATAACTGGATCGTCCTGGAAGCAAGTGGAAAATAAGGAAAAGGCGAAATACAATTTAAAAAGGGGGTGAGGAGGTGGGGGCGAAAAAACATTAGAAATAAAAAACAGACACGAAAACTGGTTTTTAATAAGAATATAAATTAATGGGAACCGAGATTTAGCAAAGGGGGTACACATATTATGGCAAACAACTATATGATAACAATAAACAAATCAAATACACCAAGAACAAGAAAAGAAGGAAAAGAGCAAACATGGCGATGACGCTGATACTAAAGAAAATGGAGAAAGTAGAGCAATTGTTGAGTTATGAAGCGTTGCCAAAAGATTCATACAAAAATAACCGAAAATATAAACTTATTCGCTCTCTTAAAAAGATGTTTTTTTAAATTTTTATCGAGATAGGAGGGTGATTATAATAACACGTAACCCTCACATTAGGTCCCTTTGCACAACCTTTTAGATAAGGTTCTTTTGGTAGGGCATGTGCAGGACACTCATAAAAAAATGCGGCACTGTCTCGTCATCTGTGTAGCATCTTTTAAAAGATTGTGATTCGAGCAAACCTATATCTACGTATAGAATACAGTATAGTTTACAATACCAAGAAAATACCTCCACTCGACAGCCCTGAGCATAACGATAGTCTAACATCAAGTTCCGCCTAGCCTTCTGCTAGAGTTGGGTGTGTTGATGCCTGTTGAACTAAATCATGGCTTTGGGAGTGTTGGTATTTGTTGCTTGCTGTAGTATGTGATGACATTTGGCCAATTTTGCTGCTTCTGGAGATTTTAATTACTTTGTGATCTCACGAACAGTTCTTTCTATAGGAGAATGTGATGTATGGGAATTTCCTTTATCTCACAAGAGGTCACACTATTATACTTAAACAAAATCTTTCGGCCAACTATATAGGTAGAAAGCCACACTACAGCACTACAATGTAAACACCAAAAAATTATTCTTCTATGATGAATTGACTTTTCTAGGATTATATGTGGCTTTTTTGAACCTCAACACCTACGTTTCAACATGATACATTTGGAACCTATACTGAGAAGCTGTAATGCGGCAATAACTATTTTGATTCAACTCTTGAATGGGTTGCATTTTGTAAGCAAATAATACAAAATGTTTACAGAGTATTGTTATCAGAGGAATAACACTGAGTGGCTGATCTAATTATAGCGCTGCACTTCTTTGAAAGGCACCACATCGTCAATAATTTGTGTTAATACCACAGGTAATATCAATAGAGCTAGGATTGTCCAGCATTCAGGACCAGCAAAGTCTGAAAAGGGTTAATTTCCCATTGTCCCATCAAGAACGAACCGACGCGACGTCTTTACCAACAAGCCGATGTCAGAGAATCACTTCCTGAAGAACATTATGGAGTGTTAGTTGTAACGATATAATAGTACGTACGCCTGTCAAAACGCTAATCTAAGTGCAATTGGCTCTAATTAGAAGAAATCGTGACTGTGGAATAAATGGAGCAGAGACGACTGTCTGAAATTACCAATCACCGGCGAGACTCTACCGATGACCATGACGGATCAGGTGTCAGGCTAAGGACCAAGTTAGCAAAAATCACATTACGTCCACCTGAAAACAAGATCTATCTTCGGAAAGTATCGGAAATAACGTAAGCCTCCTGTGGTAGGATTGTTTTCCGGTCGCGATGAAAATCTCACCGTGAACCCGGTGAAGATATCGCCCTGTCCAGCAAAAAGATCGCAGTCAAGTTCTATGAAGTAATGGTGGCGTGACGCCTTTTGGAAATGGGACAGGTTACTGCCAGTGCCCCGAGACTAAACTCTCAGAAAGGCTAAAGAACCAACAGTCATAATTGTTTTTGGCAAGGCCCTGTAAGGAAGTAAAATTGATCAACGCCTGTTAACCATAGAGGATATCGTCATTGGTGACTCTTAACCATCATACCGCGCAATTTTTACAAACACAAGTCACCATCAAATTTACGTCGTTTTTAATCATGAGATTCGCACCAAAACTAAGGAAACTTTAAATATGTATTTACATTGAGACCGATAGCAGTACTGGAATGTGGCTAGAAAGGGCACTTTTCTGTTCGTGAACAATCTCGAGTTTTTTTATCTGTTGCTAATGTCCATGTTAGTGACCTTTAACGTAGTCTTGGCTTAGTTTATAATGATTACCTCATGTACTCTGTACTGATGAAGGTTTATTATTCATTTTTCTTTTGGCCGGATTGTTCGTATTAAACACTTCTTAGGTTTTAGTCTTGTTATTATTATTCTCTAGGGGTGGCCCCAATTGGTTCCTGTACTGCAACTTTTTGGTCTATTGTGCTCCCCGCTATTGCCTACATTTCGAGAATGCCTGTATCTTTAACAACGTCCAGGATTTTAGTAGGGCGAATCTTCTTGTGTAATCTTTTCATGTCCAAATGGGCGTTCCTCTGCCTTTGTGTATGTCTCACATTTGGCAGATCACGTGATATGGCGCTTCGTCCTCCACACCACAACCGTGCATAACGGATTACTGGGCAGTACCATGTTGTGCAGATCGCCTGTGAACAATCTCTGTCGCAAGTTTTATGTTTGTTCTACTTGATGGAAGCAGCTAAATACCAATTTGGATTTTCCAGAAAGATCTTGAGGGTGTTCTGTCCTGGAATTTTCGGCCAGTATCTGTAGTGCTCTTTTGTGAGTATTGCCTGAACCTTCTTTTTGGTTGTGTTATATGTAATGCTACAGTCCGGTTTCCCCCTCCCGCAAGCTCGGCGGCGATTACTGCGTGCCCAGGTGCTCACTCTATGGTGACTGTGTTATACTTGTCTAGTGCGTTTAACATTTCTATACATAGTACATTGAAGGACTGGCCTTGAATTTACCACATATGAATCTAGTGCTCCCCAGTCGCTGCTTTGCTGTCTGTAACTAGAAAGATTTTCCTTTGGCAAAATTTTCTTTTAATAGCATAATCAGTTTAGTAGGACATACTGTTTTGGTTACGCTCTTAGTTGTCATACTTCACAACTAATACGGTCTCTTCAAATCTGCCAGGTTTTAGTTTTACCCGTATTTGATAATGACATAAAAGGATAGCAATCAACATCTTTGGGGGTCTTTTCTATGTAAACGCAAGTAAAGTACCCCCTTATTTGTGATTTACTGCATTTCAATAACTAATCTCTGAGCTCTGCCATAGTTCCGTATCATTCATTGAATATTACAATGTGATTAGTGGTAAACGAAACGAACAATTGTTCATCTCCGAAATGTTCTACAAAGAGGTTCCATTAGTTTAAAATAATGGTTCATTTTATGACCATAAAAGATTGTTTAAACTAATGTAATTTTCTAATTTAACAACGAACATACATTAAGGGAACAGAAATTAAACAAATTTGAATAGATTAGCGTACAATGAATACAATATTAGTGTTAAAGCAAAAAACGCTGTTATTGAAAAATTTAAATTTCGATCGCTTGTAATTCTATTTAGATTAAATGGAAAGCTACCTTTTTATTATCGGTTGCATATTGAAATTACAGGAATAATATGAATATTTTTAAATATAGGTCGTAATTTACATATGCAACGGGTCCGAATGGAAACTATAATCAGCAGCTTCCTGAAATACGCTGTCCGTGATTGTATGCATTAATATTCAAATGGTGATGCAGACACATTTAAATGCAAAAAGCGCACTGACTATTGCATTACGCATTCACGTCCTAAATACTCTTCAACGTGAAGACTATTGAAAAGTGTGCTAAAATAAACAAGTGACATACTTTAGAAAAAATCAATAAGTTCTGAAGATGTGTAGTTAAAAAGGATGAGAAGTAATATGATTTGTGACGATAATGAGATTAAATCACATCAAAACATGGCCTGTAAGTACGATGGCGGTTGTACAATTACGTGTGAATTTGGAGCAGGAAGTGCAAGATTTTTACGTTAACAATATTCCATCTTCCGATTATGATGAAGTTATACGCCCTCACGTTTCCAACCAAAATGAAGATCGCCGCCAATCCGGACCCGTTTTGCCATTATCAAGAAAGCATTTAGAGATATTTACAAAAATGTCATCTCATCCCCATAAAACTGTACGAACTGATACCGTTTCAACAATCTTGGAGCAAGACGAATTCGACTCCGAACTTCAAAGCAGTACAAGTGAGTATTTTCACAATTTTTTAACATTTTGTATAAATTTGGTTACGCCTAACACAGACACGCAGCTTTATTCAATAGTTTTCCTTAATCTTTATTTAAAATTAGCATAATATGTCTCTACATTTGCTTCCCCTGATAAACCAACTACCTTCCCCCATTGGAGTCTTCTATTTCATTCCTTCAACTTTACAACATTTACATTCATGTAATATTATATTCCCCCTTTGCCATTATTAATTTGAGTTTACACTATTGTTTTGTTCAGGATTTTAAATAAACATTCACCTCGAAGTCAAATAACAAATTCCTTGTGCAATCTGTTACCCAATATTTAATGAAAGTATTTGAAATTTTATAACTACCCTTTAAATACAGAGCTTCGGCGTGTTTTTTATTTCTTCCAATAGCTGCAACGTGACGTTCAATTTTTCAATATTGTGCACTTTTTGAGTCATTTACTGCTGTCGCAGGCGCTCCAGGTAAGGAACTGACTGCGATTCTGACAAAGAGATAGATTAGAAGTTGTAGAGGGCCTCCTTGTTTAGGTACAGTGGAATTACTCTAGAATGTGAATAGTTTTTTACGCATCTAAACACTCCACCTTTCATTTCTGCCCAGCTATATTTCTATCTTGTTTCATTTTCTTGGTAAGTCACCTGTTTCTTCCGCCCTTTTACTTGTTATTTTTTCTGGAATTTCTTCTTCTTGTTTTCTTAAGAACCTTTGGCTACAATTCTCAATTTTCCTTTGAAACATTGAGCTTGAAATTCACGTTTGGGCGCCGTTGAATTCAAGGTAATTGAACGGAGGATCGTTGGTGATATAGAACTTGAGGTTGGTAAATATTTGTTGTTTCGGTATGAGAAACAAACGTACTGAGAAATATAAGTATCTTTATTGAAACCATAGGGTTGTATTTTTAGATAAGAGAGGCTATATATGGTATATGTCATTAAGTGTTGAGTGCTAGAGCTGAGCATTTTATGATTAATAAAAGAGTTATTAACTCAGTAATGCAGCTGGTAGGCGTTTCATACGTGATAATTGATTTTATTAACAGAAACAAAGCCACTACTGAGTTTATTTTTCGAGATACAAAAAATTTCATAAGATCAAATATGCTCCTTATGATGTCTTTTATATGTTAAAAATAATAGGGCAGCTCAATCTCTCTCAGTTAACCTGAAAAATACTTGTATTAATTAGCATAATTACATGTGATTGTGTTTGCGCCGCGACGGCACAAAAACGGTGCTAGATAGAGGAAAATTGCATATGAACAAATTTGTAGAGCACAAAATTTACTAAAGAAAAGTCCGCGAGAGGGTGTCACTATCTTCGATAGTTTAAGAGTTACAGGCGTCCAAAGTGATGCAAACCTTATTCGCGCAACTGTCCACACCGCTTTTTCCCAAACTAATGGAGATAATTACACCCTCCCGCGGACTTTTTTGTAGTAAATTTTGTGCATTACAAAATTGATTCAGTTCATTTTTTCTCTGTCTAAATATATAGCGGTTTTCGCAGCGTTCGAGGAGAAAGCGTTAGCAGATGTGGGTGAATCAAGACAATTTCGCACTTAACTCTATTTTTTTGACACCTTGTGGTAATTTACATTTAAAAAAAATGGTTACCTGTTGATCTGCACAAACATGAAGACCATAACACAAGATGGAAAAATATACCGTTTTATTTATTTACTGAACACAGCTTAAAACTAAACATTTCTTAGTATAGTTTTTGTTACAATACACTTAATTACAATAGTAGGTATGCATATCTCGTTAATGGTAATAGATAGAGAAGTGATGCAAGAGACTTTATTATACAGGGTATTAAGCTGAGCAACTTTGCTATTGAACATTTTTTAATAATTCAAACTGTTAATAATAAATCTCGCGACAAAAATTCATTTGCTTTCTCATCAACAATAGTTTATTTTTTAGGAAAGGACTAACATCTGTAAGTTTCGTTGTAAGACGTACATACGCGGCTCATTTTTTTTTATTGGTTCACTTTGAAATCATAAATACCGGTATTATTACTACAAAAAATGGAAATAAGAAGTAATTATGTGAAATGGTTGAATTCGTAATGTGAGTTAACCCGAAAAATACTTGTATAAAGTAGCATAATTACATCTGATGGTGTTTGCGCCGCGACGACACAAAAACGGTGCCAGATAGAGGAAAATTGCATATGAACAAATTTGTAGAACACAAAATTTACTAAAGAAAAGTCCGCGGGAGGGTGTAATTATCTCCATTAGTTTGGGAAAAAGCGCTGTGGACGGTTGCGCGAATAAGGTTTGCATCACTTTGGACGCCTGTAACTCTTAAACTATCGAAGATCGTGACACCCTCTCGCGGACTTTTATTTAGTAAATTTTGTGCTCTACAAATTTGTTCATATGCAATTTTCCTCTATCTAGCACCGTTTTTGTGCCGTCGCGGCGCAAACACAATCACATGTAATTATGCTAATTAATACAAGTATTTTTCAGGTTAACTGACAGAGATTGAGCTGCCCTATTATTTTTAACATATAAAAGACATCATAAGGAGCATATTTGATCTTATGAAATTTTTTGTATCTCGAAAAATAAACTCGGTACAGACGAAAAACACATCAAATGCGTATTCCGCAAATGTAATTTACTCTACAGGTGACGTCATGCGCACGGTCTGACGAAATCTGAACGTCGGAGCATCCGGCCCTGCGTTACAGCCATCGAAAAAACTTACGTTTCTGTAATTTTGCATGTTTACTCCCTTAATGAAAAGAAATAAGGTTGATTTTGTTGAGGCATGAAAATAACTAAAATTACGGGTTTTCATCAACCCCGAATAGGGCTCTTTTTCCTTTTCTGCAATAACTTTGAATCTACATGACATGCGAGGACTAGTATTCGATGCGATACTTTAGTAATTTGGAAAGAGACGACCGGATAATTTCGACGCACATAAATGTCACGTAAGTTTCCCAATGTAAATTACTTTCACGCTTTCTACGTCAAACATGTTAAAGCAGAATGCATTACCTCAGTCTTGCTACTAAAGCAAGAAAAATCCATTTTTCTCCTTTCCGACTATAACTTTTTCTTTTGTTCTCCCTCCTCTCTATGTTTGTGTGTATCGTAATTTTTAGGATAGTCGCTTCCTATTTCTGCATATCTCTTGACTTTTTAATTTATTAGATTTTTCTTTGTTTATTATGAAACAATGTATAATCGGTTTCTTTTTTCTGCTATGGACTTCTCTCATCAATTTGTATTTTTGATGGGTTAGTAGCTGACGTGCTGTGTCTTTGAATGAGGAGTTGCTTGAAATAAATTCTACAAATCTGCACCTATGAGCGAGGATTTGTGTTATCAAGGTATTATTTTCTAAGCTTGATTTAGCTCCATATGCTCCATAACCCTCGTTTTCTTCTACTATATTTGGGGGTACCTATATAAAACGGTGTTAAAATTTGGATCATTCACTTATCGTTTGTCCTCCCCTGGATTTGTTATTTACTATGTTATAAGGACAACATACGGGTTTCTCTATTCAGTAGTTGATCTGATCTTTCCCCTTATGTTGATTCATAACATAATCTTCTTCTACTTGGTTTTATTCCAGTACTGCGTCTAACCTGTACAGTATAGTTCTTGTTCAGCGAAGAAGTGCCATTGCCACCTTACAATATTGTTCGAAACCCTTTTATACAAATGGTTGTAACTCGAATTGCCTAAATTGGCAAAACGGACTGGGATTATGGAGCAACTTAATGTTTTATTCACTTCCTTTTTTATGCCAAGGAGGTCAACTTAAGGAGTTTTCCAGATCTTTTTCAGAAAATAGGTCAGCACATATAATTCTGAAAACCCCTGTGTGACTTAACTCGGATAAATGGTGTTACAGTTAGTAAATTGTTATAGTAGTTTGCAAAAATTGCACTTTCACGACACAATCAATTGTTATATAGGTTATACGCTAACAAATTCATCCTCTTTTTCAGTTTTCAATCAAACCAACAACATAAGCGATACAACTACTGACCGTTACGAGAAATTTCACGTACTCGCTTTAGCTCGTATTGAAGATGACCTCCGATACTCCCGAAACTGTAACAGCGTAGGACGACGACCAAGCAACAAGGTCGACAACTGGGACCTCATCTATACAGAAGCTCCCGAAAACAAATTTACAAGAAACTGTAACGACAACAACCCCGTTATTGTCAAAACGAAAAATAACATGTGCAAGAAACATAACGAGTGCTTATTACCGGATATACCTCTAGACGCTCGTAAAGCGACAACATTAAGACGACATTATTATCCCGAAGGTGGTTGGGGTTGGATAATAATTGTATGTGCAGTGCTTTTAAATGTTATCAATCATGGATTACAATTATCCTGTTCTCAACTTACAAGACCGGCCGCTGAAAAATTTCGTGTGCACACAAGCGATTTTGCAGGTAAGTCTTTCATGCATTTTACATTTGAATTTACAAATCGATTTTGAACGGTTATGTTGGCAAAGACGCTTTTCCAGCTTTATAATCGTTAAGCTACACGGCCAATTGGATTTATGCAATACATTTTATTCACGTAAGGACGATGCCAAACAGTCTATAGAAAGAGGAAGCGAATGTCGGTGGAAGAAATAATCTGTGAGACTTTATTAAATTTTGGAACGTGAAATGGAATAATTCGTTTTTGATCACGTTAACTTATTTTACGAAAATGTAAAACGCGGAACGTCGATTTTTTACGTTTTAAAATTTTCGTTTAGATGTACGACACATATTGCATTAGCGATACTGTTGAGCATGTTAATGGACATTGATTTTTATTCGCGTACTCGTATTAGTATGTTGCCATTTTTCGGTTAAAAAGGCGGGGAAAATTAGATGTTGAAATAGGTAATAGTATAAATTTAAATTAAATGACCAGTAAACTGGCACACAACTTTCCCGTGTTTAGTTTTTTGCATAATAACTCAAAATAAAATAGTTTTTGCATAATAACTAAAAAAGTATATATATGATGTGTAGTAAATAGTTGTAAGCAGAAAATGATTTCTGATTTTCTCCTGAAATAATACACAGGGTAAGTTTAAAAAATTTTGTTGTACTAGTATAAATATAAGCACGATGTATTTGGTAGAAGAGAAGTACCAGTAAAAAACTTTTCTTTTTTATTAGAAAGATTTATCCATTTTGTCAGTTTATATAAATTTTACTTAACGTTTCACTGAATCGATGTCAGCTTCATCAGAATGTTATTGTAGTGTGAATTGTTTAAGTGTGTCTAAAAGGTAAACGAAGAAACTAAGTATTTACATGATAGGTAAGAGTACTTGAATAAGGTATATGAAAAGTATACATTAGGTTTTTTATTAATTTTTAAGTTAACTTACGTGTAATAGCGTATGATGTATTCAAGTTGGTAAATTTTCTTTGAAGTTTCAAGTTAAGAGAGATTACAAACTCTTTCATTTTTTTTTTTTTTTGGTTCTATTTTGCAATGTATTAGTAGTATTTTTATTTAATTTTTAATATGTATGGTTGTCATTGAGAAGGGGAAACTATTGAGGTACGTAGGACTTATTAAAGAAAAATGACCTAAAATTAAGCGCAAAATCCAAAAATTTGAAAGTATACAGGTTGTTCCATTTAAAATAACAAATTTAATATCAACTTGCGGTATTACCGGAAGTGCTGCCAAATTTAATAATATTTGAGATCGACTTGCAATGTCGAAAAAACCCCAATTGGAAAATTTCATAATTCTATCTTATGTAATTTTTGAGAAACGTCTAATGGCCGGTAGTCGTGAAAAGCACGGGAAAGTAAAAATGGAAAATACATATATACTAATCTCAGTATGTGTTCTTCTCTTTTGTCCACACAGCTGTCACAAGTTAAAAAATTCTTTCCACATTTACGTTTGGGGGCATAATCGAAATAAGTTCTTTAGCAATCCTGAAGGCCAAGTACTATTTCTATTACGCCTATTGAAAATAATCTATTTCTATCTATCTATCTGAAGCTATTTATTCAGACCTCCTCGCAGTTGACTTTCGGCCTGAATGCCCCCATGAGTCACCCTTATTACTAGGTTTAGAGTTGGTAGCTTAAAGAGAGTCTGTATAGAAGCTGTACTAGTCGTCATTATCCCTGTAATACTAAGGTAAGCACTG
This sequence comes from Pyrocoelia pectoralis, assembly GCA_036250285.1. NCBI lineage: Eukaryota > Metazoa > Arthropoda > Insecta > Coleoptera > Lampyridae > Pyrocoelia > Pyrocoelia pectoralis. The sequence goes on along the minus strand of CM070074.1, from coordinate 86,968,808 downwards.
CGCTGCAAAATGCTTTCGGTGTGTAAAAGTCTTATATTAACACACCAGTGTCCATATGCAATGAATGACAGGTTTAATCATCCTAGAGCTCACTTGCTCCCCAGCGCTCATTTACAAAGTTACAGAGACTTTGTAGTTTTCTAGGTTCTTTGGTTCTTCTGTTCAACGTTTGTTCCCCATTTTGGTAAACCTGATTTTTAACACATTTTTGCAAAACGTAGATTTTATGTATTTTTTAAAGAACATAATTCCGAATAACACAAGTAACATCAGCAATTGTCTTAAATTTCACACTTCAGAGCAACTGAAACCTATATGAACGGAAACCAGTTCAAAAAGCCAAAAAAGCTAACTGTTGATGCAATTTCGAGGATTCCAGTTCCAACCGTGATATCTGTGGTGGGTAGGAAAAAGAGTATAAGTCAGGAATCCGCTCAAAACAGTTCAAGTCAGTATTAAAATACGCTCGTGTAGCACTAAAAGTTAAGACTAAGAGTCAAGTGTATCTCTATGACTGCACACATAGTGTAACTTCTACCTATCAAATCTCTGGTGAGAAAAACCGTATAAGTACACTTATAGACTACAGGCCCGTATCAAAAATTGATGGGTCATTTGAACCACCAGGAGACCTATGTAGAACGATAGAAGGGCATAAAATAATAAGATTCAGCATTATGCCGTCACTTGTAAGCTGTCCAACTGAGTACAGGTGAGAATTCAAAAGTACAGGTAGAGCGGGTACATTTTGGCCATATATTTTTGTACGGCATTCTTACTATCAATAGATCCATAAAAAATAATGAGAAAACGCGTAGTGCCGTACAAAAATAGTACGCCACCAAGTCGGAAAATTTTTTTATTTTCCGGCGATTTTCAGGGTAAATTTGGTCATTTGATTGTGTACGGCATCGGTTCCATACAGTTTCAGCACCTCTTCTAATTCATTATTCCGCAACGCCGTACAAAATCATGGTACAAGGGGAAAAGATCGAGGGTTGCAACCTCCTCTTTTCCGTGGTCCGGGGGGGTGATTTGAAAAAGTACGGCATCAGTTCCAAAACATTATCTAGCACTCAAAAGTACTATTAAAAATAATGCCGTCAAAAAATTATTGTTCATTTGAACGTATATCGATAATTATCTTAATTTCATCGTATTCTTCATTTATAAAGGTGGAAGGTCATTTGATCCTGTACGGCAACTTTTTTTTCAACATGACATTGCTATAAACAATTGTTTTATAATATTGCCGTTCAAAGGAAACTGTTCTAAAAAAATTATAGAGAAATACAAAACATGCAATTTTTTTAATTATTTAAAAAGTTTAAATAATCGTAGATTAATGAAATATAGCAATTTTCTACATATTATCGTTGTTTTAAATAGTATTCAGGTAAATAAATTAGAAAAAAATAATGCCGTACATTTTAATGCGACAGACCATATTTTTTGGCGGATGAAAATGACACTACCATTCCAAGGGTACTTTATGGTCATCTGATACTGTACGGCATTAACATTTTTTTGAAGAGAACAATTGATAATGTGCATTAATCATTATGCCGTCTATCTGAAGTGAAACGGTATGCATAATTATATCCAAGAATTGAAAACTGTCAATCTCAGTATCAACAGTTTTGTTAGTAGAGTTAGTAGAGAGGTGGGGTAAAAAAAGTCATTATAAAAGCCATAATAAAGAATCGAATGGTGATATCATTATTTCTCGGAAAAGTCAGCATTCGTCTAGAAGGCCTCCAACTCCAAAATTTTAAATGGCACCATAAGTCGAAAAAGGTATTGTTTGAAAGATTGTTATAAAAGAAGAAAAGTAGGTAGGTAAGGCCGATCCTAAATCAAAAAGTCACTAGATTTAGTGACTTTTTTAGTGACTTTTTGATTTAGGATCGGCCTTACATTTTCACGATGTTTTTAGTCATAAAACGTTACTTGAAGGTCACTAGAAAAGTCACTAAATCTGGTGACTTTTTGATTTAGGATCGGCCTTACATTTTCACGATGTTTTTAGTGAGAAAAGGTGACTTCAAGGTCACTCTGGGTTAGGATCGGCCTTACATTGTATCGATGTGCGCTCACGTAGACGATACGAATGTAAATGGCAGCGGGAGGGTGCTGAAGCGGGGGTAAAGCACGCTTCCCTGGCGGTGACTTTGAGAAGTAAATAGAGGTTGCACTTATGCCGATCCTAACTCAGTTCAAGGTCACGACCCCCTGGCGGTGACTTTCAAAACTAAATGGAGGTCGAATGAGTTAGAATCGGCCTTACATTTCACCGAGACGTTTTTAGTAGGTGAAGGGCACTCGCGGTTGAACACGTGTTTACTCTGTAGGTTACTGGTCACTCTGGGTTAGGATCGGCCTTACATTGTGTGCGCTCACGTAAACTATACGAATGTAACTGGCAGCGGGGTGGTGTGAACGGGGAGGTAAAGCTGGCGAGGACTTTGAGAAGTAAATAGAGGTCAGCTGAACTCAGTTCAAGGTCACGACGGTGGTGACTTTCAAAACTAAATAGAGGTCATTCGGAGTCTTGGGGTTCTGAACTGGGGCTAAAGTAGGGTTCTGAACGTGGCTGTGAGGGTTTGTATCGCGGCTAAGATTGAAATAGAGGTCATTCAGAGGTCGAGTTCAAGGTCACGAGCCCCTGGCGGTGACTTTCAAAACTAAATAGAGGTCGTCTGGGTTAGAATCGGCCTTACTATTTTACGGGTGGTGACTAACTCAGGTCAAGGTTACGACGCCCCTGGCGGTGACTTTCAAAACTAAAGGTCGTCTGGGTTAGAATCGGCCTTACTATTTTACGAGGGAGAGGTGGTGACTTTCAAAACTAAATAGAGGTCATTCGGAGCCTTCACTAAAGTAGGTTCTGAACTTGGGTAAAGTAGGACACGGGTTCTGAACTTGGCTAAGTGGATCACAGGTTCTGAACGTTGCTACGTGGCTAAATCACGGGTGCTAAACTTGACTGATGGTTTGCGATATATGTAAATGTGGAAGGGGTGATGTGCTATATAATGCGGCGCGTATGATTTCCAATCGTAAACATGTGGATGGCATACGCTGCAGAATCGTGGGTGAAAGCCACCGATCTTAGAACGGCAGTGGAACGCCTGAAACAAGAGTTTTCCGCGCTCGTGTTTGACGCCCAACACGAGGTTGTGTACGGGAGAGGTGATTATAGTGAGGAGCAGTGCAACGCGCTTGCCGATAAATTTACGTTGGGTGGGACAATATGCGATAAGTTTTTAAATTATAAGTATTGTGTCGAGTGCCTTATGAAAAGGCTAAATGAAGCCGGATTGGAGGAATTTGCAAACGAATTAAATCAATGGGTATGCAGCGAATCTTCAGCTTCGTCGATGTCCTCTGGCGAGAACGTGAGTGATGAAGAAGAAAGTCACATTTAACGAGGCTCAGAATAAGGTGTACATAATGGTAGTGTGGTCTTTTGCATATGCGGAAGCGAGAAAAGGATCGTGGGTAGCGCTGGATAGTTATCGTTTTAGGCGTAAAATAGAGGAAGTTGGTAGAATTCTGTCGCCCGTTGTGTGTGCACGCACTATTGACGACCCCCCCCTTATAAGAACATTAAGAAGCCTCGCGTAAAATTGGAAATAAGAACGTAAAATGTGTAACTGAAGTTACAATATATATTTTTTAAGCGACACCATTTGTATACAATGTAAAAAATATTAAAGGAAAGCTTGAATTTGCACATGTTTTTTATTATGTAAAAGCTTTCCTTCATCAGCAGCTATATTGGTGGCCATATTAAAAGTCCAAATGTACCTTGGATATGTATAAGTAAAAACGGAGTTTCTACAGCATGAATTTCAGGAAGTTAGAATGAAGTTGCGAAATGTCCCATTTTGGTATTTTAATTTTTTGCGAGAAATTGATATTTTAACTCGTATACGTTTTTAGTGGGTTAAAATATTCAATTTAAAGAAATACTTTGTAATCCTGTCGTTTATCTTCCAAGTAAAGCGATCTAAATTTAGCTTCTTTCCGCTTATTATATTAAAAGAAGTCATTGTGTAACTAACTGCGGTTGCACGTGAAAAGTTACAGTTAGAATTCGGAAATGTTATTGGTTTTAGGGTTTTTTTAGCATTTTTTGTGAAAAACAGGAGGCCTACGATACTTACGTATGTACTTTCAAATTCGAGTAGCTGTAAAAGCATTACTTTTTGGAGGGCCAACCACTTCTAACTTTCAAAACTTAATATTTCATTAGGAACTGCTTAAAAATACTGCAAACGTACGTCTATTATGGTACGTTACCTTCTTCTACTAAACAAAACACCTACGTTGCATTTTTAAAAATAAACACCTCGTTTATATAGCGTCATTTATTATACGAAATTTACATACCTACTACGTTTATATAGAGCTACTTACAGTTATTTCCATTATTTGCAAAACAATCTAATATCTACAACTACTCACTCACAACTATCACTATTTACACTAGGTACGCTTGTTTATTTACACGTTCGCCACTTCTGTTGTTGCTGCACAAATTTCAGGTATTCCTGTATGCGGCCCATCTCGTCTAACAATTTCAATTCTTGCGTTCGAGACGCCTCCAACTCCGTTTGCAAGCGGGCGATGTTGTTCCTCGTGGCTTCCAATTGTGCCTGATAATCCGGTAACATATCTTGCAGCCACGTGCAGGATCGTTCGGCAAGCTCTTGCGGCGTTCGTGGAGATGGGGTGCCTCGCGCAAAAATTGTTCCGTCGCTCGCATACAGGTCCGCCATTTGCTGAATATTTTTTCCCCCGTGTCGGCTATACAATTTAAAACAAATGTTCGTTAACATCTTCATATTTATGAGCGGTACTTTCACTTACTATCGTTCCACAGACAGCTGGTGTTGTGGGGGTGTTGGTGGAACCGCCGGTGGCAGTGGTGGCGGCGATCTTTGCACTTCACTCATGTGGGGCGTAGCGATTATTCTGTAAGGAATTGATATTACACACACATCTTTTTCACGATTAATGTTGACAACAAAACATTGTTAATTGATTACTTACCGATCAGCTTCGTATAGGTGTTGCGCATTTCCTTCCAGCTGCTGTAGCAGCTCTTCAAGCGCGTGGTTTTCCCCCATGTGTTCCGGACTACTGCAAAAATAAATACATATAAGCATACGAGCGTATTTGCGGTTGTCAAAAATAGGCACACTAATAGAATCATATTTACCGCAGTTTGGCTTGCTGGCTCTCGTCCTCCGACATAATGGTAATTATGCTGTACTTGTCACTTTCCAAATTTGAGGGCACATTCTCGCACTTTTTCAGCAACAAGTTTCGCATTAAACTGTCGTTACTTGGCGGCGGCGGCGCCGGTGTTACGAAACTGGTCGACGGTTTCACGTTCTTCTTGAGCGACAACTTTGAATGTTTTCGCGGAGTGGCCATTGTGACGGGGTTGGCGGTATAGTAGTTAATAATTATGGGCGGATACAATTTCAAGTATATATCGTACAATTTTTGTTGAGGTTAGCAGTACGCTAGAGTGGGCGTAGTATTTCCCATGGGAAAAATATAATACTGCTACGTATGCGAAAGGAACACCTGCATTCCCCGTCGTGGGAATCAAATTATGCTGACACGCGAGACGAACGATAACACTATCACGTATCCGTCGTGGGAATCAAAGAATGCTGACACGCGAGACGACACCTGCACCCCAGGGCGGTCATCGTACTTTCTAGTAAACGGCGATAACACTATCATGTATGCGAAAAGAACACGTGCACCACAGTTGACCTTTGAGTCTATATAAGGAAATGTGAGTAATAAGTTTTAAAACCCCCCTGGAAAGTTAAAAAAAGTTAAGAGCGCTAAAATTTGCAAATACTTTAAAGCCCTTCCCCTCAGCCCCACCTGCACCCTGCGAAAAAGGATAGCCATATACACTCGTGTTCCGTCGTCTTCTACTACTGCTAACGTACGTCTACTATTCTCCTATACCGTTTGTTACGTGCAAATTAGAAACGTAGATAAGTTCGTCTACCTATATTACCTACTTTACTATATTACTACTATGTTTCATTCATATACGCTACTCTAATTCCTTCCCTACTACGCGATTTTCAGCAGCTTAGAGAATTTGTCTTCCTACTTGGACAACGAGTAATGCACTTATGCAAATTAATACTTAATTTTCCGGGAATATAATTCTACGAAAGAAAATGCATATAAAACCGACATTTATTACAATTTCACAATCATCATTCTAAACTTCCAATAAGCGAAAATTGTGCAACAGAGGGGTGCAAAATTTTTTAACGTTGATCTATACTTGATTTCGAAATAAATGATCAAAACAGCTATAATCCCCAACTTAAAACTTGCATTCGTTTGTATGAAAACAATCAACAAAATAACAAACACAGACTAAGATACGACTTTCGCATCATGAATTCCAGCCGCAATCGTGCGCGTTCGCGGGCCTTCGTCTATAGCATCGCAACAAAGCAAAATTGTAAAAATAAGTTATTTTAAGGACAAAACAGACTGTTTATGTTATTGGTCCGAGATTTGGAGGTGTTTGAACAATCCCCCCTTAGCGTAAAACGAGGATTATGTCTAATGCACTTACGCAAATTAATACATGAAATTGTTTACATTTATAATATAAATTTGAAGTACATAACTGCAAAAGTAAATTCTAATACTGACGGGGCGGCCAGCGGATTGTAACTCCTCAAAACCTATATTTTTTGCATTAAAATCGTAAATCGCAAATATAAAGCATCAAAGGGGTACTATTTCAACAAACGTTACCGAAAGATAATGAAGTAGGTACGCCAGTAAGGCAGTACTTGGAATTTGTGATACCGCTGTTTATAATATTCGATAATGTGAGAAAATTAATTCACTTTAAATATAGACACAACTGTTATACCATTTCTTGTACAGGGTGTCCTATAACCCTAATCAAGATTACAATAAGTTAGATTTCCGCACTATGTGCGTGAAAATTTCGATGAGCTGTATAATTTCTCGAGATATTCGCAAAATCAGATTTCTTGTGATTACAGAGCCATTATAGCACGAATCGAAAAAAGTTTTCAGACGAAACGTGCGGCGAGCAACCCGAAACTGCAGTAAAAATTGGGGTTCGCCCGTTTAAGATTTCACAGTTTGCTCCCCCCGGCCCCGGTCGACTTTAATATCAGTAGATTACCCCCCTCGTCCAGGGGCGCGAAACAACGTGCATTTAAAAACTGTTTGTGACCCAATTCGTAGTTTTCGAGATATGTATTTCAAGGTGTTTTCATAAAGCGTCCACCCCATATATGCACTACTAATCAGCAAGTACCGTTGTTTATTCAGTAGTCAAAGACTACTATTTAAATAAATTGCGCCGAACGACAATTACACCAGTAAGGCTGTCATAATAGTCGATAATTTGAGAAAAAATCAATTTTTACGAGGTGTATAAATACTCATTTAACGTATTGTTTATGTTACCGAACTGTATATAGATATGTTATCGTAGGTTCCCCTTAATATGCACTTTTAATAGTAAACGAATCCTGAAGACGATTTTTTAATTCAGTCAAACAGTTATAATGAGTGGTAAGGATCTATTCTTGTAAATGAATACTTTAATAGTTTAATATAATAAATTTCCAATTACAGATAACATTATAATTAGTCCATCAATTATCGGGCGAATTGAAGAAAATTATGAACTGCAGCCGTACGGTAAAATATCCCCCCAGTTTTTTAACTAAGTAACTAACTGTTGTTGTTATAGAGAAAAAAATCCTAATCTTGGCATTAATAGCGACTGAGGCGGTAAGTGAATTTCAAATTATTCACTTTTTAAATGTATAGTCTTTCAGAGAGAGTTCATGACGGCCAAAGGGGGAGTATTAAAATTATGCTCCCCCATCTTCACGCACATAGCTGAAGGGGTGATCGACGATCACTCCTTCAATATTTACAGGACCGAGGCTGCAGACGAGGTCATATTTGTAGAAATTGTAAACCTTTTGTACCTGTCTCTCCATAATTGTTTAAATATATTTTTTTTAGGTTTAAATAAAATACCGACGTGACCTTCATATTGTTATGTATTATTACCTCCACCCTACAGACTCATAATGAAATCTATACTGCCCTACTAAACACACAAAGGAGGTAAAGACAGTTCACTTTAAATTAATATAGTAAGGCATTTCTACTACAGATATGGAATTCTTTTTTATAACGTTATCCCTATTTACAGTGCAGATACCTCAAATGTAACCTATTATAAGTGTTGTAAAACGTGCTCTAGAAGTCCTAGACGATATTATCTCATTTTACATCATTTTTGTCGGTAACCCCCTTTGCGTTTAGTAGGGGTAGTATGGAGATCTTTCATACAGGAATATTATTCGCCCAAAGGTAACCTACCCAACCACTTTCTTCAAGTAAAATACTGAGGTGGCACGGATATTGGTATTCATTACTACCAACCCCCCTATATATTCTCATAAGTAATGTACTTACAGTGCTCTTTCATAAGGTACTTAGTTGTCAAAAACGTATCCGCTTGGTTTAACACAAGCCAAGGGATAGGTAGCATTAGGATTAGAAACCTCAGTATTTAGGCGCATTGTAGAGGGGTCGATTGCTGATACCCCATTAATGGCTACATAACAGTTGTGTTAGGGGTTGCAATTATGGTCGAAAAAAATGTAAGTGTTTTGTAATTTCAACTTCTACGAATTTCAAGGTTCGATGGTGGTGCTTGCTAAAGTATGAAACAGTCGTAGAAGGAAACGTCCAATACCATATACCATACATGGAGAGGTAGTGAATTGGGGATTATTGTAGCCTGCATCAGTTCGATAGGGTGATTCACACATCAATAATATTAAACAAAATATGGTGCAGGTTATGTGACTTGCACAAATCAAGTGCATTTACAATTGACTACCCCACACTTACGTGACCCCTAGTGATCCACTGTACGTTTTGAAGATGTAAGTTGAAAGTCAAGGATTTTCATTAAGCAGGTTGCAGATTTTGAGGGCAGGGGAGGGTTTCACTGCTTTCATCGAGGTCCTCCTGATCTGGTGGCATCAGCAGTTGACACCCCTTCAACCACACGATACTGATAGCCTCGATTACCGATACTCGCGTATTCTGCGGCTACTATAGAATGAGAGGGGGGACGATGAATGTGTTTTATCAGCTTTTCTAAAAAGGTCGAAGTTTCAGGGGGCTTATAGAAGGTTAAAGACAGTGGTGCTACCTGCAAGAGAGAGAGAGAGAGAGAGAGAGAGAGAGAGAGAGAGAGAGAGAGAGAGAGAGAGAGAGAGAGAGAGAGAGAGAGAGAGAGAGAGAGAGAGAGAGAGAGAGAGAGAGAGAGAGAGAGAGAGAGAGAGAGAGAGAGAGAGAGAGAGAGAGAGAGAGAGAGAGAGAGAGAGAGAGAGAGAGAGAGATGATGATAAAATTTTATCGATTTTTACGAAGCAGTTGAGAACGATACTACCCAAACAGGCTCCGTACATTACCCCAATTACAATCGATCGTCTTCACAGGCTAAAACCAATTTTCTGCATGTTGTTCATTAACGAACTGCCTTATGGTTGTTATTCTAGTAAATTCCTCATTGCTATTTCATTATTGTTGTTTTAAAAGCCCATGCTTGATTGAATAGCGTTTGAACACCGATCGATCGATCGATTCGAAAATGGAGCTTGTTATCCTGAATTTGCCTGTAGAGGAGCGCGAACAAACTGTCGGCCTAAACCAATATGACCCATTTAACGACTATCCGCATTGATCAATGAATTCAATAAACTGAAGTAGGTAATAGCGTTGTCACTATATCCATGTACCTAGTTGAGCTGAACTCTCGAGTACCTACTACACGGAGAGGATCAGTCGATTGCACACTGTTTTCTTAGCAAATAGACCGTCAAAGTTTTATCGTGTTGTTGTTGTAAACGGAGCTCACATCTCCTACACACTGTGTAAACGTTGTCTAACGCGTTTTACCATTTTCGTTACTGTACCAAGTACTGCAAAGAGTTCATTCCTCTGACAACCGCTAAAGAAATCAGATGAATCGATCTGATCAGTCCAGATGATATCTTGAACCGATCCGGCTTCTAACGGGTACAACAGAGGCGGAACAGGTAAAAGGTGAACAGCTATCCATTGTTCTGTAGAACTGCTTCTGGCAGAAACAGGTATGGAAGGCTAATGAACGGGGATATGAACGGATATGAACGGCTAATGAACGGATATGAACGGATATGAACGGCTAATGAACGGATATGAACGGCTAATGAAGTGATAGCTGTTCACCTTTTACCTGTTCCGCCTCTGTTGTACCCGTTAGAAGCCGGATCGGTTCAAGATATCATCTGGACTGATCAGATCGATTCATCTGATTTCTTTAGCGGTTGTCAGAGGAATGAACTCTTTGCAGTACTTGGTACAGTAACGAAAATGGTAAAACGCGTTAGACAACGTTTACACAGTGTGTAGGAGATGTGAGCTCCGTTTACAACAACAACACGATAAAACTTTGACGGTCTATTTGCTAAGAAAACAGTGTGCAATCGACTGATCCTCTCCGTGTAGTAGGTACTCGAGAGTTCAGCTCAACTAGGTACATGGATATAGTGACAACGCTATTACCTACTTCAGTTTATTGAATTCATTGATCAATGCGGATAGTCGTTAAATGGGTCATATTGGTTTAGGCCGACAGTTTGTTCGCGCTCCTCTACAGGCAAATTCAGGATAACAAGCTCCATTTTCGAATCGATCGATCGATCGGTGTTCAAACGCTATTCAATCAAGCATGGGCTTTTAAAACAACAATAATGAAATAGCAATGAGGAATTTACTAGAATAACAACCATAAGACAGTTCGTTAATGAACAACATGCAGAAAATTGGTTTTAGCCTGTGAAGACGATCGATTGTAATTGGGGTAATGTACGGAGCCTGTTTGGGTAGTATCGTTCTCAACTGCTTCGTAAAAATCGATAAAATTTTATCATCATCTCTCTCTCTCTCTCTCTCTCTCTCTCTCTCTCTCTCTCTCTCTCTCTCTCTCTCTCTTGCAGGTAGCACCACTGTCTTTAACCTTCTATAAGCCCCCTGAAACTTCGACCTTTTTAGAAAAGCTGATAAAACACATTCATCGTCCCCCCTCTCATTCTATAGTAGCCGCAGAATACGCGAGTATCGGTAATCGAGGCTATCAGTATCGTGTGGTTGAAGGGGTGTCAACTGCTGATGCCACCAGATCAGGAGGACCTCGATGAAAGCAGTGAAACCCTCCCCTGCCCTCAAAATCTGCAACCTGCTTAATGAAAATCCTTGACTTTCAACTTACATCTTCAAAACGTACAGTGGATCACTAGGGGTCACGTAAGTGTGGGGTAGTCAATTGTAAATGCACTTGATTTGTGCAAGTCACATAACCTGCACCATATTTTGTTTAATATTATTGATGTGTGAATCACCCTATCGAACTGATGCAGGCTACAATAATCCCCAATTCACTACCTCTCCATGTATGGTATATGGTATTGGACGTTTCCTTCTACGACTGTTTCATACTTTAGCAAGCACCACCATCGAACCTTGAAATTCGTAGAAGTTGAAATTACAAAACACTTACATTTTTTTCGACCATAATTGCAACCCCTAACACAACTGTTATGTAGCCATTAATGGGGTATCAGCAATCGACCCCTCTACAATGCGCCTAAATACTGAGGTTTCTAATCCTAATGCTACCTATCCCTTGGCTTGTGTTAAACCAAGCGGATACGTTTTTGACAACTAAGTACCTTATGAAAGAGCACTGTAAGTACATTACTTATGAGAATATATAGGGGGGTTGGTAGTAATGAATACCAATATCCGTGCCACCTCAGTATTTTACTTGAAGAAAGTGGTTGGGTAGGTTACCTTTGGGCGAATAATATTCCTGTATGAAAGATCTCCATACTACCCCTACTAAACGCAAAGGGGGTTACCGACAAAAATGATGTAAAATGAGATAATATCGTCTAGGACTTCTAGAGCACGTTTTACAACACTTATAATAGGTTACATTTGAGGTATCTGCACTGTAAATAGGGATAACGTTATAAAAAAGAATTCCATATCTGTAGTAGAAATGCCTTACTATATTAATTTAAAGTGAACTGTCTTTACCTCCTTTGTGTGTTTAGTAGGGCAGTATAGATTTCATTATGAGTCTGTAGGGTGGAGGTAATAATACATAACAATATGAAGGTCACGTCGGTATTTTATTTAAACCTAAAAAAAATATATTTAAACAATTATGGAGAGACAGGTACAAAAGGTTTACAATTTCTACAAATATGACCTCGTCTGCAGCCTCGGTCCTGTAAATATTGAAGGAGTGATCGTCGATCACCCCTTCAGCTATGTGCGTGAAGATGGGGGAGCATAATTTTAATACTCCCCCTTTGGCCGTCATGAACTCTCTCTGAAAGACTATACATTTAAAAAGTGAATAATTTGAAATTCACTTACCGCCTCAGTCGCTATTAATGCCAAGATTAGGATTTTTTTCTCTATAACAACAACAGTTAGTTACTTAGTTAAAAAACTGGGGGGATATTTTACCGTACGGCTGCAGTTCATAATTTTCTTCAATTCGCCCGATAATTGATGGACTAATTATAATGTTATCTGTAATTGGAAATTTATTATATTAAACTATTAAAGTATTCATTTACAAGAATAGATCCTTACCACTCATTATAACTGTTTGACTGAATTAAAAAATCGTCTTCAGGATTCGTTTACTATTAAAAGTGCATATTAAGGGGAACCTACGATAACATATCTATATACAGTTCGGTAACATAAACAATACGTTAAATGAGTATTTATACACCTCGTAAAAATTGATTTTTTCTCAAATTATCGACTATTATGACAGCCTTACTGGTGTAATTGTCGTTCGGCGCAATTTATTTAAATAGTAGTCTTTGACTACTGAATAAACAACGGTACTTGCTGATTAGTAGTGCATATATGGGGTGGACGCTTTATGAAAACACCTTGAAATACATATCTCGAAAACTACGAATTGGGTCACAAACAGTTTTTAAATGCACGTTGTTTCGCGCCCCTGGACGAGGGGGGTAATCTACTGATATTAAAGTCGACCGGGGCCGGGGGGAGCAAACTGTGAAATCTTAAACGGGCGAACCCCAATTTTTACTGCAGTTTCGGGTTGCTCGCCGCACGTTTCGTCTGAAAACTTTTTTCGATTCGTGCTATAATGGCTCTGTAATCACAAGAAATCTGATTTTGCGAATATCTCGAGAAATTATACAGCTCATCGAAATTTTCACGCACATAGTGCGGAAATCTAACTTATTGTAATCTTGATTAGGGTTATAGGACACCCTGTACAAGAAATGGTATAACAGTTGTGTCTATATTTAAAGTGAATTAATTTTCTCACATTATCGAATATTATAAACAGCGGTATCACAAATTCCAAGTACTGCCTTACTGGCGTACCTACTTCATTATCTTTCGGTAACGTTTGTTGAAATAGTACCCCTTTGATGCTTTATATTTGCGATTTACGATTTTAATGCAAAAAATATAGGTTTTGAGGAGTTACAATCCGCTGGCCGCCCCGTCAGTATTAGAATTTACTTTTGCAGTTATGTACTTCAAATTTATATTATAAATGTAAACAATTTCATGTATTAATTTGCGTAAGTGCATTAGACATAATCCTCGTTTTACGCTAAGGGGGGATTGTTCAAACACCTCCAAATCTCGGACCAATAACATAAACAGTCTGTTTTGTCCTTAAAATAACTTATTTTTACAATTTTGCTTTGTTGCGATGCTATAGACGAAGGCCCGCGAACGCGCACGATTGCGGCTGGAATTCATGATGCGAAAGTCGTATCTTAGTCTGTGTTTGTTATTTTGTTGATTGTTTTCATACAAACGAATGCAAGTTTTAAGTTGGGGATTATAGCTGTTTTGATCATTTATTTCGAAATCAAGTATAGATCAACGTTAAAAAATTTTGCACCCCTCTGTTGCACAATTTTCGCTTATTGGAAGTTTAGAATGATGATTGTGAAATTGTAATAAATGTCGGTTTTATATGCATTTTCTTTCGTAGAATTATATTCCCGGAAAATTAAGTATTAATTTGCATAAGTGCATTACTCGTTGTCCAAGTAGGAAGACAAATTCTCTAAGCTGCTGAAAATCGCGTAGTAGGGAAGGAATTAGAGTAGCGTATATGAATGAAACATAGTAGTAATATAGTAAAGTAGGTAATATAGGTAGACGAACTTATCTACGTTTCTAATTTGCACGTAACAAACGGTATAGGAGAATAGTAGACGTACGTTAGCAGTAGTAGAAGACGACGGAACACGAGTGTATATGGCTATCCTTTTTCGCAGGGTGCAGGTGGGGCTGAGGGGAAGGGCTTTAAAGTATTTGCAAATTTTAGCGCTCTTAACTTTTTTTTAACTTTCCAGGGGGGTTTTAAAACTTATTACTCACATTTCCTTATATAGACTCAAAGGTCAACTGTGGTGCACGTGTTCTTTTCGCATACATGATAGTGTTATCGCCGTTTACTAGAAAGTACGATGACCGCCCTGGGGTGCAGGTGTCGTCTCGCGTGTCAGCATTCTTTGATTCCCACGACGGATACGTGATAGTGTTATCGTTCGTCTCGCGTGTCAGCATAATTTGATTCCCACGACGGGGAATGCAGGTGTTCCTTTCGCATACGTAGCAGTATTATATTTTTCCCATGGGAAATACTACGCCCACTCTAGCGTACTGCTAACCTCAACAAAAATTGTACGATATATACTTGAAATTGTATCCGCCCATAATTATTAACTACTATACCGCCAACCCCGTCACAATGGCCACTCCGCGAAAACATTCAAAGTTGTCGCTCAAGAAGAACGTGAAACCGTCGACCAGTTTCGTAACACCGGCGCCGCCGCCGCCAAGTAACGACAGTTTAATGCGAAACTTGTTGCTGAAAAAGTGCGAGAATGTGCCCTCAAATTTGGAAAGTGACAAGTACAGCATAATTACCATTATGTCGGAGGACGAGAGCCAGCAAGCCAAACTGCGGTAAATATGATTCTATTAGTGTGCCTATTTTTGACAACCGCAAATACGCTCGTATGCTTATATGTATTTATTTTTGCAGTAGTCCGGAACACATGGGGGAAAACCACGCGCTTGAAGAGCTGCTACAGCAGCTGGAAGGAAATGCGCAACACCTATACGAAGCTGATCGGTAAGTAATCAATTAACAATGTTTTGTTGTCAACATTAATCGTGAAAAAGATGTGTGTGTAATATCAATTCCTTACAGAATAATCGCTACGCCCCACATGAGTGAAGTGCAAAGATCGCCGCCACCACTGCCACCGGCGGTTCCACCAACACCCCCACAACACCAGCTGTCTGTGGAACGATAGTAAGTGAAAGTACCGCTCATAAATATGAAGATGTTAACGAACATTTGTTTTAAATTGTATAGCCGACACGGGGGAAAAAATATTCAGCAAATGGCGGACCTGTATGCGAGCGACGGAACAATTTTTGCGCGAGGCACCCCATCTCCACGAACGCCGCAAGAGCTTGCCGAACGATCCTGCACGTGGCTGCAAGATATGTTACCGGATTATCAGGCACAATTGGAAGCCACGAGGAACAACATCGCCCGCTTGCAAACGGAGTTGGAGGCGTCTCGAACGCAAGAATTGAAATTGTTAGACGAGATGGGCCGCATACAGGAATACCTGAAATTTGTGCAGCAACAACAGAAGTGGCGAACGTGTAAATAAACAAGCGTACCTAGTGTAAATAGTGATAGTTGTGAGTGAGTAGTTGTAGATATTAGATTGTTTTGCAAATAATGGAAATAACTGTAAGTAGCTCTATATAAACGTAGTAGGTATGTAAATTTCGTATAATAAATGACGCTATATAAACGAGGTGTTTATTTTTAAAAATGCAACGTAGGTGTTTTGTTTAGTAGAAGAAGGTAACGTACCATAATAGACGTACGTTTGCAGTATTTTTAAGCAGTTCCTAATGAAATATTAAGTTTTGAAAGTTAGAAGTGGTTGGCCCTCCAAAAAGTAATGCTTTTACAGCTACTCGAATTTGAAAGTACATACGTAAGTATCGTAGGCCTCCTGTTTTTCACAAAAAATGCTAAAAAAACGCTAAAACCAATAACATTTCCGAATTCTAACTGTAACTTTTCACGTGCAACCGCAGTTAGTTACACAATGACTTCTTTTAATATAATAAGCGGAAAGAAGCTAAATTTAGATCGCTTTACTTGGAAGATAAACGACAGGATTACAAAGTATTTCTTTAAATTGAATATTTTAACCCACTAAAAACGTATACGAGTTAAAATATCAATTTCTCGCAAAAAATTAAAATACCAAAATGGGACATTTCGCAACTTCATTCTAACTTCCTGAAATTCATGCTGTAGAAACTCCGTTTTTACTTATACATATCCAAGGTACATTTGGACTTTTAATATGGCCACCAATATAGCTGCTGATGAAGGAAAGCTTTTACATAATAAAAAACATGTGCAAATTCAAGCTTTCCTTTAATATTTTTTACATTGTATACAAATGGTGTCGCTTAAAAAATATATATTGTAACTTCAGTTACACATTTTACGTTCTTATTTCCAATTTTACGCGAGGCTTCTTAATGTTCTTATAAGGGGGGGGTCGTCAATAGTGCGTGCACACACAACGGGCGACAGAATTCTACCAACTTCCTCTATTTTACGCCTAAAACGATAACTATCCAGCGCTACCCACGATCCTTTTCTCGCTTCCGCATATGCAAAAGACCACACTACCATTATGTACACCTTATTCTGAGCCTCGTTAAATGTGACTTTCTTCTTCATCACTCACGTTCTCGCCAGAGGACATCGACGAAGCTGAAGATTCGCTGCATACCCATTGATTTAATTCGTTTGCAAATTCCTCCAATCCGGCTTCATTTAGCCTTTTCATAAGGCACTCGACACAATACTTATAATTTAAAAACTTATCGCATATTGTCCCACCCAACGTAAATTTATCGGCAAGCGCGTTGCACTGCTCCTCACTATAATCACCTCTCCCGTACACAACCTCGTGTTGGGCGTCAAACACGAGCGCGGAAAACTCTTGTTTCAGGCGTTCCACTGCCGTTCTAAGATCGGTGGCTTTCACCCACGATTCTGCAGCGTATGCCATCCACATGTTTACGATTGGAAATCATACGCGCCGCATTATATAGCACATCACCCCTTCCACATTTACATATATCGCAAACCATCAGTCAAGTTTAGCACCCGTGATTTAGCCACGTAGCAACGTTCAGAACCTGTGATCCACTTAGCCAAGTTCAGAACCCGTGTCCTACTTTACCCAAGTTCAGAACCTACTTTAGTGAAGGCTCCGAATGACCTCTATTTAGTTTTGAAAGTCACCACCTCTCCCTCGTAAAATAGTAAGGCCGATTCTAACCCAGACGACCTTTAGTTTTGAAAGTCACCGCCAGGGGCGTCGTAACCTTGACCTGAGTTAGTCACCACCCGTAAAATAGTAAGGCCGATTCTAACCCAGACGACCTCTATTTAGTTTTGAAAGTCACCGCCAGGGGCTCGTGACCTTGAACTCGACCTCTGAATGACCTCTATTTCAATCTTAGCCGCGATACAAACCCTCACAGCCACGTTCAGAACCCTACTTTAGCCCCAGTTCAGAACCCCAAGACTCCGAATGACCTCTATTTAGTTTTGAAAGTCACCACCGTCGTGACCTTGAACTGAGTTCAGCTGACCTCTATTTACTTCTCAAAGTCCTCGCCAGCTTTACCTCCCCGTTCACACCACCCCGCTGCCAGTTACATTCGTATAGTTTACGTGAGCGCACACAATGTAAGGCCGATCCTAACCCAGAGTGACCAGTAACCTACAGAGTAAACACGTGTTCAACCGCGAGTGCCCTTCACCTACTAAAAACGTCTCGGTGAAATGTAAGGCCGATTCTAACTCATTCGACCTCCATTTAGTTTTGAAAGTCACCGCCAGGGGGTCGTGACCTTGAACTGAGTTAGGATCGGCATAAGTGCAACCTCTATTTACTTCTCAAAGTCACCGCCAGGGAAGCGTGCTTTACCCCCGCTTCAGCACCCTCCCGCTGCCATTTACATTCGTATCGTCTACGTGAGCGCACATCGATACAATGTAAGGCCGATCCTAACCCAGAGTGACCTTGAAGTCACCTTTTCTCACTAAAAACATCGTGAAAATGTAAGGCCGATCCTAAATCAAAAAGTCACCAGATTTAGTGACTTTTCTAGTGACCTTCAAGTAACGTTTTATGACTAAAAACATCGTGAAAATGTAAGGCCGATCCTAAATCAAAAAGTCACTAAAAAAGTCACTAAATCTAGTGACTTTTTGATTTAGGATCGGCCTTACCTACCTACTAAGAAAGTTTTATAGGAAAAATTATTCTATTACTGCCACCCCTTTTAAGTAATATTCGACTAAAGTTAATAATTTTGAAATTCACTGTTAACAAGAAACATTGAAAAGCCGACTTTTAAAATCTAGTTACCAATGTTACATGTGTTCTTCCCTTTCAAGAAGTACTTATTAAAGTCACTGATAGTGTACCTAGAAGAGCTCAACAGTGCTTAGCAGTAAATGGAAGATATTTTGAACACATGTAACATTGGTAACTAGATTTTAAAAGTAAACTTTTCAACTTTTTTTGTTAACAATGAATTTCAAATTTAATAACTTTAGTCGAATATTACTTAAAAGGGGTGGCAGTAATAAAATAATTTTTTCTATAAAACTTTCTTCTTTTTTAACAATCTTTCAAACAATTAATACCTTTTTCGACTTATGGTGCCATTTAAAATTTTGGAGTTGGAGGCCTTCTGGAGGAATGCTGACTTTTCCGAGAAATAATGATATCACCATTCGATTCTTTATTATGGCTTTTATAATCACTTTTTTTACCCCACCTCTCTACGACTCACCGTTCTTTAAATAAAAGACTAATACGGGTGGTCTCATTCACCCTGTATACTTCAAACATTGATATAATTTGTTTAATCGTGTGAATAAAAAGTACTACAATTTTATAGAAAAATTTTTTGTATGTTTAATGATATTTACAAAAGAAAAAAAGTTTCTCTTTGGAATTATTATTCATTATCTGGAATAGTCATCGGAATCAACGTCCTCATCGACATCAGAATTCTCTTCTCTATCATCTTCTGAAACATGAATATGTGTTTTCATAATCACAGTCTTAACGTACAAATTAGCAAAGCAATATACGTACGCATGAAACATTTACATTAAAAAACAGAAGTATTTTAATGAATAATTATATGTATTTATTATTTTTATTAATGTTTTATTAATATGAACTTTCAGATTTGTACGGCATTGACTTTTCATAGACGAATGCATTAAATTCAAATAAATTATCTGAATGCCGTATAAAAAAATATCGTACCAACTATCACCCTAAAGTACATTTCGTTACATTGATTTTTCTGGAGTTTTTCCCCCTCTACTGACTTTTGGACTACCAAAAATGTACGGCATGCGAAAAAATGTTATCTATGCATAAAATACTTTCAGAATAAATTAATTTTATGTTGTGTCAAATCACCCCCCCGGACTACGGAAGAGAGGGGGTTGCAACACTCGATCTTTTCCCCTTGTCGCGTGATTTTTGTACGGCGTTGCGGAATAATGGATTAGAAGAGGTATTGAAACTGTATGGAACCGATGCCGTACGTAATCAAATGACCAAATTTACCCTCGCCGGAAAATAAAAAATTTTTCCGACTTGGTGGCGTACTATTTTTGTACGGCACTACGCGTTTTCTCATTATTTTTTATGGATCTATTGATAGTAAGAATGCCGTACAAAAATATATGACCAAAATGTACCCGCTCTACCTGTACTTTTGAATTCTCACCTGTACTCAGTTGAACAGCTTACAAGTGACTGCATAGTGCTGAATCTTATTATTTTCTGCCCTTCTATCGTTCTACATAGGTCTTCTGGTGGTTCAAATGACCCATCAATTTTTGACACGGGCCTGTAGTCTATTATACTATTGTACTCTCTTCAAACTTGACTTATACTCTTTTTCCTACCCACCACAGATGGTATAAGAGAGATTTACAAGTAATTGTATCACAATAAGATTTGAAATAAGAAAATTATTGTTTTTGTAGTTAGGTAAGTAACATCTTTGATTAGTTCGTGGAAGTCTGAGCATTTGATAGATGTACTTAACTCAGTTTTGGGCAGCATTATGATTTCAAAAAGGAGTTAAAATTTGGAATTAAGAAATAATCAAAATTTGAAATAAAAAGAATTAGAGCCTTGGGCCACCTCAATGTATTGAATTGGGTTTTGTAGAATACGAATATACTTTTCAATATGGGCAACCCATTAATGAAGTGTCTACTCATTCCTTTAGATAATATTGATTCCTCAGCTCTTAATAACGCTGAGAATTTCACCCTTACGTCAATACCTAGGGGTTAATTAAGAATGAAGGGCGAATGGCAGAAACTATAGGTATAAGTAACAATCAATTATTTGTACTGGAAGGTAGAATGAAAAGGAGGATTTTTCTTTAATTTGAAGTGACACAGCATAAGAACGCAAACACTAGAATTAGTAGAGACTTATAGGCAAACTAATCCTGGAAATATCCGCAAACCTTAATTAGCAATAATCAAAGATGCTACAAAACAAACTTCTAATTTGTCTCGTTATGCCTAATTAGGTACCCTTCCTAGATTATATTACTTAATTGCTTCTCACATTTACAAACTTAAATGAAATAAGTTAGTAAACGATTTAGATTACCTCGTAAATTTTACGATAGGGAATAAACCTTACTTTCCATTTCTTTTTAAACCATTTTAACTACTGAAAAGTGTATCTTTCAGAACTGTTTTTAAGTGCTCGCGTCCTACTTCTTGTGTCTAAATGTTAAAGTTTAATTTTATATTCCCTAAAGTGTGCTTAATCCCGAAGAGAGCTATATAACACATGTAAACTATGATCTACTTGTCTCCAGTTATGGCTGTCAGTTTCACACTTTATTAAGTTTATTTGTATACCAAACTTACGACGTTGTTTTAACCAAGATTGATACAATAATTTTTTGTTATAACAACGAGCTTCAAAATTAATATGTATTGCAAAATGAGACGATGTGTAAAAATTTATTACATTTGTTTTGTATATGTAGGGTCGAGGCATCACGTATGGCCACTTTAAGCTTTTATTTTAATGTTTTATTGGAAATTAAACACTTATGTTCATTTTATAGTATTAGCAAACTTCTAGCATATTATTGAAACTATGCTCTATACAACTACGTCGTTATTTATTAAAAGAAACTTTCATAGGAAAAACTGTAATTATTTTTTTGTAAAGGTATCGTTTTCTTTACTTTTGGCCACTTGTTCTTTACTTATGGCTAACAGTGTCTTCACTTATGGCCACATATAACTAGAAGAATACATCTTTCATATGCTTATCGTATAAACAAGGGGAGGAATGCAAATAAAAAACAATGTGGTACAATATCGACTTAAATGGAGTGTTAAATGTGATGTATGACCATCAAGAAAAACAATAATTGGAAATTCTATTCCACAGTTACGAACGAAGGGTACAAAAACATTACTAAAGTATTCAAAAAAGCACTGAGCGGTCATCCATCCGTTTTCACTCTTACCTAGTCCCCATCCCTTTGGTGCTGCATTTGCTACATTGGTTGGAATTCTTTCGTACTTAAAAAGAGTTAGTGGTGGGGCAAAATTTCCAGCTGCATTTACCGCAAACAGAGTTGTTAAATTTTCTTTATCGGATGGACACTGCTCTTTCATCATCGACAGTTTTGCCACGAGGTCCAAGAATTGCACCAGTTTTTGGGGCTAAAAAGAACTTATTTCGTCCATATTGAACATTCGATCTGAGTGATTCAAGACGTCACCAGACTCTCCTAAAAGCTCCATTACTGCCAGGAACCAATTTCGAATCTTATCCTTAGTTATTGCTCCTCTGCCCTTATGAACGTATTCAGCTATCTTTCGGGATATTTCTTTATGGCGCTTCAAAAATGAATAAAACCATGTCTTCGCCGGTCGGTTATTTGAAAATGGGGTTTTTAATTTTAACTCAGTCACTATTTTCTGTACAGAAGTACACAAACCATCTTTATTAATCGGAAATCCCATTTTCGCACACTGTAGAACCCAATCCACTAATTTTGTTTCAATTTCTCTTCCAAGAATAGAATCAAAACCGGCGTGACCAGTGGAAGCCACTGGAGATATTCCACTAACTTTATTCCGTAGAGTTGTCCTTGGCACGCCAAATTTTTTGTGGGCTGTGGCAACTGTCATTCCATCAGCAATTGCACGAAGAGCCAGATTAACTTTTGAAGGTGAATACTGAAACCTTTTCTTTTTTTTAATTCTTCCCGCTTGTGACATTTTTAACTTAAAGAAAAAGAAAAAATAAGAGAAACATTTACAATCCACACACATGGCCAAAAGTCATTTTAACTGTTTTACTTATGGCCATCACCCTGGCCATAAGCAGAGAAATACAAAACTTTGGTATTTACTAATGGCCATGTCTTGAAAACAACTATGAATTGCTTGGAAAACGATTTTCTAACTAAAATACAAATTTAATACAGATGTACATACCTTGCAAAACAAAAATAAAGGCAAATATTTTCAAAAAGCACTCTTATTTAACAGATGATAACAGATCATTTCTTAACGAAAGCCATTAGCTATTGTAACATTGATGACACAAGTCAATAGTAACGCGTAGTAAACTAAAACGGCAACTGCTTTTAAACTTTTGTTGCTCCACTTTCACTTCTACAGCCAGAACACATGTTTTAACAACAAATTTGATTAGTCCAGACTTTTGGCGTACTTACAAATTCACCAATAATACGTAGATGGCCATAAGTAGGGTAGTGGCCATAAGTGATGTCTCGACCCTATGTGGTGTTGTGTAACCGGATTATTTCGCCTAAAAATTTGTCCCTGTCCTTACGATAAAGTATGAGTTTTAATATTAATGTCAATGAAGAATGAAGTGAATATTAAGTAACTTGATCGTTTATTTAACATAATAAACACATTGTTAACTGAAAATTCTGAAGCTTCTTATTAAGTTTACAGTAGCTTTTTTCACTTTTTCTTTTTCAAAAATTTAATATACAGGGTGATTCGGGAGGAAATGTAAATATTTTAAATCAGAAAATTCCTTAGCAATCAAACGATTAAGGCGTAATCTTTCTTAGGTATAAAGAAAACTGGAATAGCATACAGGGATGAACTATAACCGTTAATTCCTTCCCTGTGTTCAAATCGGATGAAATGGATTTGTGTAAATAGGATATTAGAATTTATTTTAATTTCATGCTTGAGTTGAGTCCAATCCTTTAGTTAAAACGTCTGGATATTCTCTAACGAGGTTATTAAGATATTTAGATGTGTTTACTAAGTGTAAGATGATATTTAATTTCAGTAATCGAAATTAAATGGTTTTACCCCTTAAATTTAAATTATGAAAGGCCGGGGGGGGGGGGAATAACAATAATATTGTTATTAACTTTCACGATAAATCAGTTGGGTAACATCATGACTTTTGAGGATAACTGGAGCCCGTATCTAAAAGGGCTAAAATTTTACTATTAGAAATTTATCCCTATATTAAGGCAGTATTACTCGTTTTCCGTGAAAATGTCTAAAAAATTAGTATCTTAAGTACCGATTAAGACATTATGGCGTATTCTTCTATTATACATGAACGTATAATGAATGGCAGGATCTACAAAAGGACGAGGTGCGCGTAATTTTCAGTCGTTAAAAGATTGAGAATCCACATTATTCGCACTTCATAATTTTAGATTCATAGAAGTATTCATTCTTCCCCTCTTTGAATAAATTTTAATTTGGAAGTAATTTGGTCAAGATCTTTAAACGCTACTGATTCCGATAAATCTCAAAAATCTTAAACATTTTCAAACGAGTTATTAATGAGACAATTAATATGTACAGCAGACGCTTAAATAAACCAGAATTTCGTCCTGGCATATCCAATTTAGGCAATACATGCATGAGTACAAATCTTGTAATAAGTAACGAGGATACTGATCAAGTTCGTGAGAGGAAGATTATTAGTCCAGGCTTGACTTGTATGATGACAGGTTTAACGGTTTCACTAAATGAAAGAACTTGAACTAATGAGAGCATATGTTTATCGTTTTCCGAAGTATTCCCAATAAGGTCAAAACGGTTTGTAAAGAACTAGTTCCAATCGCTCATTTGCAAGCTTCAAAGGCTTGTTCTAGTGTCCGAAAGCACATTTCGCGCAACTTATTAATTTTTTGGAAGGAAATCTCATTGGAACGTATAGGTCAAGACAATCTTCACATTCTCTGCCCCCAAAAATTCAATTGTGGAGAAGTGTGGATTCATGTTAAGGGTGGACGCCGCGGTTTTCATTAGTTTTTTGCAGCTCATACTAATCTGCACACAGATCGTCGGTCGTCAAGGGGAAGATTGCAACAAGTCTAGGTTTAGACACACCTTTTTAGAAACACTACGGGAAGGAATCATTTTCGTTGACTTTGATATACTTTGAAAAAAACTCCTACAGTTGATTAAACCTTGCTTTGTGGTTCATAGCCGTAAATTCAAGATTGGTCACCACTTGACACTCTGTCATTCAACTTTGCAGCTACGTTTTCTTGGTTAATAAGAAGAGGAATTTCAACTTTTCAGCGCCGCGCCGTACAGGTGACACATCAACCTTTCTCACCTGGTTTGTATGCTATCGGGAGAGATGGATCCGAATTGCAACGCACTCGAGTCCTACAAGTGACAAAAGATGGGAAAAATTTGAACGTATCGCAAAATTTTACCCATTTTTACGATTTTTCCAGCCGAAAACCCATCGCCATGTTTCTTAACAGTTCTTCTGTTTTTTTTGAGAGCTAAATGCGATTTTCAACTGCCTCATCCTCGTAAAACCTCGAAAAGAAACGTCCAATCTTTTGGTGTTTTTTGTCCTTAGAAATGCATACTTACCTTATTAGAGTTTCCAATTTATTGTTCTTTATTTTCTGGGGTGTTGCATCCGAATTTCGATGTCCCAGCCCATGTCAACTCTTCAGTCCCGTGAGACTAACACAACATTGTAAGAATGTCAGGAGTTCAAAAATTTAGCTCATTTAGAAGGAATATATTAACAAATATCATAAAAAAATGAAAGTAATGGATAGTGAGCATTTTCTGCATTTGTTTTACTAGATTCAGCTGTGGCTGGGAATGATCAACTTGCCGTTATTCAGTGGGGATGGCAATCCTCAAGAAGAGATCTGATTCCAGTCATAACACCTCTATTTGTAACTATTAATTTGAACAGGTTGAAGATCAGAAAACAGCTAATTGGTTTGTAAGATCTTGGCGATTATATACACGCCAGCGTAATATTTATTAAAATAATTCTTAGAAATTTGAGTACCTATAACGTTTCGTTCAAAATTTGAACTTATTCATATACATGTTTGTAATCATATAAGTTCAAATTTTGAACGAAACGTTATACTCAAATTTATAAGAATTATTTTAATAAATATTACGCTGGTGTGAATATAATCGCCAAGATCTTACAAACCAATTAGCTGTTTTCTGATCTTGAACCTGCCTTATAACCATACCACACAGCTAAAAAAGAATACATTAAATTAATTTGAACGTTTCTTTGCAACTGAGTAATACTCGATATTGTGATGAGGGTTCAGATCCCAAAAAAGGAGTTCTTCAGGTTAAATCAATAAAATAAACGTACAACCTCCCCTTTAACCAACTTTTAATGGAAGCAATGAGGATGATGACGAAGTTCTGTTTTTTTAATAGGTGTTTAAACTGCTAGTAAGCAATCTAGCAGGTGTGAAATTATGACTGTTAAACAATGAACTAACCCTTGTATAGTTACAACAACGGGGTACTCTTATCTCCTCGATTTGATGTCCATAATTAAAAGAAAATTGAAAAAATTACATTTGAATAATTAGAATTAGTGCAACATGTTTCGAAACCTGACTGGTTTCATTTTCAAGCAATAATGATGAATTAAACTACATTAAGTTAAGGCCGAGGGGGAAAATTTTTTGATGTGTGAAAATATAGATGAAAACGATGTTAACACATTATGTAATTAAATATAAGAAATCTAAAAGTTAGTTTGTAATTTTGATTTTTTGAAGATCTTTTGTAAAAATTTGTAATTATCCGTTTTAATCATTAATTAAGGACTTATTTGTTGTCCGGAATGGATTTCTTATAGTTAATTATGTGTCAACATCGTTTTCATCTATATTTTCACTCATTAAGCCTGCATAATTTCAGTTGCAGTGGCACATAATGTCATGAATCGCAATACGATAAGCAATAAACTGAAACATGCTATGTGGTAACGTTGGTGGTAACCAATGTTGTAAAAGTGTATTGCAAGTACGTATTCCTTAAATTTTTTCAGTAACCTAAAAATTGTGATGACCGAAATATAAAACACAAATAATTTCCTGAAAGTCTACATTCGGGCGTAAAAATTAATTCCTTTTATTTCCTTTCCAACGTCCTGTTAAGGAACTATAAAAAATTGCAAGGTCGAGCCTTATTTGCCCCATTAAAATGAAAGAACATGTTTTATATTCAGTCCTAAGATCTGAAAGGCGGTTTTTATTAATACGAGTTTCATATACCTACTAGAAATAATAACAAGCAATTTTTTTTCTTTTTTACGAAAATTTGATCATTAGTATAAAACTTTTAGGTAAACAGCTGTAAATTAAACTATCTATAAGTAGTTTTATCCTCGAGACTACCTGCTTCAACTTTCCTTATTCATCAAGGCGCTTAACACCAAATTCTCTTAATTTATTTTTTAAAACTATATAAACTGGGTTAAACTATATTTTCCGCTACATTAATTTTGTACACAAACTTTCGTCAACAATTTATGTCTATGTATGTAGTTATCGTATAAAGGATTTGTTGTAAACCCACAAAATATTGCAAAGAAGCAATGATCCGTGAAGAGCGTTTATATATGAAAATTCCTTTTTTTTGGCGAATTGTTAATATAAAGCTATTTGGAACGACGACCTGACTGTATAGGATTAAACATGGTTGAATATTTGCTGGCACAGAAACGACCCCTTACAATGAATTTGTTGGATCTTTCACACACTGATTTATTGTACGACATATAAATCCCTTAAAACAATGAATGCTCAATTTTTTATTGCCTCGTACCAGATAATTGAGCTTTAAGATTAAATTTGATATTAAAAACTAAGCGACTTTTATTTCTGTTAAAAATTTATGTCCAATGTCAACGGTTCGGAGTACTGATTAAAAAACATTTCTAATTTATGTAATAGAAAGGCGAAATTTAGTTCAATGAGACAAAGAGTTCATGGTGCAGAATTTACATGAATCATGGATTAAGATCGGCGGGACGTAGTGAATTGCGAGCGTCTTTCTCCCGGTAATTCCCTCAACATGCATTCTAGTAAAATATTTATGTATAAAGTTCATGACTAAATTCAATTTTCTGTGTTTCGAGAGCGAGCTATGCAAAACTATACACAAACATACTTGTATATCGTATAGGACAAGCTGAATTTTAATAAAGAAATTTATGAAATGTTAAAATAGTTTCTTCGTAGATATCAAGACACAAGTTTTATAAGTTGTTCAATTTCATTAAGAGTGCACTATACCCGTGGTTTCTGGAAAAAATTAGCAGCAAAGGTTTCATCTGTCTACACCGTTATTGGCTGTAGTGCGAAGTATGACCAATATGGAAGAGATGGTCAACGCCATTATGTCGAATTTTTGTAAAAAGTAATACTGCAGCATTCGCAGTTTCAATCGCGGCCTCAGAATTAGGCTGCTTGTTAATATCAGAAAGTGAGTTTTTTAAGTAACTCAAAAATCGCGTACCGCAAAAAAATTACAGAGTTGATAAAATTTACTTGCAAATTTTCATAATCCGAAATGTGAACGAAGTAAAACCTATTTGAAACAAGTATCAAAAAGCGGGAATTCTTCTAGATTTCTAATTTCAACCAACTTCAAATCTGTAACTAATGATGGCATATACTATATAATAATATATACAATATACAGGGTGAATGAGACCACCCGTATCAGTCTTTTATTTAAAGAACGGTGAGTCGTAGAGAGGTGGGGTAAAAAAAGTGATTATAAAAGGAATAATAAAGAATCGAATGGTGATATCATTATTTCTCGGAAAAGTCAGCATTCCTCCAGAAGGCCTCCAACTCCAAAATTTTAAATGGCACCATAAGTCAAAAAAGGTATTGTTTGAAAGATTGTTAAAAAGAAGAAAGTTTTATAGGAAAAATTATTTTATTACTGCCACCCCTTTTAAGTTATATTCGACTAAAGTTATTAAATTTGAAATTCATTGTTAACAAAAAAAGTTGAAAAGTCGACTTTTAAAATCTAGTTACCAATGTTACATGTGTTCAAAATATCTTCCATTTACTGCTAAGCGCTGTTGAGTTCTTCTAGGTACACTATCGGTGGCTCTAATAAGTACTTCTTGAAAGGGAAGAACACATGTAACATTGGTAACTAGATTTTAAAAGTCGACTTTTCAATGTTTCTTGTTAACAGTGAATATCAAATTTAATAACTTTAGTTGAATATTACTTAAAAGGGGTGGCAGTAATAAAATAATTTTTCCTATAAAACTTTCTTCTTTTTTAACAATCTTTCAAACAATACCTTTTTTTGGCTTATGGTGCCATTTAAAATTTTGGAGTTGGAGGCCTTCTGGAGGAATGCTGACTTTTCCGAGAAATAATGATATCACCATTCGATTCTTTGTTATGCCTTTTATAATCACTTTTTTTACCCCACCTCTCTACGACTCACCGTTCTTTAAATAAAAGACTGATACGGGTGGTCTCATTCACCCTGTATATGTATTATTTGAACACATTTTCTGGATACGATTTGTGTATTAACGTTTTTAGTAAACTATCTACGTTTCGGCAGCCTTTCTTTCCTGCCTTTTTCAAGATAAATTTATTTGATTGACACTAGATGTCATGTGACTTGATTTCAGTCTTTGCTCTTGTTCTACTGCGAGTTGCAGGTCCTATGTACGTCTCTGTGACTTTTGGTACAAGAAACTATCCAAATTTTACGATCGAAACATTCAGTAAATGAAGATATTATAAAACTAATTGAACATTGTATGTTTTCAACATACATACTTTATTTACAAAGGACAGTTTTACAAACAAATAGAAGGAGCCTCGATGGGATCACCACTTTCGCCTGCGATAGGTGATATCTATATGGAAGACTTTGAAAATAAAGCAATATCTACATTTCCAGTAAAACCAAAATGCTGGTATCGCTACGTGGACGACACATTTGTTATATGACAACATGGATTAGATAATTTAAACGACTTTTTACAACATCTTAATAACATCCATCCAAATATTAAATTTACCATGGAAATTGAAAAACAAAATCAGCTATCATTTTTGGATATTTTGGTCACTAAAATTGAAAACGAATTTAGCCACACCTTATTTAGGAAACAAACACACACTAACCGCTACCTCAATGCTCATTCACATCATCATCCTTCCCAACTTCATGCAATTATTAAGTCATTAACCACAAGATCTATCCGTCTAACTGATACTAAATCTAGAAATGATGAACTTAATAATCTCAACAAAATATTACAATTAAATGGGTATCCCTTAAAGCAAATTCAAAAAATCACCAAAAATATTATTAAAAACCCAACAAAACCAAAATCCAAAACTGAAGAACCCAAAAAACATCTAATATTGCCATATATAAAGGGTGTAACAGATACCATCGCAAGGAAATTCCCAAAAACACAATTTAGAACAATTTTCAAACCACATATAATCTCTTAAAAAACCCTAAAGATAAAATCGACGGTGAAGAACAAGGGGTATATGAACTAATCGGAAACTTAGTGTAAGAGCACAAGAGCACAAATTAGCTATTAAACAACATGTACCTATTATCTAACTCTTTGACAAATCATCGATTAGAAACCGGTCACAATATCAACACGGACAAAATAAAGTTACTTTCTTCGGCATGTACAATACAAGAACGGATAACCAGAGAGGCTATTGAAATTGAGAAACGTCCCTTGGCTTTAAACAAACGAGACGATGGTTCAAGATTATCTCCCATGTGGAAACCGATAGTTAAGAAGATTGAAATAACCCACAATAACAATGTGATACTACCCAGCATCCCTCAAAATCCACCAAAAGTCACAGAGACGTACATAGGACCTGCAACTCGCAGTAGAACAAGAACAAAGACTGAAATCAAGTGACATGACATCTAGTGTCAATCAAATAAATTTATCTTGAAAAAGGCAGGAAAGAAAGGCTGCCGAAACGTAGATAGTTTACTAAAAACGTTAATACACGAATCGTATCCAGAAAAGGTGTTCAAATAATAATAAAAACATTGGTGGAAGCTTAAATAATAATATAATATATATGTATATAACTACTCCCCCCCCCCCCCCCCCCCACCTAAGACAAAAGCACCTCGGATGCTGCACCAATGTGTCATTGTTTTTCTTTCCACCCTTAAGAGAGATGGGAGCGGTGAGGGTGACGGACAATTTGTAAATCACGAAAAAATGTTGGATGGAAAAAAAAGTAATAAAAGATCGTTTTTCTCCCCCTTTCCACCCCCAAAAAAGGGGTTAAAATTGGCAATGAAATTTTCAATTGAGAATAGCCAAAAAAATTAATAAAAGTTTTCTGCCAAGATATTAGCACAAGATTTAACAAGGCAGAACATTTTTTTCTTTTTTTAACTATATAAAAGCTGCATTTTAAGAGTAATTTGAAGCTGTTACTCGATGGGCCCGTATCCAAAAAATATTCAGAAGAGAGGACATGGCGAATTTCTACACAAGTTCCGCCCAGGCAGCAAAAGATTTTATGGATGGTCTGTATAAGTACTAGCTTTTAAAGATCATTTCATGTTGTTACTCGCTAGGCCAGCTTTTTTGCAGCCAGCTCTCGCTCTACATTTAAGTTTTCAAAACTCGCCCCCGCTTCACTGCACAGGGGGTGCGAGGGTGATGTTTACGTATCATGACTCAATAGGTTTCAAAAAATAAAGGAAACGTATTTTTTCCATTTTGTAATTGGATGTGTCGTTCTCGAGATATTCAAGGGTGTATATTTTGACTTTAAAGGCGTTCCAACGGCGAACGGGTGATCCGATCAAAAAATTTACCAGAGATTTTGAATCAGTAAAGCATTTCCTATAAGATGACACCACTTCCAGCTTTCTACAGCCTGTAACATCGACCAACGCACAGACACACAGGCATCCGGACGAATTTAGTAATAAACTTTTTGAAGTTGGTTGGAAAATGTAAAAGTTAGGACGTGAACACAGTTGCATTTTCTTCCCAAAACAGGTACCATATAGATTTAATAGAGAAAACGATATACAAGTTACGACTGGTTTACTTCCATTTTACGTCGATCAATGTTTACAATTTTTCCAAAATGTTCTCCAAAATATTAGCATTTCCACCATTTCATCCTTACAAACATCAATTTCGAAGATATATTAGGTCTGACGAGTTTTCAAATTGACACCTGGTATTTATTAAAAGTTACATCGACACGTGTTTGTTTGAATACACCCACCGGTCTTCTGTATAGTCTTATCTACAAACTTGATTTGACGGTTCAAGTTATAACAGAACGTAAATTTGTGCCTTTGTCGATATAAATTAATTTCGTATCATTTGCAAAAACAGGTATTGGTACACTGGATACTACATTTATTTACTCAGTACAAAGTTGCACGTGAATGTGTTAAGTGCATCGGTCTAGTGAGCAAACGTTTGTGGACCATCCCGAACATTTTGGTGCTTCCTGAACTTGTGTCCAGCGACAGCAGAAAATAAGGTAAGTGGTTTTAAGATTTTTTTCGCTAGTATTTCCAAATTCCTACGATACTCTTGTACATATCGATCATGAACGATAGATTCCAAAATTAGTCACCGTATTTAGTTAACAAATTTTACCAAAGGCTGACTAATTTACATTGTTTAATTTTAATCTCTTTGATTTTCAAAAATGTTGTTAAATTACCTAAGAAGACGAAGAACTTTGCATACATTCCTCCTACATTATTGATCGATTATGAGGTAAATGGTGTAGCAAATATATTATAGTATTCATGAGGAGTCTATAAATACAAGGTGACCTAGTTGAGAGTTATCTTCTTAAAAAAATAATTGCCACAATTTGGGTTTACTTTGGATGTTGCCGTTCCCTTAAAGCAAACCGTATGCTCGAAAATTTAAGGGTTGAGGTTTACAAAATTAATTACATGATAACACATCTTTACTGGCAATAGAGTCAATTTAATAAGTCCTTTATTTCAATAATTAACGAAATGCAGATAATGAATTATAATTTGAAGGAGAGCTGTCTAAATCTTATTTGTTGTTGCAAACGTTGTTATTGTTCATTTTAATGTAAATCATTTCGACAAGCAACCGTGCTGGATTATTGCCATCTATACCTAAAATCTCCGTGTTTTTTTTGAATGAATTATTTGTTATCGATTGAATGTTTTGGTCAAAGCAGTAGTTTTAGGTTTCACTTTCACGTCTGATGTATGTTGTTAATCTACTTTTCAAAGGTTGTAAAGAAGTTCCGATGATTATTTTATTGCACTCGTTACAAGGAGTTTTGTAAACCGTGTTTGTAGCTCGCTCATTGGGTATTTTAAAGTTTAATTTTGTAAATGGATGGGAATTTCTACTGTTAATAAGGGATCTAAAAACGGATTCAATATTCCACTTTTTGTTCTTGCGCCAACCCATCAATTCTAATACAATTGCTTATGACTATTTTACCTTTTTTTTTGATTTCTTTATTTATTTTCTAGTGAAATTACATTACAAAATACATTAATAACTTATTGTAAAAGCACTGTATAACAAAAACGGGTTTCATATTTAATACTATTTTTTAAAATCCAGGTTCAGGATGAAAATAAAAGTTATAGATAATATTAATTAACAGTAAACAAAAATATTCTGCAACATAAAGATTAATATAATATAATCTAAGTTTGTAAATAATTAGCACAATAAGATTTAAAAACAGGCAAACCATCATGAAAAATGTCAAAATCTTTATATTTATTCAACATAATATTTAGTTCTTTGCAAACCTATTATGAATGGGGATTTGTCGAAAAGATTAGTATTAATATGTAGTATGAAGAACAGTTTTAAAATCTTTAAAATCCTTAAAAATCTTTGAGACAAATTCCTAGGCACGTTTAGGCAAATTGTATTATTTATGTCAGAACAATCTATTTTTTTATTAATAATTTTGTAGATAAAGATCATGGGTAGTTATTTTCTTCTATTTATTAAGCTAATTACATTAAACTCATTTCTCAAAATATTAGTTGATAGATCCAAAACTGGATAAAAGTGTTTCTTAAAGTAAAAAAATCTTAGAAACCTATTTTGTACTCAATTTAACTTCATTCTCATTCGCCCACATCTCGTTTACCTCACTTCAATTTAAACTATTTTAACCTGAAGATGACTTGCGTCGAAACATGTCGTAACTTATGTATAATTGGTAACCTTGTAATTTTAATTTATAATGACTACTTGGTGATTGAAACGCCTACTTAATTTCTATTTAAACTTCATTAAAGAACTATGGGGAAGGTTGTATGATTTTTCTACTACTATTGCAGTTGTATAGGATTTCGGTTGACCTTACTTTTTTAAAATTGCCGGAATTTCTTTTAATAAAACCCATTAGTTTCTCGTGTGACTTCCATCTTAAGCCATATTGGCTTCCGCTTTTTAATCTGTCTTAATCTAATTGTACAATGTTAATTATTAGTAATTGTTGCACCCTCTGGGGTTGTTCCTATTAATTTGTTATTCTTAATTGTGGTTTTTTCCCCTAAGCACAAAAATTATGTATTATCACACTAAGTTTAATTAATTTGTAATGCATCCATAGGAACTAAGTTATTTTCATATGTCCGTGTGATATTGTAATCGCTAATTAGGCTTGATAATGTTGCCCGTAGGGCTACGAAACATGTTGCCAGTCACCTTTTGTTAGTCATTTTCATTTAACTGCTTGACCCTCAGTCGTGTATGTTATCGCTTAAATAATTTTGTACATTTTTTTAATGGCCTCTGGCTGTAATATGCTATCAGTGATTAGCTGCAGACCAAGTCGTCTTCAAATTTTAATCTGACGCTCTTGCATCGACAGTGTCGTTAAATTCCAACCCCTTTTTGAGTACTACGAACTCCATTATGTCAAAACCCATTAGTTTAGAACATTTATTAGATAATTTATTTATGTGTACATATATATTAAAATTAAACTTGCTGTCGAAGATCATACCAAGATCCCTCATAAACTTTACATTTTGAAGTACTTTATCACCGATTAAATACCGGATTAAATCAAGTTCTACATTTTGTCTTGTAACTACTAAATTAAGCTTATTACACCACGAATTGAGTTTGTAAATATCATTTTGCATGGTTTTCTAATCTTCAATGCCTTTATTTCCCTATAGATTTTTCCGTAATTAGCATACCATAAGGATTGTGATTCCAATTCCAACATAATGTCATTTATAAAAATAATAAAAAAAGAACACCAGTTTTTGATACCTGGGTAATTCCAGAAGGAATCAAAAACTGAGTCGGTATCTGATTTTGAAATTTAACAGAACCAAATCTTAACTTTAGATAAGAGCACATAAGTTTTACAAAATCTATGCCAAACCCAAATTTCAAAAGTTTTGTTAACCAAAGATTATGATTAACAGAATCAAAAGTCTTTTCAAAATCGGTATAGAGCACATCAATTCTACCACCTTTGTCTAGAATAGAATGAACAAATTTTGACAAAAACCATTAAATTAGACTCAGTGGACCTACCAGGGTAGAAACCATACTGATATTGTGAGATTTGTTTTTTGACATTTTCAAGCATAACTTATACAAAATACTGTGATACCGAACGGTAATTAGAAATGTCCCGTCCCCTGATTTAAAAATTGGAGAAATTTTCACTTCCTTCCACTTGCTTGGAAAAACTTTCCAAAGGTTCAGTCAGTTCAGTTTTTAATAATTTAATAAAATTTATAGGGACGGAGTCAGGTTCAGATCAAACTATTTTAGAACATACATTTTTGGCACACTAGTAAAATAACACGTAGGAGGTGCACAAAATTTGAAGCCAGTACAATAATTAATTATTACAATATTTATTAGTTTATTGGTCACTCAATTTCATTACAATTCGTACATTTCTTTATAATGACTTTTGTCATCCCCTAAGTGTTTTCACACTTTACTAGTATTCAAAAAGTCATAGTTCTAGCTTGATCTGTATTTGTCATTCCTTGAAAGGATTTTTGAATCTATAACTTTTTTCTCTATTAATATTAATTTTTTTAAATAAATTTTAATTTGTCCATATTCTATGCTAAAGTTATGATCAAGAAGTACGTGTGTCATGAGCATTTAAGAAAGTGCTGATGCTGTACATTTTCAGTTATATCGCCAATTCGATAGGCAGAATTATGTTCCTCACTAGTAGTGTGAAGCTATATATACCCCCATTATGATGTTCTCATGTCATTTAAAATTTAGTGTAAGCCATTTTTAAATCACCAAAAGCGTAATTTTTTTTTAAACACACCATATAGTCATTTTTACCAAAAATTAATAAGTTAGCAATACGACCTGTGAGTAAATACAGGGCAAGTGAAAATAAAAGTATATTTACACAACCGAGTGTACGTTGTATTAATATGGAAGTATCTCGCATTTTGATTATCACAGTTTTTGTAATTAGTATGTATACATCTGTGGTAATATCCTCTAATTAAATTTTTTGTTTCTAAGTTAGCAACTTTTCCATTAGCGTCAGGTAATGCAACTGGAAGTAGACATAAAGGTGCAAAGATAAGTGCAGTAGAACGCCGATTATCCGAATCAATTGGGACCGGGGTCGATTCGGATAATCGAAAATTCGGATAATCGGACATAGACTGGTAATAAAGAAAAACGAACTGTGAAAAGCCGCGCGACGCAAAACATGTACATATGTAGTGTCTTGCCTCTAGCTTTCAACCATAACAATTGAAATATACTTGGTTTTAATTTTTTATATTACGCTTAGGACCGATTCGGATAATTGGCGATTCGGTTAATTGGCGTTCGGATAATCGGCGTTCTACTGTGCTTTCAATTTAATTAAAACAATAATAATCCCGCACGTGACTACATTATGCATCGAAATCTTACAACGAAGGTTTCTGCATTTTAACTGCAAGGGATGAGGTGCAGTGCGCCACTTATTTAAATTTAAAATTAAAAGAATTTTTCTTGTGTCTGTACCTACTTTTTGTTATAATTACATGCTCAGAATGCGGTGTGAATGATGAAAGCAAAATGGTGCTCGAAATTCAAAGCAGGTGTATCAGACCTCATTTATTCCATGAACCTTATAGGGTTCGGCTGTATTAAAATTCATTTAAAAGTTGCCTTACATTATTTATATCTTGGTTATTTCCGTATAAAGTGTAACACAAACTGTCTAAAAAGCTGCAATTTCTATGTTATCTAGCTATATAATGTTAATGAGCTTAAAATAAATTGAACTTTTTGTTTGGCATCATAAATTGTAGCAAGAAAAACTTTTTGCTTACGTAATTAATTAATAACATTATTTCATCTTGTAAAATCGTTATTGTGAACTCGCCCTCAAAAACTTTTCAACTTCTTCGCCTTTATCATTCCTGTTTGATAAATGATTGGGTCTACCCGTCCTATATTGTAGAAAGCTTAAAATTCAATTTATTTTTGTTAACAAAAACACATTCTTATTCATCGTCTAACTTGAATCCTTAGAAAATTCTAATAATGCATTGTGCGGGATGTACTTTGTAAGATGTTTTAATCAAGAAGTGAAAAACTGATTTTCTTTTCCTTTTCCTGTTATATCGTTGAGGATATTAAAAACACCCACGTGAATCAAGGTTTGAGCAGCGCAAGTATTTAACCGACATTTTCCTTATTACTTCAGTTACTTGGCAGGAACGCCGTGAAGAATTTAAGTTATTTATTTTCAGTGCGTTTAGAAATGCTTCTCGTTTGTAATTTTAAAGGGTGTTGCTATGTTACAGATAATAAGGTGTCGCAGGTTATTGCTTGTTGTATTGTATTATTGTTTTATTTGTAATTTCGATGTTTTATTTTGTAAACTGTACATATTAACATTAGTGATACATTTTGACAAAATGGAACATTTGTAAACTTTGAAATTTACGATACAACGGGAATGGAAAAAAAAGAAATATTGCCATTCGTTGGGATTTAGAACACGCTGAGATGTAACAACTGAAACATAAACTTTTAATTACTCGCTAACTAATAAAATATTTTAGTACAGAAAAAAATATTTATATGCGTGTCTGTGTAGTTATAAATCAGATGTATTGGAGCAAAATGGCTATTTATTAATGCGGCAGATATTATTTATGCGTATAAATCACAGAAACATTTTTTTCTATACGGCCGTATGGCAAAGCTTTCGAGTAACAATTTTATTGTGGTAAAGACTTTCGAAAATGAGATAATGGCCTCGAAGTTTTTCTCATAGTAGCAACCAAGGCTTTATTTGATTATAATCCTCAATTTATGTCAGTAAGATTTATGGAACGTCGCGCCGTTTTATTTTTAAACGTCAACAGCATATAAGGAATAGAACGTGTCACTTTAGTATGAAATAAGATATTCCCAAAAATATTATTAAATAATTATACCTTTTAAAATATTTTTATTCATATAAAAATAACTTACAAATATACAGGGTGTCCCGAGAAAATTATACCATGTGTTCTAGTCATCAATGATTGCTAAAAAACAATACGTTAATTGAATCTAATAAACATAATTTTGACAAAAATCCCACTCACCTGAGGGGAAATGAGAAAATGATGAAACTTTACGTTCTGGAAAAATTTAAACTAATCAATAATAAATTCAATAAATTGCCTAAAAGCCATTGATTGAATGGATGATACATTTTAATAATAAAACAATTATCAAAAGGCACGAATTCTCATTGAATTCTAATTTCAACCAACTTTAAATTTGTAACTAATTATGACATATACTATATACAATATATACCTATGTATATAACTAACCCCCCTCCCACCTCAGACACAAGCACCCCGGATTCTGCACAAATGAGTCATTGTTTTTCTTTCGACCCTTAAAGGAGATGGGAGCCGAGAGGGTGACGGACAATTTGTAAATTATGAAAAAATTTTGGAGGAAAAAAGAAGCAAAAAAAGATCATTTTTCTGCAGTTGGGGGTGAAATTTGCATAGTTTTTTATGGAGTATCCAAAAGTGCAATAAAAAATAGGTGTTCCCATTTAAGTTTTCAAAACTCACCCCCGCTCCACCCCACAGGGGGTGAGGGTGATGAATAGGTTTTAAAAAATAAAGGAAACGTGTTTTTTTCCTTTTTTGTAATTGTGTGTGTTGTTCTCGAGATGTTCAAGGGTTTAACTTTAATGGTGTCCCGACGGCGAACGGCCGATCGGATCAAAAAATTTACCAGATATTTGGAATCAGTAAAGAATTTCCTATAAGATGACACCACTTCCAGCTTTCTAAACCCTGTAACATCGACCAACGCACAGACACACAGACATCCGGACGAATTTAGTAACCAACTTTTTGAAGTTGGTTGATTACAAGATGAAGCGTGACAAACTCAATCTTACAAGATAAGAACTAAATATGAAGATCTAATTTACGTTCGGATCAAAAGAATGGAATGTTTTGTATATGCGTTGAGGAAAAGCAGATTTTTCTGGTCTAGATTGTTATTTTTGATAGAGTGAAAATCTTCCATGAAGGGGTAGAGAAAGATCTCCCGACTCCCGGCCTGACCCATGTAGAAGACGAACAAGAGCGGCATTGAAGTTTGCAAATACCCAACTTCTCGAGTTTGTTGATTAGGTCTTTATTCTTGACCAAGGAGATGCTCAGGGCGTTCTTATTGGAAAAGGAAATGAGGATTATATCTTTTGAAAATGTTTTTAATAAGACAAATTAGGGAAAAAGTGAGAGAACTATAACAAAGACAGGGGCGCCGGAAGAAAATCTGTTAGGGGGAAGGGGCCTTACATTTTTTCAAGTAGAAATTAGAATACTTGAAAATGTTTACCTATTTTTAAATTAGTAAATCAATAGGCTATGCAGAGTTAACGATGGAATAGAACATTATATTCCAAAAGTGGTTATATTATAAGCTTTCAACATTTTCTAAGATGGATTTACGCGATTTATGAAATTCCCGGGGGGCCTGCGCCCCCCCTTGCCCTTTAGTAGCGGCACCCATGAACATGGGTTGTCTTTATCTGATTTATACGGGATTAAAAGAATAAGATCAATTAGTTGTGTTGGATAACCGTTATTAATACCAATTTGTTTCATAATATTAAATTTTTTTTGAAAATTGTGAGGAGACATGGGGATTGAAACCATTCTTCTAAGAATAGAGTTAAAACCTGCCAATTTGTGAGTGAAATTGGGCCGAGTCGAAAGGGATGAGAGTATCAGTCGTAGTGGGTTTCCTATAAATGCCGAAATCTATTTTTTGGTGACTTTTTGGTACATTTTATCATACAAACAAACATACAAAGTTAACTGTGAAATAAAAATGTGTAAAATTTTTTTTTACATAATAATACTACTGTAACAAGGGACTGTTGACCTCATTGATAATAAAACGATCAACAACTATAGCGAACAGGTTGGAATATATAAAGGATTAAGTGTAATTAGTTCATGTTATTATAATATAACTGAAAACATGACCTCAAATATAAAATTTCAATTATTCCCAGCAAACAACAAAAAAGTAATCCATATTTAACGGGTATGTATATATGCAAATAAAACAACTCGAAAACGATTATGTAAAATATTTGTAATCGATAAGACGTTAACTCTCTTTAAAAATGGACAACATACCATTAAGCCGAAGCCATTTATCAATACTTCCAACGAATCGATTTGTGCAATAAATCTCCCGAAGTCCTCTTTCTTTATTACTTCGCCGAAATTACCCAATTACTCTTCTAAATTAAAGGCACATACCGGTTCCATTGATATTAATATACAAAAAAAGTTTTAAAGAATACGATTATCACCTAATATTTTTTCGTCGGTTCTGCATTACGTTCGAAAATAGGTCAATTTTTATATATGACGTTTGAACTAAACCCGCTCAGGAGGGTTAGGAATTATTTATTAGCTTTGAAAATATTACAACTGAAAAGTTAGATCAGAAATGTCATGAGTAGGTGGTTGTATGAAGGGATATACAGCTTTTCATTATTTTTCCTTGTAGCTAACGGTCATTAAACTTTTATTTACTTTCTGGCTTAGAAATTATCCTTCGGGTATAAATTGTAACTGTCAAGATGAAGGCTTTAGAAACCATATTCAGCGAAACATTTATTTAATTTTACAACGTTATAAAGTAGAACGGAGTTTTATGGACATTAGGATGAATTTTACTGAAACACGGCGTAATCCTTTATTTACAGAGGGGAAAGTTTGTTCTAATGTACTTTCATGTACTTTGCGAGTAGTGCATCCCTTTATCCGTTCTACACAGATTTGATATCCTTTATGATTATTATGATTATGTATTTTGAATTTGACGAATGTTTTGGACTTTTATCGCTCCTGATGACTCAAACAGATTCTGTAAAATATACCGTTTAACCTTTCTACAAAAAAAATTGCTTTACCCTATCTTGAAAAACAGCCTTCACCCGTCACATGGGGGTTTAAGTACTAAAAAATGAATCCAAGCATCATATTTTTATCGCCTGAAAATGGTGTAACGATATCAGTTTCGTTGAATGCGGGATCAGCCCAAAAACCTTGGGATCAGCCAAATATTGTAGTGAGATGATTTAATGTGACATCCTTTAAGTGGCCATTTCTCTGAGGTATACTACATGATACTTTTGACTATAGATTCATACATTTTTATCTTTGTCTTTGTTTTTAGTAAGTAGTGGTCACTGTCACTTAATAACTAGATTGCGGTTTACACTACGTTTTAAGAATAATAAACCTTGTGTTTTACAGGGATTAAGAAGGAAACCACTAGCAGAACCGTAGTTAGTTTCTTATACATACAACTGTCTTTAGCATACCTAACTAGTGCATAATTGGCAAAAAATGTATTACTATTAATGAAAATGTTATTGACAAAAAGAATAAACAAGGTTGGACCCATTATACTACCCTGTGGAACTCCTGTTCGCATGAATCTTTTATTGGATTTCACAATTTTACATTGCATCACCATTTCTACTATTTGAGTTCTACCTGTAAAATACAAATGTAAGAAATGACCTGCAGTACTTATCTCATTTGTTTAAAAGAAGGTAATGCTCAACAGTTTCGAAAGCTGTAGTAAGCTCACACAGTATTTCAATTACATAACTATTTTCTAACTCTCTAAGATATTCGAAGTCACGTTAAAAGTAGCATGAAGCTTTTTGCGAAAATCAAACTGCTTAGGTGGCAGGTTAAAACGAATCAAATTAAATCAAATTGGAGAGTATTTAATGAAATGTAATAGGTAATTTTTTAATAATAGAGAGTTGAACCTTAACTATAATAACCTACAAATACTTTTATTGCTTTTTGGTTCTTTTGGCTTCCCAACAACACTTAATAGAGCTTCTTCAAATACCCTATTGACATTCCACGTAAATTTTGACGAACACTCTACGAAACCATCAGATTTGACTCTATTGTGCAATGCTAATCCTTCTTTATTTGATATCGCTTTTGGATTTTCATTACGAAGATCAGTTTTTGTAGCTGTAAAGAAAATGAAATGTAAGATTAGTCTAGAACCATAATTTTCTATGTTTTAATGTTTGTAACTCAATGTTAGTTGATAAAACAAAAATTTAATGTATACGCGGACGGTTCAAATTCAAAAATACGCTTAGGTTTAGATTTGAATAGATTCCTTCGCCTAGAAGGAAATGCTTTTGACAAAAATGTTGAATTTTGGAAATGGTAAAAAGCCCTAAAACGAGTATAAAATAAAATTACAAAAGAAATGCTTTTCCTCTAAACAAAATTCTGTCAAATAACCCTATTTTCAAGAGAAAAAATTAATTTTCACAGTACTCAAACGTCATTGTGACGTCATCCATGTACGTAGGGCCCTGTACATTATTACCAGGGTTATCCGTCGCAATTTTGGTTCTTACCTTGTCATTTCTTTGTGTAAGATTTATGTTACATTTTT
Organism: Pyrocoelia pectoralis; assembly: GCA_036250285.1. NCBI lineage: Eukaryota > Metazoa > Arthropoda > Insecta > Coleoptera > Lampyridae > Pyrocoelia > Pyrocoelia pectoralis. The sequence continues at coordinate 86,926,119 of CM070074.1, read as the reverse complement.
ATAATTATATCAGTTTTGAATATTTTTTTGTAAATAAGATGCTGCGATGTAGTATTTCAAAGTGCTTTAATCAAAATGAGAATTTCAGAATGTTTATTTCTCCACCCTGTAGATTCTCAAAGAATAAATAGTAAATCGTTAATGAATTATCGAAGAGACAATTTCATTTTTGCTGTATGCATTATTTGCTCATCTATTAATTATCATTAAACATAATTTTACAAATGAGACATGTATAACTCCGGACTTTTCCTTCCTCGGACAATAGAGATTCGATCAACTATCAATCAAAACCAAAATTTTCTCTTGAATTCCATCAAAACAAGGTCCTTTTATGAAACCTTTTAGGATTAAAAATCGAGCGTGTTATCCTTTAACGTCGATATAGAAGAAAGTCATATTGTCTAGATCGTCACTGTTTATTAACTTGACTCAAGGGGACACAGAGATTTCAATGCGATTATCGGTTTCCGAAATTTTTCTGCGTCCATTAACGGCATTATTTTCTTCATTCTAAAGTCGAAAAACTGGGAAACTAGAACCCGCATTTTTACAATATTTATAATAAAGAGAATTTTAATAATTAAAACAAAAATCATTAAACGCATCAAAAATGTTAACAATTTATTTACAAAATTTACAATAAAAACCAGCGAAGCTTGATCAAAAATAAAAAATGGCTATACCTATGTAGTTTTTAGAATGTCTAGCAATACATCTTGGAATAAATTACCATTTACTCTAAAGCAGTTACCCGCTATATCGTAATTCCGTACTGCTGTTAAACGATAGTTCGATATTTTACTCCATTATTCTTGAATTTTAATTTGTAATTCTTAAAAGTATTGAATGGTTTGTCCTGAATATGTATGTGATTTTAAATTCCTCCACAGAAAAAGGAGGGAGGTAATTGATTTTGCAATTTAAGTTAGCGCGTAAAAATTCTCGAATTTCAAGGAAGGAAGGCCATCCATTTGGAACCAAGTTTGTTAGTCATGGTCCCTAGTAACTTCAGTAATTTGTTCCTGAAAAATTTGTAAGAAACGTTTTTGATAAATCATATTGTTAAAAAAGATTCTATGATATGGTGCCGTAATAGCTCCATCCATATATTGGGGCGGGGGGGGGGGGGGGGGGGAGGTCCTAAAACCCTGCATGAACCAACTGATGTAAGTTTTTAGTTTTAATACATGATTATCATTTGGAAATACAAACATATTTTGCATAAAATCCCCATTCTCATTTGTACCAAACTTGAGCTTCGAATCACCGTGTCTGTTTGGTTTGGAATTAGCCGCTCTGGATATTTCACGTCAAATAAGGCCCTAAGGTAAAAGCACTACTACCCTTGTAAAGCAATTACTCTATTTCTATTTTTTCTTATGTGCAATACGATTTTTAAGAATTTCATCAAATTTAGAATGAGTTACTAACAAACTTACTGTAATAACAATAAGTGATAAATTTAATGTCAAGAGTTGCAGTGTATTTTTTCGTTTTCATAACATTCCATCGCAGATATTTGTAAAACGGTCTGCTTCGGTTTCCCATTTTCCGACTTTAGAATAAAAAAAATTGAAAATACCGTTGAATTTTAGTCTACAAAAAATCTGAAACATTTTTGTCGTATTCTTAAGATCGTTTCTTCCCTTTAAATGTTTGGAATCTGCTCATACATAGTTAACAAGTTAAAGTTACTAATCACCTAACGATAAAAGTAACAGAATACACACACTAAACTTTCTTTTATAATTCGTTGAAACCGTCTTCGAAGAGGTGAAAGATGACGGTAAGGATTGAAGGTTAATTCCTCGAAATGGGGTGGACATTGATAAAACAGTAAAGATGTGAAGCAAATTAACTAAACCAATTTAACATTGCACCGCTTAAATTTCAAATTCTCTATATTACATTATTAGTTTTACAGCTCATTGTCTGGTATTAATTATTTTAGTGCCTGATGATGACAACCCGCCTTGTCGAAACTTGGCGCATGTAATTCTAATTACCATAATTGTTCTTTAACGTTCAATTAAACATTATATGGGTAATTGGTTTTGTTAATTTCTTTTATAAGAGCTTACAGTTAGATTTGGCTTGTGCACTTACCTACTAGAATAATTTTCGCTGTTGGTCGATGATGACGTACTTCTGGAATCCATTTATTTGCAATATTATTATACGAAGCCCTTTTATCGACAGAGAAACACATAATAAATACATCCGTTTCTGGATAAGCGAGTGGGCGTAACCTATCATACTCTTCTTGGCCGGCAGTGTCTTGTAATATAATGGTACAAGTTTTTCCGTGCACTCTAACATTCATAGAATATGAATCAAATCTACAATATTGTTAACATTTAGTAGGTGTATGTACAAAATGGAAATGGGTTACACTGTGGGGATGTAATACTCTTCATATTTTTTATCCTTGTAAACTATCAGCATGCACGTTTTTCCGGTATCGCCATCTCCAACAACAGTCATACGTATGTGAGTTTTGTGTTCGTCCATTCTTTGTATGTAATCATAGCACTGCAAACAATATTGTTTATTACACTGTGTTTATTTAAGTTTCCTTTAAAAGTTGCATAAAATGTAAATTTAGAATGGTGCTATCTGAGCAAAATGTCCAAGAACGTAGCGAGCTTAATGAAATTGCAACCGCTTTGTTGCGAGATTTGAAACATTTTAGAGAAAATAACATTTTTCGCGTGTTAAATGATTGTCAGTAGTGTAAGAAAAGTACATTTTGTCGACTTTATTTAGAATTACACTACACTCTTAACATTTTATAGGTCTTTAATTTTTTTTACTTATGCATACATTAGAAATGCGTTGTAAGGATAAGTAACAAATCAGAAGCATAGTATTTTATCGACGTAAGACGGTAGTACTCAAATAATGGACGGAATATCTTAAAGAGTTGGTAAATAATTACAAAGGGACAAAAGGAATTTGATAATCTTGAAGAAACTCTGAGGAAATGGTAAAGGCCATAAGAATAAATAAATGATGAAGGCAGAAACATCCAGGTGCGGAATGCTTTCTTTTAAAATGCGACATAATTTATTATACAAAAGTTAGCTGAGACATGGAAATTTGCAATTCGAAAAAATAAAATCTAAAATTATGACAATTATGGCATCCTAAATTGATAAAAATACAGGAAGGTATATGTACTGTACAACAAGGAAGCACAGAGGAAATGGAAATTTTAAAGTAACTATTACACAAGTAAATACCGCTGCCAAATTAACTGCCGTAATGTTTTCTCTTTGTACTAAGTGTATGAGAATAAAATATTGGGCGATTTTCTCATAAAATTGGTGAATAAATAAAGATTTTCGACATCACTGGCCCAAAGAATCTGGACATCCCATAGAGAAACTATTGACGTAGTAAAACGTTTGCTCCTGCTCATCGTTTGGCGCTATAAATGGAGAAATGTCAATATGGGGAACAATGTCTTAGAGCACAACCAGTCATATGCGTAATTTTGACTCCAATCGGTTAATGAGTGTAGGTGGTATTAACGTTTCAGTTTTCAAAATAGCTCATGAGGAAATAATTTGTGGAGAAGCGCCTCCATTAGACACAAAAATTTAAAGTTCTAGCACACATTCAAGACATGGATTATCTACTAAAATTCAATTTCTAGGAATAGTGCCAACAAGATAACGACAGTTCGCCACGTTTTTGAAATTGAACTCAGAGATTTCTAATGGCATTTTGCACCATTTTTTCTTAAATTCTTCTGTACAGCTTGCATTTTAGGTAGATAGAAAAATATGCACTGACAGGTCAATAAGTGTTGCCGTAAAGTGGCATCCTTACCAAAACCTGTTAAGTGGCTGCCATTAACCCTCTAGCTCTACCTTACTGTAGACCCAATTGTACCATGGGTTAGTATAGTAGACCTGGACCACTGTATCCGTTCGGGTATGTACCTAATGATCGTTCTTGCATTCCATGAGGGCTTTTTAGGTGCTCATTACTGAAGATTTTGGATATTTAGACGCATTCTATCATGAAAATGGGCATCCTGTGACATGATAAAAAACTGGGTTTGGTTGCAGTTCACAATTTGAGTTTTGTGTGTGGGTAACTTGTGTAAATAGGGTTGTAAATGTTCTGTTTATATTCAGTACTGCTCCTTGCTTGATTTCAGAACGTTGTGGATCTTTCTTATCGACTCTCGATCTGTTTAAATTTTTTTTGAGGTGTACCTGAATTCTATGACCTTGGGAGTTTCTTTTTTAAAGCCGAACCTGTCTCCTCCAAATTTTAAACCATGCCTTGATGACTTTATAAATAACCCTTGTAAAATTTCTATACAGTAAAAGTAAACTGTGAACAGACGTTCATAATTACAACATTCCAAATACAGGGTGTCTCACGGTGACCGTCGGTTAGAAGTATATCAAGAACGGTAAAGGCTAGAAATCTGAAACTTTGCACATGCGACATGCCGTGTTTAATCTATTAAATAAAAATATTTTCCAAATGGCAACACTTCCGGAAATACCTGAAGTGAGCATCAACATCTTTATTTTAAATACAAACCAGGCAATTTTTTTTCACATTCTGATGTGTCATAAAATGTTTAGTACGTATGCTTAAAATAATCGGCGTATCAATTTCGATTGTTGAGAAAAAAATTTTTTTCCACGTAAAAATTTGAAAATCTTGTTTAGGAAATAAAATTGAAAGTCGAAAGTGGTAAAAGTTAGGGAAATGGGATTTTAGGTTCTCAATGTCAAAAGGTTCAGACACAATTGTCTGTAACGGATAATAAAAAATTGCCCGCGGTTACTGATCTCTTTGACGTTATTTGCAGACTTAAGAGAAACTTTAAAAAGTCTCTTTTTTCAAATGGAATGCCTATTTAATTATCAGTCCATTCGATGCAGAAATAAATTTCCTTTAAATTGACATAACGTGTTCCTATACCTAAAATCAATGATTACAGAGTTATTTACATTTTTCTATTTTTTATAATTACATACTTTACAAAACAAGGTTGGCTTTGAATATTTCCAAAAAAATTTTTATGCAATTGTTTCTTATGCTTTTATGATTATTTAAAATTCTATCTATGGAACTTCTTTAGTATCCAAGGTCTCTTTCCGCCGAACGAACAGAACTCTCAGGGAAAACAGTAAAATATCCCAATACATTGGTTTCTGCAGCGTCATTGGGGACAATTGGCTTTGCCAAATTTCGTAGCGCATTTACTTCGCCCAAATTTAGAAAATTCTTTTCAATCATCCTGATTTTTTTTTCTGTCATTGTAGGTAAATGCGGATATCTTTCGTTAAAGTGTTGAGTGATTCTTTATTCAATGGTTAAAGGTTCTGCAGGTCCGAAAATAATACGAGCAGACTCGCCATGAATGTAAAACAAATTTAGAATATCAGCATTTGTGTATTCCATATTGCCCAATTAAAAACAAATATCAAGCGCAAAAATCAAAATTCAAACAGATAACATAGAATGATAACAAACGTAAATGTAGCGTAAAGTTTCAAACTGATAGCTGATAGCTAACTGACAACTGTCAAATAAAAATGAAAACATACGAATCATAAGAAACAATTGAATAAACATTTTTTGAAAATTTTTAAAGCCAACCATGTTTTGTAAAGTATGTAATTATAAATTTTATTAGAAAAATGTAAATAACTCTGTAATCATTGATTTTAGGTATAGGAACATGGTATATCAATTTATAGGAAATTTATTTCTACATCGAATAGGCTGATAATTAAATAGGCATTCCATTTAAAAAGGGAGACTTTTTAAAGTTTTTCTTAAGTCTGAAAATAACGTCAAATAGATACTTAACCGCGGGCAATTTTTTATTATCCATTACAGACAATATTGTGTCTCAATCTTTTGACATTGAGAACCCATTTCGCTAACTTTTACCGCTTTCGACTTTCAATTTTATTTCCTAAACAAGATTTTGACATTTTTCAGTGAAAAAAATTTTTTTTCTCAACAATCAAAATTGATACACCGATTATTTAAGCATACTTACTAAACATTTTATGACACATCAGAATGTGAAAAAAATTGCCTGGTTTGTATTTAAAATAAAGAAGTTGATGCTCACTTCCGGTATTTCCGGAAGTGCTGCCATTTAGAAAATATTTTTATTTAATAGATTAAATGCTCCATGTCGCATGTGCAAAATTTAAAATTTCTAGCTTTTACAGTTCTTGATATACTTCTAACCGACGGTCACCGTGAGACACCCTGTATAGTTACACATAGAAAGATTCCATCCATTTTATTAGCTCAAAGACGCTATTAAACTCCTTAACGAGCTTTTAAAAAAAAAGGCAGTCAAGTTTCATTTTTCGTTAAAGTCTTATAGTTTTTGCGGAAGACATATCGATTTTTCATAGCAAAACATAGGGAAAACCGCGACTATTTTGTGCAATGTGCTAGTTAAACAAAATTAAAAGTCGGGGGAAGGGTTCTGCCGGTTCGGGTTACACAGCCCCCCTCACCCCATCTTGTTTTGCACAAACAACAACGGTATTTGCACATTTCCATAGAAACACAGTACAAACGCTAAACATAGTTTTATTCGAAATTAAAAATTGGACGGAGTCTCCCATTGAGTAGTCCCCCACATTTGATTGACTAATACCCTTTATTAGGGTTGTGAACAAACGTCTAAAATGTATGTGGGAAGTGGGGGGTTGGGAACTTTGATTCGCATTGAGTTTAGAGAATAGAAAGTTCATACTATGTTTTGCCAAATTTGAAGGAAACATGGCTGATTGGCTACACATTGGAAAAAAATGCCTTCCTTACTAATACAACCTAGATTTCACTGGGATTCCTTTACGACAGTTGTCCTTTGAAACTAGCTGTGTATTTAAGTTAAATTACTAATAAAGGCGACACTAGTTTGGCTTAACAATGATTTTGTTAAAAGTATTTTGATATTGTCGCATCTAAAAGTCACTAACATCACAAATCAAGAACATAGTGTACCAAAATGGAAGTTAAAATCAATAGAAACTCTTTTTACACCCACACCGTAAACATAATTGAACTGAAAAATATAAAACAGTTTGGGGTAAACATGAAACATCATATTAGCTTAATAGATAGGGGGTATCGTCATCAAAATGAGTGTAAATGACTGGAGGGTTTTGTCACTGTAAAAATTTATCGAAGAATAAGTTAGCGACATTAACCAGACAACCAATTGATTCTGTACTAATAAGGAAATTATTGCAAAAGACACTGAAATTTAATGCAAACATAAGCGGTGTAAGTAATCAATTTCACTCTGAACTTATTCACATTAAAGGCAATAACGATTTTATGGGCAGAATAATTTGTTTTATTAGATCTTTTCTTAAAATTTTTTTGTACCTACTCTAAAAGTAAATGGCCGAAATCGCTTAATTTTAATTTAAGGGTAGAAATTTTGCGTGAAATAAAAGGTCGAGATCGATATAAAGAATATATAAATTCTTGTTTTAACAACCCTTATTACTCTTTCATTAATTCGAAATAATATTCAAAATTAGATGGTTTGAAATTAAAATTATTCTGCTTAGTCCTGAACATTTCATCCACAATTACCTACTGCTGTTTATTTAGCATCTATTACCATAAATGTTTGATACCCCATTTTCATCCCCTACACTTTATGAAAATATTGATACACTTTCCTGTTGAACTAAAGAACAATTTGTTTGTGGTTTTTGCTGTTTACTGTATTTGTTGCACCCCTCTACCAACCCTTCTTAAGTTTACCTTAGATGTATGTTTAGGTTACACAGGCAGTCATATTTTCACCCACAAACCAGAATCGTTGCAGGGTAAGGGTGGTAATTCAATCATACAAATTACAGTCCACTTCAATATTGTAAATAAATGTATACATATAACTTGTTTGTATACGTGTAAATAAACAGTTTATGCATTATACGCACAACAGTATTACTTCATAAATTTGTAATGCTTAGAAGAATTTTATCGTTTTTGTCTGTATTTATTTTACATACTCAGTAGCGTTCTTCTGTGCAGATCCAATTTTCATAAATGCATTCGTCACCTGTTCTTGTAATCACTTTCGTTCCTTTTTGACCGAAAAGTGGTACAATGACAGAACATAGCGTTAGAAATGATATATCTATAGTCGAGGTGAACATATCCGATAGATAATTGAGGCCCCATGTAATTGGCATTAGGAGTCAACAGTTGTGAACGGGATCGGTCAATAAGTGCCTCTCGAGTCTATTTTAAACGCAATTGATCAAAATCAATGCAATCACATCGTCTATAGAAGTTATCAAATTTTAAAATGTTATACTCGTTTTATTAATGGGCCCATTTACGTAGACAATTGTTGTAGAGTCGAATGGTATGGAATTTTCAAACAGTCATTATCTTAATTCAATTTTTCAAAAAAGTACTACCGTGGTTGGGTTTGAATCTTGGAGATGGAGAAACCCTTGACCATTAGTGCTGTCATTCTCTTTTATCTCTTTTATCCAAGACTAAGTGTGGACATGTCTAAATTTGTTTGGCGTAGAAGAGGGGAAAGCCTTTGTTTTTGGTGATTAATGCATGAGTTAAAAAAAGCTTTTCAGCCTCCACCTATTACTTCATCTCATGAGATTTGGGTGAAAATGCGTAGGCACAATCTATCTAATGAAGATCTGGGTTTGACTATTCTTTAAGGAAGAAGCGAAAATTGCTTAGAAGGGTTCAATCGGTTATACATTTAGTTCATGCTCATATCTTTTATGCAATGCTTTCGTTTGCAATTCTCTACGTAAAATCGACCCTTAATGTCATAACATTCACGAATTTTCATTTCTTCCGGTAATTTGTGATGTTGGCATATAAGGATGGTGTAACGACTATTTACCACTACACCTTATCCTGTCACTTTTATAATTGTCAATGATTATATTTATATTAGCCACGACTATTTTTATCTTTCTCTTCAGGACTTCTGGGGGTTTTTCTTCTATCTTCTATTTCTTCTTTTTTAAATTAAAACTGTTAATTATCTTTTCTATTCAATTTTTATTAAGAAATACAATTATAGAGCTTGTTGAATAATTTTCTCTACACTCACACTACTTTTTTTTTAAAACTAAACTAAACAACCCTCTCCATAACAACCAACACTAACATGATTTTATATGAGGCGTTATTACCTCCCAAAATTTTGTGAATTGAACAATAAAGGCCGATGAACCAAAATTTTAAATGGTTATACTTCATATTTTGAACTAGATAAATATTTTCTCATTCCTCCTTCATTCCTTTTATTACTACTTCTGAATTTCTGCCACAAATCACATGTCGATATAATCGCTTCACACTTACGCTTTATTTTTGGAACATAGCAAGTTTCACTTATTAATGTTGCACATTTTCTTGACCCGAAATGTCCATAAATTTGAGGATAATCCCATATGATTTTATTTACTAAACTGGATGGTAAGTATATTAACCACCATTCTTCTCCTTTTTTGCGTTTCTTATGTAACAGTTCTTTGCGAATTCTATAATTTTCTCTTAACTTTACTTTTGATTTGCGTACATTTCGCTATTGTGATTGGTTTGTTTCGACTACTCCGCCATATACATATCTAGATAAAAAATCTGCAACGATATTGTCCTTCCCTAACTCTTCCATTACTGGTGGTGATTCCCTGCCTGGCACTATTTTTCGATTCAGTTCTCTGGCATAATATGGAGATGTTGATTGCGCAATTACCCCCCAATTCATCATGTTTTTAATTTCTTTTCCGACCACCGCTCGCTTTGAGTAGGGAATCGGATATGACTTGTTGATAAAAACATCCGCATCTTTCATCTTTAGCTTGCATTCAAATGAATTGCATATTGCAGGTCTATCCAAAAATACTTTAACGTGCTTTTCCTTTAAATTTTCAGTATTCACTTCTTCTTGCTTTGCACTCACGCGGAATAAACTTGTAATCTTTCATGTTTTTTTTGATGTTGAATAAAATTCTCTTAAATGGTATAACTGCTGGGCACTCATTGCATCTGAAATTGTTATTTTCATGTATGGTCTGCTCTTCGTTAGAAGCTGTTTTTCTTAGATGTTCTAAAACCTCATAAAAATAATCGTCTTCTGCTATTGGTTTCAGATTTGTCTTCAACTCGGATTTTCTTACTACTTCGTTCGATATTACTTGTCCTTCTTGTGTAATTCTGTCTCCATAAGTTGACTCACCGCTTACTACAACTTCTATTTTAAATCCAATGGATTCTACATTCTTGAAATCTACAAACTTCACTCTAAATAATTGATGATTTTCGATAAATTGTAGTTCCTTCAGTTGAATATCGATTTTCACATTATTTTTTGTCATCCAATCCATTCCCAAAATGCATGGTATATTTAAACAACCCGCAATTAAAAACACTACCCGTTGTTCGCTTTCACCTATTTTTAAATTTACCAGCGCCTATCTCTTTATTTTGATAATTCTACCGGTTACACCTTGAATAGATACGCCTACCACTGGTAAAGTTAATATATCTTCCCTTCGGTTTCTCACAGTTTCAAATACCATTTCTGACATTACGCTCACAGAACTTCCAGTGTCTATCAAAGCTGCTTGACTTAGACCTTCCAATTCAACCATTACTTGAGGTACAAATTTATCTGGCGATGGTTCTTTGTCTATTTGATCTGTTTCATATTCAGATCTCGTTGAATACGTTTGGTCAATCTGGTTTACATGTATTTTTTGTTGTTGAAAAAATACACGTACAAAATTAATATGATGTGATTGCTCCTTTGTTGTCCGACAGCATGCAGTGGGAGCGCCCTGCAGCTGTTCCTCTAGTTTAAATGTTCTGATTGTAGTTCATCATCATTACGGTCTCTTTGTTGATTTATTGGCCCGTAATTGCCTCGACCCTTGCGGTAACCACGATAACTATATCCTTGATAATTTGAGTTCACTCCATTTATTTGGCGATACTCTTCTCTACTACCTTCCCTTCCAAGTCCATTCCATTGCCTCGATTCTTCTCTTCGTAATCCTTGTCGTTCCCTATTGTCGTTGCGTCCTTCTAGTCGTTTTAAAACATTTAATAAACTATCGATAGTATTTGGTTGTGCCGATATTAAAATAGTTTCTACTTCACATGGGAAATGCTTACTTATGGCATTCACCAAAATTTCTTCAGGGATTCTTGGTTCTAAATGTTGCGTCTGATCAACCCAATACCATACATGCTGTGTATAGGTACCAAATCTTCTGTTGTAAATACGTGGTTCGTAAATCGATGCTCTCACCTTTTCTTGTATCGCTTGGGACCAAAAGTGCTGCATAAACTTACTCTTAAAGTCTTCGAAATTATTCCATTCATTTACATATCGTTCCGCCCATATGCGTACATCCCCTTCTAATGACTCAACCGCCGTAAAAACTCTGTTTTCTGTAACTACTTGAATGTTGTTTAAATAATTTTCTAACTTCCGCAAAAATTTTACTGGATGCAAACATCGTCTGCTTCCATCAAATTTTGGTCTTTCTTCACTTATTCGTACCACAGAACTAACTCTACTACACCCCGATTCGCATCGACTATTCATTTGTGCAACCTTAACTTCCAAAATAGCAATTTCATTACTGATTTGGTTGTCTAACTTTTCTTTAATTTTGTTTATTTCCCTTCCATATACCAAATTATTTCTTTTGTTTATTTCCATACTCTTTTCAAATTCTTGTATTGTTAAATCAACTTCTCGTCGTAGTTGCTTGCTTCTTAACTCTGTTTCCCTTATTTGGTCATCTTGCCTGTTTAATTGATTCACTACTTCTTGTTTTTGTTCTTTTATTTCTTTATTGCAATTTGCGATAGCTGCTTCATAATTTCTTCTTGACCGCTCTTCCAGTTCTTCAATCATTTTCTTTTGGTCATTAAATGCTTTTGTTATAAACGTCAATAATGTTCCTTGCATAAATTCTTGTCCTGGTTGCTGTTTATGCTCAATCATACCTTGTAATTCTTGATCTATAATTTCTGGTTCGCTACTTATTTGCTCTTCCATGCTGTTTGCTTTTCTTACAGTGCTTAATTCCGGTTTTCGAAACCCAGACCTCAATTCCATAAATTTCTAAAACTTCGACTCCAGCTAACTTCCTTATATCGTCTTTAATAAAACCAACTCGTGCCCCACGTTGTACGCCAACTGTAACGACTATTTACCACTACACCTTATCCTGTCACTTTTATAATTGTCAATGATTATATTTTTATCTTTTTCTTCAGGACTTCTATTCCTTCTTTTTTAAATTAAAACTGTTAATTATCTTTTCTATTCAATTTTTATTAAGAAATACAATTATAAAGCTTGTTGAATAATTTTCTCTACACTCACACTATTTTTTAAACAACCCTCTCCATAACAACCAACACTAACATGATTTTATATGAGGCGTTACAATGGCTTACAACATACAAAACCAAGTAATAACAGTTCTTTTAACATAATAATCCTTTTCATCTATCTCTATTTTTTGCATCAATTTTTTCCACATCCTTATTTGTAACAACGTGCGAAAGAATCGGTTTGAGGCAACAATGTTACATCTCATGAACGCACGAAGAAACGTAAGCAACTTGCAATTTCCTTGGCCTATTGTTGATTTAATACTATCTATACTATAATTTTACACTTTAAATTGAAATATTTATTTAACTCTTGAAATTTCTTATAATTGGACGAGTCCCTAAAGATCATAAAAAGTTTCGAAATACCTATTTGTTTTTTAAAGTAAACATATTCTGACCTTGAACTGAAAATATGAAAAGGTGCAACCATACTTCGAAGACATATTATTTACAACCATACTTCAAACAAATACGCAAATTAAGTTACTTACCATTTTAACGTAAATAACTTGAACATTTACGAGCCGAATGATGTGCGAAAAGTAAATAAAGTTTCTATAATTATATTTTAATGAATTTTGTTAATGCTTTAACGGTAGCATTACCTACAAAATTTTTAAAAACGAGCGAATATATTTAAAAGCATTACCTGAATTTGTAGTAAAATTTTCACATAAAGATACTCTATTTAGATACACGTATGAACTGTTTTTTTTTATCATCAAGAATGAAGTTAGTAGGTATCATTTCAGATAAGATTAGAATGTACGGTGGTGGGACAAAGTGATATTTATTCAACTTTTCTGATAACTAAAGCGGGATATCGATGACGTAGGTGAGGTGTACGTGTGCAGATAAGTTTGAAATTATCAAAATTACGTAATTTGCAATATTATTCATAATTGTGTGTGCATTCCATCTAAAATTAAAAGGTCATTTGAAACTAGATTGTTATTGTTGTTCTCTAATAAAATGAGCCTGCCAGTTATTCACGAAAATTACATTATGGGTGCGCTGGGACTATGACAAATAATGTGTTTCAAGGCAGTTCCAAACAACGGTGCCAAGCGTTAGAAATGGGAGTTAGGGGAGTAGATCTTAAAAGATATACTAATTTGGCTTATTTTTGGACTTGTGACTGTTATTCCTCTATTTGGTAAATCCAAAGCAAGCTTCAGAAACACATTTTGAAATTGTTTTGGATCACCTTGGATCATAGGTACCAAAAGTAATTATTCTAATTATATTTCTTAATTACTGGAATTCCTCCCACATATTTATTTATCATCAATATTTAACTGTTGCAAATAGACTAGTTTCGACCTATAGGTCATCTTCAGACTTAGTGATTATTAGAACTATGGTATCAAGAAGTGAACAATTATGAAAAATAAGTATGATGTATATTATTTTATTACAGTAAACTTAACTTAACTTAACCGTAATTGTAAAACACACATAAAAGAAACCGAAGAAACAAAATAAATTAAATTTTAAATCCATAAATACAAATTACCCAAATAAGGCACAAATTGTACAAATAATTTTATAAATCAATTAATTTTGCAATACCAACATTACATAAAATTTTTTGAAATAGATTACAATTAATTGCAAAAATATCAATATCTGTTTCTCTACTTTTTAACTTATACATAGTGCATATTCTGTACATAGGGGAATTTGTTGCATAATTGGTTGTTCTCACAGGTAACTAAAAAGTATTAAAGATTTAAACAATGTTTCAACAGATGTTTATTGACGTTAACCACAATGAATGTTCCCTGTTATAATTTATTGCAACATTTTGGAACGGAATTTGCATTTTTAAATAATAATAATAATAATTTTTTATTTACCAAAAAACAAAATATAATGAAAAATTACAATTATATGTGGGTAATAATAATACAATCTCAATCAGCTTTGTTTGTGACCCAAACAGTTGGCTTTTTTTGAGAGTCTAAATCTAGAATGTGTGCTTTGAGGTTAACATTAATTATTTGCATTGCAAGTTCATTGAACAAGAACCACTAATGAACCCAAAAATTACTTGTTTTATTTTTCTTAAGAGGTGTCACGGATAAAATATCTGGTACAGACGAATATACAGAGACCATACACCAAATAGGAAACGAATGGCAAATTCCCAAATTATATTAAATCAAGTGAATGACATCTGTTGATTGAAAAAAGTTTTACGCTTACATCTAAGGCAGTGGTGCCAAACCTTTAACGTGGCTTGAGCCACTTAAGTATTTAAAATTTTTTGGCGAGCCACATAGGTACATTAAAATTCATTTTTGAGTTCATCTCGTGTAATTTAATTAATAAAATTCTACGTTTCGGAAGTTATACTGCATTTCCTTTATCAAGATATCATTTTTGAGTTTATATGTATAGGTACCTAACCAGATTTAGAAATTTGTCATTCGTTTCTTACTTCGAGTCATGGGAGATATTGGTCAATTCCAGTGGCGTAAATAAGGGGGTGATCAGGGTGATCAATCAATCAGAGCCTAATAATAATTCTGAAAAAAAAATATTCCAGGGGAGGACCCTTGATCCCGCCCACCCCCATTCAAGGTTTTGCAGAATTGGTATTCCATACCCCCAGTGGCGTCGGATTCATCACACCCCAAATTCAAATCCTATTTACGCCACTGGTGAATTTACAGTATCAAATCGTCGGGGTTGAGAAGAATGAAAGCCCAGCAAATTATGTGATAATTTATTGTAAAATACGAGGTGTGACGTTTCACCGAATCATAGTCGGCTTCTTCAGACGTACATTGAGATTTGATGATATATGATTCGGTGAAACGTCACACCTCGTATTTTACAATAAATTATCACATAATTTGCTGGGCTTTCATTCTTCTCAACCCCGACGATCCGTCTACCACCAGCACACTAATTCTTATAAAAATTACAGTATCAAAGTATTTGTTGTTATGGGTTTTATTTATTTATTTATAACCATATTCAATATAGGTGGAATCCTGACTGCATCATTTCTCTTATTTAATGAATCTGGTTGTTTCTCCATCTCTCGTATTACTCTCCCTTGGTAAAGTATATGCTGGAGCTAATAAGTGAATTTTTCTTGTGTCTATATCAGATCAGTGCCAATCCGATGCGTTGCCAATGAGGAGGAGGAGGTGTGTTTTATCGCTAGATTATGTTCTTTTATTATACTATAATGCCTCCCCTTCCTTGGTTCCTTGGCTATAGAAATGTTTGAACAACTATGGCCATTAACAGCGCTATTGTACATATTTTATAGAGCAATAATTTTTTAGACATTTCATGCTCGAGAGCCACATCAATATTCGCCGCGAGCCACGTGTGGCTCGCGAGATACGGGTTGGGCATCCCTGATCTAAGGTAATCATGTCTAATGCTGCTCTTTCTCATACTACCGCGCTTCAGGAACTTCTGGAATGATTCCTACGTATTAATCAAAGAGAAAGGTCACTAAGTTCTGTTGTAATCGATATAAAGAAGCCTACTATTGCCTATAGGAGTCAGATTCAGAAATAAACATAGATAATTTTATATCGAGTTCTTTATTTTTCTTCAGACAAAGAGGAACTCGCCTCATCAGTGAGTACTTTGCGATGTTCGCTCTTTAATTTCTTTAGTTCATTTTTTCCTAGTTTACTTTTTAGATCCAACCGTAGAGTTAACGTGCAGGTGCGGGTATTGGTTTCTTTGAATTCACCTAATCATATTTCTTATGTTCCCTTTCAACTCTTTATAAGTGGCTTTACCGTGGCATGTTGAATATCAAGTTGCATCGATCGTTTTGAAATATCTGACTTTAACATAGTCCTCTAAATAGATTTTGGTAATTACCTACCTACACTCTTCGTGTTGAATAAGCTGAACAATTGCATTTTGAAATCCTACAAGAATAAATAATTTTGAAAAACTGGTATACCTAAATCGAATTTGATATACCTAAACATTTTACGTAAATTGGTAAAATAATCCAAATTCCATTGAAAAATGTCCCACATTATAATTATTATTCATCTGAAAGGAATTTATAGACTGTATGTCGTTATTGTACGCATTTAAATCAAGCTAAGATATTTATATTATTAGAAAAAGATGTGTTAATAGAAAACATCATTAACATAAACAATTAAGTCTCATGATCACTCAAAGTTCATTTGCCATTCAATGATTACTTTGTTATATTGATTTGCAAAAGAGTAGTAGATTTCCAAAAATTACAAAAAAATCGTATTCGGACGTTTTTCACCTTAATTTGTACTTACTGTTGCTAAAAAGCATGATATTTTGACAAAACTTTAATTCTTGAATTAAATGCAAGGAGGTGGACGAATCAAATCTCGAATCTGAATGGATCAAATTGTTCATTCATTAACTTTCCATGACCCCCCTCATTTTTAGATCCTTCTACCGTATTACATCGGAAATTAAAGCATTCATTTTACTTGGCTGTAATCAAATTGCCATAATGTTTTTATTATTATTTAGTTTTTTAAAAACTCACTTTAAATAGATATCAACATGTTCATTTTGTAATTAAAATAATATATAACAATGATTTATTATTAGTACTGTATGATACGACTTTGCATTCTGGAAAAGCAAGTTTATATCCTGCGTGTTTTCGGAAAAGTAAAGACAATTAGGATTTCTATGTATACATAAAATTTAAATAAAACATTGTTGTATACCCATAACAAATTGTAGGGCCCTCCTGATAGGGATTTTTTAAATTTTTTACCAAGTTTACCAACGCTAGCGCTTGCATGGGTTTAGAAATATATGTACATCAAATTTGAATAATAAATGGTTTGTTGAAATAAAAAATATGTTATTGCAAAGATGGAGTTCATTGTAGGGCTCTCGTGTATAAGAATTTTCCATTTTTGTTCGTATTTCTTGTAAACTATTCGTGAAATTGAATGAATTTTAAGCAACGTCAAACAAATTTTACCAAAGACTTTGTAAAAAATTTAAAAATCCCTATCAGGAGGGCCCTACCATAAACCTTACTCTATCCATTGACACCTTTTTTGTGTTTATACAACATATGTTTTACTTAAATTTTATGTATACATTGACACCCATGAAATCAGTCTTAATTCCAACTGGTGATGGACTCTTAAATTGATATAAATAGACCGTTAAGAATAAATTACTGAGTTTGTTTCCCTTTGGATCGAGCAGTATGTCTTCAAACCTGCATTATTTAAAGATGATTGTTATGCTTAATATTATTTAGTTAGAGGTAGACTTGGTTCCTGGTCTATTGCGCTTGCACTATAATTGTCTACCCTTCAAGGATCGAAGGATGCATCTTTAACAAAATTCAGGTTTTAGTGAGGCTAATCTTCGTTTCTATCTTTTTTATAATCTTCTCATTTCCAAGTTTACTACCTTTGCAAATGCATCAAATTACCAGATGATGTCTCCTATTTGGTGATTGTCTTGGTCTCATAAATACATACACACTGTTTGGTTGATCGGTTCGTTAGGCTTTGAATGATCTATCATATTATGAGGAATACGCCGATCAAGGGGATGGGATATCAACTTGAATTCATTGATCACTTACGACGGGGTGCGTCATGCTAGTGAAGAGAATTCTCTCAATTGGTGATAATAATACACACAATCTTCCCCTTCAACGATGAATTTAATTAAGTTGTGAGATATAGTTGATTGATTAGAAAACAAGGCGACATGTTTCGGGATAGAGCTTACAATACCGGAATTCCGGGATTTCGAGAACCGAGATCCCGGACAAAATTGATGCACAATTTAACATTCATACGTAAATACCTGTATTTCGGTATTAATATAATTTTATTTTAGTAGAAAATATTTTGGATTAATGAGATATTTAGAAGTAGTGCAAAATTTTGTATTTATACAGGGTGGACCAATAGTGTGTGGATGGAAGACTGTGGGTTTATTCCATATTTCCCAATTAAAAACAAATATTAAGCGCAAAAACCAAAATTCAAGCAGATAACACTGATAACAAACGTAAATGTAGCGTAAACTTTAAAACTGATAGCTAACTGACAACTGTCATCATAAGAAACAATTGAATAAACATTTTTTTAAAATTTTCAAAGCCAACCATGTTTTGTAAAGTATGTAATTATAAATTTAATTAGTAAAATGTGAATAACTCTGTAACCATTGATTTTAGGTATAGGAACATGGTATATCAATTTAAAGGAAATTTAATTCTGCATCAAATGGGCCGATAATTAAATAGGCATTCCATTTAAAAAAAGAGACTTTTTAAAGTTTTTCTTAAGTCTGGAAATAACGTCAAATAGATACTTAACCGCGGGAAATTTTTTATTATCCATTACAGACAATTGTATCTCATTCTTTTGACATTGAGAACCTAAAATCCCATTTCCCTAACTTTTACCACTTTCGACTTTCAATTTTATTTCCTAAACAAGATTTTGACATTTTTCAGTGAAAAAAATTTTGTTTCTCAACAATCAAAATTGATACGCCGATTATTTTAAGCATACTTACTAAACATTTTATGGCACATCAGAATGTGAAAAAAAATTGCCTGGTTTGTATTTAAAATAAAGAAGTTGATGGTCACTTCCGGTATTTCCGGAAGTGCTGCCATTTGGAAAATATTTTTATTTAATAGATTAAACACTCCATGTTGCATGTGCAAAATTTCAAATTTCTAGCTTTTACAGTTCTTGATATACTTCTAACCGACGGTCACCGTGAGACACCCTGTATGAATTTCAATTTTTTATTTCAAATTTCAATTTTGAATACGAAATTTTTGAATTTTATATGGTTTTTTTTTAATTTACATTTTATTATTACATCTTTGAATAACTTGAATAATATGTACTTTGAATTTGAATTTCTAAGCAGTAAAAAACGTCAATACCGGTATCAGTACCAGGATCCCGGGATTCACTTGATTGAATACCAAAACCGGTATTCAAAGTTTCTTCCGGTGTTGTAAGCCCTATTTCGGGATAATTTAATTCCATTTTCAAGCTAAGATTATAAATAACCGTTCGTTCATCTGTTCCCTTGCGTCGTTTAACTTTTCCATAATTTATAATCATTTCATCCCCTTAATCGTGGCTTTTCAAGCGAAACCTGGGTTTCTCACTTTAACCGCTATCACTTGATACTGGTATTTAAAATTTTTATCGGATGTTGACAAAAGTTTCACTATGATTTTCGTACAATTTTTTATGTGAATGGTTTCCCCCTCAACTTTAATTTTTCCTCAATTGAAAACACTTGAGACTTTTTGTCATTTTGGCTTGAAAATGGGATTGGATTATCCCGAAACATGTCGCCTTGTTTTCTAATCAATCAACTACATCTTACCACTAAATTAAATTCATTGTTGAAGGGGAAGGTTGTGTGTATTATTATCACCAATTGATTCGATCCCCCTTTTAGAGTTTTCCGGACTTCCTTATCATGGAGAATTCTCTCCTTAGTGCGATTAAAAAGAATGAAAACGGTATTCGAGGGGATGATTTAGGGTCAGATCCACACTCAAATGGGGAATTTTTTTCTCGATCTAAAATAGCTTTAAGTGAAATTAAATTATTTATTAATATTAGGTAAGTTTCTTGTAATAAAGAAAATTAATGCTCTAATTGTTACTCAAATATTAATTATTATTATACTATTTTATAGATATTTTAATTTTTAAAGAAGGAGTTAATAAATATCTACCTATAAATAGATACTACGTCAACAAAATGTCAATATCAGGTTCCGGCTTCAAATTCAAAGTGATAATGGCTTGATAGTTGATTAATAATTAATCGGTAAATCACTTGAATTACGTCTAAACTACTCCAAACATTATTGGGATTGTTTTCGTGTCAGTTTTTGTCTCCAATGGGAGCAGTCGCGACAACATCTTTCTTGTCTCTAAAATTCCAGTTAAGATATAATGTACTTACTCTGTTGAAGTGCACACAATATCCGTTATCAATTCCAATCGACGATCATTCAAAATTGGCCTTCTTGAACGTGGTACACCTTCCGTACTCTTATAAACACACGGCCAAAGCCTTCATTTCTTTTGAGTAGAACTCTACTACATCCATACTGGCAATGTATGAAACAACACATCGCAACTCCAAAAAAATAAGTTGAAAAAAAAATTGAATTTCATTCATCTCTATTAATTGTACGATTACATTTCTAATAAGAACTACTTGCTATTGAAATTCAAATAGGAAGCTACTACGAACGGACGTATCTTTGTTATTACTATCAGTAAATTGTCGTGTCTCTCTTCCTTTTTCATTTTTTTCTTTCGCCTTTTGTTCATACCCAAATAATCAAGCTTAAAGATAACTCCACAATTTCAGTTTGTTCATTCAAGTCTTTTATAAGGCCTTTTAAAACCTTTTAAGCAGCGGTCTAAAACTTCTTTGTTAATTTATTTACGCGTAGCCCTGTTATTAAAACAAGATCAAACCTTTACAAATGCAAGATTAATTTCTGTACGTAATTTAAATTTTTTTAAACTGCGCGAGCTTAATTCGGCTTAGTGTTAATGAAAAAGTCAATCCTTTAAACAATTAAAAGGAGGAAAAAGAGGATAAGTAGGAAATGACATGTTAGATTTCCTCAGTAAGTTAAATTAACTACAAAATTATACACTTTCTTTTCTTGTGAAGTAGGGATTTGCTTTTTCTTAAACAAACGGCGGTTGTGGCATCAATAATATCCTGTACGCCTACACCGATTTTAGCTGAACATTTGAGGAAAATTTTTACTTTTTTATACCTTTCCAATATGAGTTCAAAATCAGTCGCTACTGTTTGCTTTAAATCAGATTTTGTACCTGAAAATCAATAATTAGCATATAAAATGTGGGAAGCGTATTTACCTATTAATATTATAGGTGTATTAGGTTGATGCTGCTTTAAATCTGGTAACCAGTAGTTTACGACACTATCGTAGGAATTTAAATCGTTCAAAGAAAAATAAGTCCGTCTAAAAGTTGTCGTAATTACCCCAGGTTAATGTGCAAAGGTAACTTACCTTTGGGTACATTAAATGACGTAACCTATGGAAATCTTCTCCACCGGCTGCGTCAAATATGTCTACCACGTACGAAAGTTCTTCAAAAGTAAGGGTAACTCGAGTTTTATCCGACCTACAAAAAAGTAACGGTACAGCTTATGACCAATTTTGCAACGTACGCTTACACCGTTGGCACATGTTTTTCTGGGAAAATACCGTTAATCAATCGCATAGTTAAACTAGTTTTTCCAACTAAACTGTCACCAACTATTACCACTTTAAGGCTGTTGCGGTCGCCCATTATGGTGATTAAATGATCGACAACCTGAGAATTGGATTAATGACGGGAGAAGGGCGTAGTACTTATAAATTCGATTAGATTATATTGTATAATCATAAAATATTACAGGGTCTCTTATTCCTACGCTTATATGCAAAAGATTTTGTGTAAATGTTTAGGGTTGCTGTAAAGACTTCCTTAATTCCGGTACCTTCTTTTGAAGAGCATTCTACAAAGTCGGCTGCGTTCAACTTTTCCGCCAACTCCTTGCCTTCGCCTGTCGATATTTTAGCTGTCAGATCACTTTTTGTCCCTAAACAAGTGTCACTTTCTAAACTGACAAAAATTGAGTAACTTACCTACTAAAATAAAGGGCACTCGTGGTTGACATTTAGAAATTTCTGGAACCCACTTGTGCACAACATGGAAAAATGACACCTCATCATCAACTGAGTAACACACTAAAATCACTTTGGCCTAAAAATACAAAATTAAAAAATAGTACAATGGGAAATATTTACACACATTTTTATATAAGCACGACCTAAGTATCTTATAGTCGTTTCCGTCAGGGCATTCCGTGATAACGCCAGCTAGTGATAAGCCGTTATCAATATTAAATGACGTGTAATACAGTAATTTCACTCTATAAAAGTAGAATCAAGTACTCGTATTGTTTATGAAAAAGTTTGACTCACTCGACTGGAAGATAATCAGTTAAATCTTCGTAACAGCCATTTATTTTCCATCGGATTAAGGTGGTCTTTCCCACTTTTTCATCACCAACTACAATAATTTTGAATAACTTTTTCGACTCTTTCATCGCGCCAGAATAAACAACAATGCGAAACTGTACCGAAGAGCTTTGTATTTATACGATTGATTTAGATAAGCACTTTTGTTGCTTTTCTCTTTGTTTCATTGTATTATTTATTTATCTATGGAAATCCCAGCGTATGTGAATGCACTCCTTGATTATATCTGCTAAAATTTTCTAAACCCCCAACTATGAAAACTCGATATCTTAGGTAAATGAGCCTTAATAGACCAGGCCCCTTATTCTCGAGTCGTACGAAACGATAGCGCATAGGTACGCTATCCTGCAAATAACGCATGAAATTTTCAAAAGTGTATTCTCGAAGAATATACTTTCGAAAATTTCATGCGCTATTTACAGGATAGCGCATACGCTTATCCTGTAAATAGCGCATGAAATTTTCGAAAGTATATTCACTTTTGAAAATTTCATGCGTTATTTTCAGGATAGCGTATGCGCTATAGTGTCGTACGACTCGAGAATAAGGGGCCAGTGCAGTTAGGTTTAAAAACAGCCCAAAAAGACAAAAATTAATAACAGCACGGCGCTAGGTGGAAATGATAGCAAAAAGTATGTAGAATTCGGAAAGAAAAAATGCAACACGATCAGAGGGGGGCGGGGGAAATGGGAGGGGGTTTTAGATGGTACACACGGTTTTTAATTATTTACAGCGAAACTAAGCCTCGTATCGAAAAACTTTAAATGGAAAAGTTGTAGGTATTAAAAAGTTCTACAACCTTTGTATACAACATTTTTTTACATAACCTCAAAATTTCCTGGAAAATAGAAAAAACCGCGTTTTTCGTTTTGAATTTTTTTCTCCGGTGAAAATGAATATTTTTTCACCATGTTTGGTGGAAACATACCTTTTTATGTCCTAAATAAGCTGGAATTTTTTCAAATAAAAATATTAATTTTTACGTCCTACATTGCTCGAAAACTGAAAAAAGTACCTCAATTTCAGTCAAAAAGTCTGGTGTCAAAACTTAATTTTTTTGGCAATTTCCGTGTCGTTTTTTATTCGTTGAAATGTGTACTTTTAGATGGTTTAATGAAAAATTGGCATCACTATAGAAAAATTTGCCGAAAAATGCGAAAAACTGAAAAGACGTGATTTTCAAACAGAATTTTTGTAATTTTCCGTTATATGTAATTATTTATTACAATTTACAGTAAAAATCCTTGAAAATTATAACATTTATTGTTATATCAATAAATAAAGCAATTGCAAACCCTTAAAGTATGGAAAGTTGCAAAAAAACATGAAAATATAATTATTTATCTGAATATATATTATTGTAAGGTTTTACGTGGTTTCATAAAGAAAGAATGGTTACTGCAATATTTTTCCATCTAAAAAAGTTGATTTATTAAAACAGTGTTTTATAAAAATTTACATTGAAAATGTCCAGCTTGGTTGAAGCAGACTTACTCCCCCTTCCCCTTGCAGGATTAGGGGTTCGGCCTCGTCAGTACATCGTTGTGGGTCAGTTTTGGCCTTTGGCGTTATTTTCTAAATGGCTGAATATTCATGGAATGAACCTTCTGAGCTTGGGGAAACAATGACTAAAGGATAAATGAAACTAAATCTTAAAAAAAAAGAAAGTTCTAATATCACAAATCCTTACCCAAAAGAAACAAAATTGAGCAAGAACTATTTTTAGAATCTAAAAAAAAATAGTGTCGCTGCATGTGGTCATATATTTTTGGTTGAAGGTTTCGCCCTCTTCAAGAATCCCTCCTCGCCTCTTTTCTTAAGGAATAACAATGTTTCAATATGAGGATTATGTTTAGTTTCAATTGTCTGCACAGAAAATGGCTTTATAATGTAGTCGCACGGTTCTTTCTTGAAATCTATTGCTAACATACGCAGGGTATCCCACGCTTACACCTTATTTGACGTAACCACAAAACTAGGCACAATTAGAGGGGACGATTTGTATCCTTCTATCAGTGAACTCTAATATTCACTGCCTTCTATCAATCGAATTCGGCATATATGCAACCTATGTGACCAATGTGTCCAACGAATAGTTGTGTATTTTTATTTTCAGGAGGATATATTTGCCTATTAATATCGTTGCTATCACTTCCTTCATCCCCTTAGCGGAGTCGCTCTTACTATTATTATAACTTATTCAAATGGAAAAGGGGCGCTGGACACTAAATTCATTATCAAACCGCGCTTCGTTTTTCAGATTGAGTGCAAATTGTCAAAGATTTTGAATTTTAAACACTACTGGACAGCTGATGTGTTTATTTGCTAGGAATTGTTTTTTTTACCGCTAATTAGGAAGTAAAGATCTGAATCCCATTTTGTGGACAGGGGTTGGACGAATGTTGACTTTCTGAACGTTAATTTTCATCTATCACAATATTTTACCTTTAAATTATTATTAAAATACAGAATTGAGCGGAATTAGATTGGCGCTTTGAGCCCTAAATATATTTGTATGATGGATTCTATTTCATGGGCTTGAATTTAAAAATAAAACTTTTTAGATGACAGATCTT
This sequence comes from Pyrocoelia pectoralis, assembly GCA_036250285.1. Classification (NCBI taxonomy): domain Eukaryota; kingdom Metazoa; phylum Arthropoda; class Insecta; order Coleoptera; family Lampyridae; genus Pyrocoelia; species Pyrocoelia pectoralis. Next base: position 86,901,037 of record CM070074.1, on the reverse strand, counting down.
TTTTTTTGTGCGCTTTGTTATACTCAAACTGCCATAAGTATGTATAAGAGAAAATAGTTTAAATGAAAAGATTGAACTTTCGTTGCAATATAAATTCATCTTCTTGTGACAGAAGATGTGACATGTAATTGATGAATGTGCAAGATTTAGGTTTCTGCAGATTGCAATATTATAAAAATATTCGTCACATCAATTTAAAATCTTTTCCTGAATCTTTTTCTGAAACCTATTTTAACTTGTTACAGGTAAATTTCATCATAAAAATTATTTAAATAGAAGAGAGTAGATTGATTAAGATTGATGTATGTATATTAAATATTAGTATAACCGTTGAATGATGTAGGTATAACACGTTGAGTTTTGACAAAGCGGGTGACGCGGGTACAGAGAAATGAGAAACAATCAAGTTGTCAAGTGATGGTGATCATACCTGTAAAAGTAAATATCAATTCCTTTATAATACCCGAAAATGTAAGGGGTTACCAGACACACTGAACCACAGAGTGAAACCTTGTTTATATACATTAACAAGGGTATCATTACAGCACTTAAACAACATTTAAAAAGTACAGATCAGTGAACGGTAGGTATATAAATGAACGATACCAAATCCCTAGTCACCTGCGAAATCTGATATTCTTAAAATCCTTTTCCTCGCGTTTTGACTGTAAACAAATTACATATACACAGTCTGTTAATTAATTATATATATTATAAATTATTTTAAATTGTTCTCCCACTGTGTACTGTGTATTAACCGGAGAACAATCTAAAATAATTGAATCAAAGGAGACAACGTCTTTACTTATTAATAATATTAATTCGATTGAGTAGACACGTTATATTGAAATAAAATGCATTACAGAAAATGATCCGAAATCACATAGAATGATCACGAAGGGAACAATTAAATTTTTTAGTGTTCTGAAAAAACTGTTACAATTGCGTTTGATAGATTCAACATTACGTCTTCGACTAAAACTGAAGGATATCGTCGTAGACGATACAAGAGTGCCGAAGAACAATGCGATTTGTGTAACAAGGGGCATATCATGATTGAAAAACATTATTTTCCTAGGCATTCCCGCGGTCCTTTATCAATAACTACTGCACCTCATTTGTCCAAAGCGGTAGATAGTATGTACTACCTTGTTGATTTTGAAGTTTAACAGTGAAGCCATCTTTCGGCGACAGTAAAACGACCCGAAAGTCGACTGGGTTTTTGTTAAAAAGCTTCAATTTGTCACTAGACACTTTCCATTTTTTTCGTTAGCTTAGATTTGCCTAATTCAAAATGAAAAATGTGTACTTTTGAAATACCATCATGCGGTTGATCACTTATCTCTGGAGCTGTTATCATTGCTAAAGAAAAATGACAAGTTGGTAATGTTTGATAAATCATTGTTGATATGGACCCGTTGCGTTGGTCACACTGATGCCCTAACTACAAAAGATGGTTTAAATAAACAAAATATGATAAGTATATAAAAGTTGTGTCGGCATAACCCCGATTCAGCGGCCCCCTATTCAGCGGCCCCGTATCAGCGGTCCCCGTTTCGGCGGTGCCCCGTTTCAGTGGTCCCCGTTTTACCGCTCCCCGTTTCCGCGGTGCCCCGTTTCAGCGGTTCCCATTTCGGCGGTGCCCCATTTCAGCGGACCCCATTTTAGCAAGAAAGTGGACCTAGTTGCGTTAGCATAAAAATGAATGAACTTATGAAGTACTTTGGTTGTTCAGAAAAAAAGAATAATGGTTGTCACAACATGTAATTATTGATTATATTCTATATGAATAAGTTAATTTTAATTAATAGTTCACATGTTAATACTTTCAAATCAACTTTTTGATGGAGTAAACCCCGCCCTTTTTTCGCGGCGTCCGTTTGACGACCTGTTTACCTTTTTGTCGTAGATTCGTTTTGTGCAGTGCATATCGATTCAAATGGTGCTTAAAAATCAAAAATTCCAAGCGCTTTTGAAGATAAACGAAGGAAACTGAAAAATTCATTTTTGAATAGTTATTTGATTTATTGTAAAAAGTACAAGAATTTTTTATTCAGTGAGTTACTGCTTTTTGGCAAAAATACCTTTTGAGATAAAAGAAATATTTATAGTAAAGTAATTACAAACAATTTCGTAAGGGTAAAAGGATGGGATCTCATCGTTTAAAATTATTTTTTTCAACATTATGCTTTCTCGTTAATCATAAGTTACTACGAAACAGTGCAAAGGGGCTCCGAAAAAGATATACCGCCGAAACGGGGACCGCTGAAGCGGGTGACCGCTAAAATGGGAACCGCTGTAACGGGTGGCCGCTGAAACGGGGGCTTCTGAAACGGGACCGCCGAATCGGGAACCGCTGATGAATCGGGGTGCAACCGTTGTGTCGTACCATTGAGTAAATAATGAAGTGGAAGATGTATTTATATTGATCACAGTGCAAAATTCTTTTGCACCAGAAGATCTTATAAAAGGTATACAAGTGAACAAAAAGAGTAACATTTCAGCGCTTAGGTTGGCACCTTATCATCGGAAACATGACCGACTTACTATGGGACCAAGTAAAAGATAAAGTGGCAATAAGTACTACCAACAATTAATTGCATTATGGATATTAAAAAAGTGTTACCACACTATCATTGAAAACTAAAGACGATACAGTTGGTACAGGCCTAAAAAGACAGAGGAAGTGGTAAGAAGTAATACTGCCTACAATTTCATAATAATTTTAAAAAAGCGTTAAACCATGTCGTAATAAACACTTAGATTTTCATAGTTGTAATTCAGTAATTTGCACGTCTATGCACATTTTAAAACTTGTAAGATTTTGTTAAAGAGAAATGTTATAATTACTGCGCTTATAGTATCGTTGTTCTTGGCTTCAATCAAGACCTGTATTGACGCTTCTGTAAAATGCTTTTGATCTATTTTCAGAAATTAAGGGGGCACCGATGCCAGGCAGTTGCATAGCGAAAACGCACTATATAACTGCATAAAGGTCTCTAGAAAATTGTAATATTTCTGTATTTGAAGAAATAAGAACAGCATTGAGATGCAAACTTACAGATTTTTTCGAGGTTGAATTCATGTACCTTTAAAGAGATAGAATACAGAATAATGACACTTGTCAAACATTGATCTCCTTGTTAAAAGTTGTTCCTTTACGCCTCGACGTTCCCTTTAGTGCATTTAGAGGCACGCTAAAGTCGGAAATTTGGAAAACTTTTATAAATATTTTATTTTTAATTAAACGAACTTCCAATAATTACGATGAAAGCTTAAATTCCATAAAAAAGTACAGCCTTTTACTTACAACAAACAAAATTGATACTAAAAACTAACGAATTCAATTAAACGAAATACTGGTTGAAAATAGAAAAATAGCAATAGGTAGTTTTCAGAATTTATAGTAACAATTTACAATAAATCTTCGAATCAATTGTAAGATAGTGATCATAAAATTAAATTCGAACTACTTCCAGTTGATAATTTGATATTTGCAGCTCTTTAAATATTAGTTCTTTAAATTTGGAGAGTTTTGAAAGTTGAAATGTAAAAAAAAAAGCTATTAGGAGAAAGATCGAGAGATCTTGCGGATCAGTTGATTTTGTATTTTGGACCAGAAAAACTATCCAATATAAATGTTATACACACTAATCTCACTTATAATACATTTATTTTTTAGAATACCGGGTCTCTGTTTGAGCCAACTTAAATCATCGGCTCATGTCCTTCAATCCTGAATGAATGAACGTTACTTCATCTGTATCTAAGACACTTTGCACAAACCTCTTCTTTTCCACAACTTTCAGCATTAGATTATGTAAGATCAAAATGTTCGTGTATTCATCAAACACGACTATGTGAAGCAGAATAAAATCCGAAGCCAATCTGGTGCGAACTTGCTTCAAAGTTTTGGTGGTAAACGGGCAAATGTAGTTTGGTTTGAAAGTGCTCGCTCTGGATATTTTAAGTTAAACATAGTACTATTTTCTTCGTAAAAATCCCATATTTCTTCATATTTAATAATTTCAACAAATTTTAAATGAATTACACGAATTTTGCGGTTAAAGAATAAAAAAATTAAAAATTATTAAAAAAATAAATTTTTACTGTAAAATAATTTGGTCGGCCAAAAATCGCATATTAAGAATTTTACGTTGAAATCCCTGATAACATTGTGCAAATTCTATAAGATAATTTTGGTTATGGTAATGAAAAGTGACAACTGCTGCAGAAATCAAAAGTAGTTTATTTATATTACTAAAAACGGCGCAATTAACTATTTGATTAGTGTGTTCCTAAATCCAACACATCAAACTGCTATATCTTTTAATTTTAGCTGGAAGTTCCGTCAAATTAAAGTAATTTCGCAATTTTTACGTTAATGTATTCCATATTCCGTCCGTCGGTCGGTCGGTTCGTGCATCCTTCGCATGGTTCTCAATGTGATACAGGAAAGCTAAACAATGGATGTTATGTCAAATTTTACGCTGATTTCAGATCTGCAATCGGCTTTTCGATATCTCTAATACACTTCAATATAATAGAATTCAAAATCGAAACGTCGACATAAGCAAATTTTGACTTTATGGGAGATTTAAAACATGGATTCTATAAAGACTATAACCGCGCCTTAATTTCAAAATTTCAAAATTACGTCTTACTTTTATTTAAACGTTTGATTTTTGACTCGATTCAAACACAATGTGCCCAAAAATAGGTATATAAATAATACATTTGTTAACTTTTACCATAGGTACATGCGGTATTCGAAGTTCGTTCTGTAATCTCGCGTATTTCAACTGGTTTTAATTGAAATTTATGTATTTCAATTCGAAAATGTAGTCACTAACTATCTCGCTAACAAAACGAAATGAGCGGCACTATTTTAATTATAAGTTATAGCATTGAATAACTAATACTATTCAATGGTTATAGCTATTATAATAATGACACTACTAAAATCACGTGTCGTGTTCAAAAGTAACAACAGGCTAAAAATTCGGATGGGAACGAGATCTAATCTACCCCTTTCTACCAGGTATAATATGAGGTTCAAAGGGCAGAGTTAATAATAAGAAAAAGCTGTGCTTAATTAGTACAGTGATGTGAGCAATATTCCACGTGGCTAAGGATTACTCCACAGTTTGTGGAAAACGTAGTTCGGAAACGACTTTATCGCAATTGCAAGGTGAAATGATTAACTTACGAGATTATAAGCTATTGGTCTCAGCTCATCAAAATCTTCATCAGCAACCGTGTCCATCAGTACAGCCACTTCAGAAGTACGTTCATTAGTTATTGTGCTTTCATACATATATTCGGGACTGCAATAATAATATTTTAATGAAATATATTCGCTCGACTAAAAGTAGGTATTACTTACACGATTGGGGGGAAATTGTTCGGATTATAATCCATAAATTCTCCTTTTGCATATCGTCGTAACAGTGACGACTTTCCAACACTTCTATCACCAATTATCACAATTTTAAAAACCATATTTAAGCTAGAATTTTTTACTCTAATGGGTGTAGAACCCTATACCTACACGTTTTAATGTATGATCTATGATATCAGCGGATGTTGGTATTTCCCTGTTATTTCACCATTCCTTTGGTGATGTAAGTAAATATTCCTTATTCGTGTTAAGGTAAAATTTTGAAAAAAAAGTTTACATTTTATTAAAACTGAAATCTTCCTGAAATTTTCAGTCATTACAGCTCTCTGTGTTATCGACTGCAGTACAGAAAATATACGGTAATTTCGATAGTCGCGACATCTATAGGAATTAGTACGAGAAGAGAAAAGTAAGAATGCTGGAAATACAACAATTTTGCTGTTATTCCTTGTAAAGTTATAGATTTCTAAACGGAAAAACGGAAACGCGCTAGATGTAGATACGAGCAATTCCCATTGTTTATAATTTATGAACTCGTGTTATTTTCACTACTCAAGATTTATGATAATATCATAGAGAATTAATATCTCTAATGGGTGTCTCGCTCAGTGTAAGGGACATTTAATTGCGTATAATATTAAATATTTATTATCCTGGCGATATTTATGTATTTGTTTGCTAATAAATAACATAGAATTCTCTACATAAACTTGAGTTATTATTGCCAACTTTAACTCAATCGGTTTTATTGCTTACTCAAAACCATAATAAATTTAATTACAATCTCTTGCTAAAAGTTTAATTAGGACTCGTGTCATGAGTGAATTTCACAATATTTTTACATGAAATTTGTACAAAAAGTGTAACGATGAATCATCGTACCGTTGCCGTTACAAAGGCACTGAAGTACAAAAATTCAAAATTGAATTTATCACGAAAATGAATGAAAAGCACAGTATTCACCCTATGCAATGTATTGTGTGACTCAGACCACCCGTACCCCCTCGAATATCTCACGAAATACAAAACGCAAGAAAAAATACGTCTGGAAAATTGTTCGACTCTATTAAATGATAGTAATCGGACGTCTCCCCCCCCCCTCCATTCCCGCGAGGTGGAGGGGTAGCAACTACGTAATCTTAGATAGCAACCCCCAGTTTTTTATGCATATGCTTATATTCAGCGTTAAAAAATATGAACTATTGTCTGAAACTTTTTTTGACGTTCGTGACATCGCGTAAATTTTGAAAATTTTTGAATAAGTTATTAAAAGTACTACTTTACACATGAAGGTTTTTTAAAATCACAATCATTCATAATAATGACTTTTAATTATTTAACTATGAAACAAATGATGATAAAACATTTTTAATTCAAAATGAATATCAAGTCAACCATGGAAGTGTACGTTAAAAAAACAAGTCTCTCATACTGCCAAAATGTCTCAAAAGTAAACCCTTGTTCTTTTAGTTTTGTGATGGGGAAGGGGAATGACGCATAATTCAAACCCAAAATGGTTTCCTAAACCATCTTAAATTGATAAAAGGTAAAGGTTCATGGGGTGTGAAAAATCCCATGAGCTGTGAGCTCAAGTTTTAATTCTAAATTACTCAATTCTATCACTCATAAATTCGATCTCCCATCCTTGGTTAAAGGTCGTAGGGGAGGGGAGGCAGTATGCTATGTAAAAACCAACCTGTGGAATTACACATATCAAGCAAACCTACATTCGCATAACACTCGACATCGGAATGATTTAAGGGTTAATTTCTGCAGGCTTACCACCACTCAAAATGGCTTAGTTTATCAATCCCAATCTTTATTTAATTGCATTCCGTTGTCTATCAGATCGGCAAGTGGAAAACAATTTAAATCCAGAATAAAGAATTTTTTGTTACGGAATGCCTTTTACAATCATGATGACTTCCATCACTACAGTTATAAGATGGAACAGTAATTTGTTGTTTGTATTTCTGTAGTTTATTGTTAGTATTTATGTAGTTTGTAATCTAGTTTGTTTAATTGTTGACAAATGTAAATGCCTTGAGGCGTGGTACATGACTTATAAATAAATAAATAAATAAATAAATAAAGTTCCCCCTTCCCGCTTTTTACAAAGCATTAACATTTCTCATTTAACAAGACTGACATCTAATTTTGCGTAATCGGCAGCGCCATCTGTCACGAACAAAAAGTTTACATTTTTTAACGCAGAATTCAAATATCCACTGGGGGTTGCCATCTAAAATTACGAAGTTGCTCCCCCTCCAACCCACGGGCTGGGGGAGAGGACTTCCGATTACTATCATTCAATAGAATAGAGCCTTGAAATATTCTTCAGGCTTTTTTTCCCTTCCCCAGTGCGTTTTGTATTTCGCGAGATACTCTGGGGGGACGGGTGGTCTGGAACACCCGAAAACACATAATAGACACACGAAAGCAAATCTGGTAAATTAAGCATGTTAACGCAGTGGTAAATCCAAAGAAGAAACAGTATTACACCATATATAAAATTACCTAACCTAAGCAGTGTAGTAATATGTACTACTTATTTTGTGTTTAGGGTTGTCACTAAACAATAAACAGTACCTGCTTTAGCCTCGAAAAGTCGAGACAGGGGCGCCGGTACAAAATTTGTTAGGGGGGGGGGGGGGCTTACATTTTTTTCAAGTAGAAATTAGAATACTTGAAAATGTTTACCTATTTTTAAATTAGTAAATCAATAGGGTATGCAGAGTCACCGATGGAGTAGAACATTATATTGCAAAAGTGGTTATATTGTGAGCTTTTTACAGTTTCTAAAATGGATTTACGCGATTTATGATATTCCAAGGGGGGGGGGGGGGCTTTTCCCTTTAGTAGCGGTGCCCCCGGTCCAGACAATACGACACGATATGGAGATTGGTCTCGTCTCGACTATCATATCGACTATGTATCACTACACAGGGTGATTCAATATTCACTCCCGAGCCCTCGGATATGTATTCTACAACTAAAAATAAGATAAAAATAAAGAATAGTAAAATCCCGAAAGCCTAACCGTTTTCCGGTAAAATTGAAATAAAGAATAAGACAATTCCAAATTTTAAATCAAATTGCAATGCATTTACTTGTCGTTATTTTGTTTGTAGGTAGACTAACAGAGAGTACGTCGATATGATAAAAGTTTTAGGCGCTTGTAATGATAACGCCCGTGCTGCCGAACGTTTATACAGAGAGCGATTTCCGAAGAAAACGGTTAGGCTTTCGGGATTTTACTATTCTTTATTTTTCTTATTTTTAGTTGTAGAATACATATCCGAGGGCTGGGGAGTGAATATTGAATCACCCTGTATAACACAAATTACTGCCAGTTGGCGTGCTTTTACCTCAAAATATAAACAAGCAAATGATGGCAACGTCTTTTACAAAATAAGACTAACAAAAATGTAATGAAGAACCCTATCCCAGCTGTATGAAACGTCATGCTGAATAACCAAAGGAAAAAGGAGCAACCTTATAAAAAACATCATTCCTGCAACAGTTTTAGCAAATTTTGATTATAAAGTATTGTTGATAGGTTGGGTTAAATCTTGCCAATTATTTATTTAAAACCATCATTACATCCTTTGTATTAGGGATGAGTGACATAAATTATACAAATTAAAATATTATCGGTGAAGTTATAACAACGTTTCGCCACCATTTTGTGGCTTTTTCAAGTCTGCAATGAAACAGAAATACACATATTAGAGACTTATTAGTTGTTAATTAGTACATCTATAATCCAGTTAGGGCAGGGAGAGGATCAATTTCATAAATGCCCCCTAACTGGATTATAGATGTACTAATTAACAACTAATAAGTCTCTAATATGTGTATTTCTGTTTCATTGCAGACTTGAAAAAGCCACAAAATGGTGGCGAAACGTTGTTATAACTTCACCGATAATATTTTAATTTGTATAATTTATGTCACTCATCCCTAATACAAAGGATATAATGATGGTTTTAAATAAATAATTGGCAAGATTTAACCCAACCTATCAATAAACTTTAATTGCCGTTAATGTAACGAAATATAAAGTATTGTGTGTGTAAAAAAAAGAAATCAATTATTCATTATTGAATTAAAATTGGCTTTTTTTCTAACTCAATATTATCCAATAAAATATTTCTTACCCATTTATAATTAAAACTGTGTAGGTAACTGAAATTCAAGCTTTTAAATCTAATTTACAAGAAATCATGAAAATGTGGATGCGGTGTTTTCACACAGACTTTTATCTAAGAGTAATCGCTATATTATGGCACACTGGCACACTTTATCGGACCCACTGATAATAATTTGACTTATGTTCTTCAATAATGAACGGTTACACTAAAAAGTACGAGTACAAGTTGCGACCTACTCCTTCTTTTAGGTGTTAGAATATGATGTTAGGTATTTTTTTCCAGATTGAGGTTTTTAAAAATGGTTTATAATTTTCAAAACTTTGTTTAAGTTTGTGATCATTTAAGATGTTCAAATTAATCTCCTAATTTGAATTCATACTGAGCACTCTTCCCCGATAGCGTCACTTTTAAAGAGTTGAATAAATTCATCGTAGTATCAGAAAATAAAGCATATTGTGCTTTAAAACAAATCTTTCATGTTTTAGGATACAATTTGAATGACATTTTCATTTGTAAGCTATAGCAAATTAGCAACTAAAAGCTCAAAGGCTGAGAATAAAAACGATAAGTGAGTTTGGAGTGATCAATTTTGGCTATTTGCACAATTTAATGTTATTTTTCCGCAAACGTAGTTGGTACTGATAAAATAAAAAACGTGCGTTATATTTTATGTTGATGAACTTCTTTCCAATGTTTTGAATTATTTATACCAAACTAAGTGAACAGATTCATTTTTCATTAAAATCGAACATCAAATATGGAACTAAGTACTTATTGAACTTCTTGCCCTTTTATTCAATGACAGAGCTCGAAAAGGTCAGAAAGCACCCTACCACTGCTATTTATCTCCAATGCTACAAAATTTCTGCGTAGACAACGTTTTTTTGGTATTACCTATTCCGTTATTTTCTTTCATTGTTTGGTAGATTATAAATTTCCCGTCGTAGGTATATACAAGACTACTATCAATTCAAATATTGTGCATTGAAGCTTTTTCGGAAATTGAATTTGTTATATGACGAAAGTTATTCTGCTTTTCTGCTTTCTAGTGATTTTATTTTATAAAGAAGTTTCCCTTCGAATAAGTTTGTACAAACAGCACTGTACAGTGAACTGTATTATCGGTTAAAATCAGAAAGCGCTGCCATCCATTTTACAGGTTACGTTCATGCGACTTTAAATGTAAACCCCTGAAAGCCTTGCTGAAAGCATTGAATAAATACCTTACTTTTTAATCAATGCTGAAAGCATGAAAAATATAACGTTCACTGCTTAAACTCTAGAGAACTACGCATACAGTTAAAGTTTTGCAGTGTAGATGGCGCGTACTAATCAATACCAACCCCCTTCAACCCTAAGGACTTCTTACATCTGGCGTCAATACCTAAAAGTTTTAAGGATACTTTTTATGATACTTAAATTTTATGTTCCCTTTAAATTCGAAAGTTTTTATGTCTAGTTACATATCTTTCAAACTTCAATAAAATGCAAAAATATCCCAATGTTCCCTGTTATTGGAATTTGATATCACCTTTTATTCAACTTTGTTTTTTCGTCCTGTGTGGTTTTAAAGATTCCGTCAACAGAATTTGAGTCTATTCATTTCGTTTAAACATATTCTCGTGTGATCGATTTCAGCGTCACTTCATTTAAATAACGAATTCAATGTACTTGTTCGTTACTTATACCCTTATAAACAAGGCTTTTACCTTTCATACTACCACCATACAACAAAATTTCCTGTGAATGGTGCGCTGCGCTCGCTACGAGATCCGTATTAATTGCGGTTATACCGACTCTTTAATATTACATATCCTGATTAGTACTTCATTGCATATAAAATCATTCCACCATACGAACTTTTGAAAAATGCTGAGATAGACGATACGTTAAAGTAAGTCTGCTCTTTCATATACTACCGTTAAAACTTATGAGATACACCAAATTCGGGATTGCCAATTACCGCTGTTAATTAATTGTAACTGTAGATGAGACCGTGGGTGTACAACTATCATTTAGAAACAAAACAGCAATTAAAACATTGAACTGCAAAAGAAAAATTGGCGGGGCCATGGGCGCCCATCCAGCAATTTCCAGGGGTGTGGCAATTTGGGGAAGTTTGGACAATTAGTTTTATTTAAGTTAAAAGTTTCGTTATTTAAGAAATTATTACTGCTTAGTGTCCGAGTCCGGGGGGGCTGCCCCCTCTTGTCCCTCTTTATGGGCGCCCATGGGCGGGGCCGAAGATCAAAACAGTTTCATTGGTCGGAAAATTTTTGGAATGGCAAGTGTGTTATTTTTGGCTATTTATATTTTTTTTATTTTATTGGTCTTTATTTTTGAGTGGGCGAGGTTTAAGTCAAGCCTCCTATACCAACCTAACCCGGATTTAATCCAGAATTGATGACAATTCAGCGTTCATTGCACTGCGCCAATTTGGCCGGTATTTCCTTAAAAAAAAAGGTGAAACAATTAATAGCGCGTATTGTTATTCTTCTTGAATGCCTAAAAAAGAATCAACCCGTATTATCGAAAGTACTTCTCCCCCCTCCCCCCAGCCTAATACAGGCTAAAAAAACAACAAACTATCGCTGCTAGTACTACTGTGCCCTAAATTAATCATCAGCTTTTGTGCAGACACATGGCTCAGGACATATTGATGTTCTGATGTAGCAATTGCATGTTGAATACACTTTCTTTTACTAATTTCTTGTATTGTATATGTATGTAATAAGTTGGATGACGCTGTCGCTTTGTGTTGGGTTTACATTCCTTCTTCGTAAATTTCCCTTTAACTGACCCCAAACCAGTTTAATGGGATTAAACACATAGAAGGCGGTAGTGTTCAGGATGAGAATTGTCAACCCATTATCTCTGAATTTTATCATGGGTGTCATATCACGTCTCGTCTAAATAACATATGAACCTCCCGTCTTTCCGGAAATGTTTTTTTCTTGTTAAATATTTTCGGCATAATGTTTGAAATCTATTTGACTCCATTAACACTTGACGCTTATCAATTTTTATTGTACTTGAAACTAATGCTTTTTAGTAATCACAAAAGAGTGGAGTCGGAAATATTTATATCGGTGTCGTCTTTTTTGAGTTTGTTTTTAATCTTTGCAAGGGTACAAGTTAATCTTAATACCAGTACTGACGTATCCGAGTGAAACATGAGTGACGCAAATAAAACATAACATTTTTAATGCAGTATAAATGAAATTCGTTCGAAAGTTGGATACGAGAAGAAAGGAAGCAGCAGCGGGAATAACACACACAGAAATAAACCGAGTGAGTTAGTATAGGAACATATCTGGAATGGATGAGAACAGATAACAGTAAAGAGGATACTACTTAAAGCGAAGAGTAACAAGAAACTAAGACAGGAGGACCCAGTTGCAGAAAATAGGCGAAAAAAGAGGAAAATCGATGAAGATACGATAGGTGAAAGAGAAGAAGGAGAAATCGTTTTCGTAAACGAAGAAACAGAAATTAATGTAAAAAAATATGACTGAAATTTGAAAATGACACCCTTGATTATCATTATTTCCCTGAAAAACTCCGGTTTTTAGAAAACTTAATAAGAAGATATGTTGAGTACAGTTAATTTATTTTTTTCTCAAAATGTGTAAATAAGAAAAAAGAGTACAAGAGAGGGGTGTCCTATTTTATTTAAATGTAAACAATATTGTACGATGTAATTAATTTTATTTAATATTAGTGTCTCATAACAATAAGACATAAATTCTTCTTATAATACTATACGATAATAATTCGATGTGGGAGCAAATTTATTCTTATTTTTTGCATTAAAAGAGTAATGATTTATAGGAAGACTTCTGCTAGCAAAAAAATTCTAGTTTGCAAACTTAAAATAATATAAGAAAATTTAATTAACTACAAAAAAGACCGTTATTTCACACAATCAATCACTCACGTCTAGAGTTAGCATCATCTCCATTTTTCACATCTGTACGTAGTCGAGATGTAGTTGTCCACTTAGGGTTTTTATCAGCGGAAACTAATGGAAATTAAAAATATGCTCATTAATCATCACAGTATTCTTGTAAATAGAATGGTCAAACGTGTTTAGCGAGTAGAAAGTTCTTAGAGCGCGACAAAATGAATGAAACCAAGTGTGAAGACTGATATCATTTGAGAAACTCTGTAAACTCATTAATCAAGCATAGTTGAGATGTTAAAAATGGAGGTAGGTCGAGAGAAGCTTTCATATTAAAATTATCGTTTCTTCAACAATAGTCCTCTTTACTGACGTGAATTGGCGGCAATTTTGATTGTGTGAAACAATGAAAGAAAAGAAAATTACATAAGTAGATGTTATATAAGAAAATTATTTTTCACCATTCTTCATAATACCCAATACCTACAATTGTCTGATTTATGACTTTAGAACCTCCGTAGGTCAGGTGGAATTAGAATTTTCAATTTCCGTTTGAGATTCTTGTGATATTATTTTATGGTTACATATGCCACTGTCATCTTCATTTCTTATGAATGGATGGATGCTGCTCTCAAACATATCTCTAATATTCCATATCTTCGTACGGATTCTGGATTACGATGGGAGGGTAGTCAGAAGCCCATAGTCCACGAATTCGGGGCCTTTTTGCTACATCCCTGATTAAAGTCCTCCGACCCCACAACGTCACACTCAAGTCATATACCACACGTGAGATAAACCTGAGGATGCCGGAAGCGGCTCTAAACGTAGCCATCTCCGACCAGGTTCAGACATGTACGAAGCTCAGTACTTTTAAGCTTAATTTGAACTTTGGGACAATCTTGAAACGGGATACCGCTTTACCGCCTTTAGCTCAAACGCGCGCCGCTTCGCTATAAGATATACTTTACGTGCTTCCATTGGACTTTGACAGAGTTTTAATTAACATCGATTTTTCAAACTTTATAGTCTTATATTTTATAATGAATTAATTACCTTCCAAAATTTTTAGATAAACAGAACACATTTATTGCTTTTTTTGAAAAATTGTATTTGATTTCCATATGTATCGCTCACAATCGCTGTTGAACCTTTTTTCCAAAAACCTACTACCTTGATGAATAAAATAATACAACTATGTTTTGCTTACACTTTCTATAGAACGTTGAAAACTTTCTGTACGAGGATAAGATTAAACTTTAAAATAGGAATCTCATTAAATCATAAATTTTTGTTCTTTATCAATTGTAAGTAAAAGTTCTGGCCATTCTTTGGCTATAATTTTCAATTTTCAAATTTTAATTAAGTTAAACGATTCTTGAGCTATACCCTAAAAAGTAGAAACTTGGAGGATTGCTACATTGGCCGCCATTTTGAATTTTGAATAAACGAAAAACTTGTAACCATGTCTACTAACTTTTCACCAAGGGAAATTAGTTTGGATTAAAATTTGAATGTTTGTTCTAAAATAACGAAGTTTTTTTATAGTCCTTAGTTTTAAATTTCATCAAAATCGGCCTAGTGGTTAAGGCTCCACAGCCATAACGTACGCAGCCACCAACCCACCCACGCACCCATGCACCCACAGACAAACATTTTTCAAAGATAGTGGTTGGAGCCTCAAAACGTCGAGATTCATCAAAACCTCGTTTACATTACTTTCCCTATATAAGTAATGAGTGTTTTTTTAGAGGTTCACAACTTTGAGCTGGCAACACTGCTTTATTTGACAATCCGTTTAACAGGTGATAGTTGCTTTTTGTTTAGTTTGGATTGACATTTCATTATGAACAGACTTACACCATCGTATGCACCGCCAATTCAGGGAATGGGCTGAAGCACAAATTGATATTGATATTGAATTTCCATTTAAAATTTTGTTCTCCGATGAAACCCATTTTTGGTTGAATGGGTACGTAAATAACCAGAATTGTCGCATTTGGAGTGAGGATAATCCACAAGCTTTTGTCGAAACACCATTACATCCACAGAAAATTACTGTTTGGTGCTCTTTATGGGCTGGCGGAGTCATTGGTCCATATGTCTACAAAAACGATGATGGTCAGAATGTTACTGTCAATGGTAAAGGGTATAGGGACATGATTAGAAATTTTTTCGTACCTCAATTAGCTGGCATTAATCTTGCTGACATGTGGTTCCAACAGGATGAAGCCACATGCCACACAGCGCGTGCTACAATTAATTTACTCAAAGAAACTTTTGATGAAAGAATAATTTCACGTAATGGTCCAATTAATTGACCACCAAGATCGTGTGATTTAACCCCATTGGATTATTTTCTTTGGGGTTATGTAAAGTCACTTGTCTACGTCGATAAACCAGAGACAATTGAACATCTGGAAATCAACATTCGAAGAGTTATTGGCGAAATACGGCCGCAAGTGCGGCGAAAAGTTTGTGAAAATTGGTGTTCCAGATTGCGCCTTGTACGCGCCAGCCGTGGCGGCCCCATGGCCGAAATCATATTTAAACATTAATGTCATAAAATTTTCTATCCAATAAAGCCCGTTTCATTGATATTAAAAATATATTTCTTTGTTTTATTATGATTTAAACTTGTGAAACTCTAAAAAAAACTCCCATTATTTGCACGGGAACGTAAAAATATCGCATTGGAAATTTCTGTGCGATTATTCATGAATCAGTATTAGTGAGTCAGTATTAGATTATTATAGGATTACAATCGGTTAAGATCGCAAATAAACAATGAGTTTGACTTGAAAAATTTTAATTTAGTGTTTTCGTAATACGGTCGTTATCAACCTGCATATCTTTCTTTATTTATTATATTGTCGTGCCTTATTAATTAATATTTCCAGATCGCTATCGTACGAAAATCTTACTGACTACCAGCTAAAGTTTTCCACCACCATTTGCGTTTTCGGACAATCATTTTTTTGTATGTTACATGAGACTCATCTATCCGTGGAGCGGCCGTGATCCTCCATTTTGCAATGTACATATCAGCAGATCTACAGTTAAAGCATTACGAAATACACATATTTTATTTTTATTTTATTTATTTATTATAGATTATATACAGGGTGTTTAGAAAATATGCGGCAATATTAAAGGGGGTGATTGTTGAAGTTTAATTAAAAAAAAGAGTAAAAATTAGATTTTTCCAAAACGGCTTGAGATATCATAATGAAATTTTAGGCGTGTTAATAGCTGTGGGAGACACATACTTTGCAATACAACACGATGTTTCAGTCGTACCAGTTGCGCGCGTATTGCCACGTCACAGGCTATTTTTTAAGAAAAAAATAGGACGCCGCTGATTTCTCTAAAAATAAAAATATGTTTTTATTCTTTGTTCAATTGTGAAGAAAAAAGCTCTCTTAACTTTTTATCGTGCGACGTACCGTTTTTTAGTAAAAAAAAAAACATTTTAGTGCATATCCATTTATCATGCGTACAAAAATATTTTTAAACAGTCCTGTTTTTTTCTTGAAAAATAGCCTGTTGTTGTATTACAAAGTATGTGTCTCCCACAGCTATTAACACGCTAAAATTTTATTATATCTCAAGCCGTTTTGGAAAAATCTTATTTTTACTCTTTTTTTAAATTAAACTTCAACACGCTGTAGATCGGTAACGAAGCGTTTTCAGAAAGCGTTTATAGGAACTTTTTTTGTATAAAATGACCTGGGCAATCACCCCCTTTAATATTGCCGCATCTTTTCTAAACACCCTGTATAATAATGCTTACTAACGACAGTCCATGGTATACCTAAAATACGATTATTATATAGCAAAAATACAAATTTATATACCAAAAACACAAAAGAAAACATTTCAGAAACAAATTTAAATTATATATCAAAAAAAAGTTAAATGTGGCCACGGATCAAGTCCAAAACGGCCTCCATTTTGTATTTAATACAAAGAAAAATTACGCAGTTAGTCATTCAGAAATACAATGATCTAAACATATCTTTTTGAACGACTCAAGGCTATTGTGAAAGTTATCACACTGTAAGTTCTTATTATCGTATAGGTAGTACATTTATTTCTTTTAAAGCCAGTATGATAGGTGCGTTATTGAATTCGGTGGTATTTCTTTGTTGCAACTGGAAAAGTTATGGGGTGCGTTAATTTTATTTTTCCCAGCGCCACTATAGACTTTCAGAACATACTGTGTTACTGTACGGTAGTACTACCATTGTAACCTATAGTTTCCAAAACGTAGTGACAAGTACGCTAAATATAGCGCAATCTACTAATTTGGATAGTAATTTACCATAGAACCCTCCACTTTGCATTATACAATTACATTTTTGTTTTACTCTGTTGACTTGGTACCACTTAGGCACACAGAAATAATAGAGAAGGCCATTTTTCAACAAATATTGAAACACATTGTACAATGGCCTCGTGTTGTACTAATCAATACTATAGTAGGGAATTTATGAAATGTTGAGGTTAACGTAATGGACGATAAATAACTGACCGCCATCTGTATAGACCATTGTATTTGAAATAACAAAAGTAATAAAGCAACCACTGTATAATATAGCGATTCAGTAATAGCATTTATCGTCCATTAGATACCTAACTGCTAATCTTCTATAATTTTACCCTTCCGCCATTTGCCATCCATCTATTTTAAAACTAACTCTCACTCCTCTATCTTGAAACACCCTCTTAAATAAAAACAGAGAAATTATTTTCTCATTTGTACCGAAAATGGTTGGAGATTGTCTGCGGTTAAGTGCTAAAAAACATACGAAATAAATTAGTGCAATCGTTATCTCGACAGCATCGATTACGTCGTAATGCCACCCTAATGTGAAAAGGGTTGGTAAAGAGAATAGCGTCGAGGGATTAGTGACAATGTTCAAGAACCGGAAGTGCGTGTAGGATTATAAAATCTTCTAATCCAGAAGTGTTTTCTAATATAATTACCTCCATTTCTGAATGTTAATTTACTTTCATTACGTTTTGAATGTTACCTTCGGGGAGAAAAGGATGTTGAATGGTTCTGGAATCTCTTTTCGTTGTTACATTTTCAATAAAATTCGTCCAATTTTAATTCTCTTATCGTACTACAATGGGCTGTTAACTGTTAATTAGATTTTCTATTCGGTGAAACGGATTCGCTCAAATGATAACAGATCGCATAAGATTTACGATTCTCATAAAAATGTGGACTTTCTCTAATTTTGTCGAAAGTTTTGCTAAGCTAAATTACGCTTTGGGTACATCTTATAACAACTATATACGACAATGGTATTGTAATCTGGGTGGAAACTGAAATTCATTCTCTTGACTACTGTAAAAGTGATTATTTTTTCAACGTAGTGCCAATAAATGCGGCAATTGTTTAACTGCTCAATTGACTGGTTATCAAAGAGTTCAATCGATTTTGTTTAATTACTTTTCCTTTCGAGATTCAACTCATTTATGCTTATTTCTTATGGAACAGAAGTGTGGTTGTTGAAAATGTTGTTCATCCGTTACTGTCACGATGCTTGTTCAATCGAAACGCAAGTTCTGATAAGCTTAAAGGACTTTAATCATCATTATTTATGAGAAAGGATTTGTTTTTATCAATTTCTAAACTTTCATAACAGTCGAGTTCATTCTTATTATTTACTTGTTTAACTAAGGAAATATTATCTACTTTATCAAAATAGATTTATTTCAACGATTTTATTTTAACTGATCCGAGTGCTCTTTAAAACGAATTTTGGATAACTAGAAGCGGTTGTAAACTACCTTCTGACCGTTTACAAATTTAATATGGAAAAGATTTTTAACAGACCCCTTGTATATGAAGAATAATTCCGTAATTTAACCTATTTATGATCTGATCTACTCGAACAATCCCTAACATGGATATATTTCTGATATCATTATACATATATTTATTGGGGAAGAATGGAAGATCGACCATGTAAAATTATCGCCATTTGCTTGACTGTATTTTTTTTAGTTTTTTAGTTTAGTGTCTTCTCATGGGAAATAGCAATTTCACTACTCTGCTCCACGTACGGCTCTAAAAAACATGAATGCGTTGAGTGAAAAGTATAAAGAGGCGAAACTATAATGCAAAAGTGCGTACCCTATTGCTGTGTCACTCTTACTCGTATCGGTACTGAACCGTCGAGTGAGATAGTCAAATATCAGACCCAACTCTCAGACCCATCAGGAGCGACGTTAAAACGATTGTAGTTTCGCCTCTTTATAACTTTTCACTCAACGATGAATGCAACATGTCAAGGGAATTCGACAATGAACAAAATTCGAAAACATCATGTGACGCATTTATTTGTGAACCAGGTATGATACTTGCTCATTTAGTCTTATCGAAAACGTTCAAATGGATATGGTCTACGGCCTGCTCCATAACCGTATAAAGGAAGAGGCCAACCGCAAAAAATCGATTTTCTTTAGCGACTTGTTCAAAGGAATGTCGTTTGGCCGAAGAAACTCTCATGAATCGCAAATTGGACGTACGAAGAACGAATATGGCAAGCCTACAGATAAAAGTAAAAACCGTTTTGAGTACTACAGCACAACCAGCAAACAAACCACACAATAAGCGAATAATTTTGTTGAATGTTAATTTGATCGATATTTACGTCATTTATTAGAAGAGCAGCATCGTCGGCATAAAGTAGGCAATGGTTAATTTCAGATTCAGATATGTAGTTGGGAAAATCATTGATATAAATTAGAAACAGTAGCGGCCCAAGTACGTTGCCTTGTGGCACGCCCTTTGTTAAGGGGAGTTTAGTCGAACACACGTTATTAATC
Source organism: Pyrocoelia pectoralis (assembly GCA_036250285.1). Classification (NCBI taxonomy): domain Eukaryota; kingdom Metazoa; phylum Arthropoda; class Insecta; order Coleoptera; family Lampyridae; genus Pyrocoelia; species Pyrocoelia pectoralis. The sequence continues at coordinate 86,880,738 of CM070074.1, read as the reverse complement.
CTAACGCATTGATATCGATTCGACAGCCATAGTAACATCAAAGTTTGTTTAGTAAAAGTTCATGACTTACATTGGCAAAAGTACGGGGCAGGTCTAAAAATATGGCACCTGCGTGTTCTCCCCGCTCAAAGTATTCCATAGATATTTTAACAAATGAGAATAAGACATCAGCGGTGAATTTTCCACGACGAAAACCGAACTGGTTCTGATAAAAAAGATTATTTTCCTCAAAGTAATTCGAGATTTGCATAAAAATTAGCTTCTCATAAATCTTAGAAAAGATTGGCAGTATGGATATCGGACGGTAGTTGAAGCAGAAGTGGTAGATGCAACGGAAATACAGAGAGTAGGGGAGCGATGTGGTAAGTATATCTCAGTGGAAGATACTGGGGTTGGACAAAATAATAGAAACACCTTGAAAATCAACAAAATATATATTTTTTAAAATCGGCCAGAAAGTAGTACTTTCCGGTTTATTTTTAGGTCAGAAAATGTCATTTTGTCGGACCGAGCCAGAAAGTTATTGTGATAGTCCGGTAAAAGCTTTTTTTAAAAATCGGCCAGAAAATAGTACTTTCCGGTTTATTTTTAGGTCAGAAAATCTCATTTTCTCGGACCGAGCCAGAAAGTTATTGTGATAGTCCGGTAAAAGGTTTTACCGGACTCATTTTTACTTTACCGGACTCATTTTTACTTTCCGGCCTAGAACAGTCAATTGTTCTGCCCGTTTAAAAAAAATATTGTACGTAATACGTCCCAAAAGTGCTTTTACTGGACTCGCAGGCTTGCAGGACTCGCCTGCGGCTCGCCCTGTAATTTGCCTACTTGTCCAGTAAAAGATCACTTTCGGGACTTGTTACGTAAACTACTATTAATATGGTGTAGGTCCATCTTTTTCGGCAATTACAGCCTCAATTCTCTGAGGTATTGATTCATACAAATTTTGAACTGTTTCCAAAGGAATTTTAGCCCATTCTTCAGTTAAAACATCCTCCAGTTCTTTTAGAGACGATGGCGGCGGAAATCGACTTTTTAATTAACGCTCTAAAATCGACAATAAATGCTCAATAATGTTGAGGTGTGGGTTCCTCGTGCCATTCGTTAACAATTCTAGCTGTATGGATTGGGGTATTATCATCTTGAAAAATAGGATTCCCCTCCGGAAACAGTTCTTGAACTATAGGATGAACTTGGTCCCCCAAAATTCCTAAATACTATCGGCTGTTAATTCTTCCATGAATGGAAATCATTGGCCCGGAGGATTTCCAAGAAATAGCACCCCAGATCATCACAGAACATCCGCCATGTTTGACAGTTGGGAGAAGGCGGTCTGGATTAAATGATTCTTTCGGCCGTCTCCAAACGTACACTCGGCCGGAGGTTCGAAGTAAAGTAAACGATGGTCCATCAGAGAAAATCACATTTTTCCACTGCTCGAGGGACCAATTCTGAAGGTTTCTACACCACTCAAAACGCTTTGAAACATTTGTCTTTGAGATCAGAGGTTTTCTATTTGCAGCTCTTCCGTAGAATCCAGAATGGTGCAGCTCCCGACGAACAGTTTTTGTGGAAATTGGGTTCTGTAGGTGTTCATTGAGCTCTTCAGTGATTTTAGGAGCCGTGATCTTGCGATCCTTTCTAACAATTCGATTTAGAGTCCGACGGTCTCTCTCAGACAACTTTGACTTTTGGCCAGAACTGTGCTTTGCTGAGGACGTTTTTCCTTCTCTTTCAAAGGCAGTCATTACTTTTGAGACAGTATCTCTTGAAACGCCAAGCATTCGGACAGTTTATGTTACAGTAGCGCCTGCCATACGAGCACCAACAATTTGGCCTCTTTGAAAGTTCGAGAGATCTGCCATTTTTATAAATTATAACCAACTTCTTTTTAAAGATCTGTAAAAAACAGTTATTTTAAATAAACATATCAAATAACAAAAATAATAAACAAACAAACATTAAAATATGTCAAGTTTTGATTGTTTAAAACATGTTCAAAGATTATAATACCAAAATGTTAGATGGTTCCATTAGTACCTATCCGGCGCTATTTTCTTTTGAAAAGCTCTGTTTATCCTTATAGAAAACTCTACCATAAAATTGAAAAATAATTAAGCCTGTACCGTAGATTATAAACTTAGGGAGTAGTGACAAAGGTTTAAGACATTTTATTAAATGCTATAAGTTAATCACATTCTGCGATACGCATAAAAAATGGATAAATATTCTTTACCCGACTTTAGTTTTAATTGGCGTGAATTGCGTACATCATTGTAGAATTTGGGTTAGACCTTCATACTTCCTTTGTGCTTCGTTCACCATTCGGTTCCTTCTACCATGACAAATACATGTAGTAGTTGGTGAAATGTATCAGGATCGTTTGTCCAAACGGCACATTACACACATCGAAAAGTTTTCAATGTCGGCACCGGAACGTTGTTCGCTCAAGCAGTGTTCTTACAAACAATCTCTTTAGGGGAGGATCTTGGCGAAGCATTAATTCATCTTAACCGTACTTTAAAGGAACATTCAGATACGAATCGAATATAATTTGTTTACTGCAATTATACATATAAGGTAAAACCGTTTAAATAAGTTGGTTGTATCAGATCTCCAAAATCTGTAATATTTGCGGTCGCAGTGACTCTATGCTTTATTAGTATAAGCTTGCTTTCTGTGTGGGTGTAGTATATTAGAGAAACTTCCAATTCTTAGTTAAATAGGAGATAAAGGATGAACTATTTGCGTACCGTTTCTGAAACTACGATTTAGCATTTACGCATAACTAACCTACATGTGATACAGTGAGAGAGAGGGTGCTCAATTTCTATTCGAGCACGTTCAACCCCATTAATTTATTTAAACTACACACGTCGCATTCAATTCTTCCACAGCTGCTGTTCGTATGCCATTGAAGCGTGCGTCTCAATTAAGTGCATGCAATAACTAATCTCTCTGAATTAAATTACAACGGTTAAAACGTTTACACTGTTGAGAAAGTGCAACCTTTGGTACATTGGTACAAAATTGAAACTCCACAAACATATGGTGGAAAAGATGTACTTAGACCGATATCAAAGTGCTCTCCTTATATAACAAAACTTCTATGTCGTAACTTGTTTAGATCCTTGTTAAAGATATCCGAGTGCAGTAAACATCTTGGTCACCTTTCTTAAGTATTGAACTGTTAGATAAGCTGCAGTAATCTTAAACGACCTCAACTTTGTACCAAAGTTTTGGTTAAAATTCAATTTAATATAAGTCCACTCGACTGAATTGTAAATATAAAGTAAACTGGGCTTGTTGCCAATTAAAATGAGATAATCTAATCATAAGTAATAATTAAGAGAAAATTTGATGGAGCTATTTGTTATCCGCGTAATTACAGCATTGTCGGTAGTTATATTCAAAAGCATAAGGACTAATAATTTGGATTAAAGTAATTCTACTCCTTGATATATTATACCCTTATCATCCACTTTCCCAACCATTTAATCCAAATACGTGAAACGGAAATTGGGATTTTCTGTACTAGCTGTTTATCACAAATTAATTAACTAATTAATTTATCGTTTCCTATTGTGCCCTACAAATGGGATAAACTAAAGGAATTCGTGTTTGCGTTTCAGTAAATTTTGGTTTGATCAATCGCTTCTGTTCAAGCAACCATGCAATTTAATACCCTTTTCATTTCATTTAGGTAACAGTTTTCGCATTGCGATATGGTTTTAATAATAGTTTCCTTTGTATTGTAATGCCTCATACAGAAAATTGTACAGGGATTTGTATCTGGTAAGTTTTGGAAGAAAGTTTATTTAGGTGGCAATTTCTGAAGGGCGAAACCCCATAAATGAAGTTTTATCTTATGACACTGTCCAGTCCAGGTGTTTCGTAATACTATAACTTTTTTTGATTACACGAAAGACCTGAGTGGGCTCTTGCAATAAGAAGTTGTAATTTGGGAACGAATTTTCTTGTTTACTACTGCAATTAACTGGCAAAATTTTACTCTAGAAAGAACACCAGGAAGGCACACGACTGCCTAAACTTGTAGTCGACCAATCAGGCGATGTGCTGCTGAAAGGACCCACGTCCTCATTTATCCCAAATAAAATCATGGGTAAGAACGCCTATAATTGTACAGCTAAAACAAAATCCCACAAACACAGGAAAACTATGTCGTTTCTTTTATTATACAGCGAATTAGTTTTATGAAGGTAAACCCTTCGTTATTTATTACGGTAGGTTTTGAAGATCAGGCATACCTAATTTTTGGGAATTATATAGGTACTCGGTAATTTGCTAGAATTTCTGACGAACATTGTCAAGATGCTTTACATACTATACCTTGGCCACCGAATCTTTTAGAAGAATTGAACCTACGTTACTTGCATCAACCCTTTCATTCTACCAGCTGCCTACGCATGATTAAACAATAATGTAGGGATAAGAAAAGTAAACCTCCAGACAGGGTTGCGTTGAAGGACTTAAATCAGATGAGTTTTTAATTTAAAATCATGATTTAAATCAAACAAACTTTTTATTCTTTAATACAAAACAACATTAAAAATATTGTTAAAAAAATAACAGTATAATACAACACCTATGAAAATGAAAACGTAAGTAGGTGCACATAAGACATAAATTTCAGGTTTCTGCATTTTCATTTTAAAATTTAAACAAAAATACTAGTTTCCCACGTTGTCAAGTTTTTGCAAATATTTAGAGTGTAATAAATTGAATTACAAATAGTTGACGATAAAAAACATAGATGCGGTGATTTCATTAAACAATTATTAATACTTATTAGTTAAAAACAAATTAATTAATAATTAAAATAAAAAAAATCGCGATTTTTTTAAATAAATCAATGACTTTTGATGTTTTTAATAAAAATCAAGTTTTGCTCTACGCTGCCTCCAGGTTTAGTGAAATTAATCCAAACGGACAGAAACCATTAACACTAAGCGATGCGACGCGACCGACGCCGACGTGCGGAACGCGATTGGTATTTTATACTTTACTGGAATTATTCTCCCAGTTGTATCGTGTGGGGATTGTTCTCTTAAACAGTTTAGTAGGACAAATTGTTTGAGTTAGTCTCTCAGTGAGGTTTTTATTTCTGGAGATTTCGTCGAAGATGAGCGAATGCCCTACCCTTGACGTTCCTTCCTCGCCGTTGAATTCTCCCTTGAATGCACCTCTTCCCTAATTACTAGGGTTAATGGTGGTATGTTCAAGATGGTCTCCATGGCTGCCGCCTTCTACTTCATCTTCATTCTTCTTCTTCATTATCATTGCCCCTGTAATTTTAAGACAAGCCCTGCGTTGCCCTTGCTAAGTATCTGCATGTTCTTCTGGGTTAGGGTCTTAGGCTACCACAGTAATGACGTATGCGTAATGACCGGTCTAATCATTCTAGTGTATATCCAGTGCCTCATCTTTGGAGATAGGCCCCACTTGCTCCAGAATGCTCGCCTACATGCCCACAAGGACTTTAATCCTTTGTTTGCTATCTGCTGGTTAGGTCAGTCCTTGGTTAACGTTATGCCCAAGTATTGATCTTGGTGCCGTACATGTCCTTTACCGTTGTCGGCTCTATATCATGCAGCCCAAATCGCTACAGAGTTGTTATTAAGCGTGACTGCGACGTTCCTATTTTTTATGGTGTGTATCCGTCTACACACGTTAGTATAGTATTTTGAACGAGTTCGCCAATGCACGTCATTAACGAAATAAAATGACATACCAAAATAAAAATCTTGATCAGATACGTTATTCATGGTTAAAAAAAGTAAATTTTCAATGTTAGTGTTGGTACTGAAAGCCAACGATGCCAAACCTGCTTTACTCTTTGTTTAATATTTGCGTTGTAAATTTAAGGTTATATTGTTGTTGTGCTTTCGTTGTTTACATACATTTATATATTCCGACTTTTCGAATTTGCTACTTTTCTGTCCTAAATTACATTGTCAGTGGATCGTTCAAGGAATGTCTGTCAACATTGTAGTAAAATAACGTCATAAATTTTGTGACGTGCATTGGAAAACTCGTTGAAAATACTACTCCCTTGCTTTTCATAGCATTTTTTATTGATTCTAGGCAGGTATTGTCAAACGCCCCCTGTATATCTAAAAGCGCCCCTAGAGGAAATCGCCCTTTCCGCTATGTCCACTTAAATAGTTTAAACTCTTTACTAGTGTCAAGAAACGCTGAAGAAATTATTAGTTGGTTGGCAACCATTATTAGTATTCAATTTGCAATTGCTTTGTGGGGAACCTCTACTTTTATAAAGTGAACCCTTAGCTTTATTTTACTGATTACATATAAAACTCTTTCTGTTCAATAAATGCGACCCTTTTTCTTATGCCTTTCGGAGATGCGTGTTATTACTCTTTTGTCTATTGCGACAAATGGGATTACCATGTTGAAAATATAGAAATTATACACAACACCATTTTTCTTATAACCTAATTGAGTCAGGAGTTAAAAACGTTATAAATTTGCACTGACACGAAAGTATTTGGCGTCAGTAGCGCATGTTTATATTACAAAATTACCATATTATAAAAGGACGGTATGCTGACGCTTGACATGTTTAAACATTTATTTTTTACGCTCCTTTTTACTAGCTTATACTTAAAACGTTTTTACCGAGAAGCGCGTGTAAAAATTTTCAATAAATCACATTCCGATAAAAGAAAGTTTTCACCGTATATCAATAACACAAACACTTTTTTTTGTGGATTTAAGTGAAAAAGGTCGATGGAAATATTGTATTTAGTCGACGGACGGGTTTTTAATAGTTGCTAGAAACGTTACGTAAGCGTATATAAAATATGTAAACGTTTTGACAATATTATATAAAATTTACATACGGGTTAACGTAAATGAAATTTTTACAAAGTAAAATTGCCCATTCACCTTGTACTGTATGTTACAGTTGGGTAATAACATAAAACTCGCGAATAAAGAAAATAAATTATACAGTTTACATGAACAGCTTGTAACCGATCGTATAGTAAATGCACTGCTATTCAGATACATACATACATAATTTATGTAATAAATCAGACTTGTCTATGTACAAAATTGCCGTTTTACTTTTCGTCAAAATACCGACACAAATCCAGTTGTAATTTATGAGCTTGAAGTCTCTTTACTGTTTTTCTAGCAGTACTTCCTTGTATTTGGTTTAAACATAAAACCTAATGCGCTAAGTATTAAAAATATCGATCACGAATCTTGATTGATTAATTAGTGGAGTATTAAAATAAAAGTCTCACAACCTCCTTAACATAATTTTTCACTCGTCATGAACCCCCGGTGCCCATTATTGTACGGTTTACCAAAAATTCATAAACCGGGGACCCCCATTAGTTAGTTTTACCATTGACTAACTAATACTAGACGCACAACCCGGTTAGTTGAGGACCAATACGTATAGGTGGCGTAGGACTAATAGCCGTCGTGTTTACCAGTACAGTGGCGTGCGAGTTTCTGTTAGAGAAATTCGCGTGCTGTCAAATACAAATAGGTATCTGACAAATTTATTTCAGAAATGTCATTTGTAACTATAAATTTTTGCATTACATGTTTTTCGTCTTTCAAAGAAAATATGTATTAAAAATCGCATAACAATTACGTATTTGTATTTGACAGCACGCGAATTTCTCTAACAGAAACTCGCACGCCACTGTACTGGTAAACACGACGGTTATTAGTCCTACGCCACCTATACGTATTGGTCCCCAACTAACCGGGTTGTGCGTCTAGTATTAGTTAGTCAATGCTTTTACCAATACTCCAGTTTCCAAGATTACGTCCTGGCTTAACCACATTCTTAGACATCATATCTCCTTGCATCCCAATTTTTCGATTAAAAATTCGGTTGACCTCATCGCTAAAATCAACTCGCTTACTCTTCCTTCAGATTTTTCTATGACCTCATTCGATGTGGTCAATCTTTTCCCGAGTATCCCTTCTGATCAAATTAGTTTCAGATGCCCTCCACAAGTCAAACCTCACTGATTCCCAGATCGATCTTATCACCTCTTGTTTAGAACTTAATGTTAAACAAAATTTTTTCATTTTCAAATTCAATGGCTCTTTTTATGCTCAGAATAACGGTTAGCAATGGGGTCCAACCTTTCTCCTATTTTGTCAGAAATCTTTATGAATCATTTAGAAAATTCCTATATGTATATCTCATTCCCAATTTTTCAAAGACAACATCATTCATTGGGGCAGTTATGTCGATGACATTCTATGTATCCACCCCTCGAATAGCCAAGACATTTCATCATTTTTGCGTGATCTCAATCTAGTACATCCTAACATTAAATTTATTTCGGAACCCGAAAATGATGGTCGTTTACCCTTTCTTGACATCTTACTCCATAAAAGTCACAATAAGATTGAGTTTAGTATTGTATACTGTAAACCCACCACGACAAACTCTTTAATTCCTTCTGATTCCACCCACCCCTGACTCACAAAATTGGAGGTTTTAATTCATTCCTTAGAAGATTGTTGTCCGTCCCCATGTCCCATCTTAATTTTGTCAACGAACTTAATATTATTAAACAGATCGCTTCCAACCATGGTTATTCCCCTCATCTTATTGATAGGCTCTCCTTCAGAGGATACAACGTTCCCTACTTCAAACTCATGGTTGCACCCTCAAATTAATTAATGACAATCAAGTTTTCCGTTCTCCCCCGTTCATTCCTAATTTGTCCTATAAAATCACGAACATTTTCAAAAAATATAATATCAATATCTCTTTTTCCAATCATAATACCCTTGGTAAAGCTTTAATAAAAAATAAAGACATTATCCACAAACTTGACAAATCTGGTACATGTATATAAACTGCAATGTAACTCCTGTCCGTGTTTCTATATTGGTCAAACGGGTAGACCTTTTTCTATTCGGTTTAAAGAACACTTCCTGGTCATCAAAAATAACAATTTAACCCAGAAATCTGTTTTCGCAGAACACATTCTTCATACTGGCCATTCGTTTAACCATCACTTAGATTTCAATATCCTCCATTTTTGTCAGAAAGGTCATCTCCTTAACGTTTTGGAAACATTAGAAATTTCGAAACATAAAAATAGCACAGAATTAGCGAATGAAATCGTTGATCTCCGTAATGATTAGATTAGCCTAAGTTTCTTATAAACTTAATTTTTGGGGATTCACCCTGTATGGCTTTTATCCTTGACAAGATTAACTTGTTATTTTCAACACCATCTATTTTCAATCATGTAAATTTGTTGTTTCAATCTGTTACCTACCTGTCACGTTTAGAAATGTTATTTAAATTGATTATTTACCTTAATTAATCAAATTATTTAATTCATTCAACATGTAACTTCAATTTTCTTAGTTATTTAATTTATTGTGTTTGTTTTTTCCCCTCATGGTGAGTGGGTTTGTCTCTTATTAAGTATTAATTTTACTCATTCTAATGTATTTTTAGCTTTCATCCTTCATTTAATTTTATTGGCTTGAAAATTGAATCAGTATGATTCCGAAACATGTCGCCATCGCCCTAAATTTATTAAATTCTTTCGATTTACTCCTTTCCTATGTTGACAAGATGTTGAACAAGGATTGAATCTACGTCAACTTTTAGCCCTAGTTGGTTTGCATTGTCACTAGTCTAATTACTTCTATAAAAAAGTAACATAACTTCGACTTTATTTTTTCATTAAATCATTTAAGGGGAGGTTGTGAGACTTTTATTTTAATATTATAACTTATACCCCCTTTGAGAGTATGGAACCGTTCAGACATTCATAATTAGTGGGGAACATTAATGTATAAGCGGGAAGATCCATAGCAGAGTGGAACGTTACTATACAACACGAATCTAATTGATGAATAATTTTGCAATACAGATGGTAATATAATTATCATTAAATTATGGCATCTCGTAGTTCAATTCGCCGATTCTTCTAATAGGATCGTCACAATGTCTGCATTATTATACACCTGATGTCTGTAATGTTTCTAATGAAAGCTTATATCCTCTTCTTATAAATACGCAATGTAAAACGATTTTTTAGACGGTAGAGTCGATTTATGTCACCTTTGCGGGCCAGACCTCATTCCTCACGAATGCACAACACAAGAGATGATAACAAGTAATACTACTGTTCACCAAATTCGCAAAAGAGCTGTGATTTTCTTGCTTGCCATAGTCATAGGGATTTTTGTGGGATCCTTCATCATCTGCGGATATTCAAACAAGCGCAGGCTATTTATTATTATTACCTCGTTAAACCGAATATTCGCGAAATCCTCACATATCCTTTAAGAAAGTGATAACAGCATTTTCCTCCCGCAACAACAATTATAATTGTTATTGTCAATAAAAAGTACATAGAAAGAAGTATAATTTCCATGAAAATGTTTGTTTGAAAATTGTTAAACCTATAAAGAACCTAATCGACTGCATTTCTGGGAATGTACTTTTAAACCGTACAAAAATAGCGTATGCGAAAATTCAGCAACAAAAAGCAACAAATCGAAAAGTTGCCTTATTTTCATATCCCACATGAAGGAAAATGATTCATGGAAATTTTCGTTGAACAACGAAACAGTTTGCAGAGATTAAATGAGTGAAAACTGTATTTGAGGTGCTGTATCGTGTATAACGTTATTCCAACGGCTCCTGAAAAAATCAAATAAAATAGAGTGTACCTACCAAGTGTTCGAAAAGTAATAAGTATTTGTTTATCAAATACACAAAGAGCGAATCCAATCCTTTTCATATTTTATATTTTGATATGAATTCGACGGTCACCGATTGGACATTTCTAGAAACGATAACCCACATACGCGAACTTTGAAAACTTTACAAATTGCTTCCGTAACCAAATCTAATTTGCTCTCTCTATATACAATTGTCCGTTTCTAACTATTTTCTACAAATTCTTGCCCAATATGAGTTTATAAAGCATTCAAGACGGCATTGGTGGAATTTTTTTCCAGTAATCTGTTGTTTGTCAGCAGTCTTGTAGTATGTGATATAAACTTTACAAGAAAATATAGTGGAATAATGTCAATAATTGTATTATTGGGTTGTAAAGTTCGACTACATATACAATGGCAACGTATGCGTATTTTTATCGTCAATCTTAACGATAAATGAGTAAACAATAACAATAAAATCAAATTTTATTTGTTTTAGAAAAGTAGTTTTGAAGCACAAATGTCATTTAGATCCACGTTAAGATTATGGTAACGTCGAAATCAATGCAGGAAAAAGGATTTAAATGTAACAGTTAATGGATTTACGATAGGTGCAAAATTTTTTCATATGAAACTGAACTGATATTATTACACTTACAGATGGGCTTTAACGGGAAAGGTTGAATAACAGTTCCAGATTAGAAAATGCGAGTATGAATGGCTTAAAAATGATAACTTCGGATATACTGAGAACTAAATCACGTGCAACTAGCAATAATAATCGTTTTTGACGATTCTTCCATGGTTCTTAGCCGTGTTTGTATACTTATCGTTTATACAGGAGATGTACGAGGGTAACTATGAAAGAATTGATACAGACCATTAGCCAAACGATTTGAATCACGCTCGGGGATTTTCATTGAAAATGCTCTCAAGAGCGGATACAAAAGCATTTCGAGCTTTCGATGCGAATTCCAAGTTCGTTCGATGACTGCGGTTTTCAAATATTGTTGACGAGAATGAATTTTTCAGCGGACGGATTTTCTTTGTGCCAAAAATGTCCATTTAGAACCCGTTGCCACATGACAACCTAAAATTTTTCCCATCTTTGAGGTTTCTTGAGGAGTTTCTCGTCCGGAAAGCTTTCTAAATCGAAGTTGTTAGTGCAAAATTTGGTTGTTGATAATGTAGTTTTTAGAGTATCTTCAATTTTCTTATAAATATAATGTTTACCCAGGGAAAACCAAAGGCAACTTGTTACAAGGCAAGGGCAGATATTACTTAATGCTCGCTTAGTCCAATTTTGAAATTATTATGTAAATGTAACGTTGCGTGGTCATACTGTTACTTTATTGAATGTAGTCTTGGTTTGGATGTCTATTTTGGGAATGGCCCATTTGGACGCAACCGTTTGAACGCGACCGTTTTAACGCGGCCGTTTGAACGCAGAGACGTTTGAACGCAGGGACTTTTGAACGCAGAGACGTTTGAACGCAGAGACCTTCGAACACAAAATTTAAAATTTTTTAAACTATTACCGTTTAAGTTTAGTTTAGAACACATTCGTGTGAGGGCGGACCTCTGTGTACATGGGGGCGAAGCATATTGAATCGTTGTTAGGACCTCTTCAGTTTTTTTTAAAAACAGGTTCGCTACGCGAACCTGCCACCTAAAAATACTTTTAATATTAAGACGTAGGTCTTTTTTTGACCTAATAACAATCAATTAATTAGTGGATTTTAAGGGAGGTGGACAAAAGAATTAATGGATTTTGAGGGCGGTGGACTAAAGAATTAGTGGACGTAGCGGCCAGTGGACGAAATGGAATGGACGAAACGTCACACAATCTAAAATAGTAAGATAGCACTTCCTAAATAGAATTTTGTCTTTATCGCGAAAGTTCAACGATCTAACTGTAAGTCTTTAACAAAAACAATCATTTTAGACTACATATTTACAGGTGCTCAGTTTTTGGTAATGTGTTCTAAACTAAACTTAAACGGTAATAATTTAAAAAATAATTTAAATTTTGTGTTCGAAGGTCTTTGCGTTCAAAAGTCCCTGCGTTCAAACGTCCCTGCGTTCAACCGTCTCTGCGTTCAAACGGCCGCGTTCAAACGGTCGCGTCCAAACGTCCTAGACCCGTCTATTTTATATTATGTTCATTTGTATGGATTGACTCTGTAGACAAGTTTACTAAAGATTTGTTCTTCTGGTTTCAAGTAAATCACCATAAACTCGTTCAAGGTAAATTAAATAATGAAAAGGCCGATTATTTGGTTTATTAGATGGCAATGTTTAAAGTAACGCATACGAGTAACTTTGGAATATGTTGCTAAAGTTGTTTCTCAAGTTGGTATCTAATTTTTTAGCAAAATCCATCTGACGGGAATTATTATTATTATCTTAACGATGTGGCCTCTATTAATATTAGTAGGTATTACATGCGCGAAGTAAAGGTAGCATATTTAGCATCAATGTAACCATTTGGGTTCAACACGTTTGTAATAAAACGTCAAAATCAATATAGGTACCTAGTGTATTCTGTAATTAGCTAACTTTACACATTGGATTGGATCATTTTTTAGCTTACACACCTCGCTCACCGTTGTACTTCTCTTCCGTTAACCACAAAGGTACTACAGCAACATGCACTTCCCTCAGAATGAGGGATGCTCACTTGACCAAACGTGAAAGAATCACAATTTGCCATGAAATTATTCAAAATTTATTCTTCTATTATTTTTCTCACAAGGTTTAGGCCCTGCAAAGCCGTCTTGTGTTCTTCTCAGACCCCTTAACAACTTCATATATCGTCACGTGATTGTGTATCATAATCAAATTATTCAAAATTTGTCCTTCAAAACTACTTCGGCCGGTTTTCATATCATGTGTGAGTAATAAGCATTCAATTTTGAGTTGTACGGACTTTACAATATCTACTTTAGTTTAGTTACATACTTGGTGTGAAACGGTCGCAAGTTATTGATATTCGGTTTGCGAGTGCCATTTGAAGAAAAATGGGGGATTAGGCAATGCAGAATGAGGTGAGTTACCAAATTTTATATTTTTGAATTATGAGGGGTACATTTCACTTTTATGATTAAAACGCATAAAACATGTTATGCTTGGCAAAAGTGTAACGAAGGAATCGGTTTTCGTTCATAGCTCATACGGGGTAGACAGTTTCTTAAAATATCATGAATTTTTCTAATTCCGTTTTGATCTAATTTCATGATTCGCTTACAGAGAATAACAGTTCACAACAAATTGCCTAAATCTACGTACCTAATCTGATAGTTGGAGACCATTAATCGAATTTATAGCGTTTGTGTCTTGCGTTTCTATGTGTTTGTTCTCCGAAACTATCACCGTAAACAGTTTTGTCTGTGAATTCTTACACAAAACACTCGAAGGCTTCTTTTTTCAGAGCCCAAAATAGTGGTACTATGTATGTGTAAGCTCACTACCAAAAGGCAAGCTGGAGTAATTAACCAAAATTAACATAACACAATGGAAACACATACGTTTTTCTTCTAGCGCTAAAATGTTCATTTGCACTGCATTCTAGTTTCAACATATGAACGTTTCTCCCGTGGATCGTTCTTCACAGAGGCGTATTTATGCTTCTGCCGCCTAGGGGCACAAGAAAAGTGCCGCCCCATCACATCCCTCACCACAGGAATAGAACTTATTTATGCAAGTCTGAAGTCGAGAAAACATTTTTTATTAAAAATAAAATAATAGAATTTATTTCATTTTCTGCGTATTGCAAATTAATAAAACAATAAATTATAAAACATACTACGTACATCTGGACGACGAGAAGCGGCAAAGGCAATTTTTGGTTATTGGTCATACAAATTCTTAGAAAGCCTGTAGCTAAATAGGATAACCCCTCTGATTAGGACCATATTTAAATGAGCCCTACTGAATAAACTGAAAGTGCAGCGTAAACGATGTTTGGGATTATTCGATGTCACGTAAAATAATAGCTCGTATTGACGCATTTCTACTTCAATTTTATTTTCCATTTCTTTCCAATTTAAAAAAAAACTCCTTCAATTAATTTTGGTGCCCCGTAATTTTGCCGCTCCCTAATTTTTGCCGTCCTGGGCACCAGCCCTTAAAGCCCCCCCCCCCCCCCCCCTACATCCGCCACTGGTTCTTCAAGATCAATAAGTAACTCACAGAAGAACGGTGGTTCCCGCCTTTGAAAAATTCCTATAAAATTGACGTGTTTTCCATCACAAGCGTGCTCGGTTTCACCTTTCTCCTTGAACGTTTTCCAGCAACTGTTCTGCTCGCTCAATCGGATTCGTTGAGTCCGTTTTACTACTTTTTAGCCGTCTTTAAGTCATGACATAAAGAATCGCGGGCATCTGAAAAGTTTTAAAGGTTCCGATTTAAACAACGATTAAATAATATAATGGAAGGCTGGTATCAAAGGCAAAAACATATCATATGAGAGATTTACCAGATCTTTTAAATGAGGTATGACTTGATACCTAAAGCCGTTTGAAAAAATTTAAGGGGGTATCTCCAGTAGGGAGGGGGTGAATCTGACGTTTATGACATTATCGCCAAAAAGTGTCTTCCTCAAGTTAAAAGTTGACGTGTTTCGGCATTTCTTTCTAACACTATACATTTCTGAAATATTAAGGGTGGGTCCTTTTCGAGTGAACACAGCGCATCCAGGATGATAAACAGAACTACACTTTATGCATTTAAGGAATGATTGATGAATTTTCCTACAGTTTTTGCAACTTTTACCATTATCCATATAAACCAATAGAGATCAAAATTTGCTGGCACCAATCTTCCAAAAAGCACAATGTTTGAACTGGTGTAAAATTCACCATAGATTTTGGATAATCCCGTGGAGGTCACGTTATTCTTGTCCAACACGACCTATTTATATTGCGTTTGAAAAGTAGAGTTCCATAATACGGAAATGCTTGTGCATCGTTATGCATGAACTACAGTAGTAGGTTTGGTTTACTATAGTTTACTTCCCGAGTACGAAGTAAAGGGAAGTATTGTATTAGTGTTCAAAAAAAAATTTACCTATGCAAATTTTTACATATCTTTGCTAAAAATGCTAATATTACCTTTGATGAGGTCACTTCCGGTATAAGCTAAAATGGCGGCACTCATTTTTTTTATAAGATAAATTTGCAGTTTTTTATGTAGTTTAAGAGTATTTTTTTCTGAATTCAGTTATATTTATTTTTTGAAAAAAGTGTTAATACGAGGGAAGTCTCGTGGTAACTTGCCAGAATTTTTGTAATTGGTTTAGCTTGTAGTTAATCACTGCATCAACAATAGAAATTCCTATAATTTAGTTGCGTGACATATTGGAATATATTCTATTATTAATTATCATTTTGATCCAAATCGATTTAAATAAATTACGTACTTTCTTCATAATTCGAATTTGTCATTGATATGTTAGTGTCTCATAATTATATAAATCGAAGTACATAATTTGATATCCTTTGGTAACAAGCACAGTAAATCAAAGTAAACTAAACATATTGAACTTGTACTATCCAAGTAATATTTTCAACACCCTATTGTACCTACTGAAAAGGTTCATTGAGGGAAACCTGAACTAATCAGGATAAGAATTCTAATTCGAATGTATGTATATGTATGGGTTATATTTCTAATGTATCCACTTGTTTCAGGTGAGTCAATTCAATAATGCAATTATTTCAATTCAGTGGCGCCAGGTAAGTTTTATGTATACAAAATATAATTTAATCAATTTATACACGATACCGATAACTATAGATTGTAACGCAGTCCGCATTATTTTTCCAATCGTTACTGTTGACAGTTCTGTATGTCGCTCTTTAGTGAAGCTTCCAAGATCGTTAAGAAGAACCGGTGATACTTTTACCGTTGTTAGTAATCTTGTAGAGCGCCATTCGTCTTCATAATGCTTTTTTTATCTTATCCAGAAAATTGTCGATTTCTATATTGCAAAACATTACAAGAAAAACATGTAGATAGATATAATTTATTGGTCAAAATGTCACTTCCCGTGTGTGTGTTTTTTAACTTTCTAAGTGCTGACTATATTATAATTTATACGTAATAAACGAGTGATAAAAATCTTTTCACGCATGTTTGATTTTTTAACGGCACGATATTCGATTTATGACACTTAAAATACAAAATAAGAAAAATATCTTTTCCTTACAAAATTCTTTCGACCAACATCCAGCAGCATATTATTAAATTTATATTCTCGATATAATTTACGTTATTAAAGTTTACATTTCTTCTTCAAAATTTAATTAAACAAAATTTATAATATCGTTAACACAATTTCTTATGTCAAATTTATTCTAAATAGAAACGTCTATTTCAAGATTTTGTATCAACCTACAAATTTTTCAGGAACAGTAACATCGTAGGTGTTTACGAAAAACCGAAAAGACGTAGTAATAAAATTGATGTGTTTGACACGGTGTGATTTGTCACTAGTTTCCCCTTCTTAATTTTAGTCACTATATTTACATAAAAGACCGTTTTCATTAAATTTAACTCTTAAAGAATGGAAGTCGCTAACTCGTTTAGAATTTGATTTATTTATCTCTGCCTTACGAAAATAGAATCAGTTATACACTCTGTATATACGTATAATATTTCAGACTAACGACAAAAAGTTTAGCTTACATAATTATCGTCGAATTATATAAATTAAAGTGTTGAAGGGTTATTTATATACTGTCCGAGTTTGAAATGCTAAACTTAATCATTAGCCTTTTGTTTTTGTTTAATTAACAAAAGATACTTTCGCCCAATTGAAATAGAACTATAATAATGCTTCAAACTAATTTATTAGCTCTATTTTAATTTATTGGCAGTTTTTCAATTATTAATTTAAAACGGCATTTACCTCATTGTTATTTGTTATCGTTAATTTGGAGGCTAGAGGCATGTGTCAAGGAGCACATTAATATGGAGAATGTTACATAAGTTCCTTTATTCCTGATTAAATGAATATGTTATACACTCAACTAGAACAAGACAAATAATTGTTTTGAGGTGCCTGCGTGACGATTTATTGTCCATAGCGAAAAAGGAGCTCATTATTTTTCAGACGTTCGGTCAATATCTTATATTTTGCTTGGGGGATTTTTTGCACAACATAACGTAACATTTTTTGCATGTAATGTATTTTTTTTTAGGTTGAAATTGTAAAATTTTAAAATATAATCTATTTTGTCGTCTGAAATTTGGAACAGTTCTATAGAATAGATACATCGCGATATTGTTTGGCGTGTAGCAAACTATTGAATTTCGAGAGAGAGGCAAACAGTGAAAGAATTATCCAATACATTTTATTTTTTGTTTCTTTCATGGGTAGCAATATATTTTGGAATAATGATTTTTTCATTTCTTTAAATGCATCTAACGGCATTGGGATTGGGTTTACGGAAAAATGATAGAGGAACAGGTTGTAGATAACAGAAAATAGAATAAAAATAAAAATGAAAAAATTGTGAGATGTGACAATTGTTAGGTTTTGTGAAAGTAAATAAGTACTTTGCAAGAATTACCAATTACCATTGCTATTGGTAAAGCTGTCATATTTACCTTTGAGTATTTAAAAACTTTACCACACTTCAAACAGAAAGTTTGGCTTTTTTTCGTTTTTTAATATTTTAGGCACGATGTCAAAAATTTGCAAATCATTTAGGAGTTAAAATTACTGTTTTGCGCAAATGAGATCAAAGTTAAAAAAATGATTGTAGCAAAATGCAGATTCACTTAATTGTTTGTATCTACCCAACAATTTTCAAAATTTTAATTATTAAATGTCACGCATCTCTGCAGAAAAATATGTGCGGAAACAAAAGAAAGTATTTTCATTTTCAAAGTACTACCCGTTACTCAATAAGACCAAGTAAAGGAAAGGAGAATAAAATTGTTTCAAGAAATTTCGATTTTAAACAAAAGTTGCTTGCTAAACGTTTTCTATTTGACACTCGTTTCATTCTTTAACAATTTTTTTCTTCGACCAAAAATAAAGCGTCAAATAAATTTTGAACCAGCAACTTCCATTTTTTTGGGGACAGTAAAAGTTAAATATAATTGCATTCTGAAACTGAAAATCGTCTTATTCTTTCAATAATAATTTATTTATTTCACGGCATGGGGGGGGGGAGGGGGCAACAGAATTGGTTCAACAATTACCCCATGTGAGATTTTTTTGCAATGGAAGCTGGAAGCCGCGCCCCAATCGTTTCTTATGTGTGTTAGAAAGCTGAAAGTGGTGTCATCTTATAGGAAACTCGTTACTGATTCCAAATTTCCGGTAAATTTTTTAATCGGATCACCCGTTCGCCGTCGGGACGCCATTAAAGTCAAAATATACACCCTTGAATATCTCGAGAACGACACATTGAATTACAAAAAGAAAAACACACGTTTCCTTTATTTTTTGAAACCTATGAATCATCATACGTAAAGGTCACCCTCACCACCCTGTAGGGTGGAACGGGGATGAGTTTTGAAAACTTAAATGGGAACACCTATTTTTTATTCCACTTTTGAATTCTCAATAAAAAACTATTCTCAAATCCTGGGTGATTGTGTCTGAGGTGGAGGGGGGTTAGTTATATACATATATATCTATAGTATATGGTATATGCCATAATTAGTAACAAATTTGAAGTTGGTTGAAATTATAATTCTTTAAGAATTCGCGCCTTTTGATACTTGTTTTCATAAGAATTGATATTAATATCTATACTATTTATTTATTCAATATTGATTATTACTTTTGTATCAATCGCTTGCAGTGCAATTCACCGTTTTCTTGAAATTCTGTCTTGACACCTAATTTTCTATTGTTTGACATAAACACCAAGTGGTACCTATTAATAGATCTTGTAGGTAGCGTACTTTTATTGGCTATAATGCCAATTATGTTACCCCCTCGTGTAAAAATTAAAATCTTACTCGTACGAAACGAAATATTCGAATTTTATGATATGTGTTGCAACTGCAAATGGAGTGAAGTCTTAAGTAGACACTATTTCTAAAGTTTTGGTAGTAGAGAAAATTCGGAACGAATGCGTAGTATCTAGAGAAAAAGTATGGATAATTTTATCTTTCTTGGCTCACATAATCTATGCAAAACAATTTTGATTCTGGTACCGTTTTTAACTAACCAGTTTCAGTCCTACCATCAGGAGCAAATGAATTTTGAGAAAATTTTACTTTGCACGTTACTTTCACAGCCTCACTGATTTACTAAAAACGAACTCACAGATTACTTAGACAAATATTTAACAGGGTACGCCACTAATAGTCATTTAGAGACACATACTTTTAAATAACTATTAGTTTGTTTTTGACACACCAGTGAAACAGTGAAATTTTCTCAATGTCAGTTTGTCCAGTGAGTTGCAGTGATTAGACGCCTGTCATTGCACCTCCTCTTGTGGTAACATAAAAGATGTAAATTTTTTAGAGTTACAATTGTAGTTATAACTTTTTTTGGCAATTTCATGAACTTCCCTTTTTTTTAGAACAAAAGTGTAAGTTTCCATTAATCTGGTGAAAAATTACCGGAATCCTACATGTTATATTTATATTTTTATAATTTATATTTTTTATGATAATCTTTAGGTTATGTGCTAAGTTGCTTCTCCAGACGTTGCCTCGTGTCAATTGTTTATGACTCTGTTGGTATCCGAGTTAAAATTCGTAGAAAATTTCGTCCTTCGTCCAGATATTATCATTGGTAACTATGTGTCTTGAAGAACTGTTTTGGTAATACTCTTTCGTAATCGCATGAAAACGTAGTGGAAGTGGAACTATCTCATCAAAATCTAGAACACGTAAAATAAAGAGGTTAGGTGTGCCTTCGAAGCTCCTTGCGTTTCTATTACTCCTCATGGTCTTATGACTTTATTCCTTTTTGGAAAAGACAAGAAACACTTTTCATCTGCATTATATGCTCGAGATTAATTGGAATGTGAAAGCAATTCTTTTCATCTAAATTATTTTCATAGACCTCTTTAGATACCTTATTTTTAGTGTAATGAGTTTTTTCACTATTGTAATATTTCAACGTTAATTAATACTATCTATTGAAACTGATTCTGTTATTCTGAATACACATTACGTAATTACAATAATTGTCTTACACAGCGTAGGATAGTGAATTTCCAAAATTTTTACAAACCCTACTACAGGGTTTCCATGTAGGTGCATCACTTTCAAAAATTATGCGATTTTTAATTTATCGTAATAAAAGTGTTACTATTACCGAATGGTTTACGTAAATTTGGTACATATAATACGTTCGAAAGAACAAATACTTGGGTGCTCACATTATGCTCGAATAGTGTATACTATAAAAGGCAATACCACCTCTACGTATAACCACATTCATAAAATAAATAGTAAAAAGGCATAGGACTTGACCGTATTCAAACATATTATATTAATGATAAAATCAGATGTATCAAATAGTTTGATGTGAATAATATTATTTAAATCACTAATGAAACAAGAAAGTTAACTTATATTATTAACATATCTTATATCTATGTATATGATCTTAACTTAAGCATGCTAGTTTTTCATGCTAATTTTCAAAAAAAAGATTTAACGTTTTGTTGGAAATTAGTGATGCTTATTCACTGAATGTTCCTTTCCATAATAATATACAGGGTGAGTAATATTACCGTAAGTAATAGTTTGAATGTAGACAGAACGCATGGTAAAATCTTCGAAGTTACGGAATTTTCATTTTACACGAACAGAATAGGGTAAATGCATCAATAAATCATAGTTTAATAAGCCAACATTAATAATAAAACCAAATTAAAAAACTTCTTGCACTCACTTTTTTGGGAGGTGAAATTGGTTTTTAATACATGCCTCTCTCTTATGTGTTTCTTATTGAGTCATGTAAGCTATTTCCATTATACCGGGAGTTCTGTCTCAAAGTCGAACATAGGGATTTAACATGGTATTGAACGTTTTTTCCATTTGTTGCTCGCCTATTTAACTTAGAGACAAGGTAATGACATCAACAGAAAGAGAAAATTATTGCGATTCAAATAATGCTACTGGTAAGACTAAAAGTGCGATTTATTCTTTTAAAATACTAACTTAAAGTATGACACTTTCGTATTGTAGTATTAAAATGAACGGCAAAGAAATGTCGAACTCTTCTGAAATTAGCGTCACTATGAAAGGTTTTCACCATAAAAACCCTTTCTTCGTTGGTATAGGCATTCATTATTAGATAAATAAACTTTAATATGTGGTTTAACGTCAAATTCGTATTGACAAACCAACAGTACAAATAACAATTGCTGTAAAATTTTCAAATCAAGGGAATGCTATTTACACAATTTCATACTTTAAGTTAGTATTTTAAAAGAATAAATCGCACTTTTAGTCTTGCCAGTAGCATTATTTGAATCGCAATAATTTTCTCTTTCTGTTGATGTCATTACCTTGTCTCTAAGTTAAATAGGCGAGCAACAAATGGCAAAAACGTTCTATACCATGTTAAATCCCTATGTTCGACTTTGAGAACGAACTCCCGGTATAGACTAGGTTCAGTAGTAATTTCTTTGCAAGATTCCTGTTTGTTCTTTACTTTCTGCCTTTTGCGCTTTTATTTCGCTGCCCTTTCACTTTTGCGATTTCGATTCTAATATTTCATTTTTCGTACTACTTGAATTTGTTGCGAACGTGAAGGCGGAGTACTCTTGAAGTGTACCTATATAGTGTTGCGCGATAAGTCTTGGCTTCACCACATTCTGTTTGTTTGACTAAACAGACATTTGCGTATTTCCATTGGGTATCTCTTACTCACCCCCATATAATCCTTCCGCCTCTCCTTGCGATTTCAATTTATTGGGACCACATAAAGAAGCTTTTTATGGCCACAGTTGCAACGCAAAAATTCAGTAACGCTTAAAGTTAAGCCGAACTTAAATGCCATGGTAACGACTACTGAGGCAATGGCAATTTAAGTGGCATAAAATATTCAAATCACGATGAGATGCAAATATTTGTGTATGTAACAAGTTTACGTAACAAGTCCCGAAAGTGACCTTTTACTGGACAAGTAGGCAAATTACAGGACGAGCCGCAGGCGAGTCCTACAAGCCTGCGAGTCCAGTAAAAGCACTTTTGGGACGTATTACGTACAATATTTTTTTTAAAATCGGCCAGAAACGGGACGAACCATTGACCATTCTAGGCCGGAAAGTAAAAAATGAGTCCGGTAAAGTAAAAATGAGTCCGGTAAAACTTTCACCGGACTATCACAATAACTTTCCGGCTCAGTCCGTCAAAATGACATTTTCTGGCCTAAAAATAATCTGGAAAGTACTACTTTTTGGCCGATTTTTAAAAAAATCGGTTAAAGAAATAGTTGTTATAAAAACTGCATCTTCAAGTTGCGAAGAAGATGGCAGAAGGATATTAATGTAGAGAGGAATATGTCGAACAGTAGCATGTATTTGTTTAAATAAAATGTTATCGTAAGATGTCGGCTTAAATTCGGATCCTCCTCGTGGAAATAAACCACCATGATATGTTTTCTTATTACTGTGCTAACTTGGCAGGGAAAAGGCGCTTCTTTCTTCAAGTTTTTTAACTATAACTGTAACTGCAGCTATAACAATATTATGCTTCCTGGCAATAAATAATAGTAATATCTTAACTAAACTTAGGTAAGAGGGACATTTAGTCGTGACGTCACACATAGGCGGCAATTTAAAACGGAGTCATAACTTTAAAACTGTCAATTAAATTAGTCCTTATTGTATAGTATCGATAAGGGTCACTTTTTTTAGCGAGCACTTTAAAGTGCGACCATACGCTTACAAAATCAAAATAAGAAAATCGAAGATACATTTGAGAAACTATCATGTTTTTTTTACACCTTTCAGTCCTGAAATTTAATTTTCTTTCTCAAATAATTTTGTAAATCGATTATAGAAAAGTTGTGGTGAATTTTTTAACGTTGCGCATGCCGTTTATGTTTATGCATTTCCTCTCCTCTCGACCTTAACCTAACTTATTACTTGTGTATATAATAAATATGCACTAATAAAACACTACGAAACTACTTAAGATACTATAACAACTTAGATTAATGATTAAAATAGAAATTTAGTAAGACAGCAAGCAAAGTATGGAAATTGGGTTAATAAACAAAACACAAGTAATAAGTTAGGTTAAGTTCGAGAGGACGGGAATGCATAAACGGCATGCGCAACGTGAAAAGATTCACCACAACTTTTCTATAATCGATTTACAAAATTATTTGAGAAAGAAAATTAAATTTCAGGACTGAAAGGTGTAAAAAAAACATGATAGTTTCTCAAATGTATCTTCGATTTTCTTATTTTGATTTTGTAAGCGTATGGAGGCACTTTAAAGTGCTCGCTAAAAAAAGTGACCCTTATCGATACTATACAATAAGGACTAATTTAATTGGCAGTTTCAAAGTTATGACTCCGTTTTAAATTGCCGCCTATGTGTGACGTCACACTAAATGTCCCTATAGCGCAACTACAGAAAGGTTAAACATTTGTTGAATTCTTAAAGAATATCTACAAACAGTAACCATGTATTTTTTTTATTTAATGGGACATGATTCTAATAGATGATTTATCAACTTCTTGAAATATTAGCATTTTGTCCCAAACGATTTCTTGCCGCAGATCCTTTATCTGGGTGGCCATGGATCAGATTAGAATACCATATATCGAAACATCTTCGGTGGCGCTAAGGACGTTATTAACGTGGCTTTTCTTGTCATCTGTAAAAAGAATTTGTCCCTGAATTTGGCTGCTTTTGGTATCTTAATGCAGTCCAACATTTCCATTTTGTTTGCCAAAGAAACTGATACCATTAGGGTTGAAATTTCAATTTTGCTGAGTGTAACAAGGGTATCTACTTCTCATTACCTACAATAATAGTTTTCTATCTTCTTAAACTGTTTAAAGAATGTTTGATTTTAAGATAAACCACACTAAATCACTGGTTTGGTAAACCAAATGTTCAATATTGGTAGAACTTTATTTTACAGGGTTATTCAAAAGTAAATTTCCAGTTTGAAATAGCCATTGCCTTGCTAATTTTTGAGATTCTGAAAAATAAAACACCATTTTCTTAGTAAAGCAACGGGGTTTATAAATAAAGACCGAGCAAGAAAAAATTGAGCACCTCTAGTCTGTTCAATGAGATACAGTCGTTCTTCTATGTGCACTGCACTGCGATTAAGTTCTTCAATGATATGTGATATGGATTGTTTCAATTCCTCACGAGTAGTAGGTCTCCTAAGAAACATCTTTCCTTTGAGGTAACACCATAACCAATAGTCAGCTGGATTTAGATCTAGTGACCAAGGAGGCCATCCGTTTGATAAGTGTCTACTAATCATATGATCAAAAAAATTGTTTCTTAATAGGGTTTATACAGGATCGTGTATGAAAGGGGGTGCGTTAAAACGTTCTTTACAAACAAAATGGTGTTTTTATTTTTTCAAAATCTCACAAATTAGCAAAGTATTAACATTTCAAACTGGGAACTTACTTTTGAATAACCTATATATCTCACTGAATTAGAGATGGTGATCTTTAATTTTTTATTGTTCGGTCTTTATGAATAAACTCCATTTCTTTACAAACAGAATGGTGTTTTTATTTTGTCAGAATCTGAAAAATGAGCAGAGCAATGGCCATTTAAAACTGGGATCTTACTTTTGAATAACCTTATACATTAGACGAATTTTTCTGCGCAGTGGGAGATATTTGCTACGAAAAGACGTTGGCAGTGATCCATTCTGAAAGAAAGTGCTGGGAATTATTCATTCGACACACTTACGTCAGCATTTCACTTAATCCTTGTAATACTGTTTATAGCTATGACAATTTTGGTTTCGGACACAAAGAAATGTCAGACGGGAACAATCTGTTGAATAGGGTAGATAATCGACAGTAACTGTCGCGTTTTTTGCTTCAAATTCAGTAACAATTTCCGTTCTGTGCAATGATGCGTTATAGCTATACAAAATCCACGACTCCACAATTCTGACCGATTTTGACTGATTTTCTTTCCTAAATGCTTCAACACGACGAGATGGCATTCTTTGTTAACCTCCCGTCCTTCAGGAACGAATCCATAATGAACCAAACCACAAATATCAAAGTACCACGTTTGAGCGACTTTGACCCGTTTTTGTTCTCCATTCCGATGCCTGTTGACTCATGTTTACCTTCTCCAGTTAATGTGCGTTACATGAATAAGCGATCAGAATAAACACTATCCAGCATGATCCCCTGGTTCTAATTTGTTACACGAAATTCAATCAGTCTTATTTGGCAAGTTAGATACATAATGGATCTACCTTTATAAGCTACTTTTAGTTTTCTTATTCATTTGAAAATGTTAAAGCTTTTACAGTTTACACCCTGTAAATTTTAGCATACTTGTTACTTCCTTGTTTACCGGTTCACATTCTATACTTATTACTGGTATTACTAGCTTCATCACTTGGGCAATGATAAGAGTACAATATGGGATTGAGTAGTATAAAAGATTAAAGACACAAATTAGCTAATTTAATTGATCGACTTTATTTCTGGTTATCCTCAGGTTCTAAAATGATGTCGAGTGTAAAAGGTGACCAACTAAGAATTATTAGAGGTTAAACATTTAAACTTAACTACTTACGGAGGAATCATTACACGAATAAAATGTGAAATGATCACGGTCGTTATTTAATTAACATACTTAAGAATAAAGTTACATCACGAATGAAGCATTCTCAAATTCATCATTTGAGTATTATAACAAATATCATTTGAATCCCTTCCCCTTGTTATAACACTGGCTCAACAGATTACTTATTTCCTTACATCAACTTAATTTTCCTAAAAACGCACATTTGCATGGAAACCAATAGAAAAAACGCAATTAGAATAAATATATTGATATTTCTAGGAATTAGACACGTCATTTTACTTAATAAACTTGTCAACAATATAATTGATTTATCTAAAACTTTTTTTTATATACGTTTTAAATGTCTTTAATGTTTCATGATTTGCATATGAAGCATTCTGAGCAAGTTTGTAGCTTATTACGGGACTTGCAAATTCATATTTGTTAATATCGCCCGGTAGCTGTTTAAATTTTTAACCAGATATTCGTAATAATATTTCCAATATA
This sequence comes from Pyrocoelia pectoralis, assembly GCA_036250285.1. Classification (NCBI taxonomy): domain Eukaryota; kingdom Metazoa; phylum Arthropoda; class Insecta; order Coleoptera; family Lampyridae; genus Pyrocoelia; species Pyrocoelia pectoralis. The sequence continues at coordinate 86,853,801 of CM070074.1, read as the reverse complement.
AGTTTTGGCAAATAGAAATTACCAAGAATTTTCGGAAGCCTTCAACGTAACGCATGTACTGCATTGGATTATGCGGCGACTTAGGTATATTCGATTAAATTTTATAAAAGCGTCTCTACGCATTATTAATATTTTTACCTGAAATTACAGTGATAGTATTGCACGTATAAAAATTAATCACTTTGTACATTACTTATAGTTTACAGATAATATAAAGAAGGTAGGTCGCAAAACAGCCCCTCTGGGGAACTCCCACGGTAACACCAAAGAGAGACTATGAAAATTTTGTTATAGTTGCACAGTTCTTAAATTTAAATTGCACTTGCCTTCCTCCGAAGAAAGAAAGAAGGACCAATGCAGAAAATTTAATTTTTGTCGATAAAAATTTTATCGTTAACAAATGAATTGAATCAAGTTAAAGTTAAATTTTCGGTGCGAAAACGTTGCTTTTTATCAATAACAATGTCACACTTAAGGACTAGGATATGCACTCAATTGAATTACTCAACGAAACAAACAATCCTTTTAACGACACCACTAATTACAAAAGAATTTTCGCAGGGTTCCATTCGTTAACAGCTTTAAGAATTAGAGACACAAGAGGCTTGCGAAGTCAATGAATTCGTTTACGTAAAAAATTGCACGATATTCAACACCTAATTTAACGTACCTAGGAAATGAGGCCTAAGCCTGAATACGAATTGCACGTATCTCCTTTGTAAACAAGCTATTTATTAAAACAAATGGTTCTTGAAGAATGGGATACACGGACAAAAGGGGATTGAAAATCGTTAACCCATGTACCGTTGTTTTTTTTACGATCAAAAGTAGTCGAAACGTGTTTAATTGAATACAAAAGCGGTATGTGTCATTATCCTGTTTGCGTATTGTGATATATTGTTAAGCCGTGATCTTGATCGCATAAAACTTGGACATTGTGAGTAACATACCTTTCTTTGTATATAAAATGTACGCAAGCGTGTGCATGGTCCAGCAGCAGGAGGGCGCATCTCGTCGAGATATGTCTTCAGGACGAGGACCAACAACGGAGCAGTATCCTTCCTACTTGCATATTATCGCGCGCGAATACGTACCGCGGAAGTCACTATCACGTTGGTTACCGTAGGTCGTTATGACATTTTTTTACGTGTTTAGGTACATATTTCTACTACTACATATAGAACCAATTAGCTTTTTACTTCGGTATTTATTAAATTAATTATAGAACAAAATTACGGTCGTTTGTAATTCTAACTTAAAACGCTCGTGGAATTTTAATTAATCCCAAAAGAAAAAGAAAAACTCGCATAAACAAAACGGTGGTGATTTAGCAATTTCAATACTTCAAATGAAGGTAAACATTTCAGCAGATTTAAGTAAATATTTTCCAGAAACAAAAATCACGAAAATAGTTCGCCTTTCCTCATTTAAATCTGGACTGTACGAAAATACTATATTAGAGATTTTTGTTTAGTATTTTTAAAGTTACTACAAGTTACTTTCATTGATACAATTATATTAGGTAAACGAATTTTCCAATATACAATAAGAAATAGAAAATCTGTCGTGCGGAATCCTGGGGGATACGATATGATACAATGTTTGTCATCTTGTTCAAACAATTTTTAATTCCTTATTTGTAACGTAAAGTTATAGATATCTATAACTTTTTTATTTTAATTTCACTAAAAAGTAATAACGATTGTAGTACAAACAAATAACAATCGGACAATTGACCGAAAAAGAAACTTTAAATTGAATGGAAATTCGAACGGAAATCAAGCAAATAATTTTTTTAATAAAAAGCCTTTTTCTTTAATAAGATTTTTTCATGCTAACATGATTATTAACTTAAAAACTTATTTTCTTTGTGAGGCACATAACATCGAAAATACAAAATACAGCTTAGTAGTAACTGACTTTGTTTATTACCTAATTGGCATTACAATACTATTAGTTAGTTTTTAAAAACATTTTGCATCTTACCGCCGCCGGTATTTTATTTGTTAGAGAATATAATCGCTTTTAAAGTTTACAATTCACACATTAAATGTAGAAGATTTAATTATATGGTGATAATTAATCGGTTATTACAATATTCTGACGGAGATTGAATTGTTTTGACTTTATATGTATGAGTTGGCGCACTGTTTTGCTGATATTACTCTTAATCGCTGTGAAAAATAAAATTGTTTTGATATTCAAGGAATGAGGACATGAAAAACGGTTTATACTTTGTTATAAAAAAATTATGGACAATGTTGCTTGAAATACTAAAAAAAATACCCCATTGTGTTGAAAAAGAATTTTATTTGTTTATGTTCATGCTTCCCATGCAATAAAAATTCATTTAAAAAACCATAATTATTAACGTAGAAAACATCATTGTAATGACTACCCATCTAATCTACTGGGGATAGGGCAGGTTATCAAAAGAAGTAATGCTGTACTTTTCATACTTCATAACCTTTCAAAATATGGGCGAGACAATTGGAAAAACCAGTGTGGCGTAATTTGTGCATTGGTTCTTTGTGCAAAGTATATTTTAAAGGTTTAACATCTATGATAACAGGTTACCTAACACGTATTCCAGTGTCTTGAACTATAAGCACAATCCGTCTTAAGAAACTCGTGGGTTGATATTTTTTTACGATTGACTTATTTTAGTGTAACTTAGCTGTTTATTGATGGTCGAGTGCATACTTTCTACTTTCATCTGAATAATATTTACTGTTCTATAAAGTTTAAAAGGTCATTCGATAAAATTACATTGCGGTTTTCATAAGAGCATCAGTCACTAAACGAAGCAATATCGACTTTATTAGTTGAAACTCCGGTGTTCGTATTTTCAGATTCCTTGAATATTCCATACCAAAATTTTTTTTCCCAGAGGAAATATGAATTTAACAACTATCATAGCTTTTGCAAAGTTCAAATAGCACGGAAATCGATATTGATATGTAAAATAACAAATACACCTACTTAGAATTAACTTACTAAGTAATTATTAAAAACAAAATAACAAAAAAAAAAACAATAGAGGAGTAAAGTATGATATGAAATGAATAAGAGACAAAACAACTACCTATACTTATTCGCGTTTTCAAGCGACTATAGGGGGCGCTGTAGAATGTTATTATGGCCGCCAAACGGTGATCAACGCGGGTTTAGCACAAACGTGCTCAAATTTCTGTTTTAAAATTCTTTGTTAAACTTGGGCATCGTTAACAGAAATTTAAATAATTTACGTTTTAAATTAAGTTTAAATTTTCATAAAAATATTCCAATTATTACCCGAGTTAATTAAGTTCTAACATGGAAAAACTAGACCAGGAAGAAAGTAGGTACAGACCGTCCAATTGAAGTTGTCACTGGAGAAATTGTTGAAAAAGTACGGGAAATCATAAGTGAAAATCCTAGATCTACAGTAAGACAAATAGCCGAAGAATTGAGAATTTCTTACGGGCCAGCCCATAAAATTGTAAGAAATGGCCTAAAGATGAGGCACGTTTGTGTCAAATGGGTACCCCATCTCCTCAATAATAGCCAAATGGAAGCTCCAGTGAAAGCATGCCCAGAAAACTTGAAAGTTTCGAAAATTGGGACCAAATGGTATTAGCCGATTCCTGACAGGTGACGAGACAAGGGTTTACTTTTATTATAATTTAACATCCAAGAAAGCCAAATTATGGGTGTTTGAAGATGAAGAACCGTCAAATTTACCCAAAAGAGAAGTCCATGTTCGGAAGATAATGTACGCGGTATTTTTTCGGTCAACCGATTTAGTTATTAAAATAGTTGTTAAATTAGAAAAGGGTCAAAAGGTCAACGCTAATTGGTACACCACTGTTTGCCTACCGCAAGTCTTCCAGGCTGTCCAGGAAAGACGCCAAATCCCTACCAATATTTTTCATCAAGATAATGCCAGGCCCCACACAGGATCAGCAACATCAAAATTTATGGAAGAAAGCCAGGTCACTTTGATGATTCACCCGCCCTATTCTCCTGACCTGGCTCCCTGTGATTTTTGGCTGTTTAGAAATCTGAAGAAATTTCTACGAGGAAAAAGATTATCAAGTGAAGAAGGAGTGGATGAATTTTGTTAAAGCATTACCCAAAATGAATGTCTACAAGTATTTACAAAGCGGCAAGAAAGAATGGAAAGGTGCGCTCAAGTCAGGGGAGACTACTTTTAATTTGTATGAAATAGACTTTAAATTTCTCTTATTAATTAACTAGAGTCGCCTCATTTAATGATTATCCCAGTATTTCACTAAGGAAAATTCAAGAAACTCCACTGATAATCACGTGACTCCAAATTTTGGAGAAATCGAACTGGAAAGTGAAGTCATTTATGATTTAGTAAAATATGACGAGCTTCGAATTAGAAATTCCAGAAAATTCCTTTCTACTTCAGGGTGCCTAATGATCTGAATTATTATTAAATATTTCCCTAATTGTGGAATTCTAAATTGTTATTAATTAGTTGCCTCATGCATCCTCTTGTTGGAGTTGGTCTTCGCGGGTAACGTTTTTGAAAAGTTCTACAAGCTCCCCCGTAATTCTTCCACATTCCACAATTGTTAATAAATTGAAAAATTGTGGAGCATGTATAAGCTATGTTGTGTGGCATTTCAGAACTGCAAGCATTTCCGTGATATTTAAACCTTACGAAAGTTATGATATTCTGATAATAATCGCGAGTAGCTCACATAAAAGCTTACTAACCCAAAATAAAATGTAATTACTTTGATTAAAATGTTAAATAAGCTAATTTTGATTTTAATTGATATGCAGATTTTCTCAATGAAAAGTAAATATTTAGTACAGGAAATTCTGCACAATATCGCTCTAATAATGTTTAACAATGAGGACGTGTTGTTCTATCATGTAACGCTCCATGTTTACTAACTCCCATCTGTCCACTTTCGATCTGTCACGTCATAATCACGTGTCATTATGACTGTCAAACATGGCGTGCAACGTGCAATTCAAATCTTGCACTCAAATATCGGATTTAAGAAAGGTTTCAAAATTCGAAAAATATGTAGGCTGTTTTATTGAAACGTATGAACAGGAAGTTCTATTAAAATGAAAATAATTTAGTTGAAACGTCCATAATTACTCCAAGTAATAAAGAAAATACGTGTTAATGTTACCATATAGTTTCGGTTTCCTCTTTGCAGAAGAAACACTGAGGAAAAAATCCGTTGAGTGTGAAAAGATGGGAGTTACAAAAACCCTGTTTTCTGGTTTATTACATAACTATAAGCCTCCTTAAATATTTTTAACGCAAAAGTTCTCTATTAAAAATGTTAGGGTTTTCTGATGTTCTTATCAATTTCGTCAATTTGCTACTTACTTTTATTTAAATTTTTATACATTTACTTCTTTTTCATACAAAAGCTTCACATGTGACGTGTCCTACACAAAGTAATGTTGTCTATAGGAAATAAAGGTTATTATTATTATTATTAAAAAAACGCTGCAAGACACAATACATATAATAATAAATCAGTGTGAAAGAATCGATTTAAAATGTAAAAAGAATTCGTAGTGGGAAATCATTAAGTCATTTTATAGACGTTTTATCTAGATTTGGATCGGAATTTGTAATTATAAATTATATACGCTTTAAAAATATAAACTCCATAACGGAAATTTATTATTTATTCTGTAATACAAATAACAATTTGTCCGTAACATACATAAATTATGAATTTATACATATTTCGCAATCCTTTTTACGCCGCAACAGCAATTTATTAAAGAAATACATATTTTTGCTTTGTTGCATCAAATAATATATAGGTAAAATCCAAGATTTATTTTTTTAAATTATGTAAAAATTCGTGTATTGAACATGTTAAATGGGCCCACCACGACGAACTTACTGATTGTAACTGCGGGCGAAATTTCGAATGGATGTTCATTTCAATTTTGTAGTTTAGGACACACAGAAAAATAGGAACGCCTTTTTGACGAAAAGGACATTCTAAGTGAAAATTTCAATTTGGTTCTTCAATTGATGCTTTTTTACGGGGATCGTCGAGAATTCAGAATTAGTCATATTTTGTGACCTTGTGTGCGAAATTTCATTAGAAATAGTTATTAAAGTATCTGAATTTATTACCGACCATGGCCACAATTTTTTGCCTTTCGCCTTGTTTGTTGTCTGTGTACCATATGGTTTCTCTTCTCTATATGATTGGTATCACTTTGTCGTTCCATGTTTTCTTTGTTTCCCATATCCTTTTCATTGGTCTTTCATTCTGATTAGATGCCCAAACCATGCTGCTTTCCTATTGTGTTTAGAATTGATTCCACACCTAGGTTTCTTTTTGGGTGCTCGTGGTAGGGTTTTTAACCATATATTCGTAAGATCGGATTGACCTAATTTCACTTGAGGAATCCCGCCCTGAAGTTACAAAATGTAATTAAGAACACCCTGTATATTGCTTGTATGCGAAAATCTATAAATGTATGTTGATGAATATATTTTTTAAATAATGACATTTTCGGTGTCACCGGAAGTTGGTAGTAACCTTCTATTAAATAAGAATGTCAGTTTATTTTTATAAAATTAACTACATAATAAAAATGTATAATCAGAATAAAAAAACCGCCACTACACGAAGAACGTGATGTTTTTTTTACTGCTTTAATAGAAAGTGAGTATTTACTGAATTTAGATCACAAAGCATACAATAAATTAATTTTCTCAAAACTTACTTTGTGAAGCTCCATAATTAATTGTGTAATTGCTTGTTTTTCTTATTACTTTTAATAAATATGCAACTGAATTATGTTTTACTAACTTCCAATTATTTTGAATTTCTGAAACTTATTCGGTTAATGGGCATTTACTTAAGATGATTGTCCACTAAAAGGAAAAAGTCTAGTTTTGGGCTTCTCCCACATTTTCATAATTCTTTCAGTTAATCTTCTTTTACTACATTGAGTTCTATCAAAACTTAAAATGATTGCTCTTGCAACCATCCAAGGTCCGAAGTTCTTCTGGCGCCGGGTCCTGTAAAATCTGGTACATTTTTGCCATTGTATTTTTATCTGCGACTGGAACAGTGCATAATTCACATAAAAACCTGCTGTGTTTTGTTTTTCTGAGCCGTCCTCCCAGATACTTCATATAAATACCAATTATCTTGATACCTCAGATTGCGTGATTATTGCTAAACTACTTTCGCAATTAAGTCAAGCATCATCACTCATCAGTATCTTCAATATTCTCAAATAAATCATTGGGCAGATCTTTTGATACTCGTTTCAAGGAACACCTTTACTCCATCAAAACCAATAATCTTGATCGCAAATCCGCTTTTGCGGAACACATTCTTACGATCGGGCATTTGTTCGATCCTAAGTTACATTATCGCATCCTCCATTTAAGAAAAGTGGTCACCTCCTTAATGTCCTGGAATCGTTTGAAATCACCAAACACAAAAACAACCCCGAAACTTTCGTAGCGAACTCATCAGTTCCCTTTATATTTAATTTTTGCACCCGCTTTGTGTCAAGGTTAATTTAGTGATTTAGTTGCGCCATCTATTTGAGGTTTTATTGTAGGTAAGATCGTGGTTTGTGTCACGATCCGTTTTTGCTAATTAATCGTTTTTTTTTAATATTAATCCTTTTTAATCAATGCCTTTGTGGCAAGTTTTCAATTAATTGTTAGTATTATTTAGTCTACGTTTCTACTATAATTTCGCCCTAAGGTGGTCTTGCTTAATTAAGGTTAGTTTTATTAACACGTTTTGTTTTTTAGCCTTTTAATGTTAATGTAGTCGATAATCACCTATTTACTTGAAAATGAAACCAGATTAGGTTTCGAAACATGTCGTAATGTTAATTTTTCTTCAAATTTAATCTTAATTTCATTTTAATCAATGATGCTGTCTACGATTTTGATTTTCACATCGTGACAGAACAACTTTTCAACATTATACCACCTGTTTCCCTTGCATTGGGGGCAGCTTTAGTACTACAAATAAAAAAATAACAAATCATGAGTCACGTCCATCGCATTATCCAACTTTTTTATAAATACATTGGTAAAGGGGAAGGTTAAGAAGAGAGTTTTTTTTGTTCTATTTCCTGCAACCCCTTTTGTGAGTTTACGAACCATCATGGATTCTTCAGACAAATGATGACAGCTTCTACCTTTTTCAGTCTTCGTCGTTTTGCTTCATGTAATTTTGGTAACGGGCTTGTTTCGATTTTAAATACCCAACAGTAAATTTAGTTAACCTATTGTTTTGTAGCCGTTGGGTGTGTAATTGGTAGCATTAGGGGTGTTGATAAGGCTAAATATTTAGCCTTATCAACACCCCTAATGCTACCAAGTAAATTTAGTTATATGTATACATTTTTTTAAATAAACCGTTGTTCAAATAACTATATACACTGCGAAATCTTCTTCTTTGAACGTCTCTTCTTTTGTGATGTCTTAAGCCACTACATGGTGGTAAAAGTTTATTCTTTTCCATTATACTTACCTTGAAAGTAGGCATATAATTATCTCAAATAACTTTTGTTGCGCCAAATGACGTCATTTGAAAGCAATTATTGTATTATCACAATCAAGTCAAAAAACGCATAGAATCTGGCTCATTTCCGGAAACCAATTAATGTAGTGGCTCTAGTGGTGGTACCAATGGCGCCAATTTCACTTGGTCACTGGCGCAACACAATCCAGGAGCTTCATTTTTAAACTTAAATGCCTTGCAATGTGGACACACAACATTCATTGGCTCAGACGGGTTTCTGGCTAGGAAAAATGTTGTTTTGAGAAATGCGAAAACACATCAATTTTTATATCAACTTTTTCATGATTTTCAACCTGAAAACCCCTAAAATTGAAATAGGGATGATGGGGGAAGTGATACGTCATTTGAAAGGTCTTTCTTTCCCGCATTCAGCGCCCTAGTTTTTTTTTTATTTTTAACAAAAAGTGAAGTTGCAAAATGGAAAATGAGAAAAGAGTTTGAGGCATTTAAAAACAAAAAAAAGCGTGGAGAGGTCAATCGTTTTTTTTAGAGAAGCTCTGTCCTTTTACTGCCATTTGACAACATTGTTTCGCTCCTTAGGTACAGGGTAAACAATCCTTAAATGTTTAAATAAAAACGGGTTAATTTTTTCTTGTGCTAATTACTAAATCCAGTTTATGCAAATTCAACCTTAGTTTAATAAATGTTTGAAGTGCCTGCCTTCAGCTTCCATGCAATAATACAGATTTTGATTAAATCGTTCCTGTACATTTTGCCAGTGATTGACCAAGCCAAGTAGCTTGACTTGAAATATAATAGCTTGGTTTGGGCTTGAAAGTCAAGCTTTTTAAGAGGAAAAGCTTGGTTTGACTTGATGTTTGCGAATACAGGCTTGGCTTGGTTATCAAGCTTTTCCAAGCTTCATCAAGCTTATTCAAACTTCTTCTTTCTCCTCCCGTAAGGGTAGTGAGGTTGTAACACATTGCGCATTACGTCATACGTGTATAGCTGATTGTCCGATTGTCGCAGTATTTTATTTTTTTTTGTTTTTAGAATATAATATTACAGTTTTCTAAGCTCTTCATCATTCTAATCTTCTTAATGTTAGGATGTAATATTAAATATTAAAATTAAACTTTATATTACATATGTCATTATATTTAGACCGTACATTTTCCAGAATATCTACGCATTCACATTTTCTAATTTATAATTTTTATCATTTCTGAATTCGTACAAATAAAAAACCGTTGCAGGACATCACCTGATAGCCTGTATCATTTTACAATTAAAAAGTAGTGTTACAGCGTCACGTAGAACAGATTTTGTACAAGGTACCGTTGCGCCCATTGCGATTTTGAGATTGAATACTTTTCAATGATTTTAAGTAAAATATTCATTTTTCACTGAATCGTATCAACATATCTACTAATGGTATATTTTTTTGAGTAGAGCATAGATTATCTCAAATATACCCTGAATTACACGTAGGTAGGTACTTTTTTTTATACCGAATGAATATATTTTATGGTAGAATTCAAAATCATCAGTTGGATCTTCTAAGAATTATGTTCCATGGAATAGTAAAAAAATGCTTAGAAAAATAAGCTTGAAAGCTTGAAAAAAGCTTGAAAGCTTGACTTGGAAAAACTTGATAACTCAAGCTTTTGCACAAATAAGCTTGGCTTGAATAATACTTAAGCTTAAACGTCTACAGAATTATTACTGCAGAAATTCCATTTAAAAATTACAGTGTTAGATTTCTTTACAAATAGTTATCGTTTGTTTTCATAGTGAAAAGCAATGATGTGCACAATACGTCAAAGGGCTGACATCATCTCCCTGTATTTTTAACTGGTTTTATTAATTAGCGCAAGAAAAAATTAACCCTTGTTTTTTATTTAAAAACTTAACAAATTTTACTCCGTCGTCTGAAGAAGCTGACTCTTGTTTCAGCGAAACGTAACAAATATGTATTTACTATCGGAGTAAAAATGCAAGGCCTCTGACTTTAGAAGCTTGTATCTCAGTAATTAGCAATTATAATTTAATGAAATAAAGTGCATTTAAACTATCATTTAGTCCTACAAAAAGGTGCACAGTTTTAGATTTTTGCAACACATCGTTAATTTTCTATATTAATTTACGTGCGAAAAAGCGCTAATTATGACTAAAATCGCACAAGCGCTCGACTTTAAAAATTAATTACGGCTATATTATTGAAACTGAGTGGTAGATACTTATATATTTGACAAGTGTATACTTCTTTGTCGGTGTGAGATGCTTTTGAGCCCAATTGGTTAATTAGTCTTAAAACTATAATGAGAAAAACGACATCTTGTGTAACTCAGTACCTGAACGTTCGATATTAATAATATTGACAGTAACATAACAAGGTTAAAGCAATTATATTGTGGTCTAGGACGATTCAAAACAATAATGCCCTGTATACATGTTTTGTTTAAAAGAAATTGGGAAAAAAGGATGGATGCTTGCGTTCGCGCGGCGAAGTGCAGTACGGAGTGGAAGAAGGTGTCGTACACTATTGCTATGAAGCGGATGGTTTTGTACAATGCTAAAGAATAATCACATTGTTGTGGTTTGCCGCTCACGATTTACGATGTGGTAGATTACCTCTCGCGGGAATATGTGCGTCTTTCTTTCGCGATAATTATAACATTTACTTTGAATTACAAGAAAACAAATTTTGTTTTCAATAAAGGAATAATGCGGCTCGATTTGAGTAATACAAATTTAGCATTTAAAACAAGAATTTTTTCTTTAGTTACCGTATATTGCAAAATAGCACATTTTCGGTTAGGGCTTATAAAACCAATTAATTATATGAATAATCAAGATTTATTGGCTGTCTACTTTTGAGAAGTAGGTATGTATGCTACAACATTTGTAAATTTGGTAACAATTTATGAAACAATAACAATTTTATGATAAGTTAAAACTGATCGTCAGCCAGGAAAATACTAAATACAGCGTTTTTATTGCTGTTAATTAAAATAAAAGTTAAACAACTGATTCTACCAATTTGATTTTTACACATGTTAAACATATACATATAAATGACTAATGTACTGCCCAAAAATGAAGAAATTTCACCCCTCAGTTTTTTCGTTATGACCACTTAAAGTCAAAGGCCTTGCATTTTTACTCCGATAGTAGACTGTTTAGGATACTCCTCCTAATAAAAATATTGAAATAATTGGTAATATTCTTCTAAGCGTGGTAACCAGTAATACAAAAAATTTAATTTATTTATAAAGAAAAGTAATATTGATCTGCATCCTTAATTTCTAACATTTCATAATTCATTATGTCCCTCATTTACCTTTATAGAAAGTCGCCACAGTCATATTAATTTTTGTATTCTGTGAAAAATAATTTACCGTTTCTCTTATAAACGGTTAAAGTAAGTACAAGATTTACAGTTTTATAACCCATTCAGTTAAAAAACTATAAGAAGTATTCCTATTTAACAAATTGTTATTGCTAAAACTGTTTTTTTCATGTATTAAATCACATCGGAAGGTACTTGAAACATTATTATTAGTCCTGTAAATATGCATCTCAACTCCACGAGTTTAATATAAAGCACACTCACTAGCAGTAGAAATAATACACGATTTGTTTTTATTTAGCGATTTCGACATGTCCTTGCTAGCATCCACATTGCCCAATAGTTTCAATTAGGTAGATTTAATAATAACAATAGAATGAGAACTTTATATTCTTTAACAAAGAATTCTACCGAAGTAATGGTATTAAGGAGTCAATGGAACAAATAACCTAACATAAAATTAGAAATTGTGGCGACAAGTGTGGTAAAGATTACAACAGTGTTTGCTGACAAGTCAGTGATCAGTGTAGGGAATGAAAAAGAAATGAATGAAAACCTCGAAATATTAAATCAAATCCTAGAAACGATGTACTTGAACATAATCCTAGAGAAAAATAAAACAATGATAAGAAGAAAAATATACCGAACAAATCTGAATAGTGGCCACAGTTCTTACTTTCGAATCTGAAGTACCTTTGCAGTAAAAAAAATGAAATAATTAGTCAATTATGATTATAAGCATCTGCCTTTACGATATTTTTTTTAAAACCCTTAACCCGCGAGCACGGTATGTGATACCGGTACTTAAAATTCAATCTTCCATAAATGCGAAAAGAATGAACTCATGACCTTGAGGCTCCACCTAGCTTCAGTATATAGTATGATGTCGGGTTGGTGTAAAAGGCGTTGTAATCGGTATTGTCATTTGTGATAAACTAATTGCGAAAGTGTTATTGTGAAGGTTCCCGGTCCGTCATACCGGTAGTCGCGTATAGCGTAGAACTTTTGTGTACATAGTGCAGTCAAGAATATTATTAGTTTTATTGTATTCTATTGTGTTTGTGAGTCATTAAGTCGTGGTAAGTTTATTATCTTATTTTTTTTTGTTTACGTAAAAATGTACCTATATTTAAAACCAAAAAAAAAGGAAAATAATTATCTGGTAGTAATTTTATATCAATCATTGTATTTGTGCAAAAAAAATTAATTTTTACAGAGTTTGGGTATGCTAATATTTGGAATTGTAGAATATGTTACATATTAGGGTGTTTTTTTTGTCAAAATTTGTCCTATTGAAAAAATAAATCGTTTGAATCCAGTGATTTTGCAAGTCAATTTCCAAAGTTTGTTTTTATTCTAGATTATGGCATCTGGCTTAGAGCGAGTGAAGTGTGGTGATAAAAACTATGAACAGACGCTTAAAAAGTGGTTCGATGAACCATCTGATGAAGAGCAAAACGACTCTTCTGAAGTGGAAAATTCAAATGACGAAATGTTCAAGGAAGATCAAATTATAGAAGACGACTGTTCTTCCACTTCTGAGCAAGAATATTTTCCTTCAGATCACGAAGAAGACAGTAATTTAGAAGTGGAAGCGGTAGACGACTCGAATTCCAGCGATAATGTGCAAAGTGACCATGTTACAGGTGTAGTTAGTTATAAAGGTAAAAAGGCTATATTTGGAAGTCCGAACAACCCAATAAAGCTGTAAGAACGCCCAAACATAATATTATAATCAAATTGCCCAGTCTCAAACCAGCAGCACGTCGTTTGGGTAACAATCCTGTTGTTCGTGAAATTTGGAACCTTTTATTCGACAACGATATGCTAAATGAAGTCGTACTGCGAACGAACGAAAAACTGGAAATAGTAAGATCTACCCATAAGAACTCTGATACCACAGATTACAAGAATACTGACCTTATTGAAATCAATGCTTTTATCGGCCTTCTTATGCTAACATCTATATTCCGGTCGAACCATGAAAATATGTTATCATTATTCTCAAATACGTCTACAGGTCGTCCTATATTCAGAGCAGTGATGTCTTGCAAAAGATTTGAAAAACTTCTAACATGTATAAGGTTTGATGATGCGTCCACAAGAGTACAACGCTGCCAGGAGGATCCAGCGGCGGCAATATCTTTTCTATTCAATCGTTTTGTCGATAATTCTCAAAAATGTTTCAATTTGGGTCCAACAACATGCATCGACGAAATGTTAATTAGTTTTCGAGGGCGATGTTCGTTCAAAATGTATATGCCTAACAAACCCGCCAAATATGGCCTCAAATTGTTATGTTTGACGGATGCTCGAAACTCTTATTTCTACAACGGCTACATCTACACAGGTAAAAACAGCGATGGAAAAACATTACCAGACGAAGAAAGGAAACTGCAGAAACCAACTCAGGCAGTTCTACGGTTAGTCAAGCCTATCGAAAAAACAAATAAGAACATAACCGCCGATAACTGGTTTTCATCAATAGAGTTGCTTCATCAGTTACGCAAAAAAGGTTTAACTTATACAGGTACATTGAAAAAGAACAAGAGGGAGATCCCTCCGGAGTTTTTACCATCGCCTAAAAGACCAGTTGTGTCTACTTTATATGGGTTCTCCGATGATTTATTCACACTAATGTCACACGTTCCAAAAAAAAATAAAGCGGTATTATTGGTATCTTCAGCCCATCATGGTAAAGCGATAGACCCAGATAACTCACTGCCTGAAATAATATCATTTTACAACGCAACTAAAGGTGGCGTTGATACTCTTGATATGAAGTGCGCCAATTATTTTTCCGGTCGTCGTACTCGTCGTTGGCCCTTAGCAATATTTTATAGATTGATAGATATATCTACCAATAACTCGTACGTTTTATTTCTTCATTACAAAGAAGTTACACCAAAATCGAGACGTTTGTTTATTGAAGAACTGGCAATGCAACTGGTAAAGCCTCATATGGAAAAAAGGCTTGAAACTCAAAAATTAAATAAAGAACTTCAAGCTGTTATCAAAAGTACTCTTGGAGTCGACGAAGTTAGGGACGAACCATCAACATCGAGAGACGAGCGCCTCCAAACAAAAAAAACTTGTTTTTTGTGTCCATACCAGAAGACGAGGAAAACGTTTTACAAATGCTACTCCTGCCAACTACCAATTTGCCTGGAGCATGCCAGCAAAATGTGTAAGACCTGTATAGCCGACAAAGAAGACCGCTGAAAGCGTTGTCCAATATGTTGTTATTTTTTAGTTCAAATTTATTATTTTACGTTATTTATATTTTTTATTATTATTATTATTATTATTTTATAAAAACTTAATAAACCTTTCAAATATTTACGCTGTTTTTGTAATTTTATACGTAAAAACTCTATACCGGTACCACATACCGGTACTCGCGGGTAGCGTAAAAATTATGAACCTCGCGGGTTAAGGGTTAAATTAATGTATTCCTGTTGCCATCATTTTTAATTGCAGGGATTGGATCATCAAAAGGTTGTAATCTTCCTGAAAAGGAACTTGCCCCTTAATTATTACAGTTGAAGTGATTGTATGCGTACTGTACTTGTTCCTTAATTTTTTATACAAATTCTAACGAGGCAGTATTTTCTATCATCGTCATTTAAATAGTCATTCCAGAGTTTCTATTTTTTTGACAACACAGATTGGCAATGTTAAGCTTGTTTGAATTTAGTAAAGGATTCAATGAGATCCATTGATTTAGAACTTATTTTGCAGTCGCTAAAAATAAGATAGATTCACTTGTCTGTTATGAGTTGTTAGCGAATACCACAAGAACGAGCTTTGCTTTACCGATATTCTTTTCAGTTCAAGTTGTTGGATAAACTTGCGAAATATCTTTCCGCATGCCCTTGTTGACTTCTTGCTGCTTGTTTTTTTTATAATTTTTATTTCTATCCTATATTTGTGCTCGAATTCAATGTTGCCATTGACGTAAATTACTCACTCCAAGTAACTTTTTCGATTATACCTTGGTGCATGTAGTTTATAAATGATTGAAGGATGTATATTTACCTACTGGTAATTATTAGGTCCTTCTTCCAAAGTTGTGTTCGTTTTCATTTCGTAGTTGCCAAATTTCTTCAATATTTTTAACGTTTATAAATTGAAAGGCGGACAGAAACGTAAAACGTTTTAAATTATAGAATTCGACCAGCATCTGACCACAAATGCGGATGCAATAAATAGTAAAACTGAAATAAGTAAAAGTAAAATTATTATCTGTAAATAAGTCTACAAACTATTATAGTGGTTAAAAGGAGCAATTTGGACTTTCTCTGCCTTTACAAGGAAAAAATAACCTCACAATTATCATAAATTTTACTAAATTAGCTATATACAAAGTTGGCTATTTCGCAAACGACCTCTTCGAATAATGCAACGTATTAAAGTGGGAAACAGAAAAAGGAATAAATTCAACCTGACTGTTCCCTTTTTGAAGCAAACGAAAAAATTAGCTATCCATTTGTCCAAAATGACCACAAAAGTGTGCTTGTTACATTTCCAACTTTTACGGTTTCTTTTTATAACGTTTTTAAAGCAGATATTAAAATTAGATTCTCTACTAAAGACATTAAAATGATGTATTTTTATTATCATTAACATTCCAAGTGCTATTAAAATTATTTAAAAGCTTTGATTAGACACCGATGTTAATGAGTTAATCACATTTTAGGCATAAATTTTATAAATTAGTTCATATTTCGAGAATGAACATTTTTAATTAATAAAAACTTTTTTAAAGAAATACTTAATTGGCATCCTTATCTTTTTGTGTGATCTTTCGGTGATGCCTTAATATATTAAATTGGCACCGTGAGAAATTTGAGATATTTTCATTTCACACATTTTCTGATGTCGCAATACACTTCCTTTTAATGGTCCAATTTAATCAAACATTATCGTTATCCTTTTTATATACTTTCATGAAAATAATGGAGTCCTACAGGACAGAATAATATGGGAAACAGCCAATTGGAATTTAAATTCCGATTGAGATGTGCCATTTTCGTAATCAAATTTAAAAAAATTCGAAATGAACGAATTCAATCGCCTGTGAAACAGTCCAAAACATGATTCTTTGTTTTTCATTGTAATTCTACCTTTTTAGTGCATGTTTTATGTTCCGTTGAAAGGTTATAACACCCTTTTCATTCCTTTCGATTGTTGTACTTGTTCCATGAAAGTTCTTTTCGTACAAGTCTCACTTTGAAATACGTAATATTTACTCATAGTAGGTACTTGGGAGGTGCTATGCTGGTAGTAAACCAATGTACAACTTGTTACACATTATAATTTGCACTCCAGCGGTTACGCACAAAACTTTAGGTCTATTAAGTCTCTCAAGATTTTCATTGTTATCAACTGGTAGATACAGAACATAAATATCACAGTCGTAGATGATAGTGTATTCGCATAAATCTTGAGCTAAGTTGTCCATGCGACCCTTACCTTTCGGGGATTCAGCCGGAAGTCTTTTAAATTAAAAGAATATTCCCTTCTATTCAGTTTTATCTCACAAATAGACTTTTAGTGAAAGATTCGGTGATAAATTTCCAAAATGTTTTTTCTCCTATACATGTCAACAATGCCCAGGTCATTCAAATTTGTCGCCTTTACAAGACAAAATTATCTTTGTGCGAAGCATTCATAGTCATAATGAATGGAGTGAATTTTTTAAGCAGTGCAGGGTTAAAATTTGCCTTTCCCTAAAATTTAATGAATTATACTGTTCGATGTTCTCTTTATTATGGTTAATTTTACAAGCAAAAGTGTAAAAATCATTCTGCTCTCGAAGAACATCGGATTTTCGTCCTGATATTCATGATTGTTGCTTCTTGTATTTTAAAACCACGCCCGTGACCCACTCTTTGGCCTAACATCTAGCCAATATTTTGGCCCTTTTTCCAAACAAATTTCCAATATGGGGATATAGTTTCGAGCCAAAATGTGGTAGGGGCTTACTGAGTGTAACCAAAGACATACGTGCAGGAAGTTTAACTCTAATGGGTTAATGCGTCTATATAATAATAATAGGTAATAATAATAAGTTTATTGTGACCAGAAGTGTAAACAAACGAATGGAAGTTCAGCTTAACGTTGTTCTGCCATTCCAACCGGAGAATAATTCTATCCACTATTAAACACATGTTCTTTTATGTAATTATTAATGGTATACGTAGTTTAGAACAGTAGAATTAGAGTAATAATTCGTATCTAAGAAAAGAATAACAATAAAGTAGACAAATAAATAAGAAAGAAATAACTACTATTGAAGCAAATTAATATACCTACAGATTTTTTAGTTTATGCTTAATTGTATTCCAAGATTCATCACTTTTTAAAGTACATATTTCTATATTTGTTTAAAAATGTTGGGCCTAAATACGAAAATGAACATTCGAACTGTGTTGTAATGTGGAATGAATGTCTGAACAGAAGTTATGTTATTCTTTTTTTATAGAAGTAGGTAATTAAACTAGTGGCAATGCAAACCAACTAGGGCTGAGAAATAGGGGGTTGTTGAACAGAAAAGGCACTGAGGTGGGTCACTCTCGAATTCTTGGCGAGGCAGTCAAGCGACTACCTATACTAGAAGGACGATCTGACTCACTCATACCTCGATTTATACTAGGGAAAAACTACCACATCTTCCTTGATGTGGAAGTGGCATCCCAACCAGACATATCCATCTTCACGGATGGATCCAAAACAATGGAAGGCACAGGTACAGGTGTGTACTCACAAGAACTGAACCTCCATATCAGCCAACCACTAGGCAAAATCTCGACTGTCTTTCAGGCAGAGCTAGCAGGTATTACGCTAAGTGCAAAAACAATTCTTATGCACAGCATAAAGAAAAAAACCATTAGGATCTCCAGTGACAGCAGAGCTGCTCTGCAGGCACTAGATCAATACAAACTCACCTCTAGGCTGGTTTCCGAGTGTCACCAGGCACTAGAGCAAGTAACTAACAGCAATACCCTTGAGCTTGTATGGGTTAAAGGGCATGCTGGAATAATAGGCAATGTAAAAGCCGACAAGTTAGCCCGACTGGCCTCAAAACAACCGTTTCATGGTCCAGAGCCGGCTCTTCCACTTACAGTATCAACTGTAAATAACCTAATAACTCAGGACACCCAAGCCCAACACAGGGCTAGGTGGAACTTGATGTTAGACTGCCGCCACGCGAGAGAGGCCTTCAGAGGACCATCTCGCAGTCTGGCGCGCTTTTGTACAGGGCTAACCAGAGGTAACCTGCGGCTACTTGTAGGTATACTTTCTGGACACTGCAAACTTAACAAGCACATGCACCGCATGGGCCTGGTAGACTCACCATCCTGTAGGGGATGCTACACAGAAGACGAGACGGCGCAACACATATTGTGTGAATGTCCCGTACTTGTCGAATTAAGACGATCCATGTTGGGAGAATCCTGGCCGGACATGGCTAAGATTAGAGCCGCTTCCCCGTCCAGCATCCTCAGGTTCATCTCACGTGTGGGATGGCTTGAGTGACGTTGCGGGGTCGGACGACTCTAATCAGGGAGGCAGCACAAAGGGCCCGAATAGTTGGCCTAGGTGCGCGTGGGTTCTCCCACCCTCCCATCGAAATCCAGAATCCAGAATCCAGAAACCAACTAGGGCTAAAAGTTGACGTAGACTCAATCCTTGTTCAACATCTTGAGAACATCGACAACGAGTAAATCGATTGAATAAATTTAGGGCGATGGCCACATGTTTCGGAATCATACTGATTCCATTTTCAAGCCAATAAAATTAAAAGAAGGATGAAAGCTAAAAATACATTAGAATAAGTAAAATTAATAATAAGAGACAAACCCATTCACCATGATAGGAAAAAACCAACACATTAAACAAACACAATCAATTAAATAACGTTACATGTTGAATGAATTAAAAAATACAATAAATTTATAATTAAAGGCCTCGATGGTCGTTGATTAATTAGTTAAGGTAAACAATCAATTTAAACAACATTTCTAAACGTGACAGGTAACAGGTTGAAACAACAAATTTACATGATTGAAAGTAGATGGCGTTGAAAATAACAAGTTAACCTTGTCAAGGACAAAATCCATACAGGGCGAAGTCCCAAAAAATTATGCTTATAAGAAACTTAGACTAATAATAAATCATTACGGACATTAACGATTTCATTCACTAATTCTGTGCTATTCTTATATTTCGAAATTTCTAATGTTTCCAAAACGTTAACGAGATGAGCTTTCTGACAAAAATGGAGGATATTGAAATCTAAATTATGGTTAAACGATTGGCCAGTATGAAGAATATGTTCTGCGAAAGCAGATTTCTGGGTTAAATTGTTATTTTTGATGGCAGGAAGTTCTCTGAACCGAATGGAGAAAGGTCTACCCGTTTGACCAATATAGAAACACGGACAGGAGTTACATTGCAGTTTATATACTTATACCAGATTTGTCAAGTTTGTGGATAATGTCTGTATTTTTTTATTAAAGCTTTACCAAGGGTATTATGATTGGGAAAAGGGATATTGATGTTATGTTTTTTGAAAATGTTCTTGATTTTATAGGACAAATTAGGAATGAACGGGGGAGAACGGAAAACTTGATTGTCATTAATTCATTTGAGGGTGGAACCATGAGTTTGAAGCAGGGAACGTTGTATCTTCTGAAGGAGCCTATCAATAAGATGAGGGGAATAACCATTGATGGAAGCGATCTGTTTAATAATATTAAGTTCGTTGACAAAATTAAGATGGGACATAGGGACGGACAACAATCTTCTAAGGAATGAATTAACACCTGCAATTTTGTGAGTGAAGGGGTGGGTGGAATCAGAAGGAATTAAGGAGTCTGTCGTGGTAGGTTTACGGTATATACTAAACTCAATCTTATTGTGACTTTTATGGAGTAAGATCTCAAGAAAGGGTAAACGACCATCAATTTCGGGTTCGGAAGTAAATTTAATGTTGGGATGTACTAGATTGAGATCACGCAAAAATGATGAAATGTCTTGGCTGTTCGAGGTGTGGATATATAGAATGTCATCGACATACCTGCCTCAGTAACTGACGTTGTCTTTGAAAAATTGGGAATGAGATATATAGGAATTTTCTAAATGATTCATAAAGATTTCTGACAAAATAGGAGAAAGGTTGGACAGAAAGGTTGCTACAATTTCCAGTTTCTGACATACGTTGACGTTTGTAGTTATATTAAATCCTTAGTTTGTTGTTGAGAGTTAAGAAAACTGTGTTTTGAAGTGTTTTTACTTGCGAAAAGAATGGATCGAGTATTCTGGAAAACAACTCGTCCAGATTGTACCATAATAATGCATCTGCTTATCGCTCACTGTTTGTTTGTGAATTTTTGGCAAAAAACACCATTGTGATACATCAGCCACAGTATTGGCCTGATATAGCCCCCTCCCCCAATGACGTTTTTTTTCTATTTCCAAAGCGGAACGGAGACTTTTGCAAACAGTGGAGAGACCAAGTAGGAACCTCCAAAGGAGTGTTCCAGTAACATGCCCTGTTGGGGTTACTCTTTCTGAGAACAATTAATTCCTATTAGATTTTGATCAAATTTCATATATTACGTAATTCCGAGTTTCCGTTTCGCTTTCCCACGCAATTGAATCAAAATTTAAAAGTTGCTTATTTACATATCTATTGAAACCAAGATGGTCTTTAACAACGAGAAGAATGAAATGGCGTGATATATTACAGCTAAATATTAACATTCGAATTCCAGTTTTAAAGTAGCAGCAATTTAAAATAATTTAGAAGGAAATTACCGTTATTGGTTTACATTACAGTTATTAAAATGTACCAACCAAACATCTTAAGATCCTGATTTGTGTATATTAAAGATGAATATTTTTTAGAAAGAATCAATTTATGTCGATCTTTATCTTTAATATTACTACGTTTATTGGCATAAAAGACAAATTAGGAAAGTTGAGCGTTCTTTTTTTTATACACAATGACAGTTGATACTAATTAATTTGTTTTCAGAAATGCTAATCTTTTACATGTTTGTGGATGTTTTAAATTTCTTCAAACTAATTTTATGGCCAGTTAAGAAAAGCTGTCAAGTTGTCTCGTAATTTCGTTGTAAATAAATTCAATTAAAGGTGAAAATGGTTTACATATGATGAAGAAAAAATATATTATTTGTTAGTAACCCGGAACTTATGTAAATTTCTGTAAATTTCACCAAGGTGGATTACGTCTAAAAAAATCTACAACCCAAGCCAACATTTTATAATAAGCAATCAAACTTGTGCAATAAACTTAAAATAGTGCGCCTATGGAATTTCAACTTTGAACATTTACTGTTTAAGGGGCACAGATTTCATTATTATAATTCTGCGCTAGCTCGTTATTCTGAATTAAGCAATTAAAGAGTATCATTTTCTATAGATAAATTTTATGCCTTCATAAACGTTGTTTATAATCGCAAACGCTTCGCTTTCTCAATTTTGCAAGTGTTTCCAATTGGAATCAAAACAAACTGTTAAACGTTAAGAAGTAAATTAAAGGGCAGGAAATGGGAAAGTTTGCTTTTGAAGTCATCATTTCTATATTTATTGTGATTGACAGCGTAAGTGCTAATAGAAATTTTATTAAAAGGTTTAGTAATTTACTATTTACAAATGTCCGAATTTCAAACAAAAATAGCTATTTTCTATTTAGGACTAAGTTCTAACGTTCGTTCGACTCTCGCGCTTCCTGAAACTTCAATATTAATGAATAAATTTTTGTCATCAGTTTTGATTTATCATCGCATATAATAGGAATATTACAGAAAGTTTATACGAGTGAATTACCTAAACGCAATATTTTAAAACTGTATAATATTTCATTGTCCACAATTTGTTGAACAAGTGGTAATACTAACACCTACTTAAGTTAAGTAAACTATAATTTCAGAAATAACTTAAAATGTATAGAAAAAGGTTCAAAATTGAACAATTTCAAAAAGATCCTAGGCTGAAAGACTATTACCTATGAATGATGCACATAACACTTTTTGAAATATATTATATTAAATGGTTTTCTCTTCACTAAAAATTGTAATGAAAGTACCTACTACATTTTTAAACAATTTTATTATTTAGAAAGGATTGGTAACTTTATTTTATTTATTCGTTAAATTATTGACATTGCATATTCAGTGTATTCTATTTCAAAAGCAGGTAAAAGCTGACAATGATTTACCCCCTTGTCAAAAATATGAAATGGAAATCGTAATCAAGTGAAATATTTTTCAATTCTCCATTCAAACGTTAATTTTTTTAAATAAAAGCAATATTCAATGGTAACAGAAAATAAGAATTATTTTAATCGGTATTTTAATTTTAACAAACTTCAAAAATAATAAATTAACCAAAAACATATGAAATGTTCAAACGGTATAACCCCGATTCAGCGGTCCCCGTTTCAGCGGTCCCGTTTCGGCGGTGCCCCGTTTCAGTGGTTCCCGTTTCAGCGCTCCCCGTTTCAGCGGTGCCCCGTTTCAGCGGTTCCCATTTCGGCGGTGCCTCGTTTCAGCGGACTCCATTTTAGCAAGAAAGTGGACTTAGTTGCGTTATCATAAAAATGAATGAACTTATCAAGTACTTTGGTTGTTCAGAAAAAAAAATAATGGTTGTCACAACATGTAATTATTGGTTATATTTTATATGAATAAGTTAATTTTACTTAATAGTTGACATGTTAATACTTTCAATTCAACTTTTTGATGAAGTAAACCGCGTCCTTTTTCGCGGCGTCTTTTTGACGACCTGTTTGCCTTTTTGTCGTAGATTTGTTTTGTGCAGTGGATTCCGATTCATATGATGCTTAAAAATCAAAAATTCCAAGCGCTTTTGAAGACAAACGAAGGAAACCGAAAAATTAATTTTTGAATAGTTATTTGATTTATTGTAAAAGGTATAAGAATTTTTTAATCAGAAAGTTACTACTTTTTGGCAAAAAATACCTTTTGAGATAAAAGAAATATTTATAGTAAAGTAATTACAAACAATTTCGTAAGGGTAAAAGGATGGGAGCTCATCGTTTAAAATTATTTTTTTTTCCATTATGCTTTCTCGTTAATCATAAGTTACTACGAAACAGTGCAAAGGGGCTCCGAAAAAGATATACGGCCGAAACGGGGACCGCTGAAGCGGGTGAACGCTAAAATGGGAACCGCTGTAACGGATGGCCGCTGAAACGGGACCGCTGAAACGGGGACCGCCGAATCGGGAACCTCTGAACCGGGGTGCAACCGTTCAAACTGACGTGTGGCGCTCATCCATACAAATTAATGTGATTTTTCCACTTTATGTTCTGAGGGATCCCAGTCTGGTCTACAGCATCTGATAACTTGTTTTGTCGTTAATTATACCTAATGTGGTTGGTTCCGTCTTATACACTTCATTTCAACCATATTCATAGAAAAAATCCGCCATCTTGTTTCGCCATATACCAATAATTGGATAACCTGGAAACTTGTTATTGAAAAACTGTCGCACTGCCGCATAATGAGGAGGATGTTCATCTTGTTGTAAAACTACATAATAATACTTAGTGACCCAGTTGATATCTGATGTAAATTGATTTATCATCCAAACACCGTCACTATTCAATTTGTTTCCCGTAAGAAGTGTTCTACAATGTGGTTATCTAGGAATATTCTCCAAACCAACCTTGAGAATAAATTTGACGCGACAGCAGAGGACTTTTATTAGCTTAGTATTGTACATTCTGAAAGTCGGCCAACAGGCAACCGTTTTGAAAAGAATATCAAAAACTGTGAATAAGAATAGTATCTAGGGTTGTTAAAGCAGATAGTTTTTGGTTAAAACGTCATTTTATTCTTTTCAGTTATTGATATTGCTGTTTGTTAGAAAATACCCACATAGTTCAAAAGAAAATAGAGACATCTTGCAAATAAGGCACAACTCAAAAATGATTTTTGACAATGAAGAGAGCTGTACTTGTTACAAGTTTGATTTTTTCGTCAAAATTGTTTTCCTAAAATCAAAAATAGGTTTAGGTCACGATGTATCTTACATTATATAGTTCGGCCAATGGATCTTTACCGATCTATATGTTCACATACAACGATGTGCGTATCTGTCATTCGACTACTTTATTACTAAAAATAAACAAAGACAAACTGCAAATCTCAGTCAGTTTGTCCTTGTTTGTTTTTAGTAATGAAGTAGGCGAATGACAGATACGCACGTCGTTGTATGTGAACATACATTGGTAAAGATCCATTGGCCGAACTATAGTTTAGGTATAGGTATGTTTTAAGAATAAATATTATTCACACAAAACCTTCCCCATGTAAAGTTTATTTGATTAAGTTGACAAGGTGATGTTAAAGTGATTTACGACATGTTTCGATTCAGAACGTTTGCATTCTGTCTTTACCATATTTTGGTGAAAGTGTTACCTGTTTTTAATTCAAATTTTCTATCCATCTTAATCATGAAGGTTTTCATCCCTTCCGTTTGGATACCCTTTTGGGGTGCCTGCTTAACTACCACTTGTTAGTGCCGTTTAATAATTTTTCTACATTTTCCCCATGGTTTATTCGTCAGCGTTTTACGCTTTTACTTATTTCTTTTTCTACATTCTTTTTGTGGTGATGCCTTGTTACCATACTTAAGTCCTTTACTTCATTTCATTTAGTTGTAATGTTTACTTCATTAACATATTATATTAATCTTAGCCTGATGATGATTCTTTCTGAATCGAAACATGTCGCTACCAAAATCATTTTAAGATCACCTTGTCAACTTAATCAAATAAACTTGACATGGAGAAGGTTCTGTGTGAATATTATTTATTTATAATCACCACCCCATTTCGAACCAACAACCTTTAAAAACGTCGATTATGGAACCTACTTTGTTATATGCAGTATGTTTTAAGATTATTTCTAATAACGAAGAGAAATTATACAGGATGACTCGTTTTAATCGGAGTACATTATATGTATAAAGTAATCCGATTCTCTCTTACGTTTAACTCTTAGCTCAGTGGAATAATTTCTGAACACCTTATTGTCTATCACATACCTACCTAGTTCTTCTGACTGTTCTGCACCCTTTTGATCTCGCCGACTCGTTTTTTCCATTACAGTCAAATATTCCTACATTTTCTGTATCGTATTCTTCTGATCTTATTTCGTCAATTTTCTTAATGTTTCATAACACTGTATTTTCTTCGAACCGTTATACATAGACATTTTTGCTCTTTTGGAGTTGGTCATCCTACAACTTAGACATCCATGATTTTAATTCTAGAGTGTCCTCTTGGATTTCCCTTCTTCCGTCCATTCCCCGATACGTCACCTGGGATTACAGCGCTCTCCGAGAGGTGTTGTGTTCTGTATTTGTCTCTTTTGTCGCTGCGTAAAGGAATTTCTGTATTGATGATACAGAAGAAAGTTAAAGCGTGATCCGATTTTAAAGAGTCACTTTTAAACTCCAAAAACTCATATAAAATGACAAAAGGGAAACGCATAGAAATTATATCATTTAATTTTGTAAATAGGGCAATGAGCAAACTTTTGAGGTTAATAAATCAATAACGTTTCAGTGATATTATTTCGGACGAATTAATCTAAGTTGCACTCTTACTTATAAATCCCATGTTAGAAATTGTTCGAAATTGTTGGTTTATGACACCACGCCACGTCCATTTGTTTTATGTTGTATATTATTCATGTATGCTTATAAGCGTTCCAAATTTAAGACAAAACGTTAACAAACCGCACTTATGTACCCATTTACACTTGTAATTGCTAAAAAATCAATCGAACATGACAAGTGGCGACCACAAAAATAATAATCCACCGTTGGTTCATAAATCATCGTGTTTTTGTACCCTATAAAAGTCAGCTGGTTTATTCTTTTAATAAGACAAGTCGACCACCGGCCAATTGTATAAGAAAAAGAGTCGACATACCTTTATTATCTAGAAAAACAAACGTAGAACTTGTTGATTGATTGATCTATTAGATGTAATTGCCTATTTATAAACGTAAACCACCTTATTTAATTCAAATTTTTTCTCCGCTCTAGTTGTTTTCTTCTCTTTACAATGTCCTGTACAACTCAAAAGGAGAACGAGACGCAGTTAATAAATTTTCGAATTTCATTATAAATCTTCTTGCTTAAAATTTATAAGTAGGAACACGCCAAGCTTATTAATGAACCTTTAATTGCTTACTTATAGATCGTTTATTCGAAGAAGGTACCTTGGGCCTTTAATAAATTTCGAAATCCTATTCAAAAGACAATGCTATTATTACGCGAAGGAATTTGGGTGATGAAATGTTTTCATGTCTGTTGTCATTCGCGGCTACGTAATTAATTATCGGTGACAAATAGCACAGGTTTTCTTGCACGTTGTGAAAATTCATCAAATTAAATGCATTTACAAATAACACGTTACAGTGCTTAAATAAATTGAGTGTAAACATGAAACGGTTAAGCATATAGCCAAGATTAGAAAATTGTTACACAGAGACACGTTTTTTAAAACGTAATGAAAGTGAAAAAATTTATTAGGCTTGAGTAATTTCATTTCTGTTCATACCCGATTCAGTTATTTTAAATTTATTTACTCAACGTGTTTCGGAATTGCAACAACATTTTTTTAATTAAGTAAAATACGGAATATGTCTTCATCAATCTTTTACTGTGAATTGAACTGATATGTTTTCGAAAATTTCGTGCATAAAGTTTTGTGATTGTTATCGATTGTGTATGAGAATAATATAAAATATATTAGAGGAGAGAAGCCTGACGTTACTAAAAGATTTATTAATTAACTACCTACATCGCTAATTTGAGGTGAGATGCTTTAACTTGTTACCTAATTAGTGAGAAGATATGGCAACCAGAAAATAATAAATTGCATCTCATTATTACCGTTTCATTACTTAGAAACACAGTGTGTCTATTGCAGAATGAGCAGCACACTTTCGAATTTATTTTTGTAGTGATAACAGTCAACAAGCAATGAAGATTATTAGAAATCATTTCTGAAAATACGTTACGTTCAGTGCAAAAAGTTATCGAAATCATCTGCAGTTAACCCAACTACTCATAAATCTAACGTTGAACAATAAGCTTGCTGCGTGTTTTTGGTTTTCAAACAGATTATGTAACCATAGAATTTGTGTTGATAGAAGCCCAGAAATTTCGAACCTTCATAACTATATACGGGAAGTTTGTGGCATGAAGAAGTTGCCACCTGAAATGTTTATGGAAATTTTGAATTTATTTAGCGCCCAATTTGCACCTTATATTTTGTTTGTCTAAAAAATAGTGATAGTTGTTAGTTACCTATTGACAATTAAACTTTGTACCAACTTCACATTGGCACAAAAACTGTTCGGAACAGAACATTTTGTTTGCTAATAATTTGCAATCAATTTGCTCCCTTTTGCACACTTAAATTTTATTGGTTATCTCTCAAAACAAAAAAGCAATAAATGGTAACATTTTCATTTAATAGCACAGGTATTTACTTTTAAGTTTTTTATCGCAACCATTTGGCACCCAAGTTGCCAAAATTTGCACGTAAGAAAATGTTTCTCCAGCTTTTCGAGAGTTTTAACTACCTACATTAATAATAATAATATTTCTTTATTTCCGCAAGATATGTCGAATTAACAAGTCTAAGTTGCAAAATCAAATACAATTTAGTTCCTACGGAAATTAGGTACCTCCTTAGGTAAAAACTTGAATTGGAGGTTAATTTCGCTAATTCTTTTCCACGAATATAAACATTAGTATCGCGCTTGTAGGGATACTGGTGGCGGGGAGGGTAGTCTTCATCAACTTTTCAAACCGATAGATGCAGGCACTAACACTGCCTGCACCACGCATGTGTCTCCAAGAATCTATGCCGTGCAGTGGTTTAGTGGTCCGAAAAATCTGTCTGGGTTATCCACCGTGATGAGCCAATCATATAAGAAGTTTTTCCTTCGGGACTACGTTGATGGCCGAATTATATAGTCCGGCAGCAAATTCAGTACTTTAGGTGCCATGTACAGGTCACTCCTAATGAAATTTTGGATTCGCAGCTTAGGTGGGATGAGTTGTCCTGGTTTCTACCCCTGCTAAACCCCTTCCTATAGCTCCCATCACCCAACATTCCACTTCTGTTCATTAAATTCGTTAGTATTTTATGAAGAAATAGACACCTCAACGGCAAAATCTTATACATCCTGAATAGAGGTAACGAGTACGTCAATCTTGACTTTCGAGCCATTAATCTGATTACATGTTTTTGACCGGCTAGCACTGGTTGCATGACACTTGGATAAACTCTTCCCCATAAAGAGATACCGTAATGCAGCCTGGGCTGTATTAGCGCAAAATACAGCATTCTCAATATGTTTGGGGGACACATATTTTTTATGAAATAGAATTTTCGAATAGCATTTTGTTGGTCTTTCTTCAGTTTACTAATATGGCTTCTCCATGAGAGTTTCATATCCACCAACACACCCAGGTATCTGACTGATTCAACCTTCTCAATAGACCCGAACGAACAGTTACGCAATCCTGAACAGGTACTTTATTAAATTACCAAGCACTTCGGGACTTTTGGTAAGGTTAAACACAATGTAATTCGATTTCGCTACATTCAACGAAATTCTGTTGTCATTAATTTTCACTATACTAATTCACACTTGTACATTATGTTAAGCGATTCTATACATTGCAGTTGAGTTAGGTCTTTACAAAAATCGTAAAAAATGATCCAACGAAAACCTTCACAAGTAATTTCCATCTTTTCATTAAATTATTTTCTTCAAACGTTCGCTGTTAAGGGAGGGTTCAAGAACTTTTTTCGATCCAATATTGACCCTGATTTCTATCGCGTTGAAGGCCTCCAAAGCTCTCTTACGTCTGCCCATTTTGGTGTTCTTCTTAGCCACCTTTCTTTTACCTGCACGCACCGATCTTGGTTTACGTTGGCCCATTCCACTGAAGAAATCTCTACGAATTTGTTTGATGAATTCCGAAATTTTCGAATAATGAGAGCACTTTACGAGGAAATTTAGCCTGAGGTAAAGAGTTGTGATGGAACGACAATTTTTCCTGCTAGTACGCCAAAAGTTCACTCGCCATTGGAAAATACTCGGACTTCATTTTTTGGAAAACTCGCTGTGACCACTGTATTAGTCGGATTGTTGACTTTTATATCTCAAAATGACCCCAATGAACCCTCACGGCAGTTATGCCTATCGATATCGCATTGGGGTATGCTATTTCTATTGTAACTTTGAAAGAATCGCAAAATATCGCAAGAAAACAGTATCTGTCTCACTTTGACACATCCTAGACAGCTTGAAACATTATACTTTTTGCTAAAACTAGACATATGAGCCGTGGCATGTTCTTAGGGTCATTTTGAGACATAAAACTCCATGATCGGAGCAAAACTATGATCAGAGCGAGTTGTCCAGAAATGCTTGCCAAAGTCCAACTTTGACATGGCTTTTATATGGGAGTGCGATTACGAAATTTTTATTACTTAGGACAATTGAACCCCTCCTTAACAAACTACTTTATCATTTTCTAAAACGCCAATGTATAACAATAGAAAATCTTACAAATATTAGCGATCATACATTTCAATAGTGTCATCTAGTAGTCGCATTTATAACAACATAAAAGAATGATAAAAGGCAACTTTCATAGCAAGGGTAAATACACTATAGTCCTCTCCTTCCTCCCGTCAAAGCCTATAGTCCTTTCAAAAACTTGTAAAACGGCAGGAAACTGAAATTGTGACTATACCTTAAGACGTTCTCTCCCCAGTTTGTTGCTGTCAATGCTGAAGCATCGCTTGAACCAGTCCCACATCTTAAAGCACAGAGGGCGCAATTATAGCAACTGTTCTATCACAAGCAAGGGCTAAATTCGATAAAGAAATTTTCATTTAGTCTCCCTTGTAGTCGAGGGGATTTAATTATTTTCTTCCAGACGTTTGATTTCAAGGCATTAGTCGTCCTAGTCATTGGCCCCAGATCGTAAAAAATCGTGATTCTATGCCTGTTAGTCATTTCATTATGCTGTCTTGATGTAGCTCCCAATCAATAGCTCCAACGGCAATTTCCCTTTCGCTACGTTGGTGTGTCAAAAAAGTTCGCTCAATTCTTGAAATCTTTAAACTACAAACCAAACTAATTATAAGCCTTTGAAGGCGGAAGTAAGCACATTTTTTCCCATTTAACATTCACTGTCACTGTAACAGATTCTGGGATCCAAATAGTGAGCAAGGAAAAAGTAATCTTGTATAGACGAAAGAGGAATCAATATTTTAAGAATAGGAGAATTGGCAATTAAATTCAAAATTCGAATAACTTTCGATTTATTCTTCGTTTTTACGGTAATAATAAAAATAACAAAATTACTTGTTATTTTATACTTAACACTTCGACGTTATTTCAACCTTGTATCACACCTTTTGTTTTAATATCAATAAATATTATTCGTGGCATTTTGAAATATAGTTTTAAGAGCAATATCGTGCCAACTTCATTAGTTTCTGCTACAAAAATATCTAAATAGACATTCCACATTTCTGGATGTTTAGTATCCTAGTAAACTTACACCTTCCAAAAGGTTTTTATTTAAGACATTCTGCCAAAAACCGTCTTTCACATTCAAATCTGTAAAGATGAATTGACCTGGCTCTTTGTACACAACACATGTATGTTGAAATAGAACATCTTTCCTTCAAGTAAACTTATCTAAATATCTGGTGCCTATCTTTAATTTGTCCCTATCGTCTTGGAAACTAGTTTAAATTTCTGTTAGTGTATCAATAAACGAAAATACTGCCGTTCTAAAGTTCAAAAGTGTTTATGTTCAATAATTCCTGTTGTGCCCAATCAGAGGGCCTTGCGATGGGTTCGAATCTTTCTCCCATCATGGCAGAAATATTCATGATCCATCTGGAATCTCATTTTATAATGAAACACAAGTTTTTCTAAGAATCTGTTATTTTTTGGGACTGGTATGTCGATGACATACTCGGCATGCACAGTAATTCACCAAGCCAAGCGGCTTAACTTGAAATATAATAGCTTAGCTTGAGCTTGAAAAGTAAGCTTTTTAAGAAGAAAAGCTTGGTTTGACTTGATGTTTGCGAATGCAGGCTTGGCTTGGTTATCAAGCTTTCCCAAGCTATTATCAAGCTTTTTGAAACTTCTTCTTGCTCCTCCCGTAAGAGTAGTGAGGTTGGAACACATTGCGCATTACGTCATACGTGTATAGCTCATTGTCGGACTGTCGCAGTATTACCAAAAATTGGTCAAAAATTAAAAGTCGATTTTCTCAAAATCTGCTCGAAACTTTTTTTATTTTTTGAAATGTTATACATATAGCTTATAAAAAACTATATTGGGACCACTTTATTTCCCATATGGGAGGGGGGATAAATGTTTGAAATTGAAAATTTCATATCTTCATAACTTTTTTACTAACAAAGATGAAGAAATAAAAGAAATTACAAAAAAAGAAAAGAGACCCCGGCCTACTCAATGAAATCGTCACTTTCCAAAAGGATTTGATCAGCACACTCTCTATACAAATTTCCTAGTTCCTTTCATTTTACATTTACATACCGACACCTGTTGTGGATCTCTTGCCTTTTGGTTTTGATCCTTGACATCCACACTGTTTGTTTTGCTGGAATTTTGCGTTTTTGACTGTTCAGATCTCATTAAATTTAATCAATTATGGCCCATCCAGCATCTTATGGATCCCCTTTTCGGGTAAAAGATTTCACTTTTTAGATTGTGCTAGTATCACTAGAACTATAGTTGATAATCGTAATTAACAAAAAATGTTTAATGTAAATTATCTCTTAACCCCCCCCCCCCCCCCCCCCTCTCATCTTGGTAAGTTTAATTTAGATACTACTGGTTTAAGTGTATTGTTGTTATTATTGTAGTTTTTTCATCGACTCGTTAAGAAATGTATTGATGTTATTGTAATCGTTAATCGCTTGAAAATTTAATAAGTCTAATTTCTTCGCTGGTTTTTCTGTTTATTGTTACCATAATTAATATTACAATTCAGTATAATTAATAGTAGAGTATAATCTTCTTCATTAGCACTTTCGACAATCATAAAATTGTCCAATTTCTATAGGTAATGAACCTAAAAGTTATTTGATACAAAATTGTTTAAGTTAGGTGTAGTGTAACAAAGGATTCTCACCAAAGTGCTCCAAAACTATCATTTGATGCATTTCAGGTTGGAAATCTAGTAACAGGTAGCAGGGGTATTTTGGAAAATTGCCAAAAGTAACGGCGACATTCTTAGTTAGGTAATAAGTATTCTTTTTGTAGTAAAACCACATTTTAATCATTATCGAGACCAAATACTTATAGAGTACAAACAAAAAGATGTTTTTTTAAGTATTTACTGGGTTTTGTCACGTGGGTAGAATTTCTGAAACTTTTATTAAAGAATAATACCTATAACGTGTAATGCTTTGTTACAAATGCTATTTCTTCTCAACGATCCCATTTGGCGATATATCGAATATAGCATAAAGGTTTCCATTTTCTACATCTTTTCCAAACACATCAATTTTCCTCGGACATTCAGGAAAATGTGATAATTTCAACCCCAAAACGTAAATCTGACCAATTTTCTAAGACATTAATGGCCGAAAATTGCGTAAATACTATAAATCAGAGAAGTTATTACGATAACTATAAAAACTTGGAAAATAATAATCGTCAAAAAAGTTAAAGGACTGCAGAAATATTATAAAAGTTACATAACCAAAATTTGTGTATGTATTTTTATAATCTTTGTCCCCTTTGTTTCGCCCCTTCTCAGGAACTGTTTTTAAATTGGTACTGTACGCACTCATATTTCCTACAATTCACTCCTTTTATCTTTGTTTCTTCGTCAGGAAAACGAAGGCTCTGCCTTATTAATATAATCATTAAGCATTTTAACGCGCTTCGAACGATCTTATAATAAGTACATAAAATAGCGAACTTAAAAGTCAAAATGGAATGCGTTAACAACATTGCTTTGGTTTTCAAAGCCAAATTAGAAGCTTAACACTTGTAGTTGCAGAAATATTTGTTACATATTTGGAAAGACGCGTTGAAATTACAAGAAAAATCGATGAATGATTTTTATTTGCTTGTCAACACTGTCGGTTTAAGTTTACCGTCTTCGATGCCTGAATTGAAAGTCATGGGAAAGACGTCGATGTCATCTGCGGTTTATTATTTATAGGCATCACCGATATAGTTACATTTTTGTAGACGACATTATTTCGAGTACAAGATGCAAGTAATTTTGACACATTTATTACCACTTTTATGCATTTCGTACCAATTAACGAATTTTTTAGTGCATTATAAAACTGCTACTTCTATAAGCGAAAAGGTATATTTAGGTATTGAAGTCACATTAATAATAATAATGATAATAAAAGTTTCAAGTCGTTATACTCTGATAGTTATTTTATGGGACATTTAACTACCCTTTTTTTTATAGCAAACATCGTTTCACATCTTATTTTTCGCGTATCACCGGAAAATAAAACCGTGCGAAAAACTTTTTGATTAGCCATTAAATTAAGATGCAATAGACGTTCGGTAATTATTGGAAGAATTAAAACATTAAAGCTGGTATTGTTCTGCGGAAAAAATGTACAATTAATGTTAAGGAATTTTTATTCCATATTTAAAAGGAGGATTCCTGGAACATAAACGTCGTAAGTAATGTGCGCATTTACGAAGCACTAAAGTAGTTAAAGTACCTTATTTACGATGTATTTATTGTCTACCTTTAAGTTGTCTTTATGGTTAAATGCATAACCGCACCGTACTGTAAAGTCGCGTATCTTCTCTTCTTGATCGACGCCACGCTGCCTTTTTTTAAATTGTGCGCTATAAAAGATTTAATTTTCTTTGTCGATAATTTTGATCAAACTATAACCTGTAACAATAGCTTGCTTTCTTTGTTGGATGTAATGAGGGGTTCTGTTGCATTTATTTACACAAAATTAGCATTCCCTTTATTTATCTTAGGTGAAAAAGGAATAGTCCGTTTTAACGATTCCTCAACGCTTTTACTGTCCAATGAGAGGATTTCAACTCGACCGAATCTCGAAGGTTGCTAACACGTATACGTACAAAGAATGGGACAAATAATAGATAGACCTTGCCTTTTGTAATGGGACTTCACTCCAGGGGAAACGAATTTTATAGAATTTGCAATAATACCTTTCCTTTAAAACCCGAAATATTCTACCAGAATTGACAAGGATAAAAGTGGGTTGCAATTGTTCTTAATCACGGGATATAAATAAAAGTGCAGTTAGGTACATTACATTTTACCCTCTGTGTCACTTTCTCAAAATCCCATTTTGAATTTATTTAATTTTATTATTTCAATGTTTGAGTATATTTTAATATTTAATATAATATAATATACCTAATATTCAATATTTTAATAATCTTCAACTGATTTATTTTTTTTAATTAGAAAACACTTGTAAACTAATTTTGTTTTTAATATTAAACTCACACTATCTTAATTATTAATTTTTGTAATCTCATCTTTACATATCAATCAGATCTTTTATAACTTCAATGAAGATAACTATAAGCCAATCCAAGAGTTAAGTTTTTGGAAAAAAAATCGAAAATATACTTGCTCGTTGCCTACCGATTAAGTCTGTCGCTCCATATACCTATGAAGATATACAAACAACAATACTTTTCATTGTGGATAAGGATAATTAAATTAATGCCACGGCAACCGAAATGAGAAACGATAAAAATTTATTTCTTTATAATTTTTTTATTTTATAAATGTATTTTGATATAATTTTCCCTTAATACATAAATGAAGGTGGTATTTCTTAAATATAATATAATATAATATGTGATAGGGTCCATCGTTGTGATGATAATGGGTTCACTCGAAATAGGGGCATCAAGTATGCGATGATTAAATTAGATTAAAAATCTCACACAACCTTCCCCATAACGTTTTATTCATTAAATTTTAAATTTCCATGAATTAAAGTAATATCGTTGCCAGAAAAGATGAAGGGATGAAAAAAGTAATATCGTTACAGGTTTCGACTTAGCAAGCCATCTTCAGACGATTTAAATCTAAAATTTGTTAACATAGGGGTTATGTCATACCAAAGAAGAAGAGTACTTAAAATAATTTAAATTAATTTTTTTATCAACCAAATTTAATTAATTTTAATTTTAATCTGAAATTTAATCAATTAATTTTTCGTCAACCAAATTTAAATTAATTTTAATTTTAATTTTAATCTTAAATTTAAGCATTTAACAGTAAGTAGGTACTCTTCTTCATTGGTACGGCGCAACAATTGACAAATTATAATTTAAACACATAAAACTACCAAATTTAATTTTTATTTTATAAATTTTGCCATACTACTATAAAATATATTAAAGAAATGCGAGACGATATAAGGTCTATTTTATCACAATCTTACAAATGAACGGCTACCGGTTTCGCAGCTAAATTAACTGCATCTTCAGGCCTAAGATAATTAGATCTAATTATCTAACCGTATATCGTCTCGCATTTCTTTGATTATGTCATCACACAAGTCAATGGGTTACATCATAAAATATATTAATATAAAAATATTTAAAATTCGTTTCAATTTCATAATTTTCATAACATTATACTGACTTAATGTAATTTTTAATGATTCCATAAGTGAGTAGGTACAAATTGTTTATTCTCATATTAAGGGTTGTTTAAAGGGATAACCTGTTTTTAATGATTTGATGACTAGTGAACATAGGACTAACTTTTCAAAATGTCTGTAGGTGCTTAAGATTTTGGTGTCTACTGATATCCTTTAATACGAATACATAAATATTAACACTTAATAATATACCTATATATAAACTTAATAGTTCTTGTAATTAGTGTGGCAAGATATTATTGCAGAATACCCCCAAGTATATCTTTAAGTAATGTGTATATAGGATTTTATATTAACGCTCCATAGTCAACATTTCAACCAATTACAGAAACAAATGACTGTATTAATCAGGGGCGTCATTAGGGGGGGCAGGGTAGGGCAGTTGACCCCCCCCCCCCCCGAAATTACTGCTACCAAAAAAAGTACGTTAAACTTATAAAACTGACAATCACGCCCCTTTTTCAAAAAAAACTTCGCCTGCGCCGGGCAATTTTTTCCTTCTTACTATAGTTGCTCCCCCCTGTAAAATACTGAAATGACGCCGCTGGTATTAATACTTGCAATGGATTAAGGAGCCAACCATTTTATCCATTTAACTATACGTGATTGTGATGGATTGTTTTAATGGAGGTGAAGATCTTTATGTTTTAGTAATTTCGTGATATAAGTACTATAGTACTTTCGTATAAATAGATCAAATTGTATAAACAAAAAATTGTAATGTACGGTTGGATTTAAATTCACAAAAGAAAGACCTTTAACCTTTCAGTGAACAAAGATCGAGAAAGTAAAACCGTGGAAAACTCTTGTGCAACGAAAAACCATCATCGCTAAAATCCTCGATGTACTTTATAGCAACGATACTATTGCACAAACGATACAGCCAATTGTAAAATGCGCGAGTATTTGTAGAAGTCAAATTAGTTAAACTGCCGAATTTGTTGACGTTTCGAAAAATCCTTACTTGCCTTATAAAAAAATTGGGAAATGACAGGCCGAATGATAGCCGTTATACCCGATGATAACCAATACTTTCTATCCATTAACTAAACATATAAAATTAAATGAGCATGTTCAAACCTCCACATTTTGAAATCTCACAAACAACAGTAAATCACGTTGATATAATTTATAACAAGCGTCCAGGAAGGCGTCCTTAAAAAATTGTATAAACTAAAATACCTGAAAGATTTGTGACACTAGCGTAGGTACATTAATCAATCTACTTTAAGATAGAACAAAAGATTATGAAAACGCTAGAGTTCCATTTAAAAAAAACGTAAATAACACGGAAGGAAAAATTAGAAGAAGGCGGTTCAGAAAGAAAATTGGAAAGTCATGTTTATGGCACCTTCGACGTTTTAACTTCTTACCTAAAGATTTCTTCAATTTCTTGCTTCCGTCTGCGATTCACGAAAATCGTTTTTGCTTAGAAGCTTTTCTATTTTTATTTCATTCATATTTTTCTCCTATTTACGGAAACATTAGATAAAAGTCACTATAAATTTCGGATTATTCCCATTAATACGGATAGGTTTTTTTTTCGTAATTTATTTTCTAATTTATCACAAGAATTCACGTCAAGGTAGATGTGAGCTTAAAAAATATGATGTAGATATACATGCAAATTTATTTATTTCTCTTATTTATGTGCACAGATAACGAAGGGAAGGAGCGATAACAATCAGAATATAAATTGCAAATAAAACAAAAGAAGTAGAAAGCTAATTGGGTTGTTTCCCATATTTTTGGCGATTAACATCCCTAATTTTATAGGTCAACGCGTGTGCAATAAAACAACATGATAGTAAGTAGACGTCCCTTTAAAAATACTTAAAGAGTGTACGCCGACAATAATTTAAAAATTAAGTGCCACTAAAATTTAACACACAAGTGCTTTTAATTACGAAAAAGTGGGAAAAAATTGTTGCTATCGTGTCGTGTAATGTCTTCATTATCGCGAGCACAAAGTTGGCCTTTATTATCTGGTGCAGCAGCCGCGGAAGATCTACGTCCTGTAACACAGAAAACAACACAAGTACAAGCGCGACGCTTCCTTTGTCGACATTATTATCCTGAAGGTGGATGGGGATGGATAATATCCGTATGTGCGATGATTGTACATATTTTAAATCACGGTGTACAATTATCCTGTTCGCAATTGGTTACACCGGCTTCAAAAAAATATCATATAGAACCAGTACATCCTGCAGGTACGTCTATAATTATAAGTTTTATGCGATTGTGCTGACGTTTCGTCACTGTTTATGTGGACTTATTTTAAATTTATTATGCCATATAAGAAATCTTATCTTACCAAAGTCGTTTCCAATAAAACCCGGAAGTGATTGTACATCAATTACTTCCCAAAGTAATTATTCTAAATTTTATGCAAATCAATTCATAAACATAAAGATTCTGGAGTCTTGTTAGGCCGGTGGTTTTAGGATACGATCCTGAATTAAATAACGTAACTTATTGGTACGGTTATTCTGTTATCCTGAACACAATTGCACACAATTATTCAGAGTCTCTGTCATCCTGATCCTCTATAAGCATGTTGATGTTCTGATCCTCTACAACTTCCACACATTAAGCTGCAAGTGGACGCGAACGCCTGCACTCAGAACGAACTTTACAGCTGCAGGATATTAGCTTCAGTAGGTTGTCTGAAGCAGGTGGCAGATTTAAATAGATCTGAAGTAATCATTTTAGAGAATATTTCCAGCTTCATTCCTTCGGTCTGAAATTAATATCGAGCCATTTTTGAATCTACAAGAAGGACGGAATTTGGTAGAGATTCTGTACTTGAACTCGGAAACCATTCTATACATCATATTCATAACAGCACTAACCTGCAATCATTATAAGGTCGAAGGAAGCGTTGTTTTTAACGTCACAAAATGGCGGCAGACTTGGCACCGTCACTATGTCCTGGTTATTAAGAATGACCCTTAGCTATAATTGACTGTCTCAATTTCACCACTACTTTTTATGGTCGTAGGTCTGCAGGAGCTTTTTCTAAATGAGTAAAATCGCAAGTTTTTGGGAAATAGTGAGCGAATCATTATCAATTCAGTAAAAAAATTGGCTTCCATATTTACCTATAAAGGTTTATCAAATCGCAATGGATTTTTCAAAATTTTATCACCGATGCACACTGTTGAAAAGAGTGACTTTTAGACAAATTGCAATATACCACAACTTATCATAAAAATAAAAGCCAAGCAGCAACGCTCTGGTTTCGGGTACTTTGCCAAACACTTTCAAAATTTGGACGAAATTATTTTTAGGTATTTTTTTACAAACCTTTATTGTAGTTTCACACCAAGACATATTGATGCCTGTTAGTGCCTCAATTTATGTGATACATTGAAATATTGGCGCCACATTTGAAAATACCTTATCGGTATAGAGTTAGTTGTGTTAACGGCCGGAACTCACACGTATGGTAACCTCGGAAATCCAATCAAGTTTTCCAGTACGTCCCTGATTCGCCGAAGGTAAATGTGTGATGTGAACTCGTGCGTGGTGATCTTGTATGCTTTTTCATGTTTGCCACGGAAGCGATTACATACATGGTACATATTTGTACGTGTTTCCTCGAACTGAAGGCATTGAAAGAGAAAAAGAGTGAATGGGATTGTCTAGACGGACGGAGCGCCAATACATATGTTTTAGATTTTGATCGAGAAAGTAGATTTTAAGTATATGTTTTGAGTCCTCAGAACAATATATGAATTTAACAACGTAACGTTTCGGAACGTTTCCTTTCTTATCACTTCAAAAATTCATCCCCCTTCTCCTATGGGAAATGAATATAGCGCCAATAGTTTTTCATCAACTATGTATAACATTTCAAAAAATAAAAAATTCTTGTAGCAGTGTATGCATGTATCTCTAATTTTATAATTTTCTTTGCTATAATCATTACTGAAATTCGGTTAACTTTCCTGTTTCGTTTTCAAGGACAATCTTTTCTGGTAGTTGCTAATTTTTATAATTGTGATAATAATTTATTAGTAGCAAAGAAAATTATAAAATTAGAGATAAGTACATGCATCACCGGCGCTTAGAGAGAGAACCGTAACATTCTAATGGATTGACAGCCACACGCTCGCTGTTTGTAGCCAAAGCGGCGGTGTAAAAACTTCAATTAATTAAAAATTGTTTTGCAAAAACGTGACACAATTTTGGTTTCTAAATGAGTCTCATTTTATTATTCATAGGTATTACAACGAAGACGTTCGTGTAAGTCTAATGCTCCTACGACCTACCATTCCCGAGAATGCAATGTGCTACAATATCGTCTGTAGCGTCTATAAAAATCAAATTTTGATCATACCATTTTACAATCATATTAACAAAGGTTGAATCTACAACATAGGTACCAAAATTTCGTTCCATTTGAGCGAGTAGTTTTGTTTTTATGTAACTCTAAACTTAGCTAGCGTGTCGCAAACCCCGAAAACGGGCACTTTTGCATCGTTCGGCCGTAGAAATGGCCCTTAAAATGCATTTAAAAAAAAAGTTATTACCTCTAAATAACGTAGAAATAAATAGGCTTTAATTTGATACCAAGCTCATTCGAATCAGCCCAATGGTTATTTTTTTATTCAGCTTCAAACTCGAGTATATATACTTTTTGCGCCGACAGTAGTTTGCGCCCCTGTTGGGCTGATTTTAATGAGAAGCTTGTTTTACCGATGAAGTTTTTTTATAAGCCTTAGTTTTAAATTTCATCAAAATCACCCTAATAGTTTAGGCTTCGCAGCCATCACGTTACGCACCCACAGACAAACATTTTTCAAAGATGGTGGTTTTAGACTCAGGAGGACCTAAAACGTCAAAATTCATCAAAATATCGAGTTCGATTTTTTTCGATTCGCTATGTACATACCTATATAACAATACACCTGTGTATATGCACGAGAAAGTAAAAATCATCAAATAACTTTTCTGGATCTACATCGAGCTGTTAGAACCAACTTTGTCGAATCAAAAATTATTCAATTCCTAACAAAAAACAGTTTCCTGTAGAGCTTTTCAGGCAGAGTAGGAGCTTTCCATCAGCGTTATTGAAGAAGTAGGTCCCAATGGTGCCATACAGTGTGGCATTTTTTTATTTACGAAGCCATTCAACTAAACCACTAAAAGTAATTTTTTTCCATGAAACAATGAATCAGTTGCCAATCTGCTCCAAAGCCCAATCAGTATCTAGTATTTTTACATTATTTGATTAACAATTAATTAGTTCCTTGAATTTTATATGCCCTCACTATCCTCATAGAGTTGAAGTTTTTGGAACGGTGTGCAATGGGTTGATTTGGATTGCCACTCTCACTTTGATTCAGAGCATGGATATTTTCAGGAATGCACGTTCATTTTTAATATGTAGATTTCTTTACATCGCAAACGCTACCAGTTGACTCAAATTAATTATTAGATTAAGCTTTGTACGTACGTCAAAGTCAAAACCAGTCATTTTTGGCAGTTCGTACATTTCAAAGAAAGATTATTCGACTGCATATTATAAAGAAAAATCAAGGAACCGTTAAAGTAGTCTAACATAATGCATTTGTAAGTTATCCACTTTAACCACATGTAATAGTGATGATCTTAATATTGTATTACATACTTCTACAATGTAATCGATGTTTCCAACCATCTATACAAAAAAAAAACACAAAGGAGCAAAGAGGTCGTGTTTAGTTAAACATTAAATTAGGAAATGAAATTGTAGAAAGTGAACACTACATTTTCTCAACAATGGGATTTATGCAACTCTTTTAGCTATAAAAATACATTTATATTCAAGTCGGGAATAAACATATACTACTGGCGATTCAAAATTACCTCAAATCTCTTGTACACTATCCGAATTTCTAATAAAAATCGTATCACAATTTATTATACCAAACTTAGACACTTGACGTTATCGGCTGAACTCTTACAAATTAATACAATTTGTGTAACAAACAGAAACAATGGAAACATGTCAAAAATACCAGCTCATTTATTAACGTAGGATTATCTTTTGTCAGACTAACACAAACACACTTCCTTAAAAAGAAGCTTAATCAAAAATCTTTCACAAGTATAAATGGCCATCAACATTTTCGGGAAGTATTACTACAATATAGTCTAAATTTTAACCTACACAGCGAAAGCGAAATTGCCAGTATTAAAAGTTTTTCTTTTCCTTTTTTTCGTTGCCTCGACGTAAAACCGACATAAAATTTTTAGGTTAAGCATTCTCGCAACTCATTAATTGAAAAATACGACCAATGTCAACTTTCGTTAGACTGCAATGTCCTAAAAACAAAATTTTCCATCAATCATGACAAACACACTCATATACAAGTTTACGATCGAAATTAAACGGCGAGACAGACAAATGTGGTCGAAATTTATTTGTTTCAGCGGTTGATCCTTTATCTGCCCAGTAAATATAGTAGCTCTAAAAAACAGGTGTCTGGGCGCTGTATTGAATGTGATTGTATAAATTTTCTATTATTGACATAGAGGGTGAGTGTAAAAAGCGAGAATGATTTTCATTTCAATCTTAAAAGTGGCGAAAAGCATAACTTTTGGGATATAAGATTCTTAAGAATAAATTCCAACTTTCTTTCAGAATAATAACTTTGATCTTATTGGTTTATAGTTTTCCGTCGTTTTTTAGAAAGGGCGGACACAACTGTAAGTTGATCTTTTTCTTTAATGAATGATAACACCATCTACTCTTTTTTTTGTTTCTATGTAAGATAAATTAATTTTTTACAACTGTGCAACTATGTACACTACACCACCAATACTTAATTAAAATTAATATTTTTGTGATCGGATACCTTAATAAGCAAAAACCTCCTTATTATATTCAGTTAAAGGCTCTACCGATGAACTTAACCTGGCTAATACGTTGTAATGCGATGCCAATTAACTTGCAGTCAAAATCTGTACGTGTTTACGTCAATAAACGTATTAACGAACTTGTCTGACTTTCCCTTTATCATCTTTTTATTCAATTTTATA
The DNA here is from genome assembly GCA_036250285.1 of Pyrocoelia pectoralis. NCBI lineage: Eukaryota > Metazoa > Arthropoda > Insecta > Coleoptera > Lampyridae > Pyrocoelia > Pyrocoelia pectoralis. The sequence goes on along the minus strand of CM070074.1, from coordinate 86,810,117 downwards.
AATATGTGATAGCAGAACAATAAATTAAGTTCAACCGTACGGAAAATTATAAAGTGATTTGGAGGCCCCCTGAATTCCAATTGAAAAACAAAGAATTTTTTCGTATTCACAATTAAAATGAAATTACATCAGCATGATTTTGCATATTAAAAAAGGAAACACGAAAGACGGAACCTAAAAAACCATTTCATGCACACATTTTTAAGTATTAAAATACAGTAATTGTGCGCCTTCTATGCTAAAACAAAGGATGTGCTTCAAGGATGCTCCAAAACTAGGATGTAATGCATTATAAATAGGAAATGAAGTAACGAAAGGCGTAGATTTTGTAAATTATACAAATGGAGAAATCAATTATTTATGTATTTTGTTTTGTAGTAAAATCACATTTCAAACATTATATGCATGATACATAAGCAAGCACTACCTAACTTTTTAGAATAATCTTGTATTATGCAAGCGCGAACGCACAAAAAAATGTTTGAACATTTCCAAATCGGGGCGCTGTCTCACACACATCATAAAATTTAGACGTGTAAATAACTGTTGCTATTTTATCACCATTTTTCACGTCAAAACAAGCTTTTACGTTGTCCCTTGTAAAGATTGCTGTCAACAACAAATGCGTATTGAGTACAAGGGAAAAGATGTTTTCCCCTGAAGTATCTGAAACTTTTTTCAAATATAAGAACATAAAAACGCGTGTGTGAAAATCAATTCAATGTGGTATTTCGAATTCTCTCAAGCATTAAAAAAGAAGTAAAAACTTTGTTCAACTCAAAGATTTACAGAAAGGAAAGGAAAGCAACTTTATTCCTTCCCAATGAATAAACTCAGATTTATTCGTAGATATTTAAAGTAAACATTCCTTCAGTTCAAAATGTACCTAACGGCGCTGTTAATTACATTGAGCGTGTAATTATTATGCAAATCATTCTAAAAAAAACTGTAATTAGTAGATAATCAAAGTACGCCATCACATAACGTCATCTAAGGAATGATCGAATAAGGAGTATTTATGTACGAAGTCCTGGTGTTTCAATGAAGAGTCCATTTAAAATTCTCGTTATTAGAAAAGCGCTTTGTCATTCGGCATTTTCTTGTACAGAACAAAGACGACCATTTATGGCACCTATTTCACTGAAGCGTTTATACCTAATTTGAAATTATAAATCCGGTTAATTGAATTCTTCTCTTTCAAGTCTAACGTTCTTATATCAGCGTTGCTTATTTTATCGTATATTAAAAAAATTAACAATCCATTTAGTATTTATCTTATTAAGTGGTCAGAGAAAAAGCAAATGGCGAACTAGAAAAAGTTGCTAATGACATTTCTAGATGGATATATCTATTTTTATATGGTCATCTCAGTCTCTACGGAAATTGTTGCATTACGATTTTTAGGTGTATTGGGTTGAAATTATACAGATTCTGTCGCCCATCTTTAAATGTAAAATTAAATGGCATTTCGTTGAGGTGATTATTCATTTAGTTCAGTACAGTTTCATCAATTGATGATGATATTCTTTCCTTCAGAAGCTTTATATCATCTTTTCAGAATTCAGAAAATGGAAAGCAAGGTACATAATTTTTGCAAAACACTTAAACCTCTAAAATAATTAAGGGAGGAAATAATAGGACATTAAAAGTATTATTAGTATTGTAATCCCTATGCTTAGCGATCTAAATTGCCACACAATACCTTTTAGAGGAATTATTATTAATACAGCAGCTGCTTGGAACTGCTTGTGATTAGTTGAAATTCGAATTGAAAAATTATAAAAAAAGGTTATTTTTTCACATTTGATATTTTTTTGAAATTGAACAAAGTCGTTCTTATTGCTCAAAGAGGGATGTAGTATTTGGGCATTACATGAAAGCAAATCCAAAAGAAAAAGGTTATCGTTTATAGGTATCAAATTTACTTTTTTGCATAATAAAAAGTTAATCAATTTTCTCTCTCTGTCTGATTTTGAGATTTGGCTGGGAGCTATACTGATGTAACAGTAAAATTATTAGGCCACTGTTTAGTAAATGCGAAATTTGTAACGACCATAATGTTATGTAAAGTTTAGGTCGATGAAAACATTGAGTTGGAGTTCTCATAAATGCTACCTCACGTTTTGAAATAATATTATCCCCGTTACTGTCAGAATCTGAAAAGCAATTCAAATAAAAGTAGGGATTTGCTTGTTTGTTACCTTCGACTCTTCACTTTTCGGAAGACTAACCCAAAGAGATATTTTTGTGACGGACTTTTTCCCCTTCTTTTCCTTTGATCGCACCTTATGCGTTTTTGTTCGAGCTCTGGATCTTTTGTATACCTATTTCTTACGGTTCCACATTCTTATTATACACTGTGTCCAAGATAAGGAGGGCCACTATGGGGATTTCGGAAACGGTAAGAGATAGAGTTTCGGTTAAATGGGAGAAAAGTTGGGCAATTTTGAGTTTAGTACAATGAAATTTTTAAACTTACGAAATTCCGAACCGTTCCGAAGTTATGCGACAAAAAGCGAATTTTCAGGATTTCGTTTTTGACAAATTGTTACTTTGTCGTTGATGTTAACTGAAAAGTAAAAGGACCTTCTACAGGTACTTTTTAACGTTCTTTAACATGGCATACAGCAAATTGGAATCCGACGTTTCGTTTTCGAGTAACCATCATCAACTTTATTTTTTAAATACGGTCCTGATTTTTTTATGCATAATATTAGAAGAGCTTTTTATTCTGCATTCAAGCATGTATCACACTTTATGGTTTAATTGCGATTTTATACTTATTTTACTATTGTACTTAAATTTACTAGATTCTACTTTGGAAGATGCTCTTGATATTTTACCCTAAGCCGTAGTACGCAATTGTTGGTTTCAGCAGCATGGTGCACTTGCGCACAATTCACGGGTGGTTAAGGATTACCTTTCAAATAGGTTTGCCGAAAGAGTTTTAAGCGCCAATTCTGAAACGCCCTGGCCAACTCGTTCTTCCGAAATAACCCCGCTGGATTTTTTTCTTTGGGGGTACGTAAGAAATTATGTTTACAAAGATACCTTTGGAATAGAAGAAGAACTCCGAAAGCTTGTACTTAACCGATTCCAAACTGTAACACCTACAATGTTAAAGAATGCTTTGGAATCTACAGTTAGAAGATGCTATTGACGATTGGAGAACTAAGGAGGGCTTTGCGAGCATTTATTATAATTTTTTTCTAATTATTGGTATGTGTCATGTTTAAATTTTCGTTTCATAAAATGTTTTCTGTTCATTTATGACGTGTTAGTTGATTGTTTGTAATTATGTACACTTGGTTATAAAATTTGTGTTCAAAATTGAAAATTCTGTGTCATTTCATTAATTTGATGAGGAAAGCACAGTTAGCAAAAGTCCATTTATAAATAAAATTCAGTTTGAATGTTATTGAGGAAGGATACAGGTTCGTACTTAGGATTTTTTCCGCTAATCGTAAAGTAAGTATAAAATCGCAATAAAACCATAAAGTGTGATACATGCTTGAATGCAGAATAAAAAGCTCTTCTAATATTATGCATAAAAAAATCAGGACCGTATTTAAAAAAATAAAGTTGATGATGGTTACTCGAAAACGAAACGTCGGATTCCAATTTGCTGTATGCCATGTTAAAGAACGTTAAAAAGTACCTGTAGAAGGTCCTTTTACTTTTCAGTTAACATCAACGACAAAGTAACAATTTGTCAAAAACGAAATCCTGAAAATTCGCTTTTTGTCGCATAACTTCGGAACGGTTCGGAATTTCGTAAGTTTAAAAATTTCATTGTACTAAACTCAAAATTGCCCAACTTTTCTCCCATTTAACCGAAACTCTATCTCTTACCGTTTCCGAAATCCCCATAGTGGCCCTCCTTATCTTGGACACAGTGTATACGCTTATTCTACCCAAGTTGTCCGATTCATCGATATGATGTGTTTTTAGTGGTTGGGGGGGGGATGTTCCTTGTTCTTCTAAATTACGTGGGAGTGTAATTCTAAACAAACTTGAGAGTGCAGTCGGCGTCAAACGTTTTTCGGAAAATTAAGCGAAGCACAAGTGTATGCTGTTCAAATACGCATATGACCCTAATGCCCATTGTAAATTAGAACTGTAGTTCGATTTGGCAAATTTTGATTTTTTTGTATTTTCCTAATATAGGAAATAATAACATCTTGAAACCGCTGAAGGAAAACTAGCTGTTCCATCTGCTTAATGTCACTAGCAGCTGAATGTAAAGTGTCGGGCTACTCAGGAGGTTTTAGTGATATAGTGAGATTGCGTTGTACATATAAATCCTTGATCTCTGTTCGCAAGGTCTACCTCTCCCGAATAAAATTTTTGGTGGCTACTCTTAACTCAGTAGACTTTTTCAGTTTGTGACCTAGTAGTTATAAGCATTTTGTAAAAGTCCTTGCATATCCAAATGTCTTCTAATTCTTGTATCTCGCACATTAGTTCTATTGACACGAAATGGCGATATTTTGCTACTCGGAATGTACATTTTTTGTTCTATGTATCATTTACTGTACGAAGATCTTATATTACAAAGTGAGTTTTTTATTTTTCTGTGGGAGTTTCGGAAATTAGAACAAATGGAGAAGAAATGTAATACCAATTGCTGTCAAAACTCTGAGAGAGTGGGTTGTATAGCATTTTTTAAAATTTTTGTTTTCAGAAGTCTGAAGAGAATGGAAAGGGATGCTTAATCTCTGCGTAAAAGAATTAAAAAAGCTTACGAGTCTGTTTATGCTTTTGAAATATAACACAAAGTTTTTACAATGAAACAACCTTTTTCTTTGCTTGAATTCGAACAGGGATTAATTAATAACGAGATTCACGAATACAATGGGTATACTAAGTAAGTATTGTATATTTGGCAATATTGCAGTTTCTAAATGCCTCTAACTTTGCCAATTTTGACATTATACCTAATATATAGGACGTTCCATTTAAGTAAACCCAAGTTTTTCTCATATCTGAAATCTAAAAGACGACTTAGAAAATGTTCGCTTTAGAAATGTGTTTTCCTTTGTATTATTGTTGAGCTTGAGAAATTCAGAAAAATTCATGCCAATTTGTTTTTCCTACTTTTATTTCTTGTCCCATGTTCCATCTCTATCGTACACCTTTTTTACAAAACCCTCAAACTCTTTCCACTACGTTAACTCCTTGTCAGTCACAACAATTAAATTTCTTTTCGCTTCCCTATATAGGACCCTCCTTATGCTTCTTCAAGAATCTTTTCGCCCAAAGACAATCTAAAAAGTCGCCTTGATCCTGCTGACGTTTAAAGAGGTTTTCCAGTGTGTGACTTTCTGGTCCTTGGTTCTACCCATTTGTCACTTCCCATAATCTTACTTCACCTCCATTTTTACCACATCTCCCGGTGGTATATGCTACATTACACACTTTCTTTTATTTTTTTCGTTTTCTACGTCTAAAGGTTTAATTTGACTTGGCGAACTTTTTGATCAAATTATTTTTACATAATATATTATTTTTAAATCTTTCTTCAACTAATTAATACCCTCATTAACCAAACTATCATTTATCGTTTCACTTTAATCATTTTCCCATCTAGTCAACAAGGGGGTGGTTTCGTGAGTTTCATTTTAGCTTAAAGAAAATTGAAGTAAATACAGTCCTGCTTGCTATAAGTGAGAATCACCTGTAAAATTGGTTGTGTCTTAGCTACAATGTCGGTTGAAACTGTGTTGAAATACTTCAAAAAATATATAATTCCAATGTTTTGTCATGCCACCATTGTTCATTTTCATTTAATTACAAGTGACTTAAAATAAGGGATAATTATACTTAAAAAAACACAGATTGTTTATCAAATGCATCGGTGTAATAAATATTAATGCGAGACAGCAGTATAAGTGGTTATACTGCTGGGAAAAACTTAATGTAATAGTTATTTTACACAAATAAATGAAGTATAAGAACTATTTTCTCCCTAAAAGAGTAATTTTATACATAATTCATTTATTATTTGACACAGGTATTTCAATTTGCACTCCTCTAACACCATTAGTGCAATTATGGAGACAAACGTAGAATACTAATTTAGTATACATGTAACGTAAGAGATAGTCGTCTTAGCTATAATTATACATCGCATTAATTTAGTCGACAAAAAATAAATTCCTTGTAAGGATGTAACATTTCAAACAAAATTTAATGAATTCACTTAGCTATACGTGCGTGCTTTTTATATAAGGCAAATGGGAAGGTTAGGAACTGTTTCATAATTACAATTAAAAATGGCTAAAAGCTGTTATTAAGTTCATAATATTATTTGAATGGGTCCTGTATCAATAACATATACAGGGTGTCTCACGGTGACGGTCGGTTAGAAGTATATCAACAACTGTAAAAGCTAGAAGTTTGAAATTTTGCACATGCGACATGGAGTGTTTAATCTATTAAATAAAAATATTTTCCAAATGGCAGCACTTCCGGAAACACCGGAAGTGAGCATCAACTTCTTTATTTTAAATACAAACCAGGCAATTTTTTTTCACATTTTGATGTGTCATAAAATGTTTAGTAAGTATGCTTAAAATAATCGGCGTATCAATTTTGATTGTTGAGAAAAAATTTTTTTTCCACTGAAAAATGTCAAAATCTTGTTTAGGAAATAAAATTGATAGTCGAAAGTGGTAAAAGTTAGGGAAATGGGATTTTAGGTTCTCAATGTCAAAAGATTGGGACACAATTGTCTGTCATGGATAATAAAAAATTGCCCGCGGTTACGTATCTATTTGACGTTATTTCCAAACTTAAGAAAAACTTTAAAAAGTCTCTTTTTTTAAATGGAATGCCTATTTAATTATCAGCCTATTCGATGCAGAAATAAATTTCCTTTAAATTGATATACCATGTTCCTATACCTAAAATCAATGATTACAGAGTTATTTACATTTTTCTAATTAAATTTATAATTACATACTTTACAAAACATGGTTGGCTTTGAAAATTTTCAAAAAAATTTTATTCAATTGTTTCTTATGATGACAGTTGTCAGTTAGCTATCAGTTTGAAAGTTTACGCTACATTTACGTTTGTTATCAGTGTTATCTGTTTGAATTTTGATTTTTGCGCTTAATATTTGTTTTTAATTGGGAAATATGGAATACACAAACGCTGATATTCTAAATTTGTTTTACATTCATGGCGAGTCTGCTCGTATTACTTTTCGGACCCGCAGAACCTTTAACTATTGAATAAAGAATCACTCAACACTTTAACGAAAGATATCCGCATTTACCTACAATGACAGAACGAAAAATCAGGATGATTGAAAAGAATTTTCTAAATTTGGGCGAAGTAAATGCCCCACGATGTTTGGCAAAGCCAATTGTCCCCAATGACGCTGCAGAAACCAATGTATTGGGATATTTTAATGTTTTCCCTCAAAGTTCTGTTCGTTCGACGGAAAGAGACCTTGGATAGTCAAGAAGGTGCATAGATAGAATTTTAAATAATCATAAAAGCATAAGAAACATTTGAGTAAAAATTTGTTGAACATTTTCAAAGCCAACCATGTTTTGTAAAGTATGTAATTATAAATTTAATTAGAAAAATGTAAATAACTCTGTAATCATTGATTTTAGGTACAGAAACATGTTATATCAATTTAAAGGAAATTTATTTCTGCATCGAATAGGCTGATAATTAAATAGGCATTCCATTTAAAAAAAGAGACTTTTTAAACTTTTTCTTAAGTCTGGAAATAACGTCAAATAGATACGTAACCGCGGGCAATTTTTTATTATCCATGACAGACAATTGTGTCCCAATCTTTTGACATTGAGAACCTAAAATCCCATTTCCCTAACTTTTACCACTTTCGACTATCAATTTTATTTCCGAAACAAGATTTTGACATTTTTCAGTGAAAAAAAATTTCTTTCTCAACAATCAAAATTGATACGCCGATTATTTTAAGCATACTTACTAAACATTTTATGACACATCAGAATGTGAAAAAAATTGCCTGGTTTGTATTTAAAATAAAGAAGTTGATGCTCACTTCCGGTATTTCCGGAAGTGCTGCCATTTGGAAAATATTTTTATTTAATAGATTAAATACTCCATGTCGCATTTGCAAAATTTCAAATTTCTAGTTTTTACAGTTGTTGATATACTTCTAACCGACGGTCACCGTGAGACACCCTCTATGTTAAGATAATAATTAATGATACAAGGTAAGCTTGAAACAATTTGTGCCCATATCTTAATCTTTCCTTTAAACATACATCCTTAGGGGGGATAAATGTAGTTAATAGCAAACAATTGGGCAATAATACGAAAATGCCCAGTCGCTTGGAAAGGAGTCGTTGTCGTGACGATCTTGAAGGAAGGCAAAGACCCCGTCCCACCTTCCAGCTGCAGGCCCATCAGTCTAACCCGTTGTTTTGGCAATATCCTGGAAAAAATGGGATGTAACAGGATAATGCGGCAACTGGAAGCTTACCACCACCTCGCCGAACACCAAGCAGGCTTTAGAAGACATAGGTCGACTCTAGATCAGCTCGTCTATATGGAGGGAGCAGTTCTAGATGCTTTTTAAAATATACGACGGGCTTCCGGTTTTCCTCACAGAAAACTCCCTATTGTACGTAAAAGAGACTCCTATCGCCTGCAAATAGAAGTTAGGTTTATAGTACTTACCTTCTATTCTAAACCAACATGGAAAGCCCACATGACACACCTAATCCAAAGATGCAAGCGGGGGCTAAATGTATTGAGATTAGGGATTAGAGACTAGATGCGGAGAGGAGTCGGCGATGTTGCTCGACATCTACCATGATCCTCAACAAAATCGATTATGTGCTTCTCTGCTCGTAAGTCAACGCTCGCACTGCTGGGCGCAGTTCAGAATTTGCCCACAATATCTCAGAGATACTACCCACAAATAAATTAAATGCCTGAAATGTTTAGGAGCGTACGATATAATTTAGTTCGAAAAGACGAAGACGCGTCAATACGCTAAACGACAAAAGAAAGAAAATATTTAAAACGTAAATGTTTTATATAGTTATACAATATTTGAAAACATCAATTCCTGAATATTTTCCTAAAAATATGCAAAAAGACGACAATTTATTTTTGGGGGACATCTTATAGGCTAGTTTTCTATTAAATTACACCAATTCTCTAGCAGGACTAGATACGACCCCTAAAATTTGAATAGGGGTGGCCCCATTTTAAATTCTGTTCATTTACATTTTTAAAAATAGTACTTTTATTGAAATCAAGCAAAAACCGTGCAAAAACGTTCTGCAATAAAATATAAAAAATTGATAACAAGTAGTTTTCGTTTATTAACTATTCTGTTGTCCACTCTCATCAACGCATCTCTAACGTTTTGGAAAACTTGTACCTGAATATTTGTACACGCAGCTATTCATCTCATCAAATTATTCAAATCTTGAGACTGTGTTTTGTAAACAACCTATTTGAAATCCCCCATAAAGACCGGCGGTTCGTGACAAATTTTCAGACGTGATTATAGTCAGTACGCCTTTTGGAGGTTATTACGATATACAGCTTATTATGATAATAGTTAAATGATAAATGGAAGCGTCATACCGGGTTCTTCACAAATTCTTCAAAAACACGGAAAAAGTATTTTTTTTTTTAATAAAATATATCTACCAGTGTCGGGCATATGGACTCACGTGACCGGTATGCCTATGGCTTTGCCAGTAGTTCTTTACTTGAATCAAATAGTATCTTTGCTTGAATTTCATTTTGGATCACGCGGCAGCCCCAGTAAAATCGTATATAAAAGCTTATTTGGCAACCAAACATTAATACGTGAAGAACCCGGTATGACGCTTTAATTTATCATTTAGCATCATAATAACACAGAATCTGTGATAATAATACGCATATCCTCCAAAAGGCATATTATACTGACTAAAATCACGTCTGAAAATCTGTCACGAATCCCCGCTCTAGGAAGAAATCGAGAAAGTAATGCGGCAAAGCTCCATTTTATTGGAAATGAATATAAAATCTTGCAAAATTTTATGAATTGTATCAATTTAATTATTCACATTAGTGGTCATTACGGGGTGATTAATGAATAAGACTCAAATAATGGAATTTCCAAGAATATCACCCCAACCGTTCACTTTCTCTTTCGCTGGATACTGTGGGTTACTATCTCCACAATATCGCTGATCTCCATCGCTTCTGTATCAGCAATTTTGTTTTTTGTAAAAAAAATACATTTATCGCTAAAGTAAATATGCAAAATATTTTGGTGTGCATTTATAAAATTCACCGTTGTTTCACAACATTTAATTCTTCTGTCGAAATCGTTGTCATAAAGCTGTTGAAGAATTTGCAAGTTGTGTGTAAATTAAATTTACTCCAGAATTCACTTTCAAAGAATGTTCGTAGAAACTCGACAATAAATCAGAAGTAAGGGATTTTTCCGGAAATCACTTTCCTGCGCAGGAAAATTGAATTTTCCGGATAGTATAAACTATAAAGTACCTATAGTTACCAACAAAATTGACAAACTTGATTTATGTGGAATTTGTAAAAAAAATTTCTAAAATTTTTAAATTTCGTCTTTTTTGCGATTTCCGGAAAAATTTAATACAAAACACGTCAGTAATATTACCTACTTGACTGGGAGCTTTAAAATACTCGGCACATTTCAATTTAGCTCCTCTTCAATAATGTGAGATTTTCCTGACTTGATGTAAATAACTATTACTTAAATGCGTCATATAACTTTATTGTAACCATATAAAACAAAAAAGTTCCATGTTTCTCGTATGAGCGCATATCAGTACCTACCTAAACATCAGAACTATTTTTTCGTGCGTTTTCCAAAACGTATTAAGTATTTACAAGTTAATTGCTGGTCGATCCGTAAAATACGGTTTCTCTAGTAAGAGAATTCTTAAAAAACAGCATTGCATAGATACTAAGCTTACGATAATGTACAAAACTGAGGTTTTTGAATTGATTTCATGGGCTGAAATTTCATTTTCAGCGCCATCTACACAAGTACGGCTCAACTGTAGAAAATTATACGGTTTGTTTCATAGATACTGGAGCTCTTTACAGTTTTCGATAATACATTTCTGTAACTTCTGCTAATGCTACAATTTACTTTCTGTTAATGTTTGTAGATTTCTTTCGTAATTCTCACAATAGAACGGATGTTGCTACGTTTATGGAATTAAACAGAGTGTGCTATTGCTTGCGTACTTACCATAAGCATTTATATTTTTGTTTCTCTATTACCCACCTGCCTGTTCCTTAGTACAAACTGTGGCAAACTAATCCTTAGAACATTTTTCTACAAAAAAGATAATGTGATTCGAAAATGAATGCCCTTATTCTACACGTGTAGAATATTTAGCGCAGCGCTAAATATTGGACGCGACAAAGAGGCTGCCTCTTTGTCGCGTCCAAAATATTACAGCGCCTGTTTATACATTAGGCACTGTGTAGGGCCCGGACAAATCTGTAGTTTGACGTTTATTTATTTATTGGAAGCTTATAGGTTTGGCGCAATCAATGCTTTTAATATTTATTAATGAATGAAGGTGTAGTTCACTCACGACTTCACTTCATTTGAGTTCATATATACAATAGGTAGGTATAGTGCAGTTTATTCAATTGATTGGAATAGTTAGCCCTTTCTAGGAAAATCTTTAGGCGTTTTATGAGTTTTCGAATAAGTAGCAATTTTTATATAGAATCGCTTTTCTTGAAAATGACAAAATGGAGAATTTAAGTCGACAATGTTGTGGGTGGTGAGGGTGGGTGGCAATGAAAAAGCCGATGAGTTAGCCCGACTGGCCTCAAAACAACCGTTTTATAGTCCAGAGCCGGCTCTTCCACTTACAGTATCACCTGTCAGGGGCGTCGGCAAGGGGGGGCAAGAGGTGACCATGCCCCCCCCCCCCCCCCCTGGCGAACTCTAATAACCTCGCGGCTTGTTCTGTTTATGGACTACAAATGTGTTCATTTTTTTTATATACCTACACCTAAGTATATCGAAATAAATGTAATTAAAAAATAACTTACGACGCCCCTGTCACCTGTAAACAACTTAATAACTTAAGACACCCAAGCCCAACACAGGGCTAGGTGGAACTTGATGTTAGACTCCGCCACGCGAGATAGGCTTTCAGAGGATCATCTCGTAGCCTGGCGCGCTTCTGTACAAGGCTATCCAGAGGAAACCTGCAGCTACTTGTAGGTATACTTTCTGGACACTGTAAAGTTAACAAGCACATGGCTAAGATTAGAGCCGCTTCCCCGTGCAACATCCTCAGGTTTATCTCACGTGTGGGATGGCTTGAGTGAAGTTGAAGGGTCGAACGACTCTAATCAGGGAGGTAGCACAAAGGGCCCGAATAGATGGCCTAGGTAAAATCGCAGCCGATAGGGGTGTATGCATTTTTATAACATTATAACTACTTGAATCATGTGTATGTTACAACGAATTCTCATTTCTCTCTTCATATCATCAGTACAACCAAAAAAGTTTGTGATCTTCATTTTCATGAAAGTATGTTGCAATTTACCTCCGTCAATTTTTGAATTTCAAATACATTTTTTTTCGATTTATGAGTATAATGTACGTCAAACTGAAATTTAGAAGCCACATCAGAGAAGATGGCTTCATTTCTAGTAATCAGAGCACATTATCTTTTTAAACAAAGCGGTAACAAAGTATCCGAGTAGCATTTATCTTCTTCTTGATTTCTCTATATGTGACTGTGTGAACGGTGTCATCATCTACCTACTTACCTACTCTCGATTTCACGAATATTAACAGATTAGAGTTATGTACCTTCCTTAAAAACACAAAATTGGAGATTATTATTTGTATTTCTTTCAATTGTTCGTTTAAAAGAAACAGTTATCAAATACATACAAACATATTCAGTTGGAGAAGTCGCTTTATTGATTGAAATCTACAAGATACCTTACCAATCTAATTGGTTCTCTTGATATTTAGCCATATACCATTCTTACAGTCTGTCACCACCGTTTTGGGATCGATCTGAATTGGAATTTCAGTTAGGTTGTTGGTAGTAAACTCGAAATTTAGTAAAAGCTTAGCTATACATGATTTGGTCTCCGCCATACCAAATTTCATTCCTGAAATGTGAATGCTATATTAAGTTCGTTTACGATAAGTATAATTTACCAATGCACATTCGTGGACCAAACCCAAATGGTGTCCACGAACAAGGATGGCGGCTAGCAATATTTTCATCTGTAAACCTTTCCGGATCAAACTGTTCAGGGTTGGGATATATGGTGGGATCCATATGAATTCCATAAACTGGCACAAATACCGGGGTTCCCTTTTCTATGTGCAGGTTAGTACCTGGCACAGTGTACGGTTTAGTGCACTCTCTCATATGAACTGGAGGAGGTGCGTATTTACGCAATGTTTCTAAAATAAAATCGTTAACAAGTTATAGCGTCATTTCGACTTACCTTTCACACATCTCTCGATATAACTCATTTCATTCACTGCGTCATAACAAAACGATCCATTGAATTTAGCTAAAATTTCCAATACCTCCCGTCTTGCTTTGCTTTGCATCTCCACATTGATGGAAAGCTCGTATAAGCAGAATGATATTGTACATGCCGAAGTGTCATACCCAGCCATAAAAAACACAATGGATTGTGCGGTTACGTTTGTTTCGGTTAAAAGAGTCTTAGTGTTTCCATTATTTTTCAATGCTCCAACCTCCATGTCGTCTATTTGCACATTGTTTCTAATTTGAATGAGTAAGTGCATAAAATCCTTACGAATCACATTATTTTGTTCCCTAAATTTGATGTTTTCGGACACTACCTTAAGGAAAAAATCACCAACGTCCTTTCTAATCGATCGCACTCTGACACGAGAAAGGACATAGGGACTAAGACACGATAATAACCAAATCAAAGAATCTTTTAAAGAGGTACTGAAAAAACTCTTTGCGTAGTGCTCAAAATCTGAGTTTGGCTTCTTTAGACAGTTACAATCAATACCAAACGCACAAGATCCAATAACATCAATAGAAAATTTATCTATCAAGCCACGAATTTCTACCCCTTCGTTTCCAGTTACCTTCAGAATCTCGACAAGTTCGTCTAAATACCGTACGATAATTGGAAACATCATTTTAGTTTTAGCGGATGTAAACGCGGGTGATAATTTAACGCGTAATTTCTTCCACTTTTCTCCTTTCATTGATCCCATATGTTCACTAAGTGGATCCGATTCATGATTGTGAAAAAGACGATCTGTAAAGTGCTCGAAATCATTTTTCAAGATCTGTTTTACTAGATCCAAGTCCGCGATCACCAAGCACGGTTTTGTTAAAAAGTAAAAACCGCTCATTTTTTCTGAGTTTCGCCGACACTCGTCGTAAATGTTTTTGAAAATATCGCGAACGGCACACTTTCGCGTTAGCAGCGATTTCGAGTGTCCGAAAATAAGGTTTGGTTTTGATGATACATATACACCTTTTCGTTCCCAGTAGGAATTGCACCGTTTGCAATAAAAGTAAATTAAAACTAATATTACCAAAGGGAATACTAAAAGGTACGTACTTAACTGTTCCATTACACTGTACGTGGAACGACTGCGTAAAAATTAATATTTAGACAATGACCAAACTAATGTTGTACAAAGGTCATGTTCTTATACTGATAATCGTTAAACTTTCGGTACTTACCTAATTGTATGTTTATATAGAAACAAATTGAATTCTAATGGTATTTCCAAATGAATACATTCAAATTTCGGTCTGAATTACTACGAGATAACGATGGCAATTACCTGTCACAAATTAGTGCCTAAGGTTATTTTGAAATTAGGAGTATTATTTGATCATGGATGCTCTAAAAGTCATTCAAACAGTAATCACTGCTGCTTGTATTGTAATACCGAGAAAATTTAACTAATAATGAAGATTTCAACATGCATCATCATCTTTTTTCATCTGAAATGGGTTATAAACGAAATGTGTCCAATTGTGCTCGGGGGTGCAACTCTGCGTCGTAAACAGCTCGAGTAGCATCCAATTCGCAACCTGTTAAGCTAGTACATTTGTTCGACTAGCTCCGCCTGTTTTGCACATGTGGTTTACCATGGTAAAATCCAGCGTTTTGTAGGATTTGTGTCAGTGCAATATACATTATAAGTTTGAATTCCTTTTCTGCTAGAGATTCAACTTTGGTTTTTTGTTTCTTTGGCCTCTTCGTTTTCGCCCTTCTTCCTTTGATCTTCATTGGACTTGGGCGTCTATTAGTATCATGGACTTGTCAAATACTTAGGTTTTGTCAAATTCTTCCGAAACCTAGATTTGAAGCTGCTTGAGTGCTCTTAATTGATTTAGCGTAGTTCGCAGTCGATGATTGTTGAGCAGGTTGGTGGTGTCACTGATCTGGACCAATCTCTCGAGGAAAACCAGCACTAATATAATTAATATAATTGTCCCAACACGTTAATGCTATTTCCAAGCTCCTGATTATCTGCTACCTTCATATTTTTGACAATGTGGCACGCTTTAACAAACTTCATGGTTACTGCAGCTTCTCTCAACAACTTTTTTAATTTCCTACACTGGCCATCTCATATACGATTTTTACTTTAACTGCTTGATTCAAGAAATCCTCAAATTTTCAATTGCTTGCAGTGCCCCCTGATTTCTACCTTCCCGCTTCTACTTCCTGATCGCCGGATTGGGTTGTGGGCGCTTCACCATCAATTAAATCGAATGGCTCCAATGACTGCACTTTGAAGTATTTGATGACTGTTCCGATTGTCTGCCGTACGATCTCGTTGAAAATGTACCTTCGTTACGCATCTCCGTAAATTTCGACTTTGAACGGTGTCTATTTGTTTGAGTCGGGTGTTTGCTTTGAGTATGTGGTCCAGGCGAATACTGCGTACGATGCGGGTTATTGTACATACGTTTTGTACCCTTCAACCTTTATACGTAGCCGGGTGTGTAGGATGGGCTACAACTATGGACCAACGTAAGGTGATTTGCCAATGTTGCTGATATGAGTGATAATTTGGATATTCCTAAGTGTCTATTGTGAACTGCAAAGGTGTCCTAGTAAGATGTAGGGCGCTCCAGTTCTGCGTTTCCTGTTATGTGAAAGGGGTGGAATTTGTATTAGTCGAGTAAACCAGGGAAGAAGGAGATCGACATGGATAAGAAATATCCGCCGTATGAAACTCAGATTCGCATCATCCTCAAACGATATTTTTATGTTCCTCTCTCATAGGAGGCAACCAGCGTTATGTCTGTCTCAGAAGGTTGAATTTGCACTACCTTAAGAGAAAGTCTGTTTGGTAGTAGGTATTTCCAGTTTGTGATAAATACCACGATGTATTATGCCGTCGCGTCGTCTGCATGTTCGATAATATTTGTTCGTAAACGTGGTAATTTTGAATTAAAATCAAGCAATAAACAATCAAACTCGGATGCGGGATTTGTCTCTCACGCCAACCTTGTGTTTTTGTAGGTGGACATTGAGCGCTGTGATGACTCTCAAGCTCCTCAAGCATCCGAATTTTGGACACTCTTAACACCATAATTTAAATAACTCCTTCTTATGCCATGATAGTTCAGTATCTGTATTTTGGATTATGAATGTAGACAAACACTAGCAAATAATGTGTTTCAGCATCCCATCATCGTTGCAGCGTCCTCCTACAAGACGGTGATTAAACCAAGTTTATACACTCGATGCCCTTGTTTAGTTATAATATCAGGAAAGTGGGGGGTGTAGGGAATCTGGGGGGTGGTGCTTTGTTGTATATGCCTTTTGGCTTTTGTAATGGCATTGGCAGGGGAATTTGTGCTTCGGCGGCGCCGAAATTATGCGTAAGGTAGGGGTTTGCCGTCACGTCCTATCTCGACGCTTGATTTTGGCGCCCACAATCTGACGCATTTTGTTTTTATACCGAGGAAGTAAATAATAAAAGAGGCGAATTTAAAAAAGTATACTTGAATAGGTACTTTCACATGTGCTGAAAGTATAACATTTTGCAAAAATTATTATTTTCACCTACACCAGAGAAAAAAGCCACCTTAGAAAGACCTCTTTAGAATTAATAAACCTTATAGTTCCATCCACTTGTACTAACAACTTATATCACAAACTTAACTATGAGTTGATCTCACTTGCAAATCTACCCATACTCCATTTAGAGGTTTTAAAAGAAATGCTTGGGGATCGATCTTTAAACCGTGAGTATCAGTCTTGGAACTGAGATTAACGTGAAAGTTAGTCAATAATTTCGATATCACAATTTTTGCTTCTAGTATTGCGAAGCGATAGCCTAAAAAGTATTATAATTAATTTATGGCAACTACGCGTCTGTTTGTTTTACCAATGCACATACGAGGCCCAGTTCCAAAAGGAAGCCATGCGCATGAGTGTCTCTGCAGCACGTTTTCTTCAGAAAATCGTTCTGGAAGGAATTTCTCTGGATCAGGATATATCGTAGGGTCGCTGTGTATTCCTAAAGTTGGGATAAATACGTAGTCGCCTTTCAGTAGTGTCATAGTTGTGCCAGGAATCGTATAATCTGTAGTACATTCTCTTCTTAGAACTGTTGCGGGGGGATATTTTCGTAATGTTTCTGCATGAGAAAATACAATAAACTACAATATAATAGGTATTAAACGTACCTTTAATACATTTATCTAGGAAACGCATCTTTCCAACTGCAGCAAATGTGATTTCCCCATCACTACCAGCAACAGCTGCCTTAATCTCCTCAACGACTTGTTCTTGATACGTGTGGTTTAATGCCAATTCATAGAGGCAAAATAAAATTAAGGACGACAGCGTCTCGTATCCGGCAATAAAGAAAAACCACCAATTAGCAGCTATATTTTCAATATCTGACGGATCACTGTGTTTTATGCCGGCCATTTGCAAAATGCGCACGAAATTGTATTCTTGACCAACTCGTTCTTGCAGAATTTTAGCTACTTTACTAACAAATAAATGCCTGTCCTTTTCTGATATTGTTTTGGTGTGCAGTTTTACTGCCATTTTCGGCAACATTAACAACATTAATCGAATAAACGAGTCTTTTGTGGAAGGATTCCAAAATGTTTTAGCATATTTTACTATTTCGGAACGATTATTGTTTATAAATTCACTGGTTGTTTCGAACAAGCAGCACACTATAGTGTCGAGAGTTACCGTTTGAATGGCTTGTTCCAATTCTATTGATTCAGTTTCTGGGAGAGTGTGCAGTTGATCTATAAATGTATCGGCACATTTACAAATCTTATCGTGAAGCAACTTAATTTTGCTTGTACCAAAAAGTGGGGCAAATTTTACTCTGTTCTCCTTCCATCTTTCACCTTCGAGTCCTCCCAAATGTAACGTTAACTTCTCCTTATCATTGCAGTAGAACACCCTATCCGTAAAGTAATTAAAGTCGCTTACCATAATTTTGTTGATCAAATTTAAATCGCACACAACAAGAATTGGTTTAGTTAAAAAGTAGTATCCACAAAAAGGTTGCTGATTTTTTTTGCAATTGTCGTAAGCATCCCTCAACGAGATACCAATGTGCTCTTTTTGAAAAATAACGTTTTTTGTATTTCCAAAGAAAAAATGGGGTTTGGTTGTCACGACACCCTTTCTTTCCCAGTACTTAAAGCAATAGTTAACGTATAAAAAAAGTATGAGCACAATGGCGGTTAGAAAGATGTACATCAACATGATAGCTTGACTTTATTCCCTCCGAACTTCCTTCTGAAATGAATCTTGATTGCGGGATCTAAACCAAAATGACAATGTTAGAAACAATTTGCAAAAATATATTAGAATTGAATTCAACTTAAAGCACATTGTGCTACGGCGGGTCTTGTAATTCAGTAGATGACATACGAGGGACCGTTTTAAAGTTTGCCGTAATGGAGAGGGTCGGATAGTATTCAATACATTCATCCTTAACCTTAATACATTTTCCTCATGTCTTCAAAAATGTTTACTTTGGCAGTATTCGAACTCTTGCTTTATGAGAAGCTCTCCGGATAAAGACACAAACATACCGGAAAGGGCGATTATACAGGGTGTCTTTTTGAATCCTGTACAACGTGATACTGGGTACTCCTGGGGTGAAAATAAGTGGTTTTAACACAAGTTACCTTAATCCAAAAACACATCGTTAGGGAGTTATCACAGGTCAAAGTTGCACGAAAAAAAATCAAAAACCTAATTTAAAAAAAAATGGTTTTTGCTATAGGAATGAAATTTTGTATATGATTTAGTATTATCAAAACGCATCTTTTGACGTAACTTTTATTAATTTCAGATCTTACAAAAGGGTGAAACACTCACATCCCCTGTAAAGAACCCACCAGAATATGTTTGCCCCTTGCTTAACAGCTTTCAATTTTTTTTTACAGATCCATAGTATTATTTTGATTTTTTTTTGTGTCTAATTTGATTTTGATATCTGTTACGGTTTAGACAGAAAAAAATAAAGAACTGTTTCCGGCATGTAATAATTATGTTTTATTAAAATGCCCTTAATAGTACATTTTAATCATTGTCTGTTAATAAAATTAAGTGCTAGTCAATTAAATAATTTCAACATGTGTTCAAAATGGCCGCCATTTTCATAAACACAAAGATTGATACGACGTAAGAAGTTGAATTGGACTCTTTGCATCACTTCCAGGTCATGTCTTAGGATGTTTGATGCATTTCCAATTCTTGCCCACAATTCCTCTTGTGTGTTTACTGGTCTGGAATAAACCATTTCTTTTAAAACACCCCATAAGAAATAATCTAACGGCGTCATATCCGGAGACCGAGGCGGCCAGTTAACAGGAGCATCATTTCCTCTTCCAATCCATTTGTTTGGATATCTTTGATTTAAAAAATTACGCACATTCACACTGTAATGTGGTGGTGCCCCATCATGCATGAACCACATATCTCGGCGTAGGGCAAGAGGTAGATCTTCCATTAACTGTGGCAAGGTTTCTTGAAAGTGTTCCAAATAATTTTCACCATTTAAGCGAGGAGGTAAAATCACTGGGCCAATAATAAAATGATCAATAATTCCTGCCCACACATTAATTTTAAATTCGTGTTGATAATGAGTTACTTTAACTGCATGAGGGTTTTCGTCGGCGTAATTATGTTCGTTATGCAAATTTGTCATGCCAGATCTTGTAAAACAACACTCATCTGTGAATAATATTTTTTTGGAAAAGTTCTCATCTTCTTCCTTTTGTTCGTTAATAAATCGACAAAAGTTTAGACGTAGCTCGTGATCCGGAGGTAAAAGATCTTGTACTGGCTGAAGGTGAAATAGGTTCCCTTAAAACTTTATTGACCACATCTTTGCTTACCCCAATTTCCGCACCTAGACGTCTAGTGCTGAGTTTAGGATTTTCAGCAATTCGATCCAGAATTTGTTCTTCAACCTCAACAGTTCTTATTTGGCGTTGATGTCCATTATCAGGTTTGGCGGGGTTTAAGCTTCCAGTCTCGCGAAGACGTCTTTCAACAGCGGCAAACGTTTGATGATTGGGCACTCGCCGATGTGGAAATCTTTCCGTGTAAACTCGAACACTTTCACGTCCATTGCATTGACAATACCCATAAACTAACAACATGTCTGTCATCTCTGCGTGGCTATACTGTACTGCCATCTTTATCACAAAAAGGAGTTGAAATGTCACAATTAAACCAAATTGAACAAAAATGTTTAGCTAACTTAGATATTTCGCGTATGAATAACAGATTTGAACACACTACTAACACTTCGAATATTAAGCAGATATTAAAAATTGTGTTAAATAAAATGCTTAATGTAAGTGCTTATCGTTTGGTTTATCAGCCTAAATTTTCTTTTAAAATAAAATGTGCTATTAAGGCATTTTAATAAAACATATTATTACATGCCGGAAACAGTTCTTTATTTTTTTCTGTCTAAACCGTAACAGATATCAAAATCAAATTAGACACAAAAAAAATTCAAAATAATACTATTGATCTGTAAAAAAAAATTGAAAGCTGTTAAGCAAAGGGCAAACATATTCTGGTGGGTTCTTTACAGGGGCTGTGAGTGTTTCTCCCTTTGGTAAGATCTGAAATTAAAAAAAGTTACGTCAAAAGATGCGTTTTGATAATACTAAATCATATACAAAATTTCATTCCTATAGCAGAAACCATTTTTTTTTAAATTAGGTTTTTGATTTTTTTTCGTGCAACTTTGACCTGTGATAACTCCCTAACGATGTGTTTTTGGATTAAGGTAACTTGGGTTAAAACCACTTATTTTCACCCCAGGAGTACCCAGTATCACGTTGTACAAGATTCAAAAAGACACCCTGTATATGTATAAATTTACGTCAGCCAATGAAATTACGAATGAAATGGATCAACAGAGCGACAGACAGATTCAACCGTGACGCTCCTTCCATTTGCTCCTAATTTGTTGGTTATGTATGACTTATGATGCATTACTCTCTTTTGGTGAAAATTCCTGAGCATAAATTTTTCTCGTCCTTGAATATGTTCTAACCACTTCTTTTTTGTTTCAGGTGAGTGGATTTCTGCCATGTCGTGGTGGTGAGTTTTTGCATTTGGTAATAAATTCATTAGAGAAGGAAAAGTACATACAATAATTTAATACACCACAAAATATACTCGGCAAAATATTCTAAAAATGGATACACCGAAAAACCTCTTCAAAGAGCTTCTCAAACCCTTTAATCTGCTGATGTGAGCGAATGGACTGAAACGATATATCAAACTATAAAAATTAAAACCACACTCCTCAAGGATTTTGTGCCACCATGGCCACAATCTTCTTTTCTAAAAAGTCATATGCTAGCTTTTTATGCCTGTCATGTGAATACCATAATTTCTATTCAAATAATAGGTACATACACAGGGTAGCCCACTAGTGCGAAGAAGTCCAATATTTCATTCAATATCATACGGATTAAATAATGTTTCAAATAAAAGTTGTCGAATACGAACCATTGCGTACCTATTTGTAAAATAATATTATAAACATACACAGGGTGCTTCGAATAATCATAGCTCCGTACCGACCTGTTTTTTTAAATGGAACACCCTATATTTGATATCATATTCCGATTGCTCTATGATCATATTTTTGTTTTTTTTATTTTAAATGCAGCGTTCCCAAGATATGAATCTTTTTCATGTTTTTTTCTGAAAAAAAAAGATTCTGATCAAAAAATGCTTAGGCTCGTTCAGTTTTAAAATGCAGAGTTAATCTTTTTGTACACAAATTAGTAATGGTCGTTCCTTAATGAATATACAAAGAATTTGCGTTAAATTTTGTGTAAAAAATGGTATGCAACGTAGCACCACACGTAAAGTGTTGACGGTTGCCTTTGGAGAGTCTACTATATGAAAAACCGTAGTACCAACACATCAACAACAGGGATGAAGTCAAAAAAAATGATGAAGTAATTATAAATAATCTGAATATACCTATTATTAAATAATAGATAATGGTTTGTTGAGGAAAAGAGAAATTCTGTTGTTGATTGGGTCCATAATGATCTTGAGGGAAACGATTCTTGAGATGGGGTAAATTTGTACAAAACCTTCCCCCATATAATTATGTTCGGCGGTAACCGATTGAAACTGAAGTTTAAATTGAATATTAAATTAAATTACATATGAATATTTGTGATTAGTGTATTCGTTATTCATATAAATGCCCACGACATAATTATATATAGATTCAAAGCCAGGTACAGAAATGTATATTAAATCTTTTGATCAAATTTATAACGTTTGGTTTTTATTGTTACTACGCCCAATTTGTTTTATAACATTATTGTTAGTACCTGTATTAATTTATTTATAATTCACATTTGATTATTTGATTTGAAATGTATGAACTTGTTCTTAAACCAACTTTGTGTGTCCCCACTTCTATGTATGCTGTCAAATGTAAATATGTTATCTACATGTTGTACGTTGTACGTAAATGTCGTAAACCACATTATTAATTAAATATTATTATTTCATCTTATATTTGTGTCATCCTTAACCACTGCCAACATTGGTTATGGGCCCAGGTATTAAATCACCTTTTTGTTTTTGATTTTGATTGCCGTTGCTTTGTTAATCTAACATTCTAACGTTAAAATTTTTGTAATATAAAAGCGCGTGGTGCACGTGTTAAATTTTATATCTCGTGTGTCGGTTGTTCGCTTTCGTATTTCGTTGTGTATTTTATTTAAATTAGAAGCAACCTGCATCATTACAAAAATGGATGCACAAAAATATCAAATTTCGCGATTAAATTCTGGTAATTATTTTAATTGGCGGTTTAAGATGGAAATGTTATTAAAGCGAGAGTGCATTTGGTCAGTTTTAACTGAAGTAAGGCCCCAAATTGCTACCCATCCGGAAGAAGCGAAGCGATGGGATGCATTCAATGACAAGGCGCTTTCAACTATATGTTTGATGGTTGAAGACGATCAAATCCACCATGTCCGCAACTGCAAGACAGCCAAAGATGCATGGGAAGTTCTTAAGAAGTATCATGAGCAGGATACCCCAAGCAGCAAAGTTCGAATTCTTCGTGACATAATGCAGCAACGTGCGACAGACAGCACTGACATCGAAACGCACGTAAGTTCTATGCATGAACTTTTTCAAAAATTATATGCTCTTGGTGGTGAATTAAATACCGATTTCTTTATGAGTGCCACTTTGCTGGGATCCTTGCCAAGCAGCTACGATGGGCTCATTACTGCTCTTGAGGCTCGAGAAGAGGCTGCCTTGACTCCTACTTTCGTGAGCTCAAAGATTGTTGAAGAGTTTCGACGTCGCAGAGATCGTCAACGTCAGTCCGATATCGATCCGGTCGCCATCGAGTCCGTCAATGCTCTCAAAGTGTCAACCGAATCAAAACGAGACGTGACATGTTATTTCTGTAAGAAGAAAGGCCATCATCGTAACAAGTGTACGAAATACCATGATTGGAAGTTGAAGAAAAATTCTGTTAATAAAGCAGCCGCTAATATTGTTGAACAGGAGTTATTCCTAGTTGGCTCTAACATGCAGGGTTGGATTCTCGATTCAGGAGCAACCTGCCATATCAGCAGTCAACGTGAAGTTTTTATTGATTTTAATGGAAAGCATTGTGAGTCAGTTTCCGTAGCTAATGGAAAATCAATAAGATCAAGTGGTAAAGGAAGTATCGTTATCAAATTTTTGAATGACGATGGCATTGTTAATGAACTCAAACTGGCGGAAGTATTGTACGTTCCAGAAATTGATGGAAACCTAATTTCAGTTAAGCAACTTGCCGAAAATGGTTTGAAAGTTACATTTTCAAATACACAATGTGAAATCCGATCGACAGTCAATGGTCACCAGATTGCTGTTGGTGATATTTGTGGCAACTTATACAAGATGCGCATTTCCAACACTATCAAGATGGTAAGCAACTCCAGAAAGTTGTGTGTTCATGACTGGCACCGGATATTAGGTCATCGTTGTATGGATAGTGTAAAGAAGATTCCTAAAACTAATCTGGTGCGTGATATGGAACTTGCCGACTGTAACGTGTCATGCAGTTATGCAGTTGATTGCACCATTTGCATTAAAGGGAAACTTACACGGTTGCCCTTTCCAAAGGAATCGAGGTTTCGTGCATCATCGCCACTAGAGCTGATACATTCCGACATTTGTGGTCCGATGCAAACACCAAGCCAAGGTGGTAAGAGATTTATTCTTACTTTTATTGACGATTTTTCTCGTTTTACACATATTTACTTGTTGAAGGAGAAATCCGAATGTTTTAATAAATTTGTTGAGTTTCATAAACTTGTACAAAATCTATTCGATACAAAAATCAAATGTCTTCGCTCTGATCGAGGTGGCGAATACATGGACGCCAAGTTTGTATCCTACCTAAAAGCCAATGGAATTCGAATCCAAAGAACTGTTCCATATTCCCCCCAAAGTAATGGTGTAGCGGAACGGAAAAATCGAACCTTGATCGAAATGACTCGCTGTATGCTGCTAGATGCCAATTTGGAGAAAACATTTTGGGCCGAGGCGGTTACCTCAGCGAATGCCTTGCAGAATATTCTTCCTTGGAAAGCTGTCAACCGGACACCTTTCGAACTATGGTATGGGAGAAAACCTCGTTATGTTAACCTTCATCGGTTTGGAGCAAGATGTTTCGTCAAGATACCTGACCAATCCAGACGCAAACTCGACGACAAGGCCATTGATGCAATTCTTCTTGGTCACGATTATGAATCACAAGGTTATCGGTGCTACATTCCAAAGAAAAGGAAGGTCATCGTATCTAGAGATGTAAAATTCTTTAAAGATGTTCCATCTATCAATTCAAAGCCAGTTGCTGATTATAGGACTGTTTATAAAGAACCAGAGAATGAAACTGAGTACATTGTTACTCAACCGTTCATCTCTGATGATCCGACTGAAAGTGATGAGCCGATCCATAGTGACAACTTCGAAAGTGACATCAACTCGGAGAACTCGCCCGTTCCTGTGGTTGATAACGAAGAGGTTCAGGAGGAGGCCACCATCATTCCTAGTTGTAGTTCAATTGAACTGCCGAAAGAGGAGCAACCAACTTCTATTACTCCAAGGTTGTCTTCTCGCTCAACAAAGGGAATCCCCCCAAAACGTTACGATGTTAATGTCGTAATCAATGGCGAGCCTTGTACTTATAATCAAGCCGTCACCTGCCCAGACAAAGACGCTTGGGTTCTCGCCATGGAGGAGGAGTATGAGTCCTTAATGCGTAACAACACATGGACGCTAGTTGACTTGCCCGATAATACAAATGTTATTGGGTGCAGATGGATTTATAAGCTTAAGAATGACCCTAATGGTGATCCTACCAGATACAAAGCTCGACTTGTGGCACAGGGTTTCAGTCAGAGGTTTGGTATTGACTACGATCAGGTGTTTGCACCTGTGGCAAGATTGTCTACACTACGAGTCCTTCTGACCGTCGCAGCCGTTCGAAACATGTTGGTATATCATTTCGACGCCAAGACAGCTTTTTTGAATGGAAACCTACATGAAAAAATTTATATGCGCCAGCCACCCGGTTTTATAGTTAAGAATAATAGTGAAAATAAGGTATGTCTTTTAAACAAAAGTATTTACGGCCTAAAACAATCTGCTCGTAATTGGAATGTTAAATTACACGATATATTAACGAAGGCCGGTTTT
Source organism: Pyrocoelia pectoralis (assembly GCA_036250285.1). Classification (NCBI taxonomy): domain Eukaryota; kingdom Metazoa; phylum Arthropoda; class Insecta; order Coleoptera; family Lampyridae; genus Pyrocoelia; species Pyrocoelia pectoralis. The sequence goes on along the minus strand of CM070074.1, from coordinate 86,783,846 downwards.
AGTCAATCAAAGTCAGATAACTGTTTATATGTTTACAAGGACAATGTAAATTGTATGTATATTTTAGTGTATGTCGACGATTTTGTTCTAGCAAGTAATTCGCATGATTTTATCGTGAAAGTAGAAGCATTATTTAAATCAAATTTTAAAGTTGAAAATTTAGGTTTAATTAGTAACTATTTGGGAATTCAAATTCGAAAAATGCGAGATTTTTATTTGCTAAATCAAGAAAAGTATATTTTAAAGGTAGCTGAAAGGTTTGGCCTAGATAAAGCTACACCGAGTGAGATTCCAATAAGTCCAAATTATAAAACTGAGACAGACGAAAATGTTTTGTTAAACAATAATCAGTATAGAGCCGCTATTGGCTGTTTGTTATATATTGCTACTGGTACTCGACCAGATGTAGCAGCGTCAGTCTGTATTCTTTCTCAAAAAGTTGGAAACCCAACTCAAAACGATTGGTTACAAGTAAAAAGGGTAATCAGATACCTTAAAACGACATCTGTATTAAGCCTTAAATTGGGTTGTAACATTAACGATTCTTTAATTGGTTACGCTGATGCTAATTGGGCCGAGGATCGCCAAAAACGAAAATCAAATTCGGGATTTATTTTCTTTTATGGTGGTGCACTCACTTGGTGCTGCCGTAAACAAGATTGTGTTACACTTTCTACTGCAGAAGCAGAATTTGTATCACTCTCGGAAGCATGTAAAGAGGCACTCTGGTTGATACGTTTGTTATGTGATTTTCAAATTTATTCTAACATTAAAATTTACGAAGATAACCAAAGCGTAATTAAAATGATAGAAAATGAAAGGTTCACTAACAGAACAAAACATATCGACACGAGATTTTATTTTGTTAAGGATTATGTTGACAAGGGGTATGTTACAGTGGAATATTGCCCCACAAATAATATGATCGCTGATTTATTAACTAAAGGGTTAGATAAAAATAAATTCATATTTTTAAGAAACAAATGTAAACTAGTAAATGTGAATTAAGGAGGAGTTTGTTAGTACCTGTATTAATTTATTTATAATTCACATTTGATTATTTGATTTGAAATGTATGAACTTGTTCTTAAACCAACTTTGTGTGTCCCCACTTCTATGTATGCTGTCAAATGTAAATATGTTATCTACATGTTGTACGTTGTACGTAAATGTCGTAAACCACATTATTAATTAAATATTATTATTTCATCTTATATTTGTGTCATCCTTAACCACTGCCAACAATTATAAATTGTACAAAATGTTGATGTTCAAATCTATTTTGGTAACATTGCAGTCACACAACAAAATGTGGTCACAGTGGCCTCACAGTGAAAAGTAAAATTACAACAGAGCTTTTTCAGTTCTTTACATAGATTTCTGTAACTTATTTATGCTGAAATGAGTTAAAGTCGTGGCCGCCTAGTGTTGATATATAATAACTAAAGTTGGCTGCTAAAAAGCTATGCAGTAACCAACTGTAAAACAGTAGCGAGATTTGCTCGAAATTCTATAAATAGGTGGGTTTCCAAACTAACCGTGGTCGCCATCTAAGGAAAAAACTTGTAATCTAGATGGGTTAAAGAACTCTTCAATGTTTGTCATTATTTCGCCACAGATCGCAGAAGTTCCACTCTTTTAATTAAAGTTGAATAAACGCATTTGGCTTATTAATTTTCACCACGCATCACAATAATTAATCAACCTAAATTGTATCCTTTTCACAATCAGGATCGGTTTCTAAAGCGTGAAACGGACGGAAGGTGAACGTTAAAACTTTAGGATAATAGAAGCTCATAAAAATCGATTTCCCTTTTTGTGATAATAATGGTATCAGTTTTTCATTCTTTAACGTCCTTTCCTTACTGCCTTTTCATTTATAATTTGTATTGTATGATTGAAAATCGGTAAATGTCCTTTCCAGTTTTTTTTTCCTATAATAAAATTAGTCAAATTTATGATTTCTGAAGTAGAAAGAAGTGAGACTTAAAAAAAATGGAGTATCAGCAATAATAATCGTTAAGGAAAGCCTATAATAGGTCATATTAGCTTCAGACCATTAGATGAAGAATGACTACGCGTTAAAGTTGCTCTTTGTACATAAATAATTCTTATCTTCCTTGCTGTTTCTCTTTTATACAATAAATTTTATGTATTTTTATGAAGATAAAATTTTACCGCAATTTTTAAAATATTAGCAATGGTATCAAGGAAAACACAATAGTGAAAGTATTATTTTTTTATTACACTATTAAGGGAAAATTGTAAAAGGACAAACTTTTATATAGGCAGTAAAATGGATACGTGAAATATTGTTAATACATAGTATTTGGGTTATGGATGTTTGAGAAGGATATTTTGTACATTAAGTGAAATCATCAACAAAGGAACCACAATTTTCGATCCCCGGATTTATCAAATAAACAAATAACACAGGAAGGAGTGCCCTTCCAGAGAGGAGGATAACATTAAATGGGAGGCCAAACATATCGAGTAATAAATACGAAAGAAATGGTTTGATTTTCAAAAAGAAAAGTAATTTTTTCTGTGCAAGGTTTTGACAAGTAGCTCAACTTCATCACATATAACTGTTCATGAAACTTCTCGTCTTCCAACCGATGTTTCTTTTCCAGAAAAATTGCCGAATTCATAAACATCCAAAATATTTTCATTGAACTTAGAACATTATATGTATTTTATTATTTGTGCAGTTAGTTAATAAATTACTACAAAACATAACAAAGTGGCGACGTGGATGGGATACATCGACACTTCACACTCAGCTAAGCCTGAACCTGAAGAGTTAAATCCGAGCCTGAAGAGTTAAATAAAAGACAATTTTCAGTTGTGTAGATCGAAGCGCATCAGGAGAAAACCTGTCAGGCCTCAACTAAAGAAGTGAATGTGGATACACATAGTACAATATAAAGAAATGTAAAAACATAAGGTTATAGATTGAACCTGCCAGGTTTTCTACGGATGCGCTTCGATCTACGCAACTGAAAATTGACTTCCGGATGTAACGCTTCAGGTTTAGCTCAGTGTGAAGTGTCGATGTTTTGCTCCGAATTATCAGTGTGTGTGAAGCTGGCGTCTCATTTCGCGGAAACTCACGAATAATTGAGAGGTCTGGCTTCCTTTTTAATAGTTCTATAGTTCCTGATAGGTTAAACAAATGGTTCTGCACATTAAAGCGAAAAAATCGCTTCGGACAAAGTGAGACGCCAGGTTCTCGCAGCGTCTCACTTTGTCCTGGACAAATTTCGACGATCGCCAAAGGCCATTTCGAAAGATTTAGCAATTTAGAAGAGTTCTGTGATGAGTTCTACCATATAAAATCAATGTAGGATTTAAAATAAATAAATAGGGCCCGGGGGGCGTAGTGCACGTAGAGTAACAACTATGAGACGCTGGCCGAAATCTCACACAAATCTGACACAAATAAAATATTTTTTCTGTAGTTCTAATCATATCGAAGTATTTCCCAAAGAGTTCTAGCCACTCACGATGTAGCAGAGACTAAAATCACATTTATTAGAGAGACAAAATTATTTAACAACTGAAATTCGACAAACTACTGTCAAGGCAATCCTTTTTTTTAATCATCACCTTATGAAAAACTAACAAAATACAATACAAAATAAAGTAATATTTTCAAAGTCACAACAATATTGAAGCATTTTCTATAGAGTTCTAGCCACTCACGATCTTGTAGGACTTTATAGTACCTAATTAAGGTGTCTAGGGCGTTATGAATATGTCATACTTGCAAGAAGTTGATTAAGATGATTAAAACAGATGATAACAATAAAATCAGTATAGACTCACATTTAACATCCTTGACCGTATGTGATGAGGCATAATCTTACATTTGCGAGCGTTATAAAAAATAACGCCCGTTGCTATCTAAAATCCGGTTGTCATGTAAAGAGGCGTTATTTAGTCATTAATGTTTCTTGTTTCAGCAGTTGTTACGGTGAAATAATATTAATATTTCAGTTCAATCCAAGAAGGATCCTTTTGGCTGATTGCGAAACAACTGTGGATGTGAAACGTCCTGTGACAAAAGCTCATTGCGCATAAATGGTATAAATTGACGTACTAAACTTAACGCTCCACTAACATAGCTTTGTCAAGGGATAAATCAAGTAAAATTTTTATTATAAGGTTGGTACGATGCCAAACTGAATTCTATTTCTTGCAGATTTTACGTTTAGTACAAGAATTTGGTGATTTAACCTCAAAGTTTTATGGTAATTCTTCAATACAATTCAACCACAGTAATAGTTTTGTTTCTATCTGCTGATACTAGTTACAATGATTTCGCAATAGTTTCGATGTTAGATATTGCTTGACGATGCTGCAATTACAACGGGGCCGGCGTCGTCATCGTCAAGCTTATAACATGTATCGTAAATTTCGTTAGATACGCTATACTTTCAACGGGCTACGTAGCGGTATAGCGCAACTGTTTAGTGTCCTACTAAGGAAACTATTTCAAAACTTAAGCGACTAATTTCAAATAACCGATTATTTAAAATTTGCTTTTTATACTTATTATTTTTATACTGCTTTTTAAAATGAACAGATTTTGATTTTACACATTTAGCTGTGCCCCTTTGCCATTACCTACCGTTGAGTGAAAAGTTATGCCATTACTACATTCAAAAACGATAACTCTGAAATATTCAAATTCATTGTAGTACAGAATATTTAAGTTATTTTCCTGTATGCATTGTCCTTATAAGCATACAAAATGTTCCGACACCTTACATTGTAGATTTATGTTTAGAGCTTCCAACCTCAAATCCTTGTAGGATTAGGCGAAATGAATGTCTACAAACGTTACCCAACAAATTAATGTTAATTTTAAACAGCAAATTGTTGCATAAAAACAATTGATAAATTGCAACAAATTATGTCCAATACAATTCAAAATTAATTAGAATGAAATTGTCCAATTTACGAGGACTGATTTTAAACATCTGTCCTCGCGTTAATTATGTTAAACTAATAGCACTTTATAAAAGTAATTAACTTTAATGTACTTTTCAGTTCGCTTTAATTACGTGAAGTGCATTCAGAAAATGAGATTTTGTTTTATGTGTTAGGATTGCAGAATTGTCAGCATTTTGCATCCCTCTAAAACCTATTTAGTATGTAAAGTTGTGCCATTTTGTACGTACACATATACATTTCTTTAAATATCCTCATTTAAATATTTAGCAACAGTAAAATGCTTGAAATGGTATAACCGGTGCGTTGTATTTATATACACTAGGTAGACCTATAGTTATTTTGAAATTTCTTTGGATATTGTTCGTGCTTACTTATGTCTAGACGGTATAAGTACCTTGTGTATAATATAATCTGATTTGTGTTCGCTTACTACGCCAAGTAGAGTTCAGGAAACGCTACTCCTACGGCCTTTCTAGTATTGTAAGTGTAGTACTTGTCCTCGACCACTGTCGAGGTTCCGTTTCCAAATTTATGAAGGGAGCTTAGAAAAGAAACAATTTTCGTCGTAGGACCAATACCTATTAATGCAGTTATTCCAACGTTTTTCGAATAACACAACGCCTTCGAAAAAAGATTAATTATTTTTGTGATACATATATGTATACCACAAAATACGACTCCAACGCGTTTCCCAAGTTATCGTTTGATAAAAAGCGACCATCTCTCATCTTTTTTTGAGTTTTAAATAAAGATAATGGTTACAGGGTGTAAGATCAGGACTATAAGGTGAATGTTGTAATCCGTCAAATCCAAATTCATTCACTACTACTTGAAATTAAGACAATTTTCTTTGTGTCCCAGAGAACTGTAACCAGTACTGTCTCGCTGAACATTTCATACTCTTGAATCATGGTGAGCCTTTATAAACCGATTGCGTGGACGAATTTCAGTGTGCCCAGCTGTCATGCCTAGTTACAATTCCATGGATGAAGTCTTTCGCTTGGCGTAAAACAGTTGCAATTGTCGTACATATACAAAGATTTCTGTGCACCATTGTCAGGTCGTTTTGGTCTTTTGGTGTATATCCGATTAAGAGAACCACTCCGCATGCCAGAAAATTGTAGCCATTTAGATTTAAGTCACAGAACACCACCAACAATAACAATCATTATTCCAATTTCAAATTCCATCCAAGAGTAGTGAATTTAAGTGGTACCATGTTTTTGATATTACCGAACTGGAGTTACTCAACAAAGGGCCGAAGTTTAAGCCTGACACCAAACTCAGTATTGATTCTATCAATAAAGATCTAGCCACTCGTTGTGATGCTATGATTGACTCTCTTAACGTTCTGATGCCAGTTTAATAAAGGATAAGATTATTAAGTCCCTTCAAGTTCACAACAAAAAACACAAACATCCTAATCATTTCATAAATATTAGATTAGAAAGAATATTCACAAACCCAAATTATAATATTATGTGCACCAAAGCGGATAAGGGAAACTGCTTGGTGGTCCTCATGGTCCCCAATCTCTTCATAAAAAGAAGGTTTTGGATTTTATAGAAAAACCGGGTTTCACAAAGCTTGACACGAACCACTTTTTGAAATTTACAAAAATTGTGCGTTGGATTGTATACTCCTATGGAACGACTTTATCATCATTGAACATTAACTACAAATCTCTCCTGGTCATGAACCCGGTTTGCCCATTGTTGTACGGGCTTCCCGAAATTCACAAACAGATCCCCAAGAACTTGGCTTAATCCTTTCCTTAAGTTTCACATAACTTTTCAACATAACGTTTCTATCAAAAACTCTTTCCAACTCACCGAGAGGCCCAAGTCGATCAAATTTCTTACTACTTTTTCCATAATTTATTTTGATGTTTAGAACCTCTTCTCCAGCATACCTTCTCAAGAATGCATTCATCTTGTGTCAGAACACTTGATCTTATCACTTCTTAACCATTTTTTTTTCAAATTCAACCACACCAGTTACGCCCAAATAGATGGGCTGGCCATGGATTCTAACCTCTCCCCCTTATTAGCCGAGGTCTTCATGAACTATTTAGAATGTAACTTTATTTCCAAACATCGCTATGTGGACGATGTGATCTGTATACATTCAGCCAATGACTCCGATAGGGACCGTTTCCTTCAAGACATCACCCTTTTTCACCAACATATCAAATTCACCATGGAAATTGAACACACCTCCCACCTCCCTTTCCTGAATCTGTTACTTCACAAAAAACTCTCCACAATAGAATTTAGCATATATCGCAAACCCACCACAACAGACATTTTGTTTCCTTTCGATTCCGAGCACTCCTTCTCTCACAAGATGTCGGGTCTGAATGCCTTACTTTACAGATTGATGAATACACCGTTGTCCATTAATTATTTCAATCAGGAGCTCAATTTTATTAAACATATGGCCATAAATAATGGCTACCCGGTTTGTCTTGTAATTGTGCAAAAAATCAAAAATTCCAGCAAATACACTCGCTTCATTCCAATCAATCCACAGAATAACAATTTCATCTATAAATCCCTTCACTCTGATCATAAATCCGCTATGGCCGAACACATGCTTTCCACGGGTCACTCTTTTGATTTTAAAAAAGATTTTAATATTCTTCATAAATGTAAGAAAGGGCAGTTACTTAATGCTCTTAAAATGTTTGAGATTATGCGTCATAAATACAACCCTTGTTTGCTCAATGAAATAGTTAAGACTTCCAGAACGTTCTTATTTCTTCTCTCTGTATATAATTTAGTCCTACACTTGTCCGTTTTGGTCAAGTTAGCTTGCCTGCGCATGTTATACTTTCTGTCATTCACCGTTCGTCCATCCGTTCACTTCATCTGTTCACTTGTGTCGTTTCAAATTTCCATATTTTATCCATCTCATCTCCCTAACCGTGCCTCTTCAAGCTTAACTCGGGTTTCTCATTTGAGAACCCTTTCGCCTTATCATATTTTTTAAATTGCAATTCTAACTTTTTGTCGGTGTTTGACAAAATTTTTATATTATCATTTTATGTGAATAGTTTCTAGGGGTGTAAAACGGTTCCGAATCCAAAACAAGATCCGGATCTTCTCCGGATCTCCAGCTACAATGTATCCGGATCCGGATTTCTCCGGATCTCATACACAATTCGGATCCGTAGATCCGGATCTCATACACAATTCGGATCCGTAGATCCGGATTTGTTTAAGCGGATCCGCGTATCCGGATCCGAAATTCGATCACACGTGAATTCTGTTGTTGATGTATGGAATGAACTTCGTGATTTTTTGTGATACCTATAAAATTTATCCATCGGAATCTCAAAATGGAGGTATCTGGATCAGTAAATGAAATTTACTGTAATCTAGTAATCTCCTCCACGAATTTATTCACAGACTTTAGCTCCGGATCCTATGTAAATTAATTGTAATGCAGGTCCGGATTTAACTCACAAATCCGTAGATCCGTGGATCCGATTTTAACCTCCAATTCCGAGCCCAATTTCGTAGATCCGGATTTAACCTTCAGATTTTCGATCCATTGGATCCGGATATTTTTGGATCCGATACCCTGATATCCATAAAATTTGCGGATCTTCACAGCCCTAATAGTTTCCCCCTCAGTTTGTAATTTTCCTTTGTTATTACTTAAGACAATTTTATAGCTTTGGCTTAAAAATGGAATTGGATAATTCCGCAACATGTCGCCTGGTTTTTATATTCTATTAATTACTTAATTATATTCATCGTTGAAGGGGAAGGAGTGCGTATTATTACTACTACGCCATTACATTTGCCATCGAAAATTACGTTTTGGCCTTTTATGTGGTGTTGAATCCTCATTAACTAATTTCATGGACCATTGTTTCGTTTGTGAGATGCCTAAAGTTGCGTACATCTTTCAATATGTAATTACCCGACTCACGGCATCGTTATATTCTGGAATGACTTCTGTTTTCAATCCACCTTCACGCTGAACAAGACAACTACCTACGTACGTAGGTACGTCCGCACTCCGCGGTGAAACTTCGCATGCTGCTTTATCTTCGAAAATAGATCTTAGTTCAGCGAAACAAATTTATTGAGACGATTTCCTTTTAAGTTGTAGAGAATTATGATACAATACTTTTCTTGGGTTAATCCCATTTCTTTACTGACTTGGTCACTTCAAACTTTCATTAGACAGGAATGAATTGTCGTATTGGGTAAAACAAACAACAATGTGGTCTGTCAAATGTTATAATAACATTTTCACTGACACGCACTTTTTGTAAAATCAATCGTCATAAGGCAGCTTCGTATTTCAATGTTTCAGATTTACATCATGACTTTGATCCAGTGCGACCACAAAAATTATCATTCATTGTGTCATTTCAACAATTTGTTTTTTTGACCGTGTTCACATCTGTAATTAAAAATTATAAATATAATGTTAGAAAATGTATTCGTTTTGTCCAGCACTTCTCTGTAGATAATTATACAAGTAAAGAACAGCATCAAACCCACATACCGATCATATATCTCCCACTGTTCGATGTATAGCGGTAAATAATTACTATCCCTAAACAACATGAATAAAAAACATAGGTAACTAAAGACATCCGATCATAAGTTTACCTCCCGGGTACCTCTTTTCATAAACATGTTATTTAAGCTTGTTTTAATACACACATTTAACGAAAGATTTATTATGGGCATTAGACATTTTTATCCTAAACGCGATTCACTATACGTTGAAAAACTATCTATTAATTTGAAAGTAGTCTCTTTTTTTTATATATGAAAGTCGTAACTAACAAATCTCGTATAAATCAGAGAAAGTGAAATCGTGTGTACCATTTAATTTGTGAGGGTCATTTATTATTTTTCAATATTTTAATGTGTTATTACAATACTTATATATCTAGTTTTATATATTGGAATCGATTCAAACGTAAGACAAAAAATAGAAAATCTGTATTCAAATAGCTAGATTTAATACTTATAAATGGTTTTAAGCTAATAAAACGAACATAAAGACTGGACTCCGCCAGATAACCGTTTCGGAAAATCAATTTCGATTGCTTCTTGTTGTGTATATACCTACATTCTATACAATGTACTTCAAAAAGAAACATTTTGTGTACAAACTACTTGTTTAAATTGTATTATGTAAAAGTCATAATGATAATGGAAATAAGGCGTTGAGTGCTGACAGTAAAAGGTGCATCTAATATTTCGTGAAGTTTTTATATCTAAGAATGTAGGGCAAATCTGTATGTGAGTGCTTTGTTACGATCATCATGATGCTGAAGATCTTACACTAAAAAATATTACTAAATAAGACGTTTCCGTTCTTAGACCGTATTGCGGTCAACTTGACTTTAATATTCGTCACTTTCAAAATTTGAAAGTATATAACTCACTTCATCCTTAACGTCTTTATTTGTATGGTGACTCAACTTAAAGCGAAATAATTTATTCCGTCAATATCCTATCAAAGCTATTATACAAAATCTCACGACAATTCTTAAATATCACGGGTTATAAGGTCGATTAGTACAACTTTATTTTTGTTGTGTTGCTGGTACTTGTTTCTCACATTTGCAGACATATCGATGTTTAGTTTATTGTTGACAGTTATGGCGGTAACATGTATCTTGGGGTGGTTGGGGTTTTTTTGCACTTTGTATTGTATTAAATTTTGCTCATAAATGTTTACTTTTGGTGAGTCTACTTTGAGTAAACCAAGAGTTGTCCAAATGTTTCGAAAAGGGTTGTGAAGACGGAAAGGTTACTGATGACGTCGACATACTTCTTTGCTCTATTCAAGCAATTTTGTTATGTGTTTTGGCTACAAAACGTATGGCAATCAAGTTCTCGCCAAACTCTTGGATTTAGACCAGCAACATCCGCCAGTCAACAACAATCTAGAATAGCCACGATACTATAATATCTTAACCACCGTAGGCGCCGATTGACTTCCTTTTAGTACCGCTGAAAGAACCATGCACGAATAGCAACCAACATCTACATCGTCTACTTTCTATCGTATTTCTTCCAAAGCAAAACCTCTGCCTTTTTCCACGTTCTTTTTTTCAGATACCGTAGTTAACGAAGAAAGTTTCTAGGATTTCTAGTGCCTCAACATTTTACCACGACATTGCTGCTTACTCCTAGGTCCAGATAATCATCCTCGAGAGCAGTGGCCCCATAACAGGCCTCAAAATTGTAAGATACTTTACTTAGAACAAACCTCATTTGAAATTGCACTGTTTCAAAATGAAAGTTATTTGTTATTCTTTTCTTATGTGCTCTTTAGAAATAGTGTCACGCTTTGGGGTTTCATATATCTTATTGGGGTTTCTAAATACTACAAGTGGGTCGCTTGGTGGGCGAAAGGGCGTGACTTTCATTTGGGATCATGGGGAATAGGGGCTTAAGTAATATCAAGTGATTAACAATTAGCATTATATTTAATAAGCATGGCTAGATTAATTAATGAAGACAAATCTATGATTATAATAATTAACAAAATAAACTTACCCTAAACTATACATCACTAACACGAATAATAATGATAATGTTAATGTTAATTTTAACTGTAATGCAATAATGTCCCCATTCTTCCCTGCATTTATACCAGCACGGTGTGATGCGTCAGATCCTCCCTGACAACTCCCATGTTCTCATCTTCGTTACCCACATTATCCGTCCGAAGACTTAATCTTTACCGGGAAAAACATGAATCGCAAGGAAGTTGCACATTGCTTTTTCTCGATAATCTAATCCAAAAGTATTTGTTCTTATTTCTTAGTAATTATGAATAATTAATTTGACTAATATTTCATTATGTGACAATAGTCAAAAGTCTTTCACGATCTTTGATTAGAAACGGTCGTATTTTGAAGTGCTTGACTTAAGGAAAACATTTGATTTCTTCAAATCTATTGCACTAAAGGTATTGAGAATCTTCAAGGAATTATTGCAATAGGATCTGGTAGAGGGCAGTAAAATAATTCATCTATATACCCAAATACCAAGGAGAATTTGAACTCTCCCTTTGGACGAGTGTGTTTTGTGCACCAAAAATTTTGTATTGCTATAACAGGAAATTTCATCAATAAAAAAGAAACCGAAGAACCAGATGGCGTCCATACTAACTTTTTCGTGTAATGAAGAAGTTCTGCCAGCCAATTTGTGTTTAGTGTATTTTGATTGTTTGATCTACTCTGATACACTAAAACTTGTCAGAATGATGGTAAGTGGAGTGTAAATTTCCTCTGTTTTTGAAATATTACTTTCATAGTCAGAAGCCTTGTTCTTCAGAAGGATCGTCTGATTTGGTTGCCAAAAAGAGGGCAATATTCCAGAGTTCAGAAATGGCTGGGTTTCGGGATAGGGTCATTTTAATAAAAGTTATAGATTTTTGAATACTGAATACGATGACGTTGAAATAATTGGGGCATTCCATTTGAAATAAGCAAGTTATTGAGGTTTGAAGTTATGCAACGTCGGAGGCCTATTTCGGGGATTGCGGAAGACTATCTAAAATTCAAATACATCAAAACGTTGCTTATTACATCCTCTTTGAGCTTTTGGAAGACCGATTCCGAAATTCGCAGCGGCAAATTTTATACATAAAACACTTTACTTAAAGTGGCTATAAAATGAAACCAGAAATCCAAAAATGCAATGGAAATTTTGGGAGTTTCATTTAAAATAATGAAGTTGGTAGCTACTTCCGGTATTTCTGGAAGTGCCACCATCTTGAAAATATTTTAATTGGATTCAGAATGGTCGATTATATTCAATTAGGCTAGGATAGTGGGAAGTCAACAAGTTTCTAACGAACGGGCTACTGTATAGAACTCTATAGCTTGTTGCAATATGTTTGTTCCCATAAATGAAGACACATTCTGAAGATAAATGGATTTAAGATATGGGAAGAGATGGGAATAGTTTGAGTTCAAATGTATCAGGGTAACATTGAGTATGGTAAAAAAATCAAACTTACAATGGGAAAACGAAAATGTTTGGAAATCACAGTTTTCCCTTGGGGTAGGTCACAATACTTTCGAATGTTCTAATTTAACGTAAGGGAGAAAATTTTATTGTCATGTAACTTTAATTGTCTGGATCCTGGACGCAGTGTTTTCTGTACAGTTCGATCATTGTGCGAAATGAATTTGTCAGATCTGATCCTGGAATGATCTTAAGGAAAACGACACTTCTATACGAGGCGTTTTTTAACTTTTGTCTAACTCTCTGCAACCTTTTTTTTCTCTAATTTTTCTTTAGGTGAGGTACAAATGTTAAGTGAACTTTCAATCCATGAACTACTTCACATGTGCATCTCATGAAAAATTAGTCTTAAAGTCTTCTATAAATTTCGTGGGTTGAACGGATTGGCGCAGTACAATGCTGGACTGTTGTCAATAAGGTTCCTGGTTTGAATCTGGATTAGGACAGGGGACAGGGCAGTTTTGTAAGTGTAAGTGGATTAGGTTGGTAGAAAAATATTCGCAAAAACATTACCCACTCAAGAATAAAGATTAATAAATTCATTTTTGCTTAAAAAGTCAAAACCGTAGGAATCTATATCAATTATAACGATTGCTCTCACTTTTCTTTAATATTTTGGCTGAATTTCTCTCTTTCTGCCTCCTTCATCGCTCCTTTAGGTGTTTCAACATTTAGTTGCGAATTATTACAAAAATCAGTTAAATACTCAGTGAATGCTTGATTATTTTGGACATAACATCACGTAGGATCTACTAATTTATATAAAGCCAAACAATCAGATTTATGTATAAAATTTTAAGCAAAGCTTCGCTATTTTCGTTTAAGCAATTTTTCCTTTCGATTAAAGTTTCCAAAGTCTGAAAAAGTGACATATAAAAATAAACGTAAAACTAAACAACTTTCCAAGTTAGAAAGGGCGAATGTATAACAATTTTTCTGATGGTTATATAATTGCAAACATGCTCCCCTTTACGTATATACATTTTGAAGACGCTCTATAAAGAAAAAGAGTCCAAATAAAGCCGAAATAATACAAAGTTTGTTTGTCTTCCCAATAAATTACGGCTACCCATAAACAGAAACTTTTCCACCCGAAAAAAGTATTTTAAATGAAAACTTAAAAATGAACGGATCTAATATTTGCGAAAACACAATGAGCATGAGAGAGAGAATTTAATTGCCATAAAGGCAGATTAAAAAAATTAAAAATTAATGGCTGAGAAAACACGGTTTAGATCTTACAGCACATTAATTTAATAAATTCCTTTAAAAACCTAATGTTAACTTCTTATATATGACTATAATAAGGAACACTTAACATAGATCGGATCAGATATCCGAGAAACTGAACGGCAACTTACGTGATATATGATTAAAAAAACGCACGCAGGATTTATTACGCACCGTATACATTATAAATTTATCATCACATAACTTTGGCAAAATTAATATTGCTAGATGTTATCTTTTAGGCGTTAATTTCGGGTATTATGAACATGGAATGCTGGGAAAATTCACAGAGATCATCAATTTGAACAATTTGAGATGAAAAATAATTTATTTGATTCTTGAAAGATGAAACAGCGAAATTGAATTAAATGCTATTAACATAATTGGATTATTTTTATTATAAGTAATCTCCATCAACACAACGATTATGTATATCGCATGTTTCAAAAAGCACAATCAGGTTTTAAAGTAGGTACTTTCGTTTTAAGTACCTACATTTCGTGTTAATTTCTCGAAGATTTTTACATACTTAAATAGTAAACAACCAAGGAAACGATAATGGAAGTTTTTAATTGATGCTTATAGCTCAGGCCCTCTAATCTGCCGAGGCAACAGAATATTGTATGATTTAACTCCACATAGAGTAACTCTGCCTATGTATGTTCATCCAACGTCCATTAGTCAGCTGCTTTAGCGCATATCAAAATATAATTAGATGATTAATAATCTAGTTATATCATTTTTTTTCAACAATTTTGACAAAAACCTGTCCATTCAGACAAGGTTGACCAAGGGAGAAATGGTATCAGCAACTTGTCAGAAAAACATTCTGAAATACCACCTAGAGAACCAGAAATTTTTCGTCATATTTTCAAAATTTACAACATCCATCACCTTTACGTGTAAACGTTGGGGAAGAACAACATCCTTCTAGTAAAAATCTACAAGTTAGGTATGTCGCAGTATAAAAATTATTGAAATGGATGTCATGATGATTTTAGTGGGAGTTTACCCGATATGATGCCAGTTTTTTTGGAGTGCCCAAAAAAATAGGCACGCAAAGATGTTAAGGTTGAAGGCAGCAAGACAGCGTGAATTCAATAAGAAAATCTGGAATTGGATATTATTTTACACATGGGAAAGAATTATTACACTTCTGCACGTGAAATTGCACATAATCTTGAAAAACTGAGTAGTACAGTTTATTCAATTTTAAAAAAAGTAAAAATTGAAGCCATAAGTTACCTCAGAAATTCGTGCTATTCATACTATGTTGTACATAAAAATATAATCTGCTCCGATGAATATACATAGTTTGTAACGTAGAGATTCCACTTATTTACTGCAAAGTCGGTGCTCGGTCCACGTTTTTGTTTTGTTTTATCGAGTTTTGCTAAAACGAATTCCACAATTAAATTTGTTCATTACCATAACCTACGTATTCTTTTTTCATTTTTCTATAGTTTGTTTTAGGTTTTATCAATACGCTACAACATGGAAGTGTTCAACTGGTTACCAAACCCTAAAAGATTCTAACTATACATTGGAGCAGGGAAACTATAGCACAATGGAGCTATTGAGAAATGTAAAACAAATGCAAACTGAAGTTTTAGAAAAATTCACTTTACCAAATTATAAAATATATTTTTAGGAATCAGACGTAGCAATATTAAAACAATTACCATCAGAGAAAAGCAATACTCAACAACCGTTCATTTCAAAAACAGGCTATCGTTCATGGCGTTTTGGTTTTTGTTTTTGGTTTTTGACAGTGACGGCTTGTAATATTTTTTTTGTGTTTTTCGAATATGAATGAACGGTTGTTGAGTATTGCTTTTCTCTGATGGTAATTGTTTTAAAATTGCTACGTCTGATTCCTAAAAATATGTATACAAAAAGACCAGTAAGTGGAGTATAGTACAGTATATTTATTTGCATTATAAGAAATTATATGTATACATTGCAAAGATTCCTTTCCTCCCCCAAAATATATAAACATAAGCCTTTATATATAAAGAGAACAACCCTGGGCTGAGCGGGCACCCCTGTCTTAGGCCTTTAGCCATTACAAACGCCTCCCCACACTTTTCCCCCACTTTTCCCTTGCACCGGGCCACATCATACAGTTCTTGCGTCCTCACCACTAATTCATCACTAATCCCCTTATTTCTCATTATCTCCCATAGTTTCTCCCTACACATACTGTCGAACGCCCTTTTAATGTCTAAAAACAAGCCATAAAGTCCCCCCCTCCTTTCTCTCTAGTTCCTTATTCACAACTTGTCTCACCACGTAAATATTATCTATCGCCTTCCTTCCCTTTCGAAAGCCCGCCTGCCAATCACCAATTAGATTTTTCTCCTCTATTTCCTTCTCCAAGCGTTCTTGTAAGATTATGGCGTACACCATATACTCCACGTTTGCTACACTAATAGGTACTCCTATAGTTTTCAACCTCCTTTCTGTCTCCTCCCTTATACACCGTGCAAATTACCACCTCCCCCCATCCTTCCGGTACCCCATCTCCCGCCCATATCCGGTTCATAATTCTCCTAAACTTTCTCATCGCCCTGTTCCCCATGTATTTCCAGTTTTCCCCTGTCGTTCCATCAACCCTTCCTATTTTCCCCCTTTTGAGTCCGCATATCGCCTTTCCAAATCCTCCTCGGTTATACCTTCGCCCCTACCCGTTCTCCGCTCTCCCTCCTTCCGCGAAACATATGAACCCGCCATTTTTCTCAGAAACGTCCATATCTGACCTTCGTTCCTTAGATCTCCCACTTGTCTCTCCACTCCACTCCCTCCTCTTTCCATGTTGCCCTCTCCATACTTGCTCTATAGTTCTCAATACCCTCTTCATTCCATACTCCGTATTCTTGCCACTTCTTTCCCACCACCTTGTTCGCCAAACTTTTGCCTCTTAACGTTACTTCTAATGGGAAGTGGTCAGAATCCACCTCCTCACCCACCTTGAATTTTTCAACCTCCCTACCCCCTACATCGCCCAATAACACATAGTCGATTACGGATTCCTCTCTTCCCCCCATATACATAAAATCTCCCCTATCTCCCTCTTCCACATTTCCATTGAGAATGTTCCATGTCCCCACACATTTCTAATAGTTCCTTACCTTCCACATTTATCACTTTGTCTCTTCTCCTCCTTTTTGTTTCAGTTCCATCTAACGTAAGTGAAGTATTTCAAATCGTAAAGCCATTGTGATGAAGATCACAGGCGAGCCAAAAAGATTCAAAATCATTAACGTGTACTTACCCAACAAATTAACCATATTTTACAATGAGATTTATTTTCCAGCATGTTTGGCGTGCCTCTTTGTTTGAATGAGTTTCTGTTTGTATGAAAGTTCCTGGTGAATTACTTTATCGGCTTTGTTTTGTATTTCTGTGTAATCTGTGTCTGCTAGTAGTTTACAACCTCCTGGTTTCCGTGGCTTGTCGACATTTTCTACATACTTCATCAATTGCTTCCTTGATAATGTATGAGACTATACGTAATTATGTGTCGGGATGACGTTACCTTTTATGGCAAAAGCGAATCGAATAGCTAGCGGTAGTAAAATTGTTACTGTACAGCTTTCTGGAGTAAAAATGTTTACATTTCGCCTTTACTAACGAAACCATCCACTAAATATTGCTCAAATCACACTGACTGACAATTAAAATGACACTCATTACAATCCTGCAGAATGTATAGTTTAAAAACTAAAACGGAGGATATTCTACATTTATCTATATAATTGAAATAAGAAGAGAAAATTCTACAACAATCCAAGGGCGTTGCCAAGGGGGGACAGGAGGGCAATTTATACTACTTGCCCCCTCCCTCCCTGGGAAAATTTTCTGGCGGCGCCCTTGCAACAATCAGTCTAAGAAATTATAACTAACGTTACATTTAAAGAAAAATAGTTTACTATAATTTAGTTTGTCATTAAAATCGGATCATATTAACGTGAGTACAACGTTGTACGTTTCTTGAAAAATTGCCACTTTCTAGAGTCTCTTTTAGATTTTTGAAGTAGATTTTCAAATCTCATGGCGTATGTTTTCAAAAGTTCCCAAAATCAGTGAACAGTATATTAAAAGATCTTGGTGATAAAAGAGTTTTTGGACTAATAGGTAGATACTTTAAAAGAATGAAACAAGTTTAGAACTTACGCAACCAGTTGGCTAATGTAAATCTGTAGAAAGAATGAAAACTGTCGAGGAAAGAGAAATTTGAAGGATACGAGAGTGGAATGCGTTCGTGAATTTCACTTGTTGGAATAGTAAAAAGTAATACACGTCGAAAATGTTATACGGGATGAAAGAGCGTCGTCGGCATTAACAAACTCTGTGGCAAGAAATGAGAACAAAACGAACAAATTCAATTTGATTTGATCACTTTACCATGCCACACATTTATCATAGAGACGACTGAGAAGTGACGCATTTAATATTCGAGGTGCTAAACAAATGAGCTTTCAAATACAACACTTGGCCATAAATCACCTCACCGCCATAGATTAAGTAATCGAAATAATTAGTTTTACGAAATTGTTGACTTTGCATTATTTAACACGATTGTAACTTGTAGAAAACGTCAATTTTGTCATAAAAACTAAGTTCATCAAACTTCTTTCGAAATGAAAACGTTCGAACAAAGGATTAGGAGGAATGGTCCTAAAATATATAGGTCAGGCAAATTTGAGAGTGCAAATTACATCAAGTTTGATTATAAAAGAAAAGGAAAACCGCTACATAAATTCCTCGTCGGTACTTAATACTAATTTATTTTGCCAACCGAAGCTTTATTAACTGAGTAGAATTTCTAATTTTAAACTTTTTCTACCACTCACAAATAAAGCTTTATGGTAATACGATTAATTAGTAAAGTAAAAGCTGAGGATGGTTCTTGAAATGGAAGACGTAACAAAGTTGTTCGCGATGTATAAATTGGTCCACAAAAGAATGATAATCTGCGCGTATCTGTCTTGAAGAAGGCGGTTTCATAAGCAGTAGCAGTAAAGCCGGTGTACGAGTTAAATATCGGAGCACATTCCCTGCCAGTCTTTGAACGACTTCCGTGCTCGCGTTGCGTGTATTAATATCGATTTAACCACCAACCCTTTAAGCCGGGTTAATCCTCCACGTGTTTTCTGCAATTCGTCCGGTTAATAAGAAAATTAATCGCATACAGTTTTCTCGCAACCTTTCCTCGTTGATAGTTATGCATTTTCGTAAAAACCAAAGTAAAAATGTTAGTGAGTGATTTATGAGATAGAAAAAAAAGTTGATGGAATCTTAATGTACCATCAAATGGTAAAAATATGTTTATTGTGGAAAATATGTGCTGCCAGTATTTTTTGTTAATGTTTCCTTAGCGTCCGGTAGAATAATTATCGCGGGAGAAGCAATTGCGCCCTCACAGGATAAAAAATGCGCATTATTTTCAATCGTAATTGGACGATTTGTTCTTGTCGTTTTTTAGCCAAATTAATTGAAAATCAAAGTGTGCCATGATTATTTATGTGCTTTCTCTTGAACTGAATGATTTATTAATCATTTTTACTGTAGTATCACGTGCTCTGCTAACCTTATTTAAGGTTACCAATTTTTTTTCTTAATTTTATAAATACCGTTAATGACGAAAAATTTGTGATTGAAGTACGCGTATACATAAAAATGGTCAAAAATGAAGTCGAGATTCTTATAATATGTTTATATGGCAAATTTTTACTACCTTTGCCATAAACATTTTAAGTCGACGCATATTTTCGGCTGTAATTTGAGTTTTATGTGCGTAACAAAGTAGGAAATATGCGTTTGCTTAAAGAAAGTTTAACAATAATACTTTAATAAAGACTATTTGATAATATTCATTAATCATTTACTAAAAGGTATGGGTTCGGGATTTGTTGCCAATTATCAATTTTCTTCTAGAAATAATTAGTTAATTCGTAAGTTCTACTACCGCATTTTCTTTAAGTAAGTAACAATAATTTTGTTGCGCAAAGATTGAATTACAAGGTAATTCCCAAAGGTTTCCAAAAAGAATAAGGTTGCTCCGAATTTCTATTCTGTCAAAAATATTAGGTACATACTAATTTTAAGTATAACGTACTGTCAATGAAATATTTCTTTGTTTAAATAATAGCAAATTATAATTGGTACTCATTTATTTAACCTTTTTCATTTTTGAACAAATCAGCGGCAGAAGTTCAATTTTCTTGGACAACCATTATTGTTTAAACTGTGAACAATTATTAATTTCTACGGGTCGTACTTGATGGTTTTCAGTGTCAGTTTTCGTTGAATTTGTAATAATAGAATTTGTTGCAGCACGTAAGCTTTCGTTTTGATGCTAAAATGTATAAGTATAACCCCCTAGCTATAGTTTCTGATTTTTTTGGTAGGTACGTTTTAAACCTTCATGACATAAGTAGTAGTCTGGGAAAAGGTTATTTCAAAATTTCAAATAGGATTGCTGCATTTTTACCGTGTATAACGTTTTCTTATAGAAAACAAATATTCCTGCCCGGAAAAGCTGTAAATGCGTTGTTTTTTAACTCTTTGTAACTCGTTATCCGCTTACTTATCCAAAAAAACATGTCTGAAAAGATTATAGAACATGAATTTACAAATCAAACGTGATTTTTATATTTTCAATGTGATAAATGGTTCTCCAATCAAATGGAAATTTTCAAGTAGCATCGTGTCGTTCATTACTATTTGCAGACCAATGAGAACGGTTCACGTGCACATACAATATGTAAAGTTGCTTGTTTTCCGCTTTTATTTACCTACCATTTCTTACAAATAATTTCTCTTAATAAGTTTGTTTGAAAATATTTAATTATTGTTATATTCTTTATAAAAAATAATAAAAATGTGTTGGTACCAATAAAGTTCTGGATGAAATAGATTAATTAAATTATGTATGAAGGTACAAAATTACATGCTGAAGATAATGATGGGGAAAAAATAATTAATAATTAAATTAAAAACATCTTAAATAATATACACCTTAACGTTAATTAATTTAAAAGGCGTACAGTACATTATGTAACGTTTAACGGTGGGCTTTAACAGATGTCAAGCGTTACAACTTTAACTTAATTTAACTGATCCTTAAGGATGTACCTACCTATATTATGTAAACACAAGGTAATGTACGTTTTTAATATTTATTCATTTGTATTTAACAGCCTGAGGATGACATATTTGTCGAAACTAGTCACTGTGCTATTAACTTTGTATAATCATTATCTCATTGTTATTCATTTTTTATAGTACGTAACAATCTCCATATAATTTTCATTGGGAGTTACCAAGCGTGTAAAAGTTTGGCCCCCCCTCCAGGATTATTGTCAATGACCCATTGAACAATATTAGAGGGGGGGGGGGGGGGGAAGTTGAACGGCCGCCATCTTGAAAATGCCCGCGAACCTATTTTTGGCTATATCTTAGCAACCGTATGTCCAAATCGAACGTACGTAGACTCTAATTGCACAGTTTTGTATTCCTAAGATAAATTGTTATATAACCGAAATTGATAATCCTAGCGGATTTAATGTGTTTGGGCTTAAAAGCTTAAATTATGGAATATGTAAAAAAAACGCTAAACATCATATCACTTTTTATTTTATTATTATTAATCTTTTAGATCTCGCTTTTATAAATAAAATGCAAAAACAATCAACGAAATCCGAGCACTGGTTACGAAAATATACAGGATTTAGGAATAGGTAGCGCACCTTTGCTGAGCACAATAATTGGTAGTTACAGGTTACAGGTCAAATTGAAAATTTCATAAGTTTGTTCTCTACAAAATATCGCGATTCCCTCACCCTCATAAGAGTAATAATCGCCATGACATGAATCACATCGGAAAGACCATACCGGTGAATAAATCGAAAATACCCGAATTAATACAAATTTTATAAATTAATCATTTTTTATATCTTTTTAAAAAGTTTTATGCGTTTCGCACCTTCTCGTTTTTTTAATTAATTAATTTAATTTAGGCTTTTAGGAAGAAGAGGTGACCATCAAATGACAGTTATTATTATACGGACCACTTTACGCAGAAATTTGCAAAGAGCAGTGTAATTTAATGATTTTTTCCGGCATCGGTTTCCACAATTCTGCTTGCAACCACATTAAAGAATCTCAATGCAAGCGGGGCTGACTTCCGGAATTGTTATCCACACGGGAAGGAATCTGTGATCGAGTTTCTTCCACCCATGTTGAATTGGATGTGGGGCTTGAAGCTCAGCCTTATGTGCCCTGCTCCAAATGGTAGCTTGGTAAGCTGCTCTCTTGCAGTGTGTAACTTGAATAAAGAAAGACTTCAAAGCTTTGAACTTTGTAGACTCCAAATTTCATCACTGCGAATGGATTTTCCATCATTTGGACGATGACCTGAATTATTGGGTTCCTTTTCCAGGCACTGAATTCCGTCCTTTTAGACTTTTAGAGCATCCTTTCAGTAAGAAAGTGGAGTCACAACCCGTAAGTCTGAGAAACAATGGACGTGCAAACTATACTGCTCTTTGCAAATGTCCTTGTGTAAATTAATCCGTATAATAATAATTTGCATTTGATGTTCACCTCTTCTTCCTAAAAGCCTAAATTAAATTAATTAATTAAATAAACGAGAAGGTGCAGCACAAAAAATTATTAATTTATAAAATTTGTATTAATTCGGGTATTTTCGATTTCTTCACCGGTACGGTTTTTCCGATGTGATTCATGTCATGGCGATCATTACTGAGGGAATCGCGAATGGGGCATAAGCCTTCAAAAATTGATTACACTTAATTAATGTGTGTATTTAGTAGTAATTCGCATATTTTGTAGAGAACAAACTTATGAAATTTTCAATTTGACCTGTAACTACCAATTATTGTGCTCAGCAAAGATGCGCTACCTATTCCTAAATCCTGTATATTTTCGTAACCAGTGCTCGGATTTCGTTGATTGTTTTTGCATTTTATTCATAAAAGCGAGATCTAAAAGATTAATAATAATAAAATAAAAAGTGATATGATGTTTAGCGTTTTTTTTACATATTCCATAATTTAAGCTTTTAAGCCCAAAAACATTAAATCCGCTAGGATTATCAATTTCGGTTATATAACAATTTATCTTAGGAATACAAAACTGTGCAATTAGAGTCTACGTACGTTCGATTTGGACATACGGTTGCTAAGATATAGCCAAAAATAGGTTCGCGGGCATTTTCAAGATGGCGGACAAGATGGCGGCCGTTCAACTTTCCCCCCCCTCTATTATTGTTCAATGGGTCATTGATAACAATCCTGGAGGGGGGGCCAAACTTTTACACGCTTGGTAACTCCCAACATTACATTGTTACGTACTATTAACACTTAATCAAACAAGAGATTTAATAGAAACATAAGGGGCAGCTTTCGTTTGTTATATAATTTATTCATCTACCATTCTACGTTATTTATTATACACAAACGAGCAATAAATGTCATACACATCTGAGGTCAAGTTATTTTCAAATCGATCAGTTCCAGAAACATAATGATGCGCTAAATATACTCTCCATGACTTTTTATACGTACTATCTGTCAAATTGACTCGTTGTGTCACATCCTGTCAACGCTTAAAAAGCTGGACGGTATTTTCTTAGTGCTGTCTTCAATTTCAATTCATGAATGGCGATGAATCCTTGGTTACCTCCACTTCAAATCTTCGTCCAAACCTTTTTCGCACAATACGTCTTTAAAATTCACTATTAATACCAAAACATTAGTATTTTTGCAACCACTCTACTATCGGAGTAAAAATGCAAGGCCGCCGACTTTAGAAGCTTGTACGTTAAGTGTATAAAGTCAATGGCTTGTATCTTGTATCTTAGTAATTAGCAATCATAATTTAATGAAATAAAGTGCATTTAAAAGATTATTTATTCCTACAAATAGGTATGTATGTGCAAAAAAGCGCTAATTATGACTCAAATCGTACAAACGCTCGACTTTAAAAATTAATTACAGCTATATTATTGAAACTGAGTGATAGATACATAATTATATATTTGAAAAATGTATACTTATTTGTCGGTGTGAGATGCTTTTGAGGCCAATTGGTTAATTAGTCTTAAAGCTATAATAAAAAAACGACATCTTGTATAACTGAGTACCTGATAGTTCTATATTAATATAAATTAACAGTAACATAAAAAATTAAACCAATTATGTTGTGGTCTAACATGATTCCAAAAAAATCTCATTATTATACATGGTTTTTTTTTTAAAGAAATTTGGAAAAAAGGACCGCGCGGTGAAGTGGAGTACGCGGGGGAGGCTGTTGTCGTACACTATTGCTATCAAGCGCATGGTTTTGTACAATGCAAAAGAATAATCACATTGTTGTAGTTTACCATTCGGAAGCGCGTGCATGCAAAATCTGAGCATTTCTATTGTTGCTTAAAGGTTAAACAATTATCGCACCATGCTGACAACAATGTAGCTCGGAAGCTTTATGTTATGTCTTGCTAAACCCACTACACTTCCTGCAGCTTTTACCTTGTTTGTATGTAGTACGAGAACCTGATGTCTATCAAAATATTGTACTCCATCTGGCATAGTCGGTGTGATCAAGAACTAAACACCAAGAGGCTATTTCTGAAACTATTTCAGTGCATTTTCCAATTTCCTTCTCTTTCAGCGAATCGAAGTTCTAAAACAATTTCTTGTAATTCTATGTGAAGCATGGAAACACAGCTTTCTAAAAGCCACATATGAACTAATATTCTTAAGCAAATGTGCTTTGGAGTTAATCTTTTTTTGTAAATTGTGAATGTACTTTCTATTCATTAAAATTCACATCATCAAATTAAAAATAAATTGCTGGTTGACTTCTGCCCGTTTAGCACATTTGAGTCAATATTTCTCTCACAGCAGCACCATAAGGATAACTCGATACCGTTGTTTCAGTATTTTCGAGGATTGTTATAGTAGCGTCTTCTGTGGAGAGCTTTCTAAAGAAACAGAATGGACTAATTTGATATCTTCACCAAAATGGTTTTTAATTTTTTGTATAATCACTCTCGATCGCTTAAATCTATTACCACAAATTTTACGGTGCCTTTTCCTAATCGTTCAATTTCCCTTTCCCTCTTGCAAATCTGACTGCACATTTTATTCTTCTTTCCTTGTCATAACCTGGGACAATTTTTGAATTTTGAAACGTCCTTTGGTAAAATACACATTTAATAATCTCGAATATGTTGTTTGGCGGGCATCTCCTCAAAAAAACAATTTGCATATGCTGAAATATCATTTGTAGCAATTTTTTTATTAAACTAGTTTATTATAACAGTAATAATGACACCTTCAAAATGTATATTATTGACAAAACAACGGCCGTTATTTTACAAAACGCCCTAAGCCTCTGACAAACGAATAGAAAAAATCGCTTTGAAATATTTTCATTATTATCTGGGTTTTTTTTAATTAATGCTTTGTTTTATAAATTTCAGTACGTGTGAGAAGCTAAGCATGTTAGATAGTCATTTCGGTAATATATGGATTCTTTTTTCTTTAGCATTGAATTTGAAGGAGGAGGTTTTGCGTTTTAATGCTTACCTAGACGGAAGCATTAAGTGGATACATTTGTATCAAACTGCAGGGAACTAATAAAGTAATTATCGAGAAACTTTACAAACCATTTTACATATATATGAAAATGTATTCCAGAGGAGGCGTATCTCTCAAAAACATGTTCAGCCCACTTTGTAAATGATTCATAATAAATTAATGAGTTACAATACCAAGCTCTATATACGTATTTGTGAAAATATAAAGGTGCTACCAATAAATTATATATTTGTGTAGATACATAATTATTAAAGTAGTTCCAGTTAGAATTATGGATGAAATTAAATGACGTTTCCAGTTTTAGGAACTGGTTGAAGCCATTAATTAACACTAAGTTTCTATTACGATATTTGATGTTTTGTGTTTTGATATTTCGCTTTTGTTTATGATTTAAACTTTAATTGGAGGGATACTAAAAATACTTGCAAGAAATTTCGAATTTCGAACTGTCGAACTTATTCTAAACTTTTGGGTAAAATTTCGCAAGTTTGAGCTCACCTTTACTTACGAATCCCCTCAAGACATTAATATTTGCAAGCCCACGTTCTGTTTTTTATGATGAAAGGTATCTTCTAAATTCTAATACCTTCGTGACCTTAATCTTATAATTCGATATCTGTAATTGATGATTAAAATGAAGAGAAAATGACAGACGGATAGAACATGAAATGGTGAATATGGATTAGTCCCCCGGGGGGGGGGGGGGGGGGGGTGACATGGGTAGCAATCAACAGATATAGCAGACATGCGTAATTTCGGTTACCTACATGGATTGTTATATTTTCTTAATTTTTCAATAAGGGCAGTTCTAATATCTAATTAATGTAAGTTACCTAACAGTCAATAATAAATTCCTTTGTAATTAAAAGAAATTAAAGCGTAACAATTTTGCGATCTTTTAACGTATGACCTAAGTATTGTAAGTATGTTGATACTTGTTCATTGGCACTTTGGACCTACTACACTACAGCACAGTGATGGTCAATCCTTATATGCAGGATGTGCCAAAAAAGCATTGTATTATATGAAGACGTAACATGATCAGAAATTTTTGCTAATTAAAATAAAAATCACATACATAATTTCTATGGAAAATTTGTATGTCCATTTGTTGAGATACGAAAGATAAATCTTTGGCTAACCAATATAATCAAAAGGCTTAGGCATACAAATTTAGCTCTTTTGGAGATTAAGCAGGCCAAGTCGATCATGGAAAACTAGAATTACCACAGTTGCTATGACAGTGTTAATGGAAAACGTTTAGAGACCTCTTCCATAAAAGTATTTTTCAGCATCGTAATTTTTGCTGTTATCATAAATAGTAAAATCTATGCCATTCCTTCCACTGCTTCCCTAACTTCGTCGTCTTCTCCTTGGCCTTTTCTTTATACTCTTCCTTAACACCCGCGTTTCATACACTCTATTCGTTAGTCGATCATTATTCATACAGCACAGATCACCGAACTACCTTAATTGTTTCTCTGCTATTCTTTCCTTTATCGGATTGGTCCAAATTTTTGTCAATACCTATAGGTACCTCATTTGGTATTTTGTCTCTCCTCAACTTATATTCTAATTGACATGTTTTAATTAGTTATAGTTTTCTATTATTTTAATTATAGTTTTGATCTAAGTATTTAAGGATTTCTTTTTTCTTCAAGAAATGGTGTTCTCATCGCGCTTAAAATTTTTCCTTATTTTCATTCTTACATTTGTTTCCTGATCCACTCTTCCACTGTTTTGTATGGTTGTTTCTCGTTTTAGTTTTATGTTGTGTGTTTTACTTTCTCCTGACATGATAGTTGCTTTGGTCTTTTCGATCTTTGTCGTCATACTTATTTTTGTTATCTCTGTATTCAATCTTTCGAAATTTCGTTGTATGTTTTCTGCTGCTTCGGCTAGTATAATCATATTTCCCATAAACGTCATCTTATTCAGATAAGTCGGTTGCATCATCTACTATCTCATTTTCAGGAGTTACTTAGCTTCTTTCACAGCTTCGCGTGATAGTGTTGGGGGTCTTTTTTGTAGAAATTTCCATATCTTCTCTACTTATACGATCAAACGCTTTTTCAAGCTCTTTGACACATTTATTAGCTATAAAATTCTTGGTTCCAAATACAAACATCTCTCTTTAATTTTTTCCGACACAAAAATCACTACGTAACAAAAAAGTGTACCTATTATACATACAGTACCTACGCATTTCTTTTCTTAATCAGTTTTATAAATTTACTGTATAATAGTATACAGGGTGTCCTGGGAAAAAAGTCAGGAGCGTGTAGTCCGAGCCAAAATAATGTTAGTATCTACTTCATATAAACTTTTATGTTTATTTTGGAAAGGTAAACAGATTTACAGTAGTGCCTTGAAGCCAGGGACGGACTACTCGCAATGGTTAGTGATCCAAAAATTTTGCAGGAATGGTGCACTCTGTATGAAATTATAGAAAATGACTTCCCCACGCATTAAGCTAACGAAAAGGTACTCTTGTTGGAATTCGATAAAATAATCGATGTGGCTAATATTTACAGTTTTATCAATGCGTACCTTTTTACGCATTCACCTTTTTTATAAGTACGAAACGAGGTAAAACTAAATTATTAATACGATGTCCAAGATTTGCCTACTGTAGCACAAAAAAATAATTTAACGATAGTAGAAGATAAAAAAACACGAACGACTTTTTAATTCGAAAGTTAGTAAAAACGTTTTAAAAGTATTTTTACCGTTTACCAAGTAACCATAGGATTACGTAGAATAGTTTGGTACGCAGTGCATTAATTAACTGTATATTAGCCAAACGGCTTATTTTATCGAACAAGAGTACCTTTTCGTTAGCTTAATGCGTGGGGAAGTCATGTTCGATAATTTCATACAGAGTGCACCATCCCTGCAAAATTTTTGGATCACTAACCATTGCGAGTAGTCCGTCCCTGGCTTCA
This sequence comes from Pyrocoelia pectoralis, assembly GCA_036250285.1. Lineage (NCBI taxonomy): Eukaryota > Metazoa > Arthropoda > Insecta > Coleoptera > Lampyridae > Pyrocoelia > Pyrocoelia pectoralis. Next base: position 86,755,064 of record CM070074.1, on the reverse strand, counting down.
CGGCACTACTGTAAATCTGTTTACCTTTTCAAAATAAGCATACACCTATGTTATAGTTATGCGGAAAATTTTATAAAGATCAAATAACCAGTACAAAAATTAAAAATAAAAAACAAATTCAAAATTCAAACTTTGGAGGCCTATAAACTCGAAAACGAGGGCCTGCATAGAAAAAGTTTATATGAAGTACTAACATTATTTTGGCTCAGACTACACGCTACTGACATTTTTTTCATTAGTCCCGAGACACCCTGTATACAATTTTTGTAGTCTACAGCTATTCGCCCTTTGTGCAATTCTAACAATATATAAAATTATCAAAATGAAAGTATTGTTATGGCGAATCTTGTGCCATAAGTAGACAGGTACGCAAATTTCATTTAAAACTTGCGTTACAATTTGAGTTGAAATTTAAAGTGACTATGATTGGCCAATTTATAGTTGAAATTATTGAAATGAAAGATCAGTCCTCATTATTACAAATTTAATAAATTCTACATTTAAGCCGTACTTTTCGTTTAAATGAACCGATGCCGTTAATGGCACGTAAAGTCGAAAGATGAAAATCAATCTAAACCGTACCGATCAAAAAGCTAAATGAATAAATTTTAATTCCAAATTTGACTTTCTCTACGATTACGTTTAATTACCTAGAATGAAGATTAATTTCCTTGAAAACTTGAGTTTAGCACATTTTGGAAGAGAAAATATACGCTCTAGTTAAAGGTTTTATGAGTTTCATATTAAGACTATTATTTACTTACTGGAAGATGAATTTCAAATTACAGAATTACCTGCAGGTAGAAATCTGCTTTCTTTCTGAAAGTAGATCTCTCGAAATATAGCGACCAAATTTAATGTTTAATTACTGGATATTTTTAAACTAAAAGAATGACTTTGAGGGAACGTGGGAATGTGTCGTTATTTTACTAAGGCAAGCTTCCGCAATGTAGTAAATTGGTAAATTCGACAGTGCATACATTTCGTGTGCCGATAACCTGTGCCTATCCGACTTCATAATACCATTGAATAACTATTATTCAATGATAATACTGAATATAAATTTAAAGTATGAGTAGAGCTTCCAATACCGGAAGAAATTTTGAATACCGGTTTTCGGTATTCCATTAAGTGAACGGGATCCCGGTATTGATACCGGTATTGACTTTTTTTACTGCTGAAACTATAAAAAAAAGAAAAAAACGCATACCTAGCTTAAAAATTCACAGTTCAAAATTCAAAATTCAAACTATTCAAGTTATTCAAAGATGTAAATATAAAATCTAAATTAAATAAATCCACGTAAAATTCAAAAATTTCGTAGTCAAAATAGAAGTGTGAAATAAAAAATTGAAACTCAAAATATTAATGCTGATGAATCATAAATTATAATTTGAAAATTCAAATTTCAAAATTCGCAACGCAAAATATTACTGCTACTTAAAGTTAAAAAGTTTAAATTAAATTGAAATTTGAAATAATGAACTCGCAATTATAATTTTGTAAATTCATAGTTCAAAAATTAAAACGTAATAAAGAAGAATTTAGCAGTGCCATTTGAAAAATCAAGTTACCGTTTATAGAAATTTTGTCAATTGACAGTATAGAAATAGTAATTTCTCCGAACACAAGAAGATTTCGAATTTGACCGTCCGGTTTACGATAGTACATTTCATGTTTTAGTAATATCGCATCGTCACGACCTTCTAAGCTTTGTGTTCCCTGCGATATTCCATTTTTTGGACACATGTGGTCAAACGATTAAGTACTATGTGTAACACATAAAGTCGCACTAGAATTGACCAAGGAGTGTACAGGGGGTTCCATTAAAAAAATGCAACTTTGGTATAAATCATCCTGTATAAACTTTGCGATTCAAGTGAAAATATTTTAGATTTGTAGCCTTACCATATCCCATGAAAGAACTTTCGAAATGTTCGTTAATAAACCCATAGTCTTCCATCCACACATTATTGGCCCACCCAAAATATTTTGCACTAGTTCTAAACATCATTAATCCAAAATATTTTCTACCAAAATAAAATTAAATTAATACCGAAATACCGGTATTTACGTATGAATACCGGTTTTAAAAACTGCATCAATTTTGTCCGGGATCCCGGTTTTCGAAATCCCGGGATTCCGGTATTGTAAGCTCTAAGTATGAGTGATGGTACCATAGATCCCATAGAGAGAAAAAAAACGAACCTAGGTACTAACAGCCAAATGGAATAAATTCGCTATTTCCCGAAACACGGTAATTTTAGATTTTAAAATTACATCTTTTTGCGTAAAAATTTCATCCCTAAATCTAATACCCTTACAATGAGGGTTTGCAAACCCCACAATTTTAAATGGAAAGTAGGGGCTTGTGATATAATTTAGAAGGTCTTTTAATGTTTCCAAATGTAATGCAAAAATTAGCATTACAAAAATCATCTGATCGAGGAAATTCATCACCGCATTGGGAACTTAATAGGTATAGGTAGTGCATTTTCTCGTCGCAGTAGTCGCAAATGTGTCTATCTTGCTAACAACAAACTAACCTAAAAATACATAACCATTTATGTAACTTAGTCAATGTTATTATCTTTTGGAATTTCACTTACAATATCCCTCTCCTTCGCAAATAGTTACGCCTTCGCGCAGCTTTCTTCAAGGGCACGGGTCACGAGAAGATGCACTACCTCTAGTACCGTTCTAGACAATGTAAACAACAAAAAAAGAACATGAAACTCTGAAAAGGTTAATGTTTGGACATGGGTTGTTGAAGACCATGTCATTGGTCACTTTTCATTGCCGACAATTTGAATGGAAATAATAATTATTTAGCAATGCTATAAAATAATGTGCCAACTTTTAAAAATTTATATCCTCATGTAGCAAAGCTACAAGTTGCAGCGAATACTATTATTAGATTTGAAAATAATAACATTTTGAATAGGCTTTTAAACTATGTATTACAATCCCCTAGTTCCCATTTAAAAATTTAGGGGTTGCAACCCTCACTCTAAGAGTGTTAAATTTAAGGATGAAATTTTTACGCAAAAGGATGTAATTTTAAAATCTAAAATTGACGTGTTTCTGGATTTTTTATAAATATGCACAATGATTGACATTGAAATAATGACTTTTTCTACGACTGTATAATAATAGTTTTGAATAGACCATTACCTACCCGTGGGTAATATTTCATTACTCACGGGTTGAATTAATCATATGATCCGTGCCTAGTGACATTACATTATTATAATAACTAAAGTTAACGAATTTATCCATATTGTTGTAAAGAATATATGTTTATTCCAATTGACCGCACAAAAAAGACACGTACATGTACTGTTACTGGCTTTGTCTGCCACTGCCTTCAAAAGAAGGATGAAACATCAAATAATTGGGGCGCGAATGTGAGTGTGGGTGTCCTTATTATTATTGTGCTAATTCTTGAATATCAATGTCAAATATACCTAAACGTTGCAGTGCCCTTGATTGGAGTTCATTTAATTTATTTAAGTTGTGATTATAATAGTTTTAGTTGTGCTCAATAGTGTTACCGCTAGCAAAATATGTAGTACATTGTAAATAGTGTAATTTGCAGAAATTGATGTATGTATTTGTAAAGGAAGTTCAGGGGGAAGAACAGTGATCCAATAGGTTTATCTGACCCTGTACCCATTGATTATGGTGTAGGTACCAAACCAATAATCAATAAAAGCGATTATTATTATATATTAAAAAACCACGAGAAACTAAAGCGGTGTTTTTAGAAAATGATGCTAATTCTAAATGAAGAAAATCATATCCAAATTTACCTCTATATGTATCACCCAGTTTGTTGGTATCTTCCCCAAAAAAGCAAATTTGTTCGTCCTTTATAGAAGTAAAGCATTATAAGGCTGAACATATTTTCTGATACTGCAGCAGCCTGCTTCGCCAGTATGCATTCACAATAAAAATTCGTTCCTTGAAAATAAAATTTCCGTAAGTCTATAAAATGCCAATGATTACTTGCATTCAAATAGCAATTTCTCAATATTTTTGAAGTTCCCATTTTCATGATGACGAAAAATAACAAAACTTTAATTGTTGTGAGAAGTTCCTGGTACAAAAAGTATTTGAATTTACTGTTGCTATAGAAGCTATTCTCATAAAAAGTTTCTCTCGCCTTCTTTCATGAGTAGTTAGGTAGGTAATTGCTATTGGTTATATGTCATTTAGGAAGAATTTTTGGGTGTCATAATTTAATACGTCTAAAGGAACAATTTTAGTGCAAATTCGCTTCTTTGAACAAGTGATAACGTCAGATCTCGTTGACAGGTAATGCGGTTGCAAAGGAGAACATGTTTCACAATCGCATATTAAAACGATTCGAACTATACGTACAATTGGTGAGAAACCGAACCAGATCCATGTGGCTTTTTTCGTTGACTGAAGGTTACCATTACATTCTCTTTAGAGTTTATTTTTTAAAACGAAAATCGTCGGATTGTAATTTTTAGTTATATTACTAAACATTAAAACGAAGAATTTTCTCAAGTGCATTTCGAAGAAAACTCAAATTTTTCAAAATGCATTGAAATTATAAGGCAAAATGGAATTAATGCTCGCATTTATTTATTTACGGTTTGTTATACATAGTTGTTTGTGAATACGTTGATCTGTTGTATGTAAAGGTTAACTCAACTTTGTCAGGAAAAGTGAAATGTGACATTATAATGCTATCACAAACCCCGCCAAATATGTTTCTGATACTTTTTTTTGGTTCTCTTGGTTAAGTATTCCATTTTGAGAAATAAATCATTACATCCTCCGGAGGACACCACTTCCTAAGGATACATTTCTGAGTCAAAACACATAGATAAAAAATTGAACATCATCGTTGTTAAATAGTGATTTGTTGTGAGTCGTACAAACATTGATATCCTGTTGTAAAAATGTTCTTGGATAAAAAATATTATATGACACTTAGGTCACTAGGAATGCTAATTGGAACAAATTCAGTCTTTAATCGTTCCACAGTTGACCCTCCTCAAAGGGTAAGTTAATTAAATATTGACACTTGGTAAAAAAAGAAATTGCGTTATGTACATCTACTGAGAATTTAATGTTTCTATTGTGAAAGAATGTTGACACTAACGTTGAAGTTCTCAACGAAAAAGTCCCCTAATCCAGAGGTGAAATTGAGCGAATTTTGCAATCATTTATAGCTTTAAACCCTCCTTGAGATACACTTTTGAGATAAATGCGTACCCAACATTTTTTACGAACTGAGCTTTTTACATCTTGATGATGATCACCCTATTCGAGCTTAAAGTCTATAACTTCTTTCTTGTGAATGTGTATCAGTGAAATGTAAGGGCGTACAATTTAAGAGCTTCTATGTATTATGTTGTGATGTATTTTAGTTATATTAAGTATTATTATTATTATTATTATCTATGGTATATGGTGGATTGAGTTGTAGTTTTCACCGTTAGTAAATATTTATTACGTTACTACATGGTAACCAGTGATTATTTTTAATTCTAATCGTGACGGCATTAAAAGGATCGAATGAGAGTTACGGAATTTTTCGCACTGTATTTCATATAAAACTACGTTTTTCCGAAATAATAAGAGTATTTGCTGTCTAATTTCTTCACTATGCATCTAATAACTTCATGTAAAAATTTTCAAACAATTACATATTTTTAACTACTTAAAAACATCTATTTCCATTTACATAAAAAAATGGTGTAACATCGTACATATACCCCTGTATCAATACATTCTGAAGGTAAAAGGTAGGTCCATTTCATTAGTGCAACAAACAGCTCGTCATTTACGAATATTCTAATTAAAACTGACGTGACATAAATTACTATAACAGGTTTTCTAATTTTTAACTCATGATTCGAACATTGCTGTAATAGGCCATAATACCTTTAGGGTATCAACGGTCATTTCCTCTGTCTTTAAGAGATCAGTTCGTGACTAAACTAATTTTTAATTTATTAACATAATTAAAATCTTTAATTAGGAAATATTGTTTAAATATGCAATGAAACTGCGGGATACATTGTAAAATCGTCTATACATGCTGCATGTTAAACTTGATTGGAACGTAAATTTTTCATATCTATCATAATTTAGGGTTTTATAAACATCTCGATAAACCAGATTTGAAATTTATTATTTTAAGTTTAGGACCAATCTTTCATTGTTCATTTTCAGATAAATTATTTTACTTTTTCAGTATTTTGCGAAAAACCCTTTCTTCCAAATTGTGTGCAAAAGAGAATTTGGTCGTAATTCCCTATCCTCGTGCTGCAATTGCATTACAACCTGAAGATTATATTCAGTTCCTCCAGTCTACGTGGTTTAATAGTGCTCCTAAGCTAGCTGACAGTTACATTGTCAGTGACTCTTAGAACAAAATTAAAAGACGAAGTTTAGGGGATGTTTAAGAAACAATTTGTATACAGAACGTAAATCTGAAAACTGTTTCCTTCCCGAGCCTAAAATGATTTGCAGTTCTTTTGACGTCGTAGTTCGACAAATTCGTCAAACTATCAAAACTTTCAACTTTGAGTCACAAAAAGTACCAAGAGGGAAATTTGCTGTTCAGACTGCGTATTGACGCATTTGTTTCTTTAAGAGTTTCGTCAACATTAAGGATTATTTTCTGTGGGCACTTGAGAAAATTTAGAAATTTTTTTTGTTAAAGACAGATTTTCAGATTGAAATTCATGAAAAACACCCTCATTCTAACGTCTCCAGAGCTACCCATCAGGTAATCAATAAGACTAGAAAGTTAAAACCTGCCGGGCAAAGTTTTTTTTATTTCCACTTTAGTCCAAGTTCTCGTTGCAGTAACACCAAATATAGTTATTTGGTACCAATTTTGGTAATAATCTACTGATGAATTAAATATGGTTTAAAAAATTCGCAAATTGTGGCAATTTTGTCAGATTTCTTTCTTTTTTAATCTCTGATCTGTGTATTATAACAGATAATCTGCTTCCTTCACTTTTCCTTCATGATAAACTTTAGGAGAAAAATAATGCACTTCCACTTGCCTTTTTCCGTCAATAATTAAAAGATTAAAATGCTTGTAATAGTTTTACATTATTAGATATGTGAGTATTTCTTTAAAACTAAATAATTGTGAAATCAATCATATTATGTTTAAATAATTTGTAATAAGACTACTCGTATATTGTTTTATGAAAACGAATCATGGAGAATACTCAAAAATCTAAATTAGCTAAGTAAGTGAATTCAAAAGTACGTTAATAAATTAATCACGCATTATTGTAGCATTTACTACCGTATTATTTCACAGAAATTTGCAAAATATTCAGCAAATTCGAAACAAAAATGTAGTAATGCGTTATTATCAATATGAATAGAAAATAATTTTCGCACGTACGTGTTTTGCTTCAGTAACTATTAACAATGGAAAAAGCTGCGATGAAAACCCTATTGAATGTACTAAATTACATTGCCGAGAATACAAACTTTTCCACATATTTCACCTACGCATTTGTTTAATGTTAGGATTATTTGAAAAACTAGATTCTAATAATCCTTTTGAATTTTGATGACGTGAAATGGTTACAAACGAATATGTTAGACACTGCTATAGAATTTCTAGCTGAATAACAATCTCAAAATATACAAAATTGTAATATCGTCACGTTGCATACGCACGACTAACTTCAACATTTTTAACAACTCCTTTTTGATCAATACTCAAATGTAGTCGAAAGCTTATCAAACGTGCCCAGAAAATATAAGCAAGTAGGTGCCGACGGAAAATGTTATACGACGCATCATTTCCGCTGTTAACTCTTTCGACTAAAATTGACACGATTATACATTGTTTTCTCTTGATGAAATAAAGTAAAATTAAAAACCTCTAGAGAAATGTTCATTAATTACAAGTACATACCTGTTATAGAAGGAAAAAAGGCGACCTTCTGCGATCGTTGAGAAAAACTTGCATCTATTTTCTTAGAAACTTTAATTATCTTGAAAGTGAATTGTACGTCGGTAATTGATTAAATAATCACACACAGTTGTTTATTCCGCGTAATTGTAATAATTAAATGCGAATTCCTCTCGTCAGTTCTATTTATTGTTTTCTCGTGCTTCTTTCAATGCAAATGTTATTTGGTACTACTTATCCTTAGTTTATTTGAATTTATGTTGTAAAAGCTTCCCACAACTTAATTAGTGATAAGGAGTAGGCACTTCAAAAATGTTTTGATGTTCGCGATGTTTTAATTTCCTTAATAAATCATGTCCATATTCCTCACGTTTGCATACCGTATGTATTAATAATAATATATTCAATTATACAGGGTGATTCATTAAGAATGTCCAATCTCTGAACTGTAGATTCCAGACCTCGAAATATGATGATTCTGCCCAACATACCTTATACAAATATTGATAGTTTCCGAGATACCGGGTGTTTAAAGTTTAAATATGAATTTTGATTTTCGCAATAACTTTCTATTTTTTCACAATTTCTTTTTGAAAATTGGCAGTTTTACCTTTTTTTGCATGAGGATTGCCAATTTGGACTCTAATTTAGCATTGCTAATAGAGGGCGCTAGTTATACTTGGTTGTGTTTAGTAAATCTAAGCAAAAAATTTTTTCGGCTGAACTATTAGCAAACTAATAATAAAATATGGAAAAGCGTTAGATTCTACAAAAAAAAGTTACTCTTGTTTGATTCGTGTAACTCGATCAGTTATCGAGTTATTTGCTTCTAAACAGTTCAATAAATTTTAATTTAAAAAAAAAAATTATTCTCTAAATGTGTAACAACAATAAACTATTATTTATGATCCGTTTTCGCAAAGATCTCTTCATATCAAATAACCCTTGTCTATTATTTTTAATCACATTAATTAATTGTTATTGCGAAAATCAAAATTCATATTTAAACTTTAAACACCCGGTATCTCGGAAACTAGCAATATTTGTATAAGGCATGTTGGGCAGAATCATCATATTTTGAGGTCTGGAATCTACAATTCAGAGATTGGACATTCTTAATGAATCACCCTGTATAGCAAGCGGAAACGAAAATTCAACCCCAATCACACAATTGAACGCAAATCCAGTCCCGATACTCCTCTATCTACCTGAAATCAGTCCGAATAATTTTTAATTAATAATAACCTTTGTTATCTCCTGTTTGCTGTGAAATTAATTTAGGTATTTTACTTTTTGAAATATAAATGCAATACATATTTTTATACTTTGATTGTCATAATTATATTTATGAATTTAATTCTAGTCAAGAGTCGCTGAGTCGTAGTATGTCGAAATATCGTGGTAGCGGACAAATTGCGTATTATGTTTAATAAAGTATTTTAATTAATGGTATAATTTCAGATATTTTTCACATAGGTACTATAAATTATACTCAATTATTTAAAATAATATGTATATTTAAAACATAAAATGTGATGTAATGTTCCTGTTTTTCGAAAAATATATAGATCCAAAAAAATATCAACACCTTTGACGAACCATGTACAGGTAGTTTTACATTACATTAAGAGATAAATAATAATAAATGCACAGTTTTGTATTTCTTGTAATTTTGTCAATAGTTTGGAAATTGAATTTTGAATTCTGTGGAGACCGAAGAGGAAGTGAGCATGATGGAATGATACACTCCAGGTACCAGAAAGGATTGTCATCAAGCACAAATAGCAAAAAATCAATTGGCATTATGTAATTGCTAAGACTTTGAACCAGTTTATCATTTCATTTTTTTAAAAAACGTTTGAATATAATTTTGTAATTTAATGAATCTGTCTGGTCAACGCTGAGAAAACACTACAAATTTATTTGTATTTATGCATTCATCAAGTTTTTGGGATAACTAAAATTGATGAGAAACATAATAAGTATAAAACTGTAACGTATACGAATTGAAATGACATATAAAGTGCATTAGTTAATGTAAAACAAACCTTGATAGGTTACAAATATTAGATTAATCATCAAATTCATTAAAGTCGTAGGAATATAACCACTGTAATAAACATAAAATGATAAATTTAAATGATACTTTTTGCACAATTCAGAAATATTATCTTTTAAACGTGGTACCAAAGAGTCTCTTTGGTGGTATAAACACAAACCGTATACATGGGCGGTATACATATAGGTACAGGGTGGTATGACATCACAGATAAAAGTATGCACTCGCACTGGCATGTAATGAAAAATATTATACGTGGAAAATACACATTATTATACAGAGGCACCACAGTCAATTTTCACGATTGTAGTGCAACATACTCGTCCTTGCTATTATTGTTAATAAATTCTGTTTTTTTGCTATTTTTCGCAAATTGTCTTTCCATTCCATTATATTTTATGACTTGATACTTCTTGGTATACTTTCTCGAATTTAATATAAATTAATTACTGAGCTTTTTCAACACTGTAGGATTATATGGTACATATTACATGGTGCTAATTTAAGTAAAATCTGAATTCTGGTGTGTTGGAAATAAAGTTGCTATTATTATTCTTATTATATTAGAAGAATATTAGACGCTGGCTGTTGTTTTCCAGCCGTACTTCTAATTGTGTCATTTCCAAGTAGGTGTTCCATTACATTTGTGTATGCCACATATTGGAAGATGACCTGGTATAGCATTTCGCTTTCCTGCCCACAACCCCTGCATAACAGGCTATTAGTCAGTCCCGTGTTGTGCAGATGTTTATTCAGACGACAGTGTCTCTGTCGCAAGTTTTATGTTCTTCCTACTTAACTTTAAAATGGACGCTGCTAATTCTCCGTTTGGATTTTCCAGCAAAATCTTGAAATGGTTCTGTTCTGATATTTTCGAGCAATGTCTGCAATGCTCTTTTGTAACTATTGCCTAAATCGCCATTTTGTTTTGTAAAAGTTGTAAATAACAACCGCTATTTAAATTATCATCTATCTCATTAAAATGAGCATATTTTTCGATTTAAAATTAGGATTTATTTACAATGCCACATGAAACACTCCAAACCAAACTTTACTGAAAAATAGCGATAATTGTACATATTTTTACTCCACAACCAATAAAACATGATTCGGCAATCCATGGTACATACTTTTCAGCTTTTTTTAAAGTTTAAAATATATGCATCAGTGCTAAAATTTTGTCTCAACGGCTTTTTAAACTGACTTAAACAAAACATTTCGTTATGCAAAATGGGTAGCATTGAAAAAAGCATGACAAGACCTATCACTATCGTAAAAAAATCCAAGATTTGAACATAAAATTGATTTTTTGCAAATTTTTCAAAAACTGCAAAGGGTAACAGATTCAAAGATCCCTCTTATGATATAGCGTTCCCTCGAATAAATAATATAAGATTTTGACTTCTACCTCCCTCATTATCATTGCTTCTAATATTAATTGAAAGTGGGGCAGGTACAGGATGAACAGTTTACCCATCTTTATCAGCAAATATCGCTCACAGAGGACCTAATTAGTCTCTACGAGACTAAGAAGCCTCCACAGTATCACAACAAATAAGTACCTACATAAATGTAGTTACCAGGAGAGTTAAATGAACTAGCTGACAACAGAAAATACAGCAAAATACATTTTTTGGAGAAAATCAGGATAATCGAGCCGAGAAAGAAAATCTTTTGTTGATGAATTTGGGTACATTAAAGTTTAAACCAACGTGTATGTTACCAAGGTTTTATGTGACACTAAAAATATCGATCAACATAGATTGATTTCCTCCACTCTCAGAGCTCTGTAGGACGTTTATATTTATGTTTATGTTGTGGGACGAGATCTAGGAACAGCGGATTTCCAATCATCTCTACGCGCATCAACTGCTTTGGTTATTATAGAGAAAATCGCGAATGTAGAGTTCCACTAATGTTTCCTCTTCACCAAAACGGGACTGGGGATATTCCATAACTTTTGCATAATTTAGCGTTGTGGGTGGGAAACTATAGAGAACTTCTCTTGCCGGTTTCAGGCTTCATGGTTGGATTTTCATCCGTCGTCTTGAATTGGGACCAAAATGTAAACCATTCTCTTGGACCTCCAGTGAATTTCTTAAATTCCAATTTAGGATAAGAATGGAAACACTCGATACAACGCTACAAGCGTCTTAGTAACTTTATAAAAATTCCTCCTTCATGATGATCTGAGCATCAGTGAACCTTTTCATACTCTGCAACTATTTGTTCTTCGTTTAGCCTTGCCTTCAATAGTTTATGTTCAATCTTCTCATTTAATTGGACTAACTTTGTTAGTTAGGGACTCTTAATTTCTTCAGATCTGAGTAACTGGCCATAATAGGTCGAGTTTGTATATTTCCAGTCTGTCCGTAGCGTCAAATAGATACAATTAACTGAAATGGCATGAGAGCATTTTTTTGCAGATGGAAAGCGTTTCTATGCAGTTTTACTACCATCTATCCATTTTTAATTATCCCCCATCAAAATCATGTGCGCCAGAAGTAGAATAACATTGAGTTGTTAATTATTTAAAAAATTTGCAAGGATATGTTAATTTTACCATAATGTGTCATTTAAGAAAGAATGGCCCACTGTTTTCTGATTACTATCTGAAAAAGTGGTTTCGTGGGATTAAGCAAATTCTTTACAATTAATGGTGATGTATGGAAAATGTGAGAAAAAATTAAATGAGACCATTAAGATTGTGGCGCACTATCCCGTTCCTTTCCGTCACGTGTCGACGGATTGTCCTCACGCAACTTAAGGTTGTGGGGCACTATCCCGTTCCGTTCCGTAACGTTGACGGCCGTTGACGGATTGTCCTCACGTAACTTATGGAAAGCGACGGAACGGACAAGTGCTATTTAATTCAGTTATTTTATATTGAACGTTTTTTGATGGTCCGTGTCGTGACGGGACGAAACGGGTAAGTGCGCGTTAAGCTTTAGCAGATTTTATTAGAACTAATACTGGAAATGGAAATCCCTTTTTATAACATTTGCTTCTTCATTATCATGCAAAAGGCGAATTGTAAAAAATGTTGTTTTTAGTAATTTACACGTTTATCTCATTTAAAGAGAGTAGGTACGTTAAAAAAATTTATATTTTACGAGCGCTCACGTTACTTACTTACGCCTTGGCGCTACGGTCCGCGTGGCTCCATTGCCTCCCATCGGGTTTCTAGACTGATGTTTTACAAGGTACGGTCGTCGCTCGCACCTCAACCTTTGTCTTATGCAAGCCAACTGCAATACATTTGTTTACTTTGCATCGGCTACAGCTATTATTTTAGCATTTGTAACTAAAGCAATATATTACTGAGCTTTGCAACTATTTATTGTTTGCTAAACATCAATTTTGAAGCTGGAATGTTTGAAGCATTTCACCATATGTACTGAGTCTTCAGGGTTGTGGTTCCTGGGTTACTTGAACTCTAGAAATGTCTAGACGGTTTTAGCTTTATATCCACACAATTTTCTGCTACTCCTAAGGACTAGTATCTCCCTCACATTCACAAAGAATGAAGTGGATCGACGACATCTAAGGCAACATCCTGTATACTACCTTATGGCGTTGATTGAAAAATATAAACTCTTTAGTCAATGCTTATGGTTAGGTAATTGGTATCAAACCAAAGGTACTTTTCTTCATGGTATTTTCCATATATCTGATGGTCTATTGTGAACGTAAACGAAAAATTCTTTAAATTTGACACATTAAGTCTGCATTTAAGTCTTGTAAACCAGGTACTCCATAAACTTTTCCTAATTATCATCTAATCATCATCTGGCGCGTTTGTAACAAATGATAATCTTAGATTCTTCGCCTTGTAATAATGTACCTATCTGAAATTCCTGTCGGAAGTCAACAATTTATGTTTTAATTACTCTATAAATTTCTCAGAAGAATACTCTCGCTGAAATTCGAAATCTTTCTAGAATTGCGAGGCAATAAACTTCAGGTTGCTTCAAGAAAGAGCAACGTTCTCAACTAGAATCTTGCATATACCACGGTTTCAAAAAACCCACATTATTATTATTATATATTATTATTTTGAAGATGTAATACAAAGGAATTGATTATTTTAAGCGATAGGAAAGATATACTTAACTTCTTGTGCTGTCAATTAAAATGGTAAGATTATTTTAAAACAGATACTGTTTTGACTTTAGGTAAATTTTTTAGTAGTTCTAGTAGCGATTCCCAAAGTGGGTTCCGCAGCGATTGAGCCAAAGCAATGTTTGGAAATGTGGCAGGCGTTGTAACACGTGTGCATAATCTCACCAAAAACTGCGATATTAACCACTGTATTCTTCATAGATACGCGCTAGTTACCAAAAGAATTTCAGTTGAATTAAATGCGGTTCTGGATGAAGCGGTGCTAATTACGAGTATTAATTACGTCAAATCTCGGCCATTACAATTACGTATTTTTAAGACGTTATGTGAGGATATGGGTAGCAGTCATCATAATCTCCTTTTACATTCTGAAGTAAGATGGTTATCTCGTGGCAGTGTTCTTCAGAGAATTTTTGAATTGCGGAGAGAACTTTTATTCTGTTTTACTGATCATAAATTTCGATTGGCAGATAGAATGACTAGTTAACTATGATTGCATATTTGGCAGATATCTTTGGAAAGCTAAACGCATCATGTTCATCATTATAAGGTAAACATTTAAACATATTTCAGGCCAATAAAAAATGATCGCATTATATGCCTCTCATTAATTTTTTTTTACAAACGAAGGAATATTGTAAGCCCCACGTATGTGTGGAGCACAAAAATGCGTATCTAATAAAGCATAGATAATAAAGGATAATTATATATATCATATATAATTTTTTTTCATCGTTGGATTCCGCGAAATTTTATGCCTTGTAAAAAGGTTCCGTACCAAATAAAGTTTGGGAACCACTGCGTCTAGTATTTTGCAACAGATTACTCTGTAATGTTCTAAGGTTCTTCCTAATTCTAGAATTTACACATAATAGTAATTCTTCACTCTTAAAGTAATGAGACAGTATGGTCAAAAACACAAAACCTCCCCCATAAGTTTTTATTTGGTTAAAATTTAAAGTTGGTTGAAAAAACTAAAATCAAGCCTCATTGAGGATGTAGAACTTGATTGATTACAAAATCAAGCTAATGAGTGTTATTAGACTTGAGATTGAAGTTAATTAAATTTAGATTATGTGAAAATTAAAATTCAAGCTAATAAGTGTTATTAGACTTGAGATAAAGATACTTGATTTAAATTATGTAAAAATTACGTGAAATTACAAATTACGTGAAATTACGACATGTTTCGCCAATTACAAATTGGCATCCTCAGGCTAGAACAGTTAATATTAAGCATAACCTAATACACATTTTGTAAAGTACTTACTAAGTTTTTAAATTAAGAAAAGTGGTTGAAAATTGATGGATGATGGAGGCGGATGACGTGCGATGAAGTTATAATATAATAATTAAATTAAGCCATTGGGCGGTTTCATACTGCAAATCAAAACTTTAAACCAGGTCAAAGACCAGGAAAACTTACGTAAAATTAATATAAGGGGGCTCCAAAAGTTAAAGTGGGAAAACCATGCTGAAAGGTAAGGTTATGTTAAGAATACGGCCACAATTGGGCAAATACTTACTTAAAGGCAAATTAGTAAAACATTAAAAGTTAAAAAACACAGCTAAAAGCTGAGAGAAAATGTATAGTGACGACGCACGACATGTTAAAATAGTTGAAGACGAACACACGAAATTAATTGCAAAATGAAGGTCGCAACGACCGGTAGAAAACAGGTAGTGGGTAAAGAAGAAACCTATAACACGGGATAAAGTACAGGGGAAACCCGCAGGACGGGCCGCCCAAATTTGAATAAAGTTAGAGAAAAAGCAAATTTTTGTTGATATTGAGGAGTTCATTAAGCGATGACGCAGGGGAATTGTTATAATTCTCAATAATCTCTTTGGTCTCAAGAAGGTCGAGCTTGATGCCTTTCTCGCAATAATGGAGTATTTTAAAATTAACGCGTGAGTCAAAAGAGTGACCAGAATCCAGAATGTGATTCGCAAAAGAGGATTTGTTACCCATGTTATTGTTCCTAATACAGGCTAGGTGTTCAGAGAATCTGCATCTGAACTTTCTCCCCGTTTGGCCAATGTAAAATGAGGCGCAAGAGCCACAATTCAATTTATAAACACCTGATTTGTCCAGGCTCTCTATTTTGTCTTTAGTATGGACCAGGGCGTTCTTCAGATTTTGTTTGGAGGAGAACGAGATGTTGATATCATAAAGTTTGAAAATCTTTTTGAAGGAATAAGAAGGGGAGCCTATAAAGGGTAAGGGGTGGTAGATCTGGGATTCCTGATCAGTCTACCACCCCTTACCCTTTATAGGCTCCCCTTCTTATTCCTTCAAAAAGATTTTCAAACTTTATGATATCAACATCTCGTTCTCCTCCAAACAAAATCTGAAGAACGCCCTGGTCCATACTAAAGACAAAATAGAGAGCCTGGACAAATCAGGTGTTTATAAATTGAATTGTGGCTCTTGCGCCTCATTTTACATTGGCCAAACGGGGAGAAAGTTCAGATGCAGATTCTCTGAACACCTAGCCTGTATTAGGAACAATAACATGGGTAACAAATCCTCTTTTGCGAATCACATTCTGGATTCTGGTCACTCTTTTGACTCACGCGTTAATTTTAAAATACTCCATTATTGCGAGAAAGGCATCAAGCTCGACCTTCTTGAGACCAAAGAGATTATTGAGAATTATAACAATTCCCCTGCGTCATCGCTTAATGAACTCCTCAATATCAACAAAAATTTGCTTTTTCTCTAACTTTATTCAAATTTGGGCGGCCCGTCCTGCGGGTTTCCCCTGTACTTTATCCCGTGTTATAGGTTTCTTCTTTACCCACTACCTGTTTTCTACCGGTCGTTGCGACCTTCATTTTGCAATTAATTTCGTGTGTTCGTCTTCAACTATTTTAACATGTCGTGCGTCGTCACTATACATTTTCTCTCAGCTTTTAGCTGTGTTTTTTAACTTTTAATGTTTTACTAATTTGCCTTTAAGTAAGTATTTGCCCAATTGTGGCCGTATTCTTAACATAACCTTACCTTTCAGCATGGTTTTCCCACTTTAACTTTTGGAGCCCCCTTATATTAATTTTACGTAAGTTTTCCTGGTCTTTGACCTGGTTTAAAGTTTTGATTTGCAGTATGAAACCGCCCAATGGCTTAATTTAATTATTATATTATAACTTCATCGCACGTCATCCGCCTCCATCATCCATCAATTTTCAACCACTTTTCTTAATTTAAAAACTTAGTAAGTACTTTACAAAATGTGTATTAGGTTATGCTTAATATTAACTGTTCTAGCCTGAGGATGCCAATTTGTAATTGGCGAAACATGTCGTAATTTCACGTAATTTGTAATTTCACGTAATTTTTACATAATTTAAATCAAGTATCTTTATCTCAAGTCTAATAACACTTATTAGCTTGAATTTTAATTTTCACATAATCTAAATTTAATTAACTTCAATCTCAAGTCTAATAACACTCATTAGCTTGATTTTGTAATCAATCAAGTTCTACATCCTCAATGAGGCTTGATTTTAGTTTTTTCAACCAACTTTAAATTTTAACCAAATAAAAACTTATGGGGGAGGTTTTGTGTTTTTGACCATACTGTCTCATCACTTTACCCCTATTTGGAGAACTAACGTCCAACCTTATGGATCACCACAACTCTTAAAGTAATACGAAACTATGCAAACATATGCAATTTTGAGATGCATATATAAGTAAGTAGTAGATTCAATTAAAAATTTCGCACTTTGCACACAGACTTTCAAAGTTTACAAAAACACCGTCACCGGCGCCGGCGCACCCAGAAATTTCCGCTAGGGGGGGCTTGGTAACAATAACACCTGAACAAACAGGGTTGTTTAGGTATAAATTGTTATAATATGTGATGTTGCGAGCGTAGCGAGTCCAAAAGCGCCGCATGCGATTTTTTTAAAGGGGCCGTGGCTAACAGAACGCTTTTTAACAGCTTCTGAAAATATTATGTGCAAATAAATAAGATCCATAGTTAAGTTACCACTTTTTTTTCTTGAACTAGTCTTCGTTAGTTCGTTGAAAATAATATAGGTACCTACGAGCGTTCGCAAATTTAATAATATCTTGTAAGAGTGTATAGGAATAATAGGGGGCCGTATAACTATAACATAATCCATATTATGTATTGTAATCAAAATCAAATTTGATTATGCGGGACATTCTGTAAATAGGACTAAATACGAAAAAAGCTATATCCTTTATATCCATGGCTATACCTAAACAAAAACAAGATTCAATTGAAGATATTTTCTTGATGTATAATTGACTAATTTTATTGTATTCGACCATATTTTTTCAGGCAAAATTACGCAACTTTGGAATTGATTAAAAATTTCCTTTTTTCTCTTTTTTCCTCCAAGACCTGAGGTTCCAGAAAAAAAGGAAATTTCCCTCCAGATGACAACACTGCTTTAGGCTGTTCTTTTCCACACTTCTCAACTTGTTAATTATATTATATCTATGGCCGGGGGGGGGGGCTATAGCCCCTTTAGCCCCCCCCCGTGGATGCGCCACTGAACACCGTTACGGTAATAGTCAATTAGGTCACTAGTATAGAAAGAATACAGCATTTACCAGGCGCAAGTCAATAAAACAAATTTCAATTTCATTTTAGTATTTCGGAAAACCACACTTCCAAATCCAAATTAGTATTTTAATATTAACAGGAAGAGAGTAAATTTAAAATCAGCATTAGTGTGATCAGATTAAAATACTGTAGAAGTAAATGTGCAAGAAAATGTTAATTACCGATCAAGCTACCATTTCTCAATTTTTAATTATCCCCCATCATAAGCATAGGTAAGCAAAGAAGTAGAATTATATTCAGTTGTTAATTAATTAAAAAATCTGCGCGAAGATTTATGTTAGTTTCACATAATGTGTCATTTAAGGAACAAAAGACTACTGTTTTCTGATTACTATCTCAAAAAGTAGTTTCGTGGGATTAAGTAAATTGTTTATAATTAATGATGTATGGAGAATGTTGGGAAAAAGTCAAATTAGCAGACTTTATTAGAGTATTTTACTAAAAATGGAGATCTTTTTTTATATCATTTGCTTCTTTATTATTACGCAAAAGGAAAATTGTAAACAAGGTAATTTACACGTTTATCCTATTTAGAGAGAACATACTTTTAATACAGACGCTAGCAATCGTTCTGTATTTTTTTCAAGGTCCACGACATAACTCATTTGCGGAGTCAATTTTAAGGTTTACGATACAAGATTTTTCAGGTTAACACCCTTGAAAATGGCCACTTCTTTTTTAAGCCCTTTTACATGGTAAACATAGGTCTAATTCGATCATTTTTACCATTAACTGCAATTAAAAGAAATTCTAGGTCACAAAACTCAAAATAAATAGGAATGCAAAGTTGCCCATATATTCACCAACTTCAAAAAGTTGTTTACTAAATTCGTGCGGATGTCTGTGTGTCTGTGTGTCTGTGTGTCTGTGTGTCTGTGTGTCTGTGCGTCTTGTGTATGTGCATTGGTCGATGTTACAGGGTTTACAAAGCTGGAAGTGGTATCATCTTATGGGAAATTTTTTACTGATTCCAAATCTCTGGTAAATTTTTTGATCGGATCACCCGTTCGCCGTCGGGACGCCATTAAAGTCAAAATATACCCCCTTGAATATCTCGAGAACGACACATCCAATTACAAAAAGGAAAAACACGTTTCCTTTATTTTTTGAAACCTATTGAGTCATTATACGTAAACATCACCCTCACCCCCTGTGGGGGGTGAGTTTTGAAAACTTAAATGGGAGCACCTACTTTTTATTGCAGTTTTTGATTCTCCATAAAAAACTATTCTCAAATTGCAAATTTCACCCCCAACTGCAACCCGTTTTTTGGGGGTGGAAAGGGGGAGAAAAACGTTTTTTTTTTACTTTTTTCCTCCAACACTTTTGTCGTGATTTACAAATTGTCCGTCACCCTCTCCGCTCCCATCTCCCTTGAGGGTGGAGAAGAAAAACAATGACTCATTTGTGCAGAATCCCGGGTGCTTGTGTTGAGGTGAGGGGTAGTTATATACAGTTATATACATATATATTGTATATAGTATATGCCATAATTAGTTACAGATTTGAAGTTGGTTGAAATTAGAATTCTATAAGAATTTGCGGGTTTTGATACTTGTTTAAATATGTCATACTTAATGTGGCAATACTGTTTGTCCCGGCACGTGACGCACGATGCTCAACACGAACTTATTTTTAATGCTTGAGAACTTGAGAGCTTGATGGCTGAACGTCACGGTTCAGAATTGTGTAATATTCTTCCAACTCTACCATTTGACTAGTGCAGATTATACAAGCAAGTTGGAACCAAATGTAGTGCTCTTGGTGCTAGTCCAGTAAAGTTTTTGGGCAGTTTTGCTAAAGGTCAAAATGAATATGCTTGTTTGAAATACATTTTACTAGCATAACTGTTACAGGTACATCTGAAAGGGCAATCGAACTGAGGCTATTAGCACTTTTCGAACTCAGGCATTAGAATTCTTCACTTTTTTTAAATCTATATATGTATGTATTATATCTTGTTCAGGAGGTGACACTCCTCCAAAAATGCAATAATTTTCTTTGCGCCTTGCGGATTGTAGTTGAGAATATCTCGCATTGACTTGCCTTGAATGGAGTGACTCGTTTCGCCTCTTCTAAATTTTGGCACTCCATAATTATATGTCGGACGGTAAGACCGCCTTGACATCTTTCGCAAAGGCAACGGCACATTTTTATGCAAATTTGACATTATCAGGTCAACCCCCTAGCCCCAACAACCCCTAACTCAAGAATTTAAATAGGGAAGGGGTATCGAGCGACCCCCTCATTTGAAGCGTCTTTAAATTCTCTATTTGGCAGTATGAATGAAAATTAGTTTCATTCAATTTTTTTTTCGCCCCATGAAAAGCACCCTCTAAATTAACTAAGGTGGGGGTAATGTTTAGGAAAAATGCTGAAATGTGCCGCTCAAAAGGTCAAAGGTTGCGTGTTTCAGGATTTTTCCTAAACAACACCCCCACCTTAGTTAATATAGAGGGTACTTTTCATGGGGGTGAAAAAAAATTTGAATGAAACTAATTTTCATTCATACTGTCGAATAGAGAATTAAAAGACGCTTCAAATGAGGGGTCGCTCGACTCCCTTTCGCTATTTCAATTCTTGAGTTAGGGGTTGCTGGGGCTAGGGAGTTGACCTGACAATATCAAATTTGACATCAAAAGTTGTCCCCAAAAAATAAAGAATCGACGTGTCCCAGCGTTTTTTTAAGAAACTGGTCTAAGTGTCCCAAAACAAGCGTGTTTTCTTTTCAATGGCGCACCCTGTATATATTTTGCACCACCGTTTATAATACCAATGACAGAAATATTTTATAGATATAGGTACATATTGTAAATTCTATTCCACACTGACAACACATACAAATACAAACTCACATCTTGAGTAAATGAAGAACATTTGTATGCGAATACCATATTTTTAGTTTTAAAACATGACCACCCTGTTTAAATCCAAAGTGGCCATTTTTGGGCCTGTTAACCAAATGATATTAAATATGTACGTCTCAGACAGCATAATGCCACAAAAATAAGTCGTGGACCTCTGAAAAACACACCATGTTACCTAGCGCTAGCGTATGGACTATTTGTTGTACTTTAAACAATTTATTTCAGTTTGTACAAGCGCTTTTCTCAGCGAGTGTGAAATAGCATTTTTGCAACCTAGTGATGTAAAGCCAAACGAATTTTAACTGAAGTAATATTACTGAGCTTTGCAAAAATTTTCTTGTTTTATTTATTTATTTATTTATTTCATATTCCGTTGGTCTTACATATAAGCACAGGATCGTCAATTATAAACAAAACACATGTATATCTATAGACATTACACATTCACTAAGCATCGAAGTTAATGTTTAAGAATTCATTAATCGAATAAATTGTATTTTCTAGTAATATCTTTTTTATTTTAGTCTCAAATAGTGAGATGTTGGACAGTCCCTTCAGCATCATAGGTAATTTGTTATATAACTTTATTGATAGTATTTGAAAACTGTTCGCAGTTAAAGAAAGTTTATGTTTTGGTAAAATTATATTTAAACCATGTCTTACATCGTACTCACCCAAATCAGCCACTTTTGTATAATTTCGCATATTATTTTTTACGTGAAGAATAGACTTCAGAATATACATGGATATTATAGTTAAAATATTTAATTTGTTAATGAGATGTCTACACGAGTATCGACTATTTTTGGAACATATAGTTCGTAATATTCTTTTCTGAATAACCAGAACTTCATTAATTCTGTGGCTGTTACCCCAACATATTAAGCCATATGCTAGTATTGAGTTAACGTATCCATAGTAGTATGTCAAAAGCGTTTGCATATTAACACTGTCCCTTAGCCGTCCCAACACATAATTATGAGTGGATAATTTTTTTACAATGAAGTGTTTGCTAGTAATAGTCAACATAAGAAGCTGGAATGTTTAAAGCCATCATGTGTTGACTGCTGTGGTTCCTGGTTACTTGGGTACAAGAATTTTCTAGGCGATTTTCGTTTCATTTTCCATACAATTTTATATTTATCCTTCTGCCATTGCTGAAGAGTGAACGCCCCCATCGCTATTTAACATTGATTCACGGTCATTTTCCCGCCGAAAAAAATCCCGCTTGTCAATTGGCCGCCCGAAAATTGTTCGCCTGGTAAAAACTCCGCGCGGTGAAATGTTCGGTGGTAAAATGCCCGCCATGACGAAATCCCGTCGGGACAATTTCCCGCCGACCACGTTTTTTATACTTCCTATAAATTTTCATTATACATACTTGGATGTTGAGCAGATACAATTCCGCAAAATGTATATTTTAATTTAAAGTAAATAGTGGCCTCAAATTCATCTTACGCCTCAGGCCTCCAGAGTAGATAATCCGCCACTGGCTGCACATAACGTATAAAATGTAAGTGCATCTTTGTCACGAAAATAGGGGAATATCGGGGGAATCGTTTTAGCTACAGCGGCGGGAAATTGACCGACGGGATTTCGTCATGGCGGGCATTTTACCAGCGAACATTTCATCGCGCGGGGTTTTTACCCGGCGAACAATTTTCCGGCGGGCAATTGACAAGCGGCATTATTTCGGGGGGGAAATGACCGGATACCGTAGAATAATACTCTTGTGATTTAGATTTGAATGCTCTGTTTTCTAACATGTGGAAAATGCTTTCACTCGTTATATGGGTGAGAGGGAGAGATATTTTTAGGAAATTCTACATTGTATATATGCCATAGATAGTATATATGCTTTTATCTCTAGAGTTTCGCATTAAAACTTAAAACTTTGTGAGTATATGGAACTAACCAAAGTTTCTAAATAAAATTAAAAAGTTCTATTATAGAATAACAAATTGACATCAATTGCAACCTTTATAATATTTAACATGTTTCATCGTTATAAAACCAAAATAACTTTTTCGTAGAGGATATAGATTTGCCTAACAATCTACGCACAAAAAACTTTTCATACGAAGTTGTGTATTTCATATACGGTTCACAAATTTATGTTCAGTAACAAATTTACATAATCAATAAAATTTATAAATATAGACATTAATTTCAATTTTTTTTGTATTTGTTTACGTTAGGCATCGGAAACAAATTTAAAGCTGTGAGTGATCAAAAGTGTTTAAAATTCCCTAAAAACCGAATGATTTATTAAAGTTAGTTATAACTAAAATTAAATTTTGGTAATAAAAACGAATTATGTTCGCATTTGTCTTCGCGACAATAAAATTATCGTAAATTTTATTTAAAATAAAAATTAGTTGAACCACTTTTAACACGTTTACATAATTTTACATTCCTGAAATTTGTATAGACATATTTAATGCTTGCATGTGTTGTTATTAATTAATGCGATTTTAGTGGGAAGCTTTTTAATCTTTGAACACCCACAAATTTCAATATTTCATTCCATTACAACGGCGCTAACTGCGTTTCTTTGTTAACGGTGGCTGGAACAGTTTAGGCGGAAAATTTTGTAAATACGTCGTTAATTATGGACGTTAAGTGCGTAAGCATCAAAGAGTTTGGTGGCGTAACATAAATTAATTAAGAAGCTATTCTTTGTGTGACTCCATTTAAACTCGATGGCTATAAAATTTATTGACTTCCGAACATTTTGCATATTCTCGAATATCCATAGAAAAAGCAATTTCGACCAAATCCATATACATTTAACATTCTTTACTAAATCATAATTCATTGCCCTTTCGATGTTATGCAATATTCAGTTGAAAAAGCATTTGGGAGAAAATCTCATCACAATCTACATTTCCAGTGTAGTTCGAGAGTTTTTAGTGGTACCAAAAAAGAAATTGATATCAGCGTAGTAAAACTTCCTACGCTTCGGTTTTTTTATCATCAAGGAATAAAACATTAAGAAGCTAACGGATTTATAGATAATAGGCAATTACTTGTGCCATAAAACTGGCGAGAAGAATAGGAACCGACTAGCCAATTGAAAGATTGTCGCAGTAGTTGGTCGGTTTTTTTTGTTCATTAAAAATCGACGAATCGACTGCGAACCTAATAAATAATAATTTGTTCGCTAAATTTCCAAATTTGTAATATCAATTGCTAAACTGGAAACTTCTCAAAATGGAAGTGCGTTTCCATTTCCGTTACAAATGCACAAAACGGGTAGCAACTGTTTCCGTATTAAGTAATTATTATAAAACTGGACGGCGCGGCGAGCGCATGCGGCGCGGCGCTGCTATAAATAACAAAAAAATTGGAATATATTTACATGTGTTATATTTCATTGTTTCGCCAATGGAATGAAATATTTAGGTCAATAATCGTCTGCCCACTTTCATTTATAAATAAAACAATTTCTGATCAATTTTCGTTAATATTTATATATCCAAACGTACATAAATTTGACAACCATTACACATTGATGTTAATGGAAGACGTTACGTCTTGTCATGAAATGGGAAATAAAAGTAAAAGAACCTATAGCCACTGAAAATAGTTTTTCTTCGAGTGGTTAATTAACGAACGATTTACTGCTCAATAAAGTTTACTTAGTGTACATTTCGAATTTAATTAATTGCGTATCAATAGCTTTTACGGCTTTTGGATGAAAATGTGGTATAAATCACCTTTACTTACATTTTTTATGATGGTATTCAATATTTTTCCTCTTACTTTATTACTGGTAATTATTTAAATGAATTTCGCACTTAACCATATTCATCAGAAATGTATTTACATATTCCAGTACATCAACATCTGTAAAATTATTACAATACCTACTGTATTTCTCCCGATTCCCATTCGATAAGCCTCTCTATTACATACATCATCCTCTTCTTCCGTTGTGTCATTGCTCTGGTAACCCATGTGATATCCTCGATTTCGCACGCCACCCCCATGTACTTTTTTCGACATCTGCCTTCTGCCATTCTTAAGAGGTATCTGAACCATTTCTTAACCTCGTCAACTGACTCGGTGCCATTAAGTCGGATTCATTTGTTTACGTCATAGTTCTTCTAAAATCTGCATCAGTAATCCACACTTCTGTGACCCCATAACACTGATTTGACCATCACTTATCCTAATCACTTTTTAGCTGCACCAAACTGGAGTAAACGCTTACCACTTACCCTGCATTCATTAAAGAGAGAAACTTGATTTTTCCTTTAATTTTACCAATTATCCTGTTTTCTCTACCTATACGAAGTTCCAAAACACACGTTTATATAATATGCATGTAGTCTGATCATATAGTGATCATGATCATCACTCGAGGTCGTAAGCAGCCTGCCAAAGAACAATCTGATCGTCTACAAAGTTTACAGAGAATAAAATAGACTTTATTCTTAATAATATCCCTTCTAGTTCTGAATATACAGGGTGTTCCTAAATGTCACGTACATACGGAAGGGGGTGATTCTTTGGCTTATTTCATAACTAAAAGTTCATATAAACATAGGTAGGTCCGCAAACGCTTCCTTACTAATCTACAGGGTCTTGAAATTTGAAGATTTTTTTCGTTGTTTCTTATAACTGGTTGAGGTCATTTTCAACAATTGTTGTAACGTAGTTTCTTTGTTATGGTTATTATTTAGTTTTTTTTACATTGTAAGTAATAAATTATTGCTACTAGATCATTTTAAAAATATTAATTTCATCTTGCCAATTACAGAAGAGACAAAGAAGTTTGCAAATAAAACAGACAATTTATTTTTTATTATGGAATTCACCAGCTGCGCGCCGTAAAAAAGTTGTGGGGGAGAAAATGGAACAAAAACGAAAACAATCTTCAAATTTCAAGACCCTGTAGATTAGTAAGGAAGCATTTGCGGACCTATGTTTATATGAACTTTTAGTTATGAAATAACCCAAAGAATCACCCCCTTCCGTATGTACGTGACATTTAGGAACCCCCTGTATATTAAATAGAAATGAAAATTTGCTGCATCCTTACATTCCTTACCTTCACTTTTTGTTCGTTTGTGTTGGTTGGGAGAGCCTTCATCCTTAAAGATAGTAAATAATACAGGGTGTCTCACGGTGACCGTCGGTTAGAAGTACATATATCAAGAACTGTAAAAGCTAGGAATTTGAAATTTTGTACATGCGACATGGAGTGTTTAATCTATTAAATAAAAATATTTTCCAAATGGCAGCACTTCCGGAAATACCGGAAGTGAGCATCAACTTCTTTATTTTAAATACAAACCAGGCAATTTTCTTCACATTCTGATGTGTCATAAAATTTTTAGTAAGTATGCTTAAAATAATCGGCGTATCAATTTTGATTGTTGAGAAAACAAATTTTTTTCACTGAAAAATGTCAAAATCTTGTTTAGGAAATAAAATTGAAAGTCGAACGTGGTAAAAGTTAGGGAAATGGGATTTTAGGTTCTCAATGTCAAAAGATTGAGACACAATTGCCTGTAATGGATAATAAAAAATTGCCCGCGGTTAAGTATCTATTTGACGTTATTTCCAGACTTAAGAAAGTCTCTTTTTTTAAATGGAATGCCTATTTAATTATCGGCCCATTCGATGCAGAAATAAATTTCGTTTAAATTCATATACCATGTTCCTATACCTAAAATCAATGATTACAAAGTTATTTACATTTTTCTAATTAAATTTATAATTACATACTTTACAAAACATGGTTGGCTTTGAAAATTTTCAAAAAATTTTTATTCAAATGTTTCTTATGCTTTTATGATTATTTAAAATTCTATCTATGCAACTTCTTGACTATCCAAGGTCTCCTTCCGCCGAACGAACAGAAATTTCAGGGAAAACATTAAAATATCCCAATACATTGGTTTCTACAGCGTCATTGGGGACAATTGGCTTTGCCAAACTTCGTGGTGCATTTACTTCGCCAAATTTAGAAAATTCTTTTCAATCATCCTGATTTTTCGTTCTGTCATTGTAGGTAAATGCGGATATCTTTCGTTAAAGTGTTGAGTGATTCTTTATTCAATAGTTAAAGGTTCTGCAGGTCCGGAAAGTAATACGAGCAGACTCGCCATGAATGTAAAACAAATTTAGAATATCAGCGTTTTGTGTATTCCATATTTCCCAATTAAAAACAAATATTGAGCGCAAAAATCAACATTCAAACAGATAACACTGATAACTAACGTAAATGTAGCGTAAACTTTCAAACTGATAGCTAACTGACAACTGTCATCATAGAGAAACAATTGAATAAAAATTTTTTGAAAATTTTCAAAGCCAGCCATGTTTTGTAAAGTATGTAATTATAAATTTAATTAGAAAAATGTAAATAACTTTGTAATCATTGTTTTTAGGTATAGGAACATGGTATATGAATTTAAAGGAAATTGATTTCTGCATCGAATGGGCCGATAATTAAATAGGCATTCCATTTAAAAAAAGAGACTTTTAAAAGTTTTTCTTAAGTCTGGAAATAACGTCAAATAGATACTTAACACGTAGAGTGCCACCATGCAAAGTCATTTTGGCAGTCCCTACTGGCCAAAATTTTTTTTTGCTGATAATCGTGTAAAATAGATAGCAGAAAACCCAACCGGTGTCAGAATAATTCACTTGAATTAAACAAAAAACAATAACAAAGTTGGTGGATAGCGTTGACCACCGCGGCCACAAAGAGTTTAACCTATGTTATAAACCCACGTTTCAAATTAAACAAATAAATATTTTGGGGATATTTGTGTTTTTTATACTTACCATGTCACCAATAATCAATCATAAAATAAGTTATAGTCACGTCAGAGCATCAATAAATATTCAGTGTTCATATTTTGAGGGTGGTGGACAACAAATGACCACCAGGACAAAAACCAAGTACATCAAAATATTGCTAAAAGCATTGTAAGTCACCTCCTATATGTTTAGTGTGGCTCCAGTGGACCTACGCTGGCCACCACGGCCTGAACAGTATAAATGTGTGGTGGACAACATTAGCCCACCGTGGCCAGTAGAGACAAATTATTTCCTTTCAAATGGTGAACACTGTTGACCCACCATGGCACTCTACGTGTTAACCGCGGGCAATTTTTTATTATCCATGACAGACAATTGTGTCTCAATCTTTTGACATTGAGAACCTAAAATCCCATTTCCCTAACTTTTACCACTTTCGACTTTCAATTTTATTTCCTAAACAAGATTTTGACATTTTTCAGTGAAAAAAAATTTTTTTCTCAACAATCAAAATTGATACGCCGATTATTTTAAGCATACTTACTAAACATTTTATGACACATCAGAATGTGAAAAAAAATGGTCTGGTTTGTATTTAAAATAAAGAAGTTGATGCTCACTTCCGGTATTTTCGGAAGTGCTGCCATTTGGAAAATATTTTTATTTAATTGATTAAACACTGCATGTCGCATGTGCAAAATTTCAAATTTCTAGCTTTTACAGTTCTTGATATACTTCTAACTGACGGTCACCGTGAGACACCCTGTATATATTATGGTGATTACTCTAATGTCTGAATCAAGCTCAAGGAACACTTCTCCTATCTTCTTCATATGCCTTAATTAGATCGACAAAAGATAAGTCTTCTCCTACCGCTCTTTTCTTTTCTGATATCTCTTGTGATATACAGTGTGCCCCAAATAGTTTTATACAAATGGAGAAAAAGTTTATCTTACATTTCGCAATAAAATATTCTTAAAAAGAGCTCTGCATGACTTGTAGATCCATAATCAAGTACTTACAACATTTTTAAAACATTGGCCGGAATACAGGGAAAGTCAAAATTATGAATTGGAGTGAGAGTAAAATACGTTGAAACTGTAGTGGAGAGCAAATGTTCATCGGAATTGTTATTAAGTGGCAAAAAATTACGCATAAGATTATTTCAATAAACACGTCAGCAATTGTTAGATTAATGCACAGTACGAAACATCGTAAGATCCCGTTCATAATAAGCGCCTGATTTTGTTTTATTCATCCTTATTAAACACGTTCGGGATAGGGTGCTTTGGAATATGTAATAACTGTGAACAATCCAAGAATGAATTAGGAACGGGTTGTGCCATTATAATAGATGAAGTGATCCATTCTTGAGCTCTGAACGCTGAAACTTTAGTGCATGTAGCCGAACAGTGTGCAATATGGAAAGCACTGATATGCATTCCCATGGCACGTACAAATAAAACGTATATTATAATTAGCGATTCATTAAATACTGTAAATGCTTTAACGGATATGTTTACGAGGGACCCTCTGGTCAATTTATGTCAGATGTGCCCGTGCGATTTGAATACATATGGAATCAAACCTGTGTTCGTTTGGGTACCTGGGCATTCAGGAATCCCTGGAAATGAAGGGCAGATAGTGCAGCAAGACGAGCAATTACAGCTCCACAGATGTCGGATAGTCAAGTACATCTACAAAAAAGAAATATTTAGATTTGGCAAGATAAGTGGCAAATGCAAGATACTCAACTGACGCATATTAAACAACATGTAAAAGAAAAAGTGTACTTGCATGGTTTGCACATCGCTTAACAATAGGACATACCAAGTTAACACATGAATATCTTTTAAAGGGTCAAGCTAGACCGCAATGCCATATGTGTAACACCAATCTCACTGTGAAGCATGCCCTATGTGATTATGTAGAATAGATTTTGTCAATCAGCGTCAGTTGTATGACATAAAGCCAGATATTACACCGAACTTCATCAGTATACTAAGATTGAAAAATATGTTTAAGTATATAAAAGTAATTGGGTTGTATGATAGGATATAGCAAAAGATTGAAATTGCTTGAAGCTGCTTTTGTATGGCGAGAGGACCTAGCAGTCGAAGCCGTAAATATGTATAATAAAAAAAACTGTCAACAAATGTCAAATGTTACATCAGTGTGTGTTTGCAATAATTAGAAGTTATCTTTATCATGTCTTATTCCTTTATTCAATAAATAATCCAATTAATAATATCTTGCAATTTTTATGTGGGAAAATCACTAATCTGCAAGTGTGCGTAATTGTTTGCTACTTAATAACAATTTCAATGAACAGTTTGCTCTCCACTAGAGTTTGAACGTATTTTACTCTCACTCCAAATCATAATTTTGATTTTCCCTGTATTCCGGCCAAGGTTTTAAAAATGTTGTACTTGATTATGAATCTACAAGTCATGCAGAGCTTTTTATCAAGAATATTTTTTTTGTGAAATGTAAGATAAACTTTTTCTTTATTTGTGTAAAACTATTTGGGACACACTGTATGTAAATAAATATTATCGGTACAGTATCTTTTAAGCTTACTAAATTCAAGGATCCTTTCTTATGTATAATTATTATGTATGTTAATCCTCCAGGTTTAAGCTATTATACTTTGTTTTATTCTGTTCATAACCCCCCTCCCCCCTTGTAGATTCCATTGGAATCCCTCCTCGTTTCCACCTTCTCACCGATTTGTATATTACTAAATTATGCTCAGTAACTTGTTGGTAAAATTGCATAAATGGGTCTACCTGTCAAGAGATATTAGTGAGATTATAGCAATTTGCACTGCTCCTTATGGTTCATTTTTCTGGTTTTACCTTTTATGTGTCTTTAACTTTTAAGTGGCGTAAGAAAGGGTCATTTGGTGGCCTTTCTATGAAAAGAACCAAAAGCTACTTGAGAGGTTGCAGCAATCAGTAACAATGTGGAACTCGAGTTTGTGGGTTTTACCTTTTGAAAAAATTGCAGACCCTGACAAGATAGGACTGACCATTTTTTAGAGTCATACATAACCTGTTCCCAGAACAATCAAGCAACATTATTAAAATATGTGATACCCATACCAATGAATGAGAGGGCACAAATATAAAATTTTTAAAGGGCATTTTAAAAACAAGAATTATACATTTTTTATCTAATAGAGTCTTATGGAACTCACAGGCAAAGTAACTGGAGCTATGGTTTTCATTCAAGAAACAACTTTTTGTCATATCTGGAAAATTATGATAAGTACATAAAAAATATTTTCATAAAATGTAAAATTATCTACTACTTTTTAATGTGACAGATTGTTCAATTTAACCGACTTCATATCTCTTATCGTTTCCAAAAAACCAATGGTGAGCGTCGAATTTTGGACACAGTGTATAATGAACTGTTTTTTACAGCCTTTATAGTGCTTTTGTTCTTCAACTAAAATGTTATAATTAGTACAGTGTACGTCTATACTAACTTTAAGCAAGTGCATTTCCAGTTTCACACGTAATATTAATGTAATGTTTCATGTCACCATTTTACTTAATTTTTATTTGTCTAAATAATTTAGAAGAAGTAACGTTTTTTCTTAATAATAATTTGAATCTATAGTCTTTAAAACACAAAATGGAAAAGCGAACGTCGCTAATCCCTAAGCGATCTAAGCGTCCCCAAGGAAATATGTGTTTAGGCTTGCGGAAGTTATCTTTTTAGGCTCAAATAACATTAGATTTGCTAGAGTTGATGGCAAACATTCTATCAAAACGATGCGAAACAACACCTGTTTCTTTTTCTTTTAGATCTTCGTATTGTTTTAGCTTGTCATCTCAAATATAATATATTATTGATTAACAAAACTACAATAAAAGTTTTGTAGAATTGAAATGAAACTTTTCGAAAGTTTTCTTGATTGAATTGCATTAAACCATAAAAATATAGCGTCGAAATTGGTTACAATAGACGAATATTTAGAAAGGGAGTCCATTATCAATGAAAACACGGTTGCGAACTTTTAGATTTGGCAATCAAAACGAATATGAAATTGGAACACATTCCAAAAACGAGAAAGTACATAAAATTTTAAATCTTAAACAATTTTATCGACGACTGTATATCTATAAATTATTTTTTTACAATCTAGTCGTCTCGTGTGGCGTCAGTTAATATGCAAGTGCGTTAATCACGTCAAAAACGAACAACTTATTCGTGCAATTACATTTCTAATGGTATATATAGAACAACAGATAGACAATTTAATTTACATATAAAGAGCATTAGCTTGTTCGAAAATAATGTTTGCAATAACGGAATTAGACCAAGAACTAATAGAAGAAATGTCTCGGTAAATAAAGTGGTTGCACGATCAAGTAGGTAGATATATTTGGTATGGCGATCTTATAAGTTGCTGTAATTTTGTTTATACAGCTCACCTACACACGCACGGCATTCACTTTTCATGCGTTATACGTTTAAGGATTGACGTTAGAGGACGGCTACTGCGTGTGTTTGTACTGATTTTAATAGGAAAATTAATTAAAACAGGAGATGGGGCAATAATTCTGCACGCCAAAACTGCTCAAATCATATTTTCAAAGCAGTCGTAAATGTCCAAATAATCGTTTTCGTTTTACTAACTGTAAGAATTACTACTCTTCTACACTACTTCAAGGGAAGTACTCTACATCCTCAATGTAGCAAAAAATGGAGCAGTCAATCATCTTCCCAGCATTTTGTTGGTAACCTGAATTGTTTGGACACTAATTGATAACCTGCCCCAAAGTTCTTTGGTTTCGTCTTTATAGATATTCGCCTATTCATAAAGTATACAATCATATTCAGATTTTCTGCCCAAAAGTTACTTGCAAGTCTCGAATTAGCTAACATAGTTCTTGAACTTTCAACAATGGAACTGCACGAAGTTTAAGATGCACTAAGATACTATCACGAATTTCGCCATTTTCACGTAAACTTTTGTTGGTTACCCCTTTTACGGAAAAACATTTTTTCCTAATTTGGGAACACACAAAAACAAATATTAACAATATCCTCTCAGCGGATAAACACTAACCCCTTTAAAGTAAAGAGGTGACATATTTCAAAATCGCTTTTGAACAGTTTCAGCCCTATTTATACCTAAAGGAAACTAAATTATACAACAGGGCTCTAATTATAATTAAATCAAATTAAATTAAATTATAATTATAATACTACGCACAAGAGAAAAAAGTTGTGAGAATGTCGCTATTAAAACCCTCGTTCAGCTGGCCCTTCACCCACGCGAGAATTAAAAAAATGATGGCTCTGAATTAGAAGCTATTTATGAGCTTTCAAAATCAGCAAGAATAAAATTTTGAGCTCGATCCCCTTAGCAGCAATTTTAATTTGAAAGTGGGGGGGGGGGGAGGGGCTGAGTGAAGGTTCACTCAACCACCCCACCTTTTAAAAACAGCAACAGAGGATCGCGCATAGACGCATGATTAGGAGCTCTTAAACTAGTGTAGTTTCGATTTTAGAGCTCCACCCCTTACGTTAAAGCAACCCCAAGTTTCGCCGAAGAGGTAACTCATAGAAAATACCATTAAATCTATAGTATCTTTAATGCATGTAGTTCCAGCATTATTAGACTACAAAAATATGTACCACTTCATTTCCAAGTTGCAACACATTAGCAGGAAATCCACCCCTTGTACCAAAAACACAAGAGGGAACTGTGTTAAGGAATCGAGGAACGAATCATTTTATGACGGTATATTATCCTCCGATTTAGGAGCTTTCGAAATATGTATAAACTGACTTTCGAGTTGCAGCCCCTTAGCAGGAAAACGAAAGCCACCCCTTCTACCAAACACGCAAGAGGGACTATATTAAATAATCAAGAAACGAATCATTTTTTGACGGTGTATTATTTTGAGATTTAGGAGCTTTCGAAATATGTAACACTTCATTTCTACGTTGCAACTCCTTAGAAGGAAAACGACCCCTTGTGCCAAACACGCAAGAGGGAATTATGACACTATGTTAAAGAATTTAGAAACGGATCATTTCATGGCGGTGAATAATCTTCCAATTTAGGATCTTTGTAACACTTCAATTCCACGTTGCAACCCCTTTGCATGTTAAAGAACCGAGAAACGGATCATTTTATGACGGTGAATCATCTTCCGATTTAGGAGCTTGCTAAATATGTAACACTTCAGTTCCATGTTGCAACCCCTTAGGAGGAAAACCACCCCTTGTGCCAAACACGCAAGAGGGCACTATATTAAATAATAGAGAAACGGATCATTTTATGACTATGTATTATCTTCCAATTTAGGAGCTTTCGAAATACGTATAAACTGACTTTCGAGTTGCGGCCTCTTATCAGGAAAACCACTCCTTCTGCCAAACAAGCAAAAGGGAGCTATGTTAAAGAATGTTACTGTGTAAGCCAAACAAACAAAAGGCAAATAGGACGTTGAAGTTGATTTTCAAACATTCCACCAAATTCATTTCAAATCAAATTCATTTTCGTTTCGTGTATGGGCGTATAGCGTATTTATCGATTATCAACACTAGAGTGTTGATGTTCACGTTATGAAGTTGTGCTTTAGTGTACAGTTGGGGCAACAAAAAATGGGACACGGGTTCCATCCGTATCATTTACAGCTCATTCAAGACCTTCGAGTAGGACATACAGATAGATGATTGGAATTTTGTCGTTGGATACTTGAAAATCGCCAAGTAATCCCATTTGTAATCTTCACTGTAAGCCACTCTCACTTGTGACTGCATCAATAACATTCGTAATTCACATCAGTGGTCCGAAGACAACCCACATGCCATTGTGGAGACACATTTTCAAGAACGAGAGAGAAGATTGATGGACAATCAGTTGATTGGGCTGTTGTGTTATAGGACCCCGTTATCTACACTTTCTTCCAGCATGACGAGACTCCTGCACATTCTAGTCGTCAGGTGACACATCATCTAAACCTAACATTTCCCGGAAAATGGATCGGTAGATATGGTCACGTTACATATTTTTGTAGGCTAATACCTAATGCTGGAGCTACATGCATTAAAGATATTATAGATTTAATGGTAAGTATTTTTTATGAGTTACCTCTTCGGTGAAATTAGTATTGGGGTTGTTTTAAGGTAAGGGGTGGAGCTCGAAAATCGAAACTACGCTAGTTTAAGAGCTCCTAAAGAGCCCCTAATTATGCGTTTATGCGCGATCTTCTGTTGCTGTTTTTAAGAGGTGGGGGGCTGAGGGAACGTTCACTCAGCCCCCCTCCCCACTTTCAAATTAAAATTGCTGCTAAGCGGATCGAGCTCAACATTTTATTCTTGCGTCTTTTATCAATTCAGTTCAGTGAAGTAAGGTTGTGCATCAAGAACATATTTATAATGAATTGCTTGGTGGTTGGTCTTATTTAACGGCAGACAATTTAATGAACACCATTGAAACACTATCTCGTTGTTGTTGCAAAGAATTGGCAGTCAGAATTAATGATATTGACGAAAATATTTTTAAATCATCATCAAACAATAACTTGTCACTAACTGTCTTGCTTGGAAGATCGTTAATTAACAAAATAAAGAGTAAAGGTCCGAGGTTTGACTCTTGAGGCACTCCTGATATAGCTATAATATCATCTAATTTATTATTGTTGTAGACAACTGCACGTTGTACACGAGTGTTTAAATAGAATTTGAAGAAGTCAAGAAGGGAAGAATGAAATCCAAAACTTTCTACTTTAGCAATAAGTATATCGTGAGGAACGCTGTCAAAAGCTTTGTTGAAAAGGTGAAGAACTCGGGAGTATAGCTCTCTCACTTTACGTCATTGTGTTCAGATTGGTTTTTTTTCAACCTCCGATTGGCTATGAACGAAAGACGGATGAATAAAAAAAATGATGTTATTTGAAGTGAGTTGTGACGGTTTTTTTGAGCTCTTCATCAGTTTGGAAATGCTGCCACTTTTTCAATTCAGGGCATTGTTTCTCTTCTTGTGTTTTGAATAGCTCCCCGTAAGCGCTGGCTGTAAAGTTTCACAATAAGAATCTGCAGTGATTGTTGTCCCTGACTGTATAAGCGCTACAAACAACACACCTTTTTGGCCCCAACACTCGAAACTGTTTCTTCTCTACTTTCTTAAATAAAAAATTTTTGGGACTTTCATTGTATTGTATATTTCTTTAATTTTAACATCGAGGTACCAAATTGCATGGTTGGGATGGTGTAACGGAAGATGCGATGAAATGTAGAATGGAAATCGAGTCATATTTTCTGATGAATTTCGATTTAGTATCTCAACCTCATGGAATCTTCCCGCAAAAGACGAAATATAGAGTTTTATTCAATTCTGTTATTACTTTTTCCACGTAATTTACTTTTTATGTTCTTACGTGACGCTGGTTTTGAATTTGCGTGAACTTATGTCGGATACGGTTAAACATCCAATTCGAATATCACATTGTTTCTATAAACGATTTGCAGCAATGTTTAAGCACCAAAAAGTAAAATTCATAGCTCGCTTCCCTACCAATAAATATTTCCCTATTGTGCGGCTTCCCCATGGAAATATGAAAACATTTTCATTGACGCAAATGTAGAAAAATTCAGAGGAATAGAACGTTTCTGATAATATTTGTGTTTATATTATATGTATGTATAATTGACGCCTTAAGAAAAAAGTGATTTATAGTAACACAACAGCTTGGTATAATGTAAACTAAAAAAAACATTTATGGGAATACATGTAAAGAAAATTTTCACCACCATAATTCCTTAACTAGCTGTAGGCATTGACATTTTTACGACTTTAATAATAGGTACTACATTGATGTCAAGTCTAATTAGCACCCGAAACCTGTACCTGATGTTTTTCTATGTTCGTATATCGTTTAATGCAAATTAATTCCTTTCATAAATCGTTAATTTCCTCCTGTCTGTTTTAATACTTCGCTAATAAATACTGGCAGCACATATTAATATATTCGATAAACGTGCGTGGTAGCAGAATTTGAAAAAAGAAACTTTTTCATTCCAGTCTTTGCGGAAGGACTGAAAAACGAAAAAAAAAAGCTCTCGAATCACTTATAAATGAAATGTAGAGATGATATTACGAAGTAACATCGATAGATTTGAATGGGAATGGCAACGACCGACGAAGAACTCTCAAGCGATGAGCGACCTCGCCGGAACGTGCTCTCCAGGTCACGATCTCTACCTCAGTTGTCACACCATGACTCCGGTTTGGGAAGCTACTGCGGGGTTTGTTACACATATATAACAGTATTATACGTCTATATCTGTGCATTCCTTCGTTCTATTCGTATTTTTCCCGTTGTAAGTGGGGGAGGGTAGGATGGCAGTACACTTAGAAAGGAAAACAAAGAATTATTTGCATTCAATTTACTGGATATAAAATGTAAATATTTGTATTATAGATTGATGGATTAAATGTTAATGTTGGAAGAGCGTTACTTCCATTACTTAATACTGTTTATTCTCACAATTATGCTTAAATTATTTTCTTAAAACCGTTTAGTTTTCAATGTAAAGTGTTGCAAGCCGTCTGTGGGAGGAATTACACCCTACGTGAGTATCCCAATTTATGTACCCCCATACTCTTTTCATTCGATCAAATGCCTTCAACGTACGGATTGAAAGTTTTATTTTACTTTTGGGGGCAAGATATGGAAGGTAGCCCTGCTACCCTTATAACCCACTGAACTCATAGTGTTAGTGTTATAACCAAACTGACAAATCTGGCTGCACTACGTATTGCCTACTTATGGAACTGCCTATTTCATTGACAAAAAGTGATAATTTGAGACAGTGGACATAACAGGAACTCTTCATATTGCATTTCATTGCTATCGCTGTGTAGCCTCACAAATTGAGAGCGAACCGTCTCAATGAGATGCAGCTTTATACCTCACAGCAAATTATTTAATTTGTGGTAGTTAAAAGAGAATGGCACTTGATCTCAAACGTAAATATTTATAAAGAGAAGAGAATTGCTAAGGGAAATGAAAACTGTTCCCATGGGCTTATACATAATAGTACATTGTGTATCGAGTAGGAAAAGCGTAACATTCCCGGACGATGTGAATCGAGGCGCCAGCCGAGCCCAGCAACACAGAGTCGGGGAATGTTGCTTTTCCTACGAGGTACACATACTATTTTCCCGCCGATTGTTGAAAAACAGACTGAAAACATGGAAATTCTAAAAATTATTTTATGAAGAACAGTAGTTTACGTAACAAGTCCCGAAAGTGATCTTTTACTAGACAAGTAGGCAAATTACGGGACGAGCCGCAGGCGAGTCCTGCAAGCCTGCGAGTCCTGTAAAAGTACTTTTGGGACGTATTACGTACAATATTTTTTTTAAATCGGCCAGTAACAATTGACCATGCTAGGCCGGAAAGTAAAAATGAGTCCGGTAAAGTAAAAATGAGTTTTACCGGACTATCACAATAACTTTCCGGCTCGGTCCGACAAAATGACATTTTCTGGCCTAAAAATAATCCGGAAAGTACTACTTTCTGGCCGATTTTTAAAAATAGTAGTTTACGTAACAAGTCCCGAAAGTGACCTTTTACTGGACAAGTAGGCAAATTACAGGACGAGCCGCAGGCGAGTCCTGCAAGCCTGCGAGTCCAGTAAAAGCACTTTTGGGACGTATTACGTACAATATTTTTTTTAAAATCGTCCAGAAACGGGAAGAACAATTGACCATTCTAGGCCGGAAAGTAAAAAATGAGTCCGGTAAAGTAAAAATGAGTCCGGTAAAACTTTTACCGGACTATCACAATGACTTTCCGGCTGTTTCCGGTTCAGTCCGTCAAAATGACATTTTCTAGCCTAAAAATAATCCAGAAACTACTATTTTCTGGCCGATTTTAAAAAAAATAATAAACGATGCCTTGAAAATAACGAACGTCGGTATCCATGGAGAAGTACCAACATTGTAGCTATCAGACGACGCGATTTGCAATTCCAATACTAATTTTAATACCAATAATAATTAATCAATAATTAACACTTGTAATAAATGTAATATAACAATAACTATTAATAGAACGAAATAATATGACTTGTTAAATGGGTTTTCATTAGTACCTTGTTGAATGTTCTAATTACTGTAAGGAAATGAACATTTCTTTACAGTACAGAAATCAATATTTCCTTACTGTAATCGATGGCTGCCTAGCAACGACTACATGCACCGGAATCTTGTCCTTTTCCTTTCAAAATTCTGTCAGAAATGTCATAATTTTTTAACGATCGGCGGAAAAGATTGTTTCAGTGTTTTTCAACCTGCGCTTTCATTCAACGTAAGTAGCGGAAAAATTACAATGGTTTCAGCTGAAAGACAAGGATGTTCAAAAAGTATATTACATCCACTGGTGATAGTTCAAAATCATATCATATGCGTTTAGCGCAATTAGCATCAGAAGCTTCCGGAAAAAACACTTTTCTTTACATATTCTTTATGGTTCAAAATAGTTTCCCTCTTGATGATTTTCAGGTTTTAATTATAACCCTTAAAAATGTAGCATTCGTCAATCATCTAATTTCTTAAAATCTCCATAAAAATTCTTCCTTTTTTGGACCAGCTTATCAATACTTATTAGTATTTTTGAAGTGGATCATCCACTTCAAAAATACTAATTACTAAGCTGCATTCGTTTTCCAAGTGATTTTTAAGAATTTTATTAGACTGAATAGCAAAGAAAGGAAGAAACGAATAACAGCAAGTGATCAAAGACCTTCAGTTATCATCCAACACTGCTAATCTGTAAATTATATCCACGTGTCAGTGAATGTTCACCATAGTTTTACTTGTAAAACACTTAGGTTGTGGCTTATGTGAAATACGACAAATGTAATACTTTAGTTCCGTGACATTTAATTGTAAATAACTAGAAAGTTGTTGGTACTGGTAAATAATATCGATTGGTCGTGAATTTTTACGTTTTTCCTCATAAATTCAGCGTATCCGTTAAGGAATACGTTAATCAAGCGTTCTACGCAATGTGTATTTATTATATCTGTAAACTTTCTCTCTTTTGTTTAATGATTCCGGCTGATAAATACTTGTTTCTCCTAGTATTTGTATAAGTGTACTTCTTCTTTTACTACTTTTATTTTAGGAGAATCGCCTTTGAATCTTCATCCACTCGACTATTCAGCGTAAAGATTGTCGCTCCATTCCTTTCGAAGGTGTCCCTCTGGTGATCTATCTTACTATCTATTTTCATTATTATTTTGTTTTTCTGTTCATGTGTTCAGTCCATCTTTTTTCTCTTTTCCAATACCAATTTATTGATATTTTCTGCCTTACACGTTTCTCTAATGTTTTAACTTCTCTCTGTGTCTCTAAGTATTCCTTCCAGCTACACTGCGGAGTACGTTTGTTTCTTATGTTTCCAGTAGTTGTCTTGTTGTTTGATAAGTCTACAGATATGTAATATGTAAATGAAATTAAAATAAGGTAAATAAGAACGTTTGGTTTCCTGAACGGGAACAGTGAGAATTTTTTAAGTTATAAGTCACACATATTTTGTACTTTGCGTACAAATGATCGTCCACTCTCCTTCTCTATGGAAGAATCTAATGTGCGCCATTTTCCCTTTTTGTTTCACTTTCCAGAGAATTATAGTTTAAAAGATAATGTATCAACTTAAAGAAGAAAAATATAAACAGTTATGCAAACAATATACAGGAAGAAGTGCCCATTGTCACATACCAAGAATCACAATTTAAAGCCAAAACCTACCTGCTTTCCTGTTATAATTATCTTCGCACTGAGTCATACAGGAACAATTTGAGAAATTTTAAGCAAAAATCTTGAACTCCAAATCTTTTTATAGTCATCTTTACCTACAGTGTAAAGTAACAATGACTTTTAATGGGTTGAAACAGCTTAACACCCATGACATAGAAATTTGAAAGCTGCTCAAACGATTTGCTCTTAATATTTTGCTAAATACTTAAATAACACCCTTTATAAGAAAACTTATTTCCCTCTTAACCCTAAAAGAATACTATTGAAGTCATCAATTTATTACAAAAGCTATAGTGTGTTGAGGTTTCAACCGTGGCTATTAATTAATTAAACGGAGTCGCTGTAATAATGTATCAATGCAATGGAATCTATTCTCCACAGTGAATGTGTGAGTAATCCTCCCCGCACGAGTCTCGAGCTAGGGTTAGAATTAACAAAATCTTTTAAGGAAATGAAGGAAATATGAGTTCGATGGAAGCTTGTTAACCCTCCTCCCTGCCCTCCTATCCTTGCTACACTCTCCTTTCTTTTCTCATGCTGAAATGGTCTTTGGAACGATTATTATGATACGATGTGTGAATGTATCCAAAGTATTCCAGCAGTGACTCTTTCTGATCGGACGCCTATGAAACTTTCTCTCCAAGCTTTGGGTCGTACCTATACCGTATTACTAACTCTAATGAAGCATTAGATATTCAGATTTATAGACCATATCTAAAATGCACAGAAATAGGCGTTAAATATTCAAAAATTTTTGAAAAACGTGATACCCACTTTTAGAATTCGGGAGTTGACGAAGCCCCCGTTAGTCGTGCTGCCCGTTTGGTGGCAGATTTACGTCAATTGCTGACACTTAAGCAGCACTATTATCCTGAGGGTGGTTGGGGTTGGATTGTACTTTTCGTCGGTGTAATTGTACATTCGCTCGGAAGTGGATTAGTCCTTTCATTTGGGATGCTTAGCATGGAGACATCAAAAAAATTTCAAACGAATATCAAAGAACCTGCAGGTTTGTGTAATTACTTTTTAATATTTTGATCTGTATGTGTCACAAGCAAATTTTATAGCTTGTTTTAATTGTTACAGGATGGCTGGGTGCAATGTCTACGGGCGTCGCTTTATTGATATCGCCAATTACGATAGCATTTTGTCGACGGAAATCAACACGTGTTACTGCTGTGATGGGAGGACTCATAACTGCTCTTGGATGTCTTTTTACTTCATTTGCGACGCAGTTTCATCAACTATTTTTCAGGTTAGTAATTGTTGAATTTTCTTTTCATAAATTACGAATTAAACACTTACCAGCATATTACTCGTACATATTACTTTAATCTGTTACCAACGTGTCTACGCTTTTGATGAATGTAATCATGAGCGTGAGCATAATATTAATTTCTGTAAGTAATTTTGACTCAGACACTTGTCGAGTTCTCCCTCAGTTCTTCTTCTCTGAATATTTTTAGATCACACCACTCTTCGACCATATGCCTTATAGTAAGTGTTTTATGCCCACATTCAGGGCATATTGGAGAATCCTTTACTAGCAACAAATATGAGTATTTTCATATTTTAGTTAGATGGTTCTTGTGATTCAGGTTTAATAAATGTGAGTGTCACATCGTAAAGTTTACCTTAAAAATTGTTTTTATTTCATGAAGCGTTCGTAGTTTATAGTGACTTTCGATTTAAGCTCTCATTAATTATAATTTGTTTTGCACATTTAAGTGGATTAAAGGCGCTCATATAAAGATCGCATTACCTACATTAAATATTTATATTTTGTCTGTATACATTATATGGGAGTCAATGGTACGAGAATTAGTTATTTATTAGTTTACAATGTATCGACTACTGACAGTTCTCTTCTTTTTATCTATATTATACAGGGTGAATGAGACCACCCGTATCAGTCTTTTATTTAAAGAACGGTGAGTCGTAGAGAGGTGGGGTAAAAAATGTGATTATAAAAGCCATAATAAAGAATCGAATGGTGATATCATTATTTCTCGGAAAAGTCAGCATTCCTCCAGAAGGCCTCCAACTCCAAAATTTTAAATGGCACCATAAGTCGAAAAAGGTATTGTTTAGAAGATTGTTAAAAAAGAAGAAAGTTTTATAGGAAAAATTATTTTATTACTGCCACCCCTTTTCAGTAATATTCGACTAAAGTTATTAAATTTGAAATTCACTGTTAACAAGAAACATTGAAAAGTCGGCTTTTAAAATCTAGTTACCAATGTTACATGTGTTCTTCCCTTTCAAGAAGTACTTATTAAAGCCACTGATAGTGTACCTAGAAGAGCTCAACAGTGCTTAGCAGTAAATGGAAGATATTTTGAACACATGTAACATTGGTAACTAGATTTTAAAAGTATACTTTTCAATTTTTTTTGTTAACAATGAATTTCAAATTTAACAACTTTAGTCGAATATTACCTACTTAAAAGGGGTGGTAGTAATAAAATAATTTTTCCTATAAAACTTTCTTCTTTTTTAACAATCTTTTAAACAATAGATTTTTCGACTTATGGTGCCATTTAAAATTTTGGAGTTGGAGGCCTTCTGGAGGAATGCTGACTTCTCCGAGAAATAATGATGTCACCATTCGATTCTTTATTATGTATGGCTTTTATAATCACTTTTTTTACCCCACCTCTCTACGACTCACCGTTCTTTAAATAAAAGACTGATACGGGTGGTCTCATTCACCCTGTATATATAAAAATAAATGTCCTGACTCAATGACTCATCAAGGCCCAGCCTATACCCTTGGACCTAGATAGCTAAAATTGTGCACAGAGGTTCCTTTTATGCTATACACAAGAGATTTTTCGAAGTTCAACCCCTAAGGGGATTAAATACGGGATGAAAGTTTGTATGGAAATCCGTTAAATCCATAAAAAATGGTATATGGCCTTTTGGTTAGAAATTAAGACAGG
Source organism: Pyrocoelia pectoralis (assembly GCA_036250285.1). Lineage (NCBI taxonomy): Eukaryota > Metazoa > Arthropoda > Insecta > Coleoptera > Lampyridae > Pyrocoelia > Pyrocoelia pectoralis. Next base: position 86,710,964 of record CM070074.1, on the reverse strand, counting down.
CGAGTTTCAGGGTTTTCCGAAATTCAACTCCTAAGGGGGGGGGGGGGGGGGGGTAAAATAGCGGATGAAACTCTTGGCAAGAAAATGAAACAGGGATTTGAAAGATTTTGGATTGGTACCACTGACGCCACTGACTCACTCACCGACGCTAATAATTACCGAAATGTCAAAACTTTTACAAATTCATGAATTATTTCACTGTTTTTAAACTATTATAGGTACCGGGTGTATCAAAAAGGACTTCACAACTTTGAAAATTCATATACATTTATTCAGGGAACCTACAGAGCTGGTTTTAGTGTCGCCAATCGGTAGTCAATTTCTTCCCAAACCCGCATTGCAGGTGTAACTTGTTCAGCGGCGACGTAAATTCTGGGTCTAAGTTCAGGTGGAGAGGTCGGCAAAGGAGGTATATAACGATAGCCTTGATGAATCCCCATAAGAAAAAATCTAGCGATGTCAGGTCAGGGGATCCGGGGTCCAGTGAAGGCAGCCATCTTTAACGTAACTACCGCTAGCACTCGTTACGGTTCGATTCGACACTAGCAAACTATACGAGTCAAAACTTGGTGTTTCCTTACAAATTGACACTACAATCGCCTCTGTAGGTTCTCTGAATAAATGTATATGAATTTTCAAAGTTGTAAAGTCCTTTTAGATACACCCGGTATAGCTGAAGGTTTCTATCAGTTTAATAAATCCTAATGATATCACGTAATTGAGGCGTAGATAAGCTATAAAGATGATGCGAGCACTTGCAAAACAGTTTCTGGCCTTGTAATGCACAAAACTTTTTCGGTCTACAAATCATTACACCATGGAGCGAGGACCGCCAATAGAAGAAAATAAATTCCATAGCGGGAGATATTTTAACTACAATTTCATTATTTGTTTTAATTTAAAAAATTTGTCGACCGTAAAGTTTTGTGCATTATACACGGCCAGAAACTGTTTTGCAAGTGCTCGCATTTTGGGGGCCTCGGCTATTACTCGCCCTTGAAAAAGTGCAGTTTCTAGCCTAGTGATGCAAATAACTATTGTTTGGTCCACTTTTTTCCACGGATAATTCCGTGCGATTTGATCAAAAAAGCGAAATCGATTTTTTCCGAAAAAAATTATCAATACGCCGTTGGTTTATTTTATAAAATATCGATTGGTATACATAAAATGTACCAAATCCACCTGTAAAGTGTCGCATTTAAAGGAGAGTAAAAAAAAGTACAATATATTTTTTTCTTTTCAGTATATTTACCCTGATGTACATCACTTTCAGTTTCAACATTTAAATTTATATAAAATGCTTTCTGTCTTTAAGATACACAAAAATGAAAGGCTTAGTTTCTCCATCGCCCGTGAATTTTGTTTCTCATACTTTTTTCATATTCAGTAGGAGAAAATAATTACTATAGAGGCCAGATTCGAACTATAAGATTGGATGGTTTAAAATATTGAATTACCTTTGTAAGGTAGCCAATTCTCGTTGTGCGGTGTCGTATGTAGGACATTTTTTATTAGTTTCCTTCTTCTCGGTTAGTCCAATTCCATCGGTTGAAAGACAATCATATATTTGGCCATAATGCACTCTATTGCTCATTTTTAATGACTTTCATCCCTATTAACAGTAACAGTAAGGGTAGTAATGCATATGTCCAAAAACTCAAACTAACATACAAAACACTTTTGTTTTTGCAGCGACGTAAACATTTTTGGAACACATTTTGCACTGACTTTTTTGACGTCAAGATAGTAGTGGAAGATCTTGAAAATGGTTGCATCGGATACCCCAAACTATTTTTCTTCTTGACTTTAAATTCACGCTTTCGGGATGTCCGTAGGTACCCTTAAAAAAGTTTAAGATCTTTCTAAGAGTAGAAGAATTGTAATTTCCATTTCTCATAAAGTCATAAAATCTGTATTTTAAGGTATTATATGCCTTGCAATGACATAATATATGGAGTACATAGTTCTTTCCACAACACCTGCACATTGGTTCTTCTCCAAGATCGATTTTAAATAAATGTACTCTTATTTAAGTGTGACCCTGTCTGCTTTAATGCATTTTAGCAAATGTATCTTTCCAGAACCTTAGCTTGTCTTTCACCAGATGCTCCTCTTGCTATTGTTTTAGAATAGTTTTTAGTTCTCCCGTTTCATGGGCGGGTTCTCGTATTACCTTTATTTTATTGCCTTGTCAGTTGGAAAGGTTTCGGGTGCACTCTAGCTTTTGTTCAAAGAAAGTGAATCGAAAACTAAAAGGAACAATAAGCGTGGATCATCTTCCAGTGATTCTATGCCAGTTGTACACCCTAGCATTTTCCCAATACACTAGGACGTCAAAACGGTTTGTGGAGTTTTTCCCTTCTTTCTCAGATTCATTCCTTATTAAGCGATTTCTCACACATTCATTTAATTTATTATTCGCCGATATCCTACAAAATAATTAACTGGTTAGGTTAAGTTACCATATTTACACTAAGTCGCGTAAATAACACCCGCTAAATGAATGATTGCGAATTTTGGCTAGCGCTTTATTTGGCGTGCACACTCGTACTATTCTAACACCCGTAGCGACGATAATGTCTCTCTATTTCCAAATATTGTGTGTTAGAAGCACTAAAATATAACTACTACCTCATTCCTTTAGGAAATTTGATAGCCCACGAAAATTGTTCTAATAAATCCTTACAATTTGTAATTTGAAATTCTATGAAAATGTACTGTGACAATAATGCTTCGAATCGACAATTCAGTGAAATAATAATTTGTCTATTCTAAAGATTTTTAAGAGCAATTACGCTAATTACCTACTCGTTTGCGAATTAACCGTTTTATTCTAAATTTGATATGTAATTATCGGTTTTATTGTAGCATTTATTAATTTTATAGGTGTATGCGGATTTTATAATTAATCTACAACTCGTATCACCTACTGAAGTACTTTCTCTATAATAGTGTTTGCGCAAAAGTTTATTTTCACTAGAGAACAAGAGTTTTGTTTAATTTTTACATTAGTGGTACCATAAACATGGAAGATCTTGTTTAATTAAGTCGAAATACATTCTATTTAATTTTATGTGATTTTTATGTACTACCTACACCGTAATATTCTAAATAGTAAAGAAAAAAAATCGCAGAAAAGGAAATATAGTCAGCGGATTATTAACCCAGTAGATAATATATCATCCGTAAATTTAAAAAAAAAATGAAGACATACCGATATAATTAACAATCTCGTATAATCTTCTGAGGAAGAGTCTATTAACGCGAGTCTTCATAAATTAATATTTAAAAAAAATCATAATTAATGCAAACACGACATTTCCATTCATTTATTTACATATCGATAACTATTTAAGATAGAAGATTGTTAATTAACATGTTCACTGTATATTTCACCGTGTATAAGACAGCATAAGGTAAATCAGTTTCGAGTGTATTGAGATTTTGCTAATTGAAAACAAGAACGTTTTTACGGCACAGTTAACAACCGAACCGAATTGAATGTTCCGACTTTTATTTTATGTGCAATTTATTACTACATATTCGTATATTTAACAACCGCAATGATTACGTCAGAATTCGATATAACTTTTTTATGTGCAATTCTATAGATATATTATTAAAATATATGATCGCATGTCTGTTCATAACTTATTGTCCAGTACGTTTGGGAAGGTGTTAAATGAGGTCCTGTCATTTTGAGCATATATAAAAAATATGCATTGCAAATAAAAACATGCTGAGATAAATGACGGGTAATAAGTAAGGAATGATTTATACCTATACGTGGACTTATTCTGTTTTTCCAAATATCGTCCCTTATTACACAACATAAACTGCTTATTTTAGGAGTTGAGAAATGAAATCACGATTATTCGGAAGACATTTTCTTCTTGCCCAATTTATGTGCAAAATGAGCCTAAAGCTGTACTACTTCATTCTAAAAATTTAATTTGCTCAATATGCTGTTTCATCAACTGATATTGTGATTATCATCATAGGTTAGTAAAACAATCATATGTAAATTGCACATGATAACAGTACCTGACGTATTGTTAATTTTATATAATTTATTCATCCTGTTGCGGGGTTCATAAGTATATGACCCTACTTTATTATATTGGAAACGGAAGGGAAGTCAACCATTCTGGAAACCACCGAACCCACGAATCGAAATCGAGCGTATTAACAGCTAGATTAACCCATTGGTATCAACACACAGGGAATTCTTACTCCTCCTTGAACAAAATACTTATTCTTAATAAGAACCTCCCCCTTTTAGTTAGCGTGGAACATTATGGATGGTTTCTCTATTTCTATCTCCAATTTTCTTCATCTTCATCTCAATCCATTTGCGTCATTTAATTTTATAAAAGATAATATTGGCTCTTGATTTTTTCCAGAGTGTACTAAAGAAAGTTCCAAAAACCTTATTGTTTGTCAAGCCGAGCCAAACGTTTTTTCTTGGAGAATTTATTCTCTGACGTGAAATGTAGCCCCATCCAAGAATAAGATTACACTTCATAGCCAATTTCCATCTATCATGCTTACAGCACAACGAACTCGACCCGACATCATATGCTTTGCGACTTGGTTCCACTCAAAGATTGTGTCAAATTTGTTGGTCATCCTTTGGATGAAGCTGGAGTGCGTCCTGATCCTACTAAGGTGGATGCTATCATAAAGATGAGCCCACCCACTGATGTTTCTGATGTACAACGGTTCCTTGGAATGACAAATTTTCTTGGAAGGTTCATTCCACATCTTTCAATCATTAGTAAACCATTAAATGAGCTTACAAAATTGGATCGAGAGTTTGTTTGGGGCCAATAGTTATCATATCTAAAAATCCAGAAGATTTTAACGGAGGAGCCGGCCCTTAAGCTATTTAACCCCAACCGAGGTATCTTAGGATGCCTCATTGTATGGCCTCGGTGCTGTACTGTTACAAAAACAAGACGATGGAATTGTATGGGCATGTGAACGTTTCCGTGACTTCCTCCTTGGAAAGCATTTCCACATTGAAACCCCTTCTTCCAATTCTTACTACGAAAAGTGTAGATGATTTGTCTCCCCGTCTACAGCGATTCCGTATCCGAATGATGAGATACTCTTATTGGATATGTACCTGGTAAACAGTTGGTGACTGCTGATGCTCTAAGCCGTGCACCTTTGCATAGTGATGGAGATAAGGAACTGAAGGATGAAATGGCTGCTTATGTTTATCACACCGTTTCTGGTCTACCATGTACTGATAAGAAACTCGGCGAAATTTGGAGAGTACAGCAAGAAGACATCGTAATCAAGACAGTGACTGTCTTAGGGAGTGGCCTGAGAAAATAAAGGAAATAGAACCTCAGCTTAGGAAATACTGGACAGTACGAGATGAACTATCTGTTCACAACGGATTACTTCTCAAGAACACCCGAATCCCTACTAAATTACGTAAAGAAATTGGAGTTAAATGCAAAGTCCGAGTACGTGAATCATGGCGAAGTGTATCTGAAGACATTGCCGAAGTCGAGCGAAGATGCCCAGTTTGTGCAGGAACGTTGAAAAGAGGGTCATGCTGTAATTGGGGAGGAGGAGGAGGTTGTGTAGATTAAGGACCTGCGATTATGGGGAACTGTAATCGGCCGTGCTGACACTCCTCGTTCATATATCATATTAACTGCACGCGGAAACTTCCGTAGAAATTCCTCTCATCTAACTCGTGCAAACTCAAACAAGATACCCGATTGCGGTATGAAATTGGATCTTCAAATTTCTGATGAAGAAGATCCAGAAGAAGTTGGCCCTGTCCCTGCCCAAAACTATGGCTACCACACCCGGCCTGGACGTATGGATAAATCTAGAAGACGTCTCAACGAGAAAATCTAGTGCTTCATACGCCAGCAAACAATTAATTCATTTAATATAATTTTAATTGATATCTTTGAAAGGGGGATGTGGAGCGTGGGATTAAATTCATTCTATTGATAGATAAGTGAGCCTGAGCTCCTGAGCAGAAGACACTTGTCTAGGTCTGACATTACCTAGTTATTTGAATATAAAATATTATTATAATTTTAAGTGTTAATGAAAACCTATCATTTATTGATTGCTCTGGAGATAGAACAGCCCTTGGGAAATTTAACTACAGCGTGAAATGGACCTTTGATACAAACATAAGCTAAATGTTTTGAATTAATTTTACTCGTTGTTGTCCCAAAGGATTCACCGGCTGCAACGTAGTGGCGTCTTATGGAATGCTTACCCCAGCATCCACTTATGGATTTTTGCCAAACGGCGCCGGCGGTGCGAACGTGAGTTTTTGAATAATTGAAAAGTTGGTCGCTTCTTTTAGACGATCGAAGCAACGGACAAATGAGTACCAAAGAAATTTTTCAAAAATAATAGGAAACTAGAGAACACTCGATCACCTCAAAGTGCACTTCTACAACATTTCCGACAAACTGCTCGAGAAGTACTTGGATGGGGAGAAGTTTTAAAAACCACACTGCACTGTCCTAGGCTAGAAAAATGGGGGTGGCGGTTATTACATTATGGATCGAGAACCGGCGTGGACCAGACAGACTCCAATCTATTGAAGTGATTGCTTCCATTGCAAAAAATGACTACTATGCACGGAGCTTTGTCAGTACGCACGAATTGCTCATTCAGATCGGTTTTGGCCCATACGAGTTTTCAGCAAAAATATAAATAGTTAAATGAGGTAAGCAAGCTCTTGTAGTTCGAGACCACATGGTCAAATCGCTTACCTTTCAAGCCCTAATCATCTCTACTATACTAATCGTACAAATTCTATGCATAATATCCCCTTGGGGTTGAAGGTATACCCGATCCAGTAGAAGTTACTTGCAATTTTCAGAATGGATTACACGGAGACAACACAGAAAATTTACCATACAAAAGTAGCAGCCCAACCTGTCGGTCGTTGGGAATGTAATACATTTAAAGCTGTCAAGCGTCAATTATATTTTTACTTAACTGATTAAAATATAAAAATTTGCATAACGATAATCTACCGAATTAGCATAAATATCTTACATGACATATTTACTTTACTCAAAAAATTATTGATTTGTTCATTTATTAATCACGATAAGCACCTGCTAAATTGCTTTTTAATTGAACATCTTAAATATATAATCATCACCTTACCACGTTGGTATGACTTCTTTTAGACATGAAAAAATCCGGTTGATATTTCATTTAAATTATATTCATAGTACTGATCGTTTAATGGATTAACGTCATGAGAGAAATGTTAAGTTGTCATACTTGTGCCCTCTCCTGCATCTTTAAGTACGGCTAAGTAGCTTGTCAATGCTAATTAGATCATTCTTCTCATCGTAAAGGGCAACATCGGTATCACGCAACGTGTGTGAACCAGTAACCTAAATATTTTAGCAATATTTTGTAATCTTCCTGTTTTATGGCATTTCTACTTTTGATTTAAAGTATTTTATATCGCTTACCGAGATGGAGCTATAAAGTACCTAATAGGTATCCTTCTGTAAAGGTTAACGTAATTTCTTTATGGAGTCCTTATGGTATTCAGCTATTGATTATATCATTTTAAAAATATGTTCTTCCTACTTAGATAAGTACCTACAGTTAATACCAAATACCAAAAACCACAATAATAATAATTAATTACAGCGTACCTACGCATTTCAATACAATATCAAAACGTCGTCCTTCCATTTCATTATTTTATTTATTAGGTGAATTACGTAACATTTTTTAAACTAATCGAACTTTTATGAAATAAACAACTTCTTTCGGATTCATTCGCTAAAATTTTTCTAAAAACAAAATTCTGGAAATACATATAACTAAACAAAGATGTTTTCGTATAAACTTTTGGGCAACAATTGTAAATTTCCTTTCATTTGCTGTAAAAAAAGTAAAAAACACATAAAATTCTTCTTAGATACGTCCGAATGAATATCGTACAAAGGAGACACTTACAGGTGGACTTGGTAAACTGTTTTGTACTTTAAACTATTTTTTATGAAGTAAACTAACATATTTTGAACCCTTTTCATACAACCCTTTTAATACAAATAATGTCTTCACTTTTTTGCTAAAAGCAAGGTTAATCACTTGGTTTTTTTTTTCGACGAAAATCCAACTCTCGAAATTCGTCCAAGTAAAGACGTTTTCTTAAAGATCATTCGACGACAATTAAATAATTACAAACAGTTCCATCCAAAGTCGCACCGTTTCGGAGATATCGCTCTTTAAAGATCAAAATGGAGGGTCTTTTGGCAGACCCCTTTTTCCTCCATTACCGTACAAATGAGACACTTACAGATGGACCTCGTACAATTTTTGCACTTTAAACTACCTTGTATGAAGAAAACTAACATATTCTAAACTTTTTTCCAACAAAAAATTTCTTCACTTTTTTGCAAAAAAAGCAAGGTTAACCACTTGGTATTTTTTCTCGACGAAATTCCAAGAAACCTATTATCTGTTGTGCAATATCGGTCTATTTATTCTGTTATCTGTTGTGCACTTTTGTTTATTTTTTTGTTATCTGTTGTATACGTTTGTCTATTTTTTGTTATCTGTTGTGTACCGCTTATCTGGTGTGCACTTTTTGTCTATTTATTCTGTTATCTGTTGTGTATCGCCTATCTGTTCTGCATCGGTTATCTGTTGGGCAATTTTTGTCTATTTTTTGTTATCTGTTGTGCAAACTTTTGTCTGTTTGTAGGGTTATCCGTTGTGCACATTTTTGCCGGTATGTTTTGTTATCTGTCGTGAATTGTCTATTTATTTTGTTATCTGTTGTGCAATGCTCGTCTGTTTATTATGTTATCTGTTGTGCACCGCTTATCTGTTGTGCATTGCTTGTCTGTTTATTCCGTTATGTGTTTTGCATCGGTCATCTGTTAAGCACTTTTGTCTATTTATTTTGTTTTCTGTTGTGCACTGTTTGTCTATTTATTCTCTTATCTGTTGTGTGCCCCTTATCTGTTGTGCTCATTTTTGCCAATTTATTTTGTTATCTGTTGTGCAGCGCTTATCTGTTGTGCAATGTTTGTCTATTTATTTTGGTATCTGTTGTTAATCGGTTATCTGCTGTAGACATATTTGTCTGTTTGTTTTGTTATCTGTCGTGCACCGGTTATCTGTTGTGCATGTTTTTGTACGTATATTTTAAGAGGGCCGCGAGAGAGGCAGACCGGACTTGAGATGGTATCAAAAGGTGAGGGGAGATCTACGGAGTATTCTGTATACGGCAAGAAAGGCTAATGCTTTATCTACGTAGTGGTGTATAATGAGCTAAGAGCAAACGCACAAAATTGTAAAGTCCAGAACGGCGCCGGCACATTGAATTACAGTGACTCTATTACAAACAGTGACGACAAGCGATGTATCGATTTTGATTGGCCGTGGTATATTTTGCATCTTAATGGCGGCCTGACTGTGTTTACCTTTGATCAGCGTGTGATTTTTATTTGGATTTAGAACGTTGCTAGGATACCACCGTTGAGTTCATAGAAACCCGCCCAAAATTTTGCCTCCTAATGGTGGACGGGTGGAGGTAATCGCTGCTTGTCGTCACTGTTTGTAATAGAGTCACTGTACATTGAATTTAGTATCACGCCGCACTACGATAAAATAGCGAACTAGAAAAAGTAATCTGTAGCAAAGCTAATATCGTTTTGTGACCATTATCTAAAAGTATAATTTAGATTATGGTTCAGTAATTTGAGCAAACTGAGACTGTAAATCTTGTCCGTACAAAACGTTCAAAGGAAAACATGATTTTCAGTTTTTTATGAAGAATGCAAAAGTGCAATCAAAAATAGGTGTTCCGATTTAAGTTTTCCAAACTCGCCTCCTAATGGTCCTCAGTCCTACTCCTCATTGGGGTGAGGGTGATATTTACGTATCATGACTGAATAGGTTTCAAAAAATAAAGGAACATGTGTTTTTTTCTTTTTGTAATTGAATGTGTCGTTCTCGAGATCTTCAAAGCTATATACGAGTACCTATTTTGACTTAACGGCCTCCCAACGGCGGACTGGTGATCTGATCACATGCATAATTATAATTAATTAAAATACTTTATCTCATAGGATATTAAACATTTTCTGTGTTTTTTTGCCTTGTATGTGGAAGCTTTAACGAATCGCTCATTAGTATTGGTATAATATATAATATATAGGATACCATCCCCTATTTTCAAGCTATGAACGTTTTATGTTTATAGATTTCCAAAAATAATTTTTATAATGAGTTACAACCAACTTAATTTGGTTTTAATTATACCTTGATAGACTGACCGTTTACTATCAGACATTAAATCAGAGACTGATTTTATTCCGTTTCGTGCATTACTCAAAACGAAATTTTGAAACAGAAAATGTGCAAAACAACTTAATGGTATATTTCTGTTACAGTTATGGAACAGTGGTCGGTATTGGCGTAGGAATAACAAGAGACTGTTCAACATTAATGGTTGCTCAATATTTTAAACGAAGACGAGAGTTTGTTGAAATTTTTATAGTGTCTGGCAGTGGATTGGGAATTGCAATCATGTCCGTCATCATCAAAAGCACCATCGGGTATGTACCTACTTGTCTGTACTTTTATAAAATCAATTCACGTCAAACAGGCTTCAGATAATATTTATGTGATTTATGCGAACTTTCCTGTAACATTTACGGTTCACGTCTATTAACTCATCACTTCGATAATAAATCTTTTTACAGAAATGTTTAAAAAAAACAACATCTTAATCCGTTATAGTGTTTTACACGAAGGTAATTAAAAATTGTCGCTCTCATTTTATGTCGTCCCCAAAAAAGATAAAATGGAAATATTCTTATTATTGCCAATACTTTGCGAACATGCAAGTGTTTACATCGTCCTACTTTATTTCAAGATCCTTGCTTGATTTATACTCGAAGGATCGCGTTTTTTTTAATTATGTTCAAAAGTATGTAATCCTGACATGCACACACGATGTTAAGGTTAGGTTTAACATATAAAGACTGATTAATGCCTTTCTTATTCCGTACGCCCAAAAAGTTTTACATGTTTGTGTACGAAATGAAAAGAGAAAGTCAAAAAAGGTAGACTGATAAATGTGCGTGTCATTTGAATGTTTAAATTCTTTCAATTTTCGAATATTTTTGATTAAATACGTAATTATTTTCTTAAAATAGCGGTATTTGTAAAATAATTTGCTATAAATAGTCTCGTAAATATTAATAAATGTCAAGCAACACGGCGAAAGCTAATTGCACAAATCTCTTTATTTACGCAATAAAATTCATAAACGACAACTTTAGTTGTTTAAGTCTGTTTAATGTACTTCGCGCAAACGACTTGTAAATCTCGTAAATCGATGGTAGCTATTTTTCCTTATGGACTTGTTTGGGTTTCTAAATACTTTATGGGCGAACACTCGGAATTACTTAATTTCAGCCAATTTACATATTTTTCTTATTAATATGTGTCTGCATTTTTTGGTCATACGTTCACATTTTTAGCTCTACTTTTAGACCGAAATGTCAAATTAGCTTGTTTGTCCAATGCTGAAGGCAATTTATATAGGGTGTTAATACTAAGTTTTAACATCCGAAAATGGCAGTTAGAACTCATTGAAACAAATAACTTTTCTTAGTTTAAATTTTTGATTTGGAGCCCCAGTTCATAGTTATTGGCGTTTTTTGTTTTTCGGAAAATCGTCATTACTCCCTTATTTTAAGGAATTTTAAAAAATACAAAAACTTCCAACATTTGCTTTCGGTTCTCGAAAACATTTGTAGTTATTTTCTATTTTATCAAATCACAAAATGGCGATCGATCAAAAATCTCAAAACAAGATATTTTGAAAACTACTAGATCGATTTTTGAAAATAAAATCATTTAAAACAAAGTAGGCTTGCTGCCATTAAAGAATGGAACAAAAGTCGAATAATAAATACGGCCAAGGTAGCCATTTTTCTAAAGCTTTGAAAAACTGAAACACGCCCTTTTCTCGAAAGAAGTAAAATCGTAGGTCGCCCGTTTCGATGCGATGTTCGACACGATAAAGACCCCTGGTTGAGGGTAAAATTCCTTTAGTCAGGCAAAATTCTAGTAAGGGTAGTGCTAATAATCAAAGCAGTTGATACGCGTATAGGTGCTTGAAAATTCGCATTTTGAACAGTTTATTTTATTTAGAGACGAAGCTTGTTTCACAAGGAGCTGTGTATTTAATACTCGCAATAATCACCTGTGGTGTGATGAAAATCCCCACGCAACATTTATTCGTGTGCATCAACGACGTTTTTCGGTAAATCTATGGGCTGGAATCCTAGGGGAGCACGTTATTGGACCCTACCGATTAAATAATGACAATAACGTTCTGCCGGAGCTTTTTGATGACTTTTATCGAATACTTTGGTTTCAACATGATGGAGCACCGGCTCATACAACCCGAGGAGCCATAGCACTACTAAATAGAGAAAATCCGAATAAGTAAATTGGTAGAGGAGATCTTGTGGGTGGCCAACCCCGACCTAACTCCCCTAGATTTCTTTTTCTGGGGTCAGATGAAGACCTCTGTATATAAGACACCAGTAAACATCGATTTAGAACTGGTAGCTACAATAGTAGCAGCAGTAGAAGATATAAAAGACAAGTAGGCAGCTCTTGCAAGTGTCTCTTCTAATATTAAAACGCGCTGCCGAATTTGCGTTACTGGTTGCTGCGCCATTTTGAAAGTCAAATTTAGTCCCTTTCTTGTTATCTGATTGTTCATTGTTTTATTTTTCTTGTTAGTTTGTTTGTTTCTTGTGACAATAAGCGTACTTTGTTTTAAATGATTGTAGCAGTTTGTTAAAATTTATCTTGTAGGTAATTCAATTTGAATAAAAACTTTTTTTGGACAGATGAAAAAAAAAGTTTCAGACAAATGTTTTAGTACGTAGTATAAGGATTTGATAAATGTTTTATTTTCAAAAATCGATAGAGTGGTTTTCAAAATATTTTGTTTTGAAGTTTTTGATCGATCGTCATTTTGTTATTTGATGAAATAGAAAATAATTGTACCTACAAATGTTTTACAGAACCGAATGCAAATGTTGAAAGATTTTTTAATTTTTTAAATATTCCTTAAACGAAGGGGGTAATTACGATTTTTCGAAAAACAAAAAACGCCAATAACTGTGAATTGGGACTCCTAATCAAAAATGTTAGCTAAGAAAAGTCATTTGTTTCAATTTCTGTACTATATCCGTCTGTAATATCCATTCCATCCTTCTTAATATTTTTACTTCTTTCTCTGCATAACCATTTCTTTCGTAGTACTTTTTCTGTCTGCTTGTCCGTAGCTTATTTTACTATCTTTTACTTCCTTTCAACCTTGTTGAAGTATCTTGCTGTGCTTCCTTTGTTCTATACCCTCTTCATTTTTTAGTGCTCTTTTTCCTGCGCCTACTCTTATTTTTCGGAAGGCAACACATTTTTAAGCCGAATAGTGATCGTCGATGAAATATGGGTTCATCACTAGGAGCCCGAATCTAAACCCCACAGTATGAAGTGGAAACACCCCCTACAAAGAAAAAATTCAAGACCTCCCCATCGGCTGAGAAGGTGATGCTAACCGTGTTTTGGCACGAAAAAGGTCCTATATTGGCCGACTATTTGGAAACGGGGACTATCATAAATAGTGTGTGGTACAGGGATTTATTGACGAATAAGTTGAAACCAGCGATTCGTAATAAACGACGTAGTCTACTGTCAAAGAAAGTTCTGTTGCTGTAAGACAACGCCCGGCCCCACACGGCCTCGTAACACCATGGAAACCATCACGCGGTTGTGTTTTGAGAGCCTGGAACATCCTCTCTACAGCCCAGATCTCGCTCTCTAGATTTTCATCTGTTTCGACTGCTGAAGGATAGTTTGAGAGGTCCCCGATTTGCCTCAGATGTGGACATTCGAGATGTAGTGCAAACGTGGTTTCACGACCAACCGAAAATCTTCTACCACGAAGGCATATGGAAGCTTGTGGCACGCTGGACCAAGTGTATTGCTCAACGTGGAGACTATATCGAAAAATTATATATTTGTTGCACATCTATCTTTGTTTAATAATGTTGCAGGACTAAAAGTATAAGTTGTTCAATTCCTTCTGACTTTGATACTATCCTTTTAATCTTTGTACAATATTCCCACTATACGCCAAGAATGGTTTCGATTTTTTTAGTTCGTTTTTGTCATTGCTTACTCTCTTTATTTCTTCTCTCCGCCTTCGTGGAGTTTATGCTGCATAAGTATTTACAGTATGCATTTTTCATTATCTCCTTATATCGCTCCCTTTGTTTCTTAAGTCCACACATTTCTTTGGTTTTATACCTTATCATTTCAATAAAAGTATCTCTACCGTTTTAAATTTTTGCCTTAATTTTAATTTTATATCTGTTTCTTTGGAGAGTCTTATCGTGTGTTGCCTGTGTGTGTTGATGTTTTGTTGCACACTTTCCTTTCCACCATGAAACCTATTAATATAATTTCCTACTAATTTAACGACGTCAATTTGTAAAGATTACTCACCATCACGATTTGGCAGATTTATCTGTGGTGCATCTATTTAATTCATCATCATAAGAATTTGCTATTAGTGTGAAAATGTTTTAATAATTCTCAAGTTCAAAGACGGCCACAAAAACCATCTACTATCAAGTTTAGTAATTTTTATGGTATTTATTATAAGAAAAATGGTTGGTTTAATTTGTACCACGGCACACCTTTTATCTTTTTTGTTGAATTGGAGCGTAATTACTAATTACCTACTTAAAAATCGATAATGTTAACAACCCATTGTGTACCAAGCAAAATGTAAGAATTAATTATCCAAAAAAATGCTGTAAACCTTTACTTTGTAAATAATGGTACCGACGTGCAATTAGTAAAATACGTACAGTGCATATAATTTGTTTACAACTTTAACATTGCACTTGCACGAAATTGCAAAATGCCCATAAAAATCACATAAAAGGCTTATATATATATAATTAATCAGCAGGAAATCCATCGTGTTACAAGTTTTTTCACAACTAAACACTATTAAAATACCTATTCTCCTTTTATATTTCTTCTCACAAGTAATGACGTGTAATTATTTGGACCATTTTCTCACGGTCCTTGCAACGTATTGTCAATAAAACTTGTAACTGACACTTAACTATTAATTTTATATTCTATCTTTATCTTTCTTTTACAGTGCCTTGGGATGGCGTTTAGGATTACAAGTTGTTACTGGAGCGGTTTCAATAACTTTTATATTGGGAACATTTTATCGTTCAGCATCACTTTATCATCCACAAAGACGTGCCATATTACATATAAAGAATCAAAAACGTAAAATAAAAGATAAAAATAAGATAGAAGATAAAATACCATTCTTTGACTTCAGTACGTTGAAAAGTAAAACCGTCCGAATACTTCTTGCGTCGACTGGTATTAGCGCATTTGGTATAAATACGCCAATATTTTATTTGGCTTACCAAGCTGAAGCCGAAGGCTTGGGTGATTCGACCGTCCTTCTTCAAATGTATTTAGGATTAGCGTGGACTGTTGGCTGTGTCGTTTTTAGTACGTTTGTGCTGCATAATTCAACTGAATGTCGCATCGCAAGACAATATTTATGTCAAACCGCTGTCTTTATGTGTGGACTATCAATTTTGGCATTTACTGTTGTTAGTGGAAATTATCATGCCTACGTTATGTTTGCTTGGATTTATGGTGAGTATTTTTATGTAAGTTTTACTAAATTTCAACGCTTTCCACAAACATGTAGATTTAGTTTAGTCGAGGTAAAATTTCATTGTAACTGTCACTCGTACATTCGCAAATATTGAACGAACTGTAGTAAAGAAACCGAATCTGTAAAACTACTTAAGTACTTCGTCCTTCTTATCCATTTCCTTATCCTTCCTCTTAGCATAACATTCTAAATTTCTTTTTAATATGGCTAACAAAGAAATTGTTAATACGACCTTCTCGATTAGTCGTTAATTACTGTAATGATCTTATGTAGTACATCCTCAGAATCTCCCACTCAGTGTTTCACAAGGGTAGGTATACATAGTCGTTTTTACGCTCCCTCTCTACGAAAATTTGAAAGAAAATTTTCTTCCCCCGTCACCAGCTCGCGATTCCTCCTGGAGAACCTCTGCGCCTTTCCCCCTCAGGAAAGGAGTATTTAGTGGTGGTGACCTCTGGACAGTCATTGCATCTCTGGATTTAGTTTAGATATGGCCAGGATTAATTTACTCCAACACACTTAGACACTCGCATAACATCGTCAGATTTTCAAAAAGAGGAACTAATAAATGTCATAGTTTCTACCTACTTGACTTTTTTTGAATTATACATAGCTACACGGTGTCCAAAAAGTATGGAAACCCTCGAATATCTCGAGAACGACACATCCGATTACAAATAGAAAAACACGTGTTCCTATATTTTTTGAAACCTATTCAGTCATGATAGGTAAACATTACACTAGACCCCCTGGGGGATGGGGCGGGGGTGAGTTTTGAAAACTTAAAAAGGAAACCTATCTTTTATTGCACTTTGCATTCTCCATAAAAAACTGTTCTCAAATTGAAAATTTCACCCCCAACCCACGACCTTTTTCTTGGGGGTGGAAAAGGGGAAATACTTGAGTATCTCCCCTGGGAGATGGGACGGGGGTGAGTTTTGAAAACTTAAATAGGAACACCTAACTTTTATTGCACTTTTGCATTCTCCATAAAAAACTACTGTTCTTAAATTGCAAATTTCACCCCCCCAACCCACGACCTTTTTCTTTGGGGTGAAAAAAGGGAAACACTTGAGTATCTCCCCTGGGGGATGTGGCGGGGGTGAGTTTTGAAAACTTAAATGGGAACACCTATCTTTTATTGCACTTTTGCATTCTCCATAAAAAACTACTGTTCTTAAATTGCAAATTTCACCCCCCCCCCCCCACCCACGACTTTTTTCTTTGGGGTGAAAAAAGGGAAACACTTGAGTATCTCCCCTGGGGGATGTGGCGGGGGTGAGTTTTGAAAACTTAAATGGGAACACCTATCTTTTATTGCACTTTTGCATTCTCCATAAAAAACTGTTCTTAAATTGCAAATTTCACCACCAACCCCCGACTTTTTTTTGCACAACCGATTTGAGGTACTGAAGAATTTCATTGACAAATTTGGTTTCTTCAGTAGCTCTCAAATAAATTAAACGGATTGAGAGAATTAGAACTTAAAGCTAAGAAGGGGTTTACCAATAAATTATCCAGAAGATTTTAAAAAAGGGGCTAATTAATGAAATTGATAGTTTTAAAAATGTCATGTTTTTGAAGAAGGTTTGTAACGAGGCCTAGGATAGGAGGGTTACTGAAATACTACGACAGCTTTACAATTATTTCTGATTCTTCCGCCCTTTATTGTTTCAGGGGAGACAAGTGTTTTAGAGTTTTAATTAATAGATCAGCCACAGTATCCAGTCTGTCATCAAGCTGCCCCATTTTGGTATCTTCTTTTTCCCCATGTTTAACACATTTTTCCAATTTTTTGAAGTAAAGTGCTTGAAACCATTTGGAGCGAGTTGTTTCACATCATTTAATTAGACGTCCACACTAATTCTATGGGGCTTAAATAAATAAAATGTTGTCACATACCCTGCATTTTTATGTACATAACAATGTACTTAGGGACGTTTAAGTAAAAACTAAGGGTGTTTTAACACAAATATTGAAAAATATTACATCGGATATGGATTCTAGACATAGGTACCTACATACAATTGAGTGCTTATGTTGTTTTACAAGTTGCAACTCCCTTTTTAAAAGATTTTCTTGATAGGGGTGGTTTCAGCACACTTTTCAAAGCGGGTACGCTTCGTTTACTCACGTTTCATTTAGATACGCTTCTGTCTTCTCAAAATTTATGGTTTCAAGATATGAACTTCTTCATTCGGATCATCCTTTCCCATGAAACATTTAATTCGTGCAGTACTTTCCACAGTCATGTTTCACTGATATTTAACCATCCTTCAGAGCACCTAATGTGAATTTTCTGTATTGTAGGTAGTTCATTAGCAAAAATAAACGAATGTCCCTTTACTCCCTTTCTCCGAACTAGAGTTTTGGGTTTCTTATCAATTTCTTCTGGTGCTCTTCCTAATCTTGGTCCAGATTCCTTAACTTCCTCATTTTTACAGTCTTTTTTACGCACAATTCCACAATAGCCATTACACTACCGGAAGGATTGTCAATTCATAACCCGTTGAAAACATTTAAAATAATAATTTTTTCGTTAACTTCATCATAAGTTTTACCAAAACATTCGCCATTATTTAAATCATTCGTCTATTCTTACTCACGCGACACTCGCATTAAAAGTGCTGCTAAATTTTGGAATCTACAATGAATAAGTAACGGGTAATTTCCAACTCAATATAATGCTACTTTATAAAAGTTACCTAATGTTTGATCATTTCATAGCAAACTCCTATTGGAAAAAACCACTAGGCTATGAATTAGAAGATGCTTAAGATTACTTACCATTCTTCTGCTTGCTATCGACATCACTAAAACATGTTTACTCTTATTAATTTCTGTTACAGGAATATTTTGCGGTGGTTATCATTACTCTTTAAAGATGTACACCTACGAACGAGTACGTGCACGAAATTTTGCGAGGACTTGGGGATTCGTTCAGTGCTCTCAAGCCATACCAATAGTCATCGGTGTGCCCTTTTCAGGTTGGTCTACCTACAATAAATTAATGAATAATTAAACACGTTTATAATTTTAGGATACATGAATGAAAAATGTGGTGAAAAAACGGGCTACTACTTCAGTTCGACATGCGTACTGGTGGGTAGCTTAACTTTGTTTCTAATAGACCTACATCGTCGAAACATTGCAAGACACAAGCACACACGAGAAAATGGTACACGGCACGTATGCGTAAACGAGAACTGTCCGCAACGTAGAAAACTATCGTTTTCGCAAGAACCAGAAAATGAGGGTGGCGTAACGGCGGGTGCAGCAGCTGCCGCCCTCGTTTTAGGAGCCGATCTGGCTCCCAGTCATCCACCCGGTATCATTGATAACGTAGTTGGATCAAACGATAAACCTGAACTAACGTGTATTTCTGAAGAAGGAATCGCCGATATGGACCTCCCTGATAATTTATTAGATGATTTAGATTATATAGGAGACTGCATAACGTCCTGTAATAAAGTAGAAAATTATTTAATGTTGAGCGAGTTTGAGAATAACCTTATTGCGGAACTGCCTGTGATATTAGACAGAAAAGGGAGGAGATGGTCTTTAGCTAAAACTAAGCTCGCTTCTAGTGCAAATGACGAACAGCAAGCAATTAATAATGATGAAGAGATTAATGGCCTAAATATGACAAATAATTCTAAATGGAAATCCTTTCCAAATCGTGTCATTACTGTTATTGATGAATCGTCCGTTTAATATAATGTAATAAATATTTCTCCTTTACGTCAGTTAGCTAAAAGAGACTACCTCATAAGTCATAGGACTTTAGAACAGGATGTACGTACGTATATGCATAAGTACAATAACTCTTTGTGTCAAAATAACCAACTCAAGCTGTATTATTGATTGTTTGTATTTATTAATTATACTTTATTACCACACATCTTATTATAACTTTTATCCCCTCGCCCATCTTCAAATTTTGCATAGTTACCTAAATGTTAGCTCACCAAAAACTAAATAAAAGTAGAAGGTAAGGGAAAAAAAACAGCTAAAAGAAAGTCAACGTGATTTCTTGCGAAATAATAATCGCTAGCATAATTATAACTAAAATTAAACCTCTTTCGATCAAAATATAACTAAGAAAAACTCCCTCTCAATTTATGTCACCGGAATTGATGGGCGATCCAGGATTGTAGACAAATAGTTCATTAAATGATTGAAATACAAAATTTCGCTTACAATTATACCGGGAGTTCGTTCTCAAAGTCGAACATAGGGATTTAACATGGTATTGAACGTTTTTGCCAATTGTTGCTCGCCTATTTAACTTAGAGACAAGGTAATGACATCAACAGAAAGAGAAAATTATTGCGATTCAAATAATGCTACTGGGAAGACTAAAAGTGCGATTTATTCTTTTAAAATACTAACTTAAAGCATGAAACTTTTTAAATAGCGTTCCCTTGATTTTAAAATTTTACAGCAATTGTTTTTTGTACTGTTTGTTTGTCAATACGAATTTAACGTTAAACCACGTCACGTATTAATGTTTATTTATCTAATAATGAATACCTATACCAACGAAGAAAGGGTTTTTATGGTGAAACCCTTTCATGATGACGTTAATTTCAGAAGAGTTCGACATTTCTTTGCCGTTAATTTTAATACTACAATACAAAAGTGTCATACTTTAAGTTGGTATTTTAAAAGAATAAATCGCACTTTTTAGTCCAGTAACCTTGTCGCCTGAAAGCGGTGGTACCTTGCGTCAAATCGGGTAGTTCTGATTTTTTGCCGACTTATTTATGATGTTAGCCCAATGAATAATCCAAGTTTGAGACCTCGAGCGTCGAACGCAACCTTGGCATAAATCGAAAAAAACCACAACATTTTCGACTTTATTTCAGTTTTTGGCCATTTTAAGCCTAAAGGACTAGTTTTTCGATAACACCTATGCAGTAAGTTTTTAAACTACACTAAATTTGCTACAATATCAGACTAAAACTGTCTCTATAGACCCAATAGTTTCCGAGATAAGCTTTTCAAAATTTATCATTTTTTTCAAACTTCGCAATTTTTAGCAATATTTTAGACGTCACTCAAACAACACAAGCGGGCTCTATCAGAGGTTCCTGGAACTACACAAGACCTCTGCCCCAAAATGATATCCAGAGACGCAGCCCCACAAAACCTCTTGCGGATGATTTCTTGTGGCTGCAAAAGGTGTTGTGGGGACGTGTGCAGTTGCAGGAAGACAGGGATGGAATGTTCATCAGTCTGCAGGCGCTGCAGCGGTGCTTCCTTCCCAGCGTACCGGATCTTGCAGTAGAAATAGACTTCGATTCCCCAGAAGGCGACGATCTGTTGGATGTCGACATGGAGGTTGTCTTGTGGGCACAAGACATCAACGATACATCGCCATCCCCTGATGGGGATATGCCAATTGCCATCACGATACGATGATCCAGATACGGACGGGTCCTTAGAAGAGGGCAAAATTATCTTAATTTATTGATTATCTTGAATAGCTCAATTGAATAATTGATTACAATATTAACTCAGGTATTGATGTATCTACCTATTAACTCTTGTTGTACCTACCAACTTTCATTACACATCATCCTTCGCACATCTCATTTTCTTTTTTAACATCCCACCAAGGCATCGATAATATAACAGGGGTATATTTCAGAAATGTGAAAAATACGGGGGGGGGGGGGGGGGGATCTGCGGGCTCCTCAAACCTCTTTAGGATACACTAAAATTTAATCGGGGGGGGGGGGGGGGGCAAAATTCGTTCGGAACGACAAATTAAATTATTGCTACAAATTGCGAAATTTGAAAAAAATGATAACTTTTGAAAAGCTTTATCTCGGAAACTATTGGGTCTAGAAAGACGGTTCCAGTCTCATATTGTAGCAAATTTAGTCTACTTTAAAAACTTACTCCATAGGTATTATCGAAAAACTAATCGCTTAGGCTTAAAATCGCCAAACACTGAAATAAAGTCGAAAATGACGCCGTTTTTTCGATTTATATCATGGTTGCGTTCGGCGCTCGAGGTCTCAAACTTGGATTATTCATTGGGCCAACATCATAAATAAGTCAGCAAAAAATCAGAACTGCCGGATTTGATGCAAGGTCTGAAGTATAAGGTTACTGGACTATTTAGTCTTGCCAGTAGCATTATTTGAATCGCAATAATGTTCTCTTTCTGTTGATGTCATTACCTTGTCTCTAAGTTAAATAGGCGAGCAACAATTGGCAAAAACGTTCAATACCATGTTAAATCCCTATGCTCGACTTTGAGACCGAACTCCCGGTATAAAATCCTCCTAAACATAAGTGATTTCACATCCAATGCCGATGAGCGCCGATTCTCAGTGCTAAATATTATAACATAACATTGGCTAACAGAAAAACATGTAATACGTCTTGGCTTATTTATTCATCTTTTAAATATACAATACTAGCTGCTTACCCGCAGCTTTGCCCGCGGTCTTGGGAAATTCGTATTTTCTTATTTCCCGGTGTGAATACTCGATTAGACTCACTGCTTGTATGAATGCACTCAACAATATGTTTAAAAATATAAATACAATGCAATAATTAACGCCAAAATGGTCCGCTATTTATTGAATTCATTTGTTACAAAAAATGTGATAAATGAAGAACCGCTCGAGCGATTTAGTGCAAACTTCACATAAACCATCTACTAAATAATCCGAACAAAGCCTAACAATTTGGTTTGGATAGTTGAGCCCGTTCTTGAGTTATAGAATTACAACGAAAAGTGGCATTGATTTTTATAGATATAGATAAGATGTTTAAAAAGTAAGAGTATTAGTTTGCCAATTTTTGAACATCAGAAGAAGAAAATTGTAAACGAATACCTTTGGTGGGTGCAAAATATTTTTGTATATTTTGATATATTTTGGAAACCAATCATCAGATATTTCTTACAAATATCAAATTGTCATTCATACGTCATTACATATCTGTCATTATACGTTAATTACATAGCTGTCATGTGCGTTTTATTATTCCAAGTCTGATTCTTTTTTGTTATACCACGTTTTATAGTGACTGACGTTTCATGTCAAGTCACACGGGAATGCTGTCGAACGGGATAAAAAGTATCCTATGTCCTTTTCCGGGCTCTAAACTATCTCCCTGCCAATTTTCAGCTAAATCGGTTCAGCCGTTCTTGAGTTATAAGTGGAGTAACTAACACGACTTTCTTTTATATATATAGATAGATATTGTTGGATTGGAGTTGTTGCTTATTTGCTCAGAATCATAGCATTTGGCCTGTTTGTGCAAAAAAGATACACAAATGCCCTCGTAGCTATTTTAAAACGTTTCAAAATTGGATGGAATGAAATATAAGAATAACAATCTACGAGGATGCTTCAAATGGTACAATACCTATCCTTAAAGGAATAATTGTTGTTATGGAAGTGTTTAGGAAGTCAGCCATTGGCGCTAAGAGGCTCATCGAATATGTTCTTTGTGCAAAAGAATGGATTTTTTTTTAAATTAACGGAATTATTTTCCGTTCAAAATAACTTCTATCAAAGAGTACTCTGTGCTTCTATTCACTACTTAAGTAATGACATTCAAAATTAGTTAATTCAACTAATTTACAAACAAATCCAAAGCGAGAAAAAAGGTTGAGTTATTACAAAACCATAAATATTATAGTATAATATAGCGGGGTTATTGGGAATAGACCGTGCAAGTTGTTAATTAATAATTTTTTATTTTTCAATATTTCGCTGATCAGTTTATCAGCTTCATCAGGAAAATAAAGGATTGTTCGTCAACCAGTGACGCATTCGTATAATAATTGTATTCATGATTTTAACTAATTACAACACTACTTGTTCCATCTGTATCTCTTCAAGGCAATCATCATTTAATTAACTTTATTTTCCTGATGAAGGTGATAAACTGATCAGCAAAATATTGAAAAATAAAAAATTATTAATTAATAACTTGCACGGTCAATTCCCAAAAACCCCACTATATAGAGATTAAAGGCCAAATACTTGCATCAACTTATGGTACAATATATAAATGATTGCACTCCGGCCGTAAGGGGCCATCCATAAATTACGTAACGCTCCTGGGGGGGGGGGGGGTCTATAGTATCGTTACACAGCGTTACGAGGAGGTAGGGGAGGGTTAACGTGCGCGTTACGTAACGACCATAAAAATATTAACATATTTTGGGGATTTATTTGAATTATTCATATTACCTGAAAATATATTTTTAAGTTTTGAGAAAATTTTCAACAGCGTTGAAAGGGTTTAAAATAAATTGTTGAACGATTGGAGATGTAGAAAGCCGGTAGTTCCAGGTATAAGCGAGGTAGAATAACAATGATACAAATAACCCCTATTCATTCTTTAAAATTTTGGTGAATCAGTATAACAATCAATCGTAAGTGGTAGAACAAACCAAGTTGGTTTCAATTGCATGTTTGTTAGTTGTCACTATCAGTGTTTGTGTTATTGTGGGGCTCAGTTTTTTATTGCGAGTTTCGTTTCATCATCAATTCATGAGTAATAAAAGTTGTGACAAAGAAAAACTATTTAATAGTTTAATTAGAGCTCACCAAAACGCGTATCCCGAAAAATCGAAACAAAAAGTGCAGTAGCATGTTGTTTCTGTCTGGAACGACATAAAGCAAATTAAAGGAGACTTCCAGAAACTCGCGACAGACAAAATTCAGGAGTAGACTACGATCCGTCAGCAAAAACAAGCAAAACTGCTTTCATTTTGGTCCGGGGTAAGTGTAGTTAAAAATCATATTTCATCATATTTCTTGTAACACTTCCAAACAATGTTTTTTTCAATTATAAACATTATTTCTTAATAGTTGAAAATGAGGGGGGGGGAGTAGTAATGCGTTACGTAATATTTAGGGGGTTGTGATATCTAAAATAGTCAAAAATTGCGTTACGTAATTTATAGACGACCCCTAAGGGCCAGTTGTATAAAGGTCTAGTTGAGTTCAACCGGCGGTTAATGTAAAATTGAATCGCACAAACTAAAGTTGTCGTCTGATGTCTAGGGTTGATCTAACGATTTATTGGTTGGTAAATTGGTGGTAAAACCGTCAGATCAACCCTACCCCGGACGTCAATCCTAGTTTGGGCGATTTAATTTTACACCAACCGCCGGTTGAACTCAACTGGACTTTTATACAACCGGTCCTAAGTCACGTCAAACAAATACCAGTTATTTAAGATTTGTCGTTACTGCAATGGTAATGGTAAAGGTGTTGAAATAAGCGAATATTTTTTGGGATTTGTGCCGGTGCCAAGCACTATATACTGGTGGAAGCTTGACAAATTATATTTTAGAAGTGGTCCATAAGCTGTAGAAATACCATTACCAAATATGAGAGGACAAAGGTTACGATAATGGTGCAAACATGAGAGCCAAAAAATCTTAAGGTCAAACCAGAATTAAACAGCTAAACGGTCGAATAGCATTTGTACCTTACGGAAGACATTCTCTGAATTTAATTTGCGAACCCCATCCTGTGAAATCGCAAAGTTTTTCAACATTCTGCAGCAAATTAATACATTTTTTTCTCGTTTGTCGGTGGGAGAGAAATTGAGTTATTATAGTACCTACCTACTCTTATATCGCAATGCTTTTGGTTTGACTATTTACTGACCCCCGTGATTCTGTTCTGCTACTCGGCTTGCCATCTCCCTATCTTATGAGTTATGACTCTCCCGTTAGATACTTCCAAGCCTGAATCATTCCTTTTTTGAAACCGAATTGTCTCGGAGACGTGATTCTGTTAACTTAGTTTTTGCACCAAGGCTTTTTCAAGTAGTTCGCTTAGTGGCTAGTGTGAGAGAAATTGGCCGAAAGCAGGCCATGCGTCTAAAAACTAAACTAAAGGGTTGTTGAACAGCAGAGGTATTGAGCTGGGTCACTCTCGAATTCTGGGCGAGGCAATTAAGCGACTGCCTATCCTTGAAGGGAGATGTATCTTCAATTTATATTAGAGAGAAAAGAAACTACCTACCACATCTTATTTGATGCGGAAGTGGCATCCCAACGTGACATATTCATCTTCACGGATGTATCTAAATCATTGGAAGGAACGGATACTTACTCCAATTGGACTTCCATATTACCACTAGGGAAATTTCCTACTGTATTCCAGTTAGAATTGGTAGGATTAACGATTAGTGCAAGAACAGTTCTTATCCATAACATAAAGAACCAAACTATTAGAATTTCCAGTGACAGCAGAGCTGGGTCACTGTAAAATTACTTCTAGTTTGATTTCAGAATGTCACCACGCACTCAGAGCAAGTAGCGACACCTTCGAGCTCGTATGGATTAAAGAGTATGCTGGAACGAAAGGCAATGAGAAAGCCGATGAGTTAGCCCAACCGGCCTCAAAACAGGCGTTTTATAGTTCAGAGCCGGTTGTTCCACTAACAATATTAACTGTAGGCAACTTAATAACTCAAGACATCCAAGCCCAACACAAGGCTAGGCAGAACTTGATTTAAGACTGTCGTCATGCGGAGGACCTTCATAAGACCATCTTGTAGCCGGACTAAATACAAAATAAGCACGTGCATCGCATGGACTTGGTAGAATCGCCATCTTGTAGAATGTAGAGGATGTGACATGCACGACGAGACGGTAGCTACCACACACTTTATGAGTGTCCCACACTTGTTCAACTGAGACTATTTCGGGGGTATCCTAGCCAGACATGACTACGATTAGAGACGCTTCCCCTTCCAGCATCCTCAAGTTCATCTCACGTGTGGGATGGCTTGAGTGACGTTGCGGGGTGGGACGCGTCTAGTCAGAGAGGTAGTAGAAAGGTCCCAATTGTGAGGCCTACGTACGCGTGGACTATATGGAACCCTCCTATCGCAATCCAGAATTCCCTTCTCCTTTTTAGGAATAAAGACCGCCATAGCGCCCTTCCACCTCTCACGGTACTTTCCAATAGCAAGCGTACCTTGGTCAAGGGCTTTTGAAAAAACTTTGGAGCTTCGAATCCCACGAGCTCCGCCGACATCCTGTCAAACCCTGGCGCGTTCTACATTTCGCTCGCGACTCTCGTTGGTTTTTTTCACTGCTCTCAGTGCGGAGTCCCGTCTCTTTTATCCTACAGCGGAAACTGCTCGTTAAGTTTCTTTTAATAGTTTCCTTTTCCCCTTGTGAGCTTTTTATTCACATTTTCCAAATATAGCCTTCGAGCCGTATTGATTTGGTTCGTCATTCCAGTTCTTAAGGCGTCTCCTCCCTCTCTATATACCTAAGTATAATTACATTCGCTTTGGCCCTAACTACTTTTCCCACTACAAATCCCGTCTTTAATACCTGGAAAGGCCCTTTCTACACTCTCTCGTTCTTGTTTAATATATTTGTAGTCGTTTATCACCAATAGCATCCCCCATGATTTATATCGCGCTGTTATATCCTGGCCTGCTGACGGAACAAATAAGTGCCGTTACTCGCTCATCCACTCTTTTATTTGTTTTCAGTGCTCCTAAGATTCCTCGACATCACGTTTCTACTGCCCAGTTTTTGTACCACACATGCCTTGTTGTTCAGGACCTATTCGAACTTATCCCAGTTGGGCGGACGATAGCTGGAGATCACATATTCTTTCACCTTTCTCCTTTTCGGTGGTTACCTACCTGATCCAAGTCCCTCTTGGTCGGCTCTGACCTTGTGATATGGTTCTCCTATTTCCTTTTGCAGCATCCGCATTCGTCAAAGACCGCCTTAGCATTTTGACAACTCAGTACACATATCAGGATATGCAACATAGTTTGGGCCTGTTTTAGTGGGTTACCTAACTGGAGCTACTGAAAACAAATATATAAAAATAGATCATGATAACAGCAGCTTTTTGATAATAGAAACATTCTTGAATTCTGAAACGATTGTTAATTTGGCATGGCATCAAAAGGATCTCAAGTATCAAACTGTTGAGCTGCCAAGCTGACATGACAAATTGCCCTAAAGGAAAAATTGCTTTAGAAATGGTACCCAAGGAGCAATGCAATGTTGAACCGATATTGGTTGAATATTGTCATTTATTGGCGCGATATAGTAGTCCAATAATGGACCAATCTTGGAAGTGCAACAATGAATAATAATGGCGCAATATTGCAATACAATGTTGGTACTGTATTGAAAACGATCACAATACAATATTTCTGAGACTTGGTAGGTACAATATTGTCCATAAATATAGGTACAATGTTGATATTAATATTGGTTTAATATTGATTTGCAATATAAATACCATATTTTTACGTCACTTTAAGACCTTTAGAACGTTAGTTACGACCGTTATAGGTCGTCACCCAAGTATATGCATAATGTAATTATCAATACAAACAATTATTTAAGCATCCGTACAAAAAAAGGGAAAAACTACATTTTTACGTAGAACTGTAATTTTAATTATTTAACTTAATTTTTGAACCAAGCCGTTTTTACCTGAACTGAAAGTTGACGATGACGAATGTTAGTAGGGTAAGTATTATACTTGCTTGAAAGTTTCCCTTAACCAGATTCGAACCTTTATCGGATGGGTTCCGGTTCCGAAGGCCGACATTCTACCGCTGCGCTGATGTGACACATACGTACTTCTCATTTCATTCTTCATAACTTAGCGCTGTTTCGCGTTATATTAATAGTTTAAATTATGTTTGAAAAAATACATAAAAGAAATGTTAGTCACCGGGAATTCATAAATGATAAGCCATCATCATCTATAAATTCTATAAGAGAGTACATCTACTATTGAATAATTTTTTACGCAAAAAGCTTTGGAAAAAACCGAAATTTAAGAAATGACAATAACTGTGAAGTGAACTCAGTGAACTCCAGTAGAGTTCATTGAGTCAATTGCCAACTTGGTGAGAAAGAAAATTATCAATATCAATAAAATCTATTACTCACTGATATCAGACGTCATAATGACATCTCATAAGTGACGTGAAAAAATGGTGAGCTTTAAGACGTCATTATATCGTCAGTAATAGGTCGAGTGACGTTAACGACCAATAAGACCTGTAAAGGACGTCAAAATAACATCACTCTGTTTGCTGAGACGTATGTACATTCTTATGAAATTTTGCAATTATGTGGGAAAACAATGTTAAACCAGCACTGTGAACCGAGATTGGATTAATCTAGCCAATCTAGGAAATGTTAGACCGGTACAATATTATGGTGCATAATATCGTTATACGTACATCCAATATTGGCACTATATAACAAATGTTAAATTGCGCCAATATTGGCATAATATTGAATTCAATATACCACGTTTTTCTTATAAAATCTAGTAATTACGTGGAAAAACAATATTGGTCCTACACATTAAGAACTAAGATTGAATCAATCTAGAAAATGTAAGAGCGTGTAATATTGGTACATTAAATACAAGCAATATTGGCACTATATAATAAATATTAAATTGCGCCAATATTGGCTGAATATTGAATTCATTATACCACGTTTTTCTTATAAAATGTAGTAATTACGTGGAAAAACAATATTGGTCCTACACATTAAGAACTAAGATTGGATCAATCTAGAAAATGTTAGAGCGTGTAATATTGGTACATTATATACAAGCAATATTGGCACTATATAATAAATATTAAATTGCGCCAATATTGGCTGAATATTGAATTCATTATACCATTTTTTCTAATAAAATTTAGCAATTAAGTGGAAAAACAATATTGGTCCCACATTGAGAATAGAGATTGGGTCAATCTAGGAAATCTTAGAACGGTGCAATATTGATGCGTTATATATACAACCAATATTGGCACTATGCAATAAATGCCAGCTTGCGCCAATATTGGCACAATATTGTTTATATTGTACCAGCATTTACTTGTGAAAAGTAGCAAGTACGTTGAAAAACAATATTGGCTCAATGTTTTGATGTGATATTGGGTCAATCTACTAAATGCTATAATGGGTCAATATTGGCTCAACATTTGGTAGGTATATTGAACCAATATTACCGTGTTTCAACTTTGGATTTGCAACATTGGGCCAATATTGGTGGAATATAAACAATGTTGGCCAATATTCCAATATTGGTGCAATGTGATACCAAGCATTTGCCAATATTCATTGCTACTTGGGTAATTACCTCTTGCTGCTGAGAATATCTGATTGGAAAAAATATATAAGAATTCTACCAATTGTTCACAATATAATAAACTATAATAAATAAATCCACAATCAAAATAAATAGAAACAAAATATTTATTGGGATCTAAGCAAAACAAAATTATCACAGGTTTACTTATACAGATACAGCATAAAACGATCAGATAAAAAGTACAACAAAATCTATATTACAAAACAAGACAAAGAAATGTAAACCGTTCTGTGATACCTATAAAATTCATTTTGTCAATTGAGCCCTCACGAAAATACTTAACAAATAAGCCTAAGTTTGTTTTTTTATACGCTATTTCAGTCTTGGCCTATCTATTAAAGGGAATTTATTTAAAACAATTTAATTAATCTATTAATTTTATGGGTAACACAAAAAGTACTTACAATTTTTGTTACCTAAACTTTACTAATGCAACAAAACTCTTTGCAATCAGTGCAACTTCTCTGGTACATAATGTTCATAATATGTAAAAATCCGCACATAGATACCTACACTAAAATGTTTTGTGAGCAAATTTCGAATAAATTTTCCTAATTATAACTATTGTGCACATTGCGTAATAGTATTATTAAAATTGAGTAATTTTGAAATAGGCGGATTTAGATCTTCCTCTTTAGCATTTAAAACTGGGATAAGAAAATGGAAATATTTCTGTCAACAATCAGAAGGTAATTTAAATGGAATAAATAAGTATTACATTCTTTGGTGCAAAATAATCTTAAACATCATATCTACTTATTGGTGTTTAAATTTCAATAGTAACACAACTCGTGGAAAAAAGTTCTAAATTTAATTCAGTTATAAGAATAAGGTGTCTACAAAAATCTATAAAATACTAATGTATGGCATGAGCTTGCGGCAAAGAGGTTTTGGCAAATAGAATTAAAGTTAACTATGTCTACAGACGTTTTGACTACCTCTTACTGCCTTTTTTCCCTATAAGTAGCTAATTTAAAAACGAATAGCACTAGGATCTTCTGCCATTTATTAAGATACATGGCTTTATTTTATTATATCAGTGGATGTTTGATAAGTAGTACTACACGGTCAGGACAAGGAACGGCAAACAATGGCGTAGCTTAACAAAAAAAGTAACATATACCGGGAGTTCGGTCTCAAAGTCGAACATAGGGATTTAACATGGTATTGAACGTTTTTGCCAATTGTTGCTCGCCTATTTAACTTAGAGACAAGGTAATGACATCAACAGAAAGAGAAAATTATTGCGATTCAAATAATGCTACTGGCAAGACTAAAAGTGCGATTTATTCTTTTAAAATACTAACTCAAAGTATGACACTTTTGTATTGTAGTATTAAAATTAACGGCAAAGAAATGTCGAACTCTTCTGAAATTAGCGCCACCATGAAAGGTTTCCACCATAAAAAACCCTTTCTTCGTTGGTATAGGTATTCATTATTAGATAAATAAACTTTAATACGTGGTTTAACGTCAAATTCGTATTGACAAACCAACAGTACGAAAAACAATTGCTGTAAAATTTTAAAATCAAGGGAATGCTATTTACACAATTTCATACTTTAAGTTAGTATTTCAAAAGAGTAAATCGCACTTTTGGTCTTGCCAGTAGCATTTATTTGAATCGCAATAATTTGCTCTTTCTGTTGATGTCATTACCTTGTCTCTAAGTTAAATAGGCGAGCAACAATTGGCAAAAACGTTCAATACCATGTTAAATCCCTATGTTCGACTTTGAGAACGAACTCCCGGTATACATAAAACTTATTTAAGAAATAAACGTAGGAACTAATTCCAAAGCACCCTAATCTTTCAATGAAAGATTTAATAACACTACGCTTAAAAGTAGGAATGTAATAAGTAGGCTTTAGAATTAACAAACGCTACTAAGAATTTTTCAAATATTAAAAAATTCATTAACGTCGTTAATGTAACTATCTCTAACAAAAATAAAAATATCACACTTATTCAAACACCACTGTTCCGATTAATTTTGATAACAAGTAAGAAAAATACTTTACAACAATTACGACTTTCATTTTAAATGTTTAGGCTTACATCCAAACGTGGCAAGAAAAATTCGCCCGGTACAGTGGAACCAGCTAACTCATTTCGGGTGATTTCATACGCTCTGTAGGAGGGTTTCGATTAACGCTATTATTATTTGAAGATACCATTAGTAGTGTAGATAAAGCTTCTAAAGACTGCCTCACTTTTGCAATTTGATCTAAATTGGTGTCTAAAAAATTATGAACAGCACCCGCCGATTTAGTATGTAACTGAGCTTGCCATTGTAAAAGTTCACCATAGACATCTTCCGTACTACCCATTACATGATTATCCTAAAAAATTGACACGTAAAAATTACAAACCTTCAGAGCTGTACAACACTCACTTGTAAAGCCATAATATACTTCTGCTGAACTTGTCCTATCCTGTACAATAAAATAGCCGCCGATAAAAATAGCAGTAAGAGAAGAAGTGTGCACGTACATAATACTATAGTTTGAGTCGGTAAATTTAGTATTTTAAAATTATGCCAAAATGAATGGTTGATGTTAGATTTCTTACTTTCTGCATCACCTGTAACATAAAGAATAATAGGTAGTAAGTATTATTTAAAGAAATTTACAAAAATCACACCTGGTTTGTTTGCCATATTGAGTTTGCACAATACTTATGTAATCTTATCTGTGTTACGTTATCAGTAAAAAATTTTACAGACGACTATTTTTTATGGAACTGCGCCTCCTTCTTATCTATCTATTAGAAACGTTACTTTAAATGTAGCCAACCATTAGCTAAACCTACAAGAGCAACTTTCATGCAAGAAGTAATGAAAGCAAGTGACTTTTCGGGATATTATTTTGTTCTATTTTAGATGTAAACACCATCGAAATCATGAAAAAAGCTATGGGCCCAAATTCTACAAATAAACTCGTGGACCAGATAGGTACTAAGTATGTATGCCTATCAGCTTGTAGACAAAGTGGAATATCTTTGCCATAATGCATTTATTGCATTTTGTTTTTATTTTTGTTAAAAATAGTAGTCAACAAAATGGGTCGGAGTATGGTACATTGATCGTACGCTAAGAGTTATTCCATCAGCACTAACATATGCAACTAACACTTGGTGACTCAAGACGGTTCAGACCAGCGCCAAAGCAAAATTAGGTAAGATTGTCTAACTTGCTAAAAATAACATGAACCATTAAAACGACTCCTGTGCCGTTTCAGATGAGGCGTATGACGCACCCTACGTCCTACGCCGGGCGTTTAGGACAAATGAGTTGAGTAGTATCCAAATGGCTACCTACGTCACGATACAAATCGAGAGTTGTTACCATTGCGACGTATTATTTAATTAATAAAAATCGAAGACGAAAGAAACGACTGAGGGTAGGTACATCCGATTGTAGAACAAAGAGCAATTAAAGGTGCATTTGTAATTCAGATCTGCGAGAGCACCGAAGAACATTTTTTAATTATTTTCGTATGGAGTGTTCTACATTATTTGATGCATTGCATGTCAAACTCGAACAACGTGCAACGTCTTGGCAACTGCGTATGCATAAAACGGCTATCGCGTGGTGGTATCATGTGAATAGCACCGTGCCCACTCACCTAACGTTGCTACGCCGAGCGTAAGGGCCAAACGTATGCCCAACCGCGAAATTTCGGCTTCGCTCAGCTGCAACACGCTCGCATCTGAAATGTCACATTTAACTCAATGCTATCCAATTTTCCAGCGCAGAGCGTAGAGCGTGTCCTACGCCTCATCTGAAATGGCACTAAAGCTGAACCTGTACACTAGGGAGGCAAGAAAATGATGCCCATATACAAAAACTTTCTAGTGGCAATTGATAGAAATAGTGGGAGACTATTGTACCGACAAGGTCTAGTGGGAGGTTGATATGGTTCGCAGATGGGTCAAAGGCTCTGGAAGGCACTGAAGCAGGCATTATAGCATAATTCTAAGGCGCATAGTAGGAAACCAAAGCAGAAATTAGGTCAACGAAAGTCAAACGGCACTAAGGAATGAACACGGCCAATCTAACCGGTGTAGTGTCCTCTCAAAAACAAGTTCCCGTTTATTCCTGCTCCCATTTTTCTTTG
The DNA here is from genome assembly GCA_036250285.1 of Pyrocoelia pectoralis. NCBI lineage: Eukaryota > Metazoa > Arthropoda > Insecta > Coleoptera > Lampyridae > Pyrocoelia > Pyrocoelia pectoralis. Next base: position 86,676,906 of record CM070074.1, on the reverse strand, counting down.
CGACGGTGATAGCTCCGTTGATAAACCAAATATCGTGGTTGGGGCAATGTGTGCATTTCAGAACACATTGTGGCTCCAAACATGATCGGCCTGGAACGCTCAGCATAACACATGAAGCGGTACAGTATCTTGCATGGAGACGACTGTATAACCGCAACAACAGTCATTGGAGCTCTTTTTTTCCTTACCAATTTATGCAGCACGCCTTGATGCAGTAAGTAATCAGTACGAAAACGAGAATTACTTGGGCATCGTTTGTGATATAGTTCTTCACTGCATGCGTCCATCCATCGTTAACTAGCATTTGAAAAAATACCAAACTCGTCAGGATACGTCACGAATAGGTAAATTAAAAAGAATGATAGCACACCATAACCGATACTTGCACAATTTAAGTGATCTGTCACCGTTTTGGTAACACTCATTGCGTGACTGTACTTCATGCAATCATGCACCATGAACGCAAAACATAGCAATATGAAACGTGAAGTCCAAAGTGCGTGATGGGTTTACAATTTACATCAATAGCCTTGAACGGCAGAATGAATAACACACACGTAAAGCAACAAAGGAGTTCCCCGTTCAAGCCAGGTCTTGAAGACGTATTATATTTATACGCCATTGGTACCTGAAGAAACGATATATTATCGATATTGGATTATGTCGGCCACTCGGAGGAATTCAAGCCAGACAAGTTTTTCAAATTTTGTAATTGCCAGAGATTGCATCCGAAAGGTGTGTGTGTATTTTAAATACTTATACCTATGGACAGAAGAAAAAGCGCGGATCTGTGGACATGCTATAGTAATGACGATAATGATTTCTCCAGGAAACCTACGACCATGGTTTTTACTGTAAGCGTCTTAGGTAATATTGCCCATAATCTGAGCTGTACAGGTACAGCCCCTGAATTATTGTTAATTGGAGGTTTCCTAGGAAAAAAACTTCAGGTCTCAATCTACAGATACTAAGTTAAAAACACACTGAAGTAGTGTGTTTCGTAAATTTTTATACATTACAATCCATGATCAGAACAGAAGAATTGGATAGTTAGTTGCCTTGAAGGTGCTCGCCGTTTCAAAAGATAAACGTTTGTCGCTCACAAGCAACGTACCAATAATGTAAAAACAGGCGATGGCACGATAAGAATAATGGAACTATTGCATTAGTGTCTAAAAACCCAGAAATTATTTGCTTTCTTACTGAATTTGAATCTACTGTTATTTTTGACAACATGAAGCCTTCCCAAAGATGTTACTTGGAAAACACGTTTTGAAATCCATTTTTGAACTCTTCATCAGTCACATCATTGTTGAAGAGGTATCAGTTGAGACACTGTGACAAACGCTACGCTATCATTATCCCATAGTAAAGCCCCCAGCATTCATTTTATGGAGGTTGACTGGACCTCGAGTAGGGCCCTAACTTCTCGACTACCACAACCTTGGTGAAGATAGCAGCAAAATCGAGGCAGATTCATGAATGAGCCTTAATTTCGACACCCACGTGATACCCTTTTGAAATATTGGAACGCCAAGATGACATTTCTCGGGCATTAAAATGTTCAGTACAAAAGATGATTATGAACATCTTGACCATAAGCAACCCGTACTTGATGTGGCTAATACTTCTTGGGTTGATCTATGATCCATTTGAGCGTTTTGGAATCATATCTCAAACCACTCCTAATAGTCCAAAATAAGATCCTACAAAACCATTGGTTTCCATCACGTTCTTTACTTTTTGTTTTACAAAACTGTTACTGTGGGAGAAGGGACTTGTTTATTCGTTGGAGGTCAGCAAGGTTTTGGAGAAGTTAAAACAAACTCTCTGTGACACAAACGATAGATATCTAAGAACAGATTTAAAAATGTACATACTGGCTACTTTACTTGAATGTTCACTTTTCAACGGAGGCCATAATGAAGGTAATCTTCTCATTCTTGCACTAGAATCCACCGAATCGACCATACCATTTGCTGAATCAGCTACCATAAATTCAGTATCACTTTCACTGCTTTTTGTACTATCACTGCATTCTGATGGAGCATTTACTGCCTATAACAATTACTTTGAATTACCATACTCAAAATGACAATCAAATACTTACTAAAAGTTCAGCTTCAAGAGTTTGAGCATTATTTCTTGCCGCATCCCACACTTTTGTCATAAGCCTATATGTACTATCCCTAGACATAAGGCTACCGAAAACATGTTTATCCTCTACTGTTGCAATTCCCACAGCGTTTGGTATAATTCTTGCCGTTTTCTCCTTCGTAATTTTTTGTACAGATAACAATGGTATAAGTAACTAAAACTTCATTGAAGTACTCGGTACAAAATTGAGCAATGTTTACCTTAGTAACATAGCCAAATACATTAGAATAGAAAGCAAAGTAATTTTTTGTAATATACAGGTGTCCTTGCAGTAAAATATCTCCTATCAAAGCACACGAATAATCTGTAAGGAAAAACGGAGTTGAATTATTGTTCCTTCAAGTGCGTTATGAAGAATAAGTTTTTTACGGAACCAATTTGCACAGAATTCATTTTATAATGTAAGTAAACTAATCAAACATAACCACAGGATCCTGCAATTATCTTGGTATTTAAATGTAATGTAGGGTAGGTACTATTACACTAGATAAGGTATCGAAACGAGAAATGGAAATTCGTAAACATAAAGTTAATAAGCAAATGAAGAAAACTGCGAATGTGGATAAGAAATTGTTGAAAATGAAAACTGTATAAGATGAAGAACTGGGAAAGTTTTACTTTTAGCAATGAAAAAATGATCAGGATCACGTATCGGTTTACTGAAAATTGATTAATCTTACAAATTCAGTAGGAATATTTTCAGTAATTCTCCACACTGTTCCAGTCCTTGATCATCTAATCTTATCTCCTTATATATCCTATGCACATTGCACATTGCTTTTGAAAATTGTACAAACACTTATTGTTTTAAGTATATCAATATCACTTCAGCCGTTAAAGATAATACAGTTTACTTACAATTTAATACTTTTTCTTCAATATCAACAGCAGGAAAATGTCTATGAAATTTTTTCTGTCGTGCTTTTGAGGTAGTTGGTAATTTGTCCTCCTTTGTAGATCCTTTCGGACTTGGGGGTTCAGGTGATCGTGCCTGTGCTGTCATTGCAGGTGTAGAACTTGAAAGTTGCTTTAAAGCACCCCTAAAAAGAAGAAGATATGTTTACTAACAATCGTGATAAAAACGAAATATTAAAGTCCAAATCGTACCGGCTATCATCAGTTTCATCATCTGACGACGAATAGGAGGTTGAATCTGAATTTTTTTGGTACTGAATTAATTGCGGCGCAGTATTTGCCATGATTTCTAGTATTAATTATTATTATTCTATAATAAAAGTACCACCGAACATGTGGAGTAGTAGTATGTCACTGACGGGGACTTGGTTTTCCTAGCTGTTAACATGCAGTGGTTTACATTGCCCCTGTTTATTAAAGATAATGTTATCACACTACAGATAAGGATGTTAAATTAAGTATATTTCTTAATTGAAATGTATCAATATGAGTAAAATAATCAATGCATGCGAAAAAAAGATGTAACGTAGGAAAACATCCCACCAGTTTTGAAATAATTGCATTGTTTATAATTACGTAACACTCGGACAAGGTGTTTCCGTTGAGACTCAACCGTATTTCTTTTATAATGTAAGATTGCCGTAATGCCCGTAATAAATAATAAAATAAAATGTTAAGCTGAGATTAATTTTCAATTGTTTGCGATGTACCTATTCATAAATGGTCATTGCAGAAGCGAAGAATATTACTTATCTGTGATATTATATTTGTCCATAGGAGAGATTAATAATTTAAGAAAACATTAACTTTCGACAAGTCCCGTCCAAGTCGGAGCGTTTCAGAGCTACCAACCCTTATATTCGTAACAACCAACATGTTCTGATTTAAATGAAACTTTGTTTGGTCACCAAATTCCAATGATCGTTTTCCTATACTTTTAGACAATATTCCAAACGTGGGCCGTACTCTTCCGTTAGGAACGGAAATTAGTAAGTACCTACTGTTAAAGTTAACAATCTTATCATATCACAATTCAAAGCGGTAGATTATAATAGTCCAGTCAACTTAGACAAAATATAGCTTGAACCTTGAACAAATTGTTATAAAGCTGAAACTTTGCACAGAGTTAGTTTTTGGCTTTAGAAACAACATACTAAAATACTCGGGCCCACACTAGTTTGCGTCCTTGAATTTCAGGGCCATGACGTCATTCCGCCCGGAAAACAGGCGCTCGCTACTTCTAGATGTTCTAGAAAGCGTGGAATTGATCAGAAATCGATAAACAATTTGTTTAATAGCAGAAAATAAGTCAAATATAAACAATTAGTGCTTCGAATAAATAAAAGTTGTCAATACTCCTAAGCTGTTTTCTCGCAAAAGGCTAAATTAAAAAGTTTATTATCGAGTAAATGATTATTGTTGTAGTAATATTTGTTGTTGTTGTTGTAGTATTTGTTATTAAGGGTCTGTCTCTTCTTTAAATACACCCACAGATTGATATTATTCATTCACCGCGTTTCGTTGTCAGCGCCGGCAGTGATTATGTTCCACCAACATCTTCAGCTCTTGAACATCTTTTGCGAACCTATCTACAGGTAAATTAAAATGTCATTTAACAAACAGATCGATGTTTTTTAAACTTTTAGCAGGTTTTTGTTTTTTTTAGTGATTCAAAGCAAGATTAGTTACTATTGATTTATTTGCTAGGATCAATGAGCAATATGTAATATTGTCTCATTAATTAACTAACCTTAATATATAACTAAACTTGAGAAAAATTAGACTAATATCCTCGTTAATATCTTTATAATGCAAACAAGTACAGAAGTGGCTTGGAAATTTTCTGCCAGCTGCTTCTTGGGGATGGGGCCTTGAAGAAGGTAGTTTGGTACCAATATCTGTTGTACACTAATTGCCCGCCACTGCGTCTCTTTTACAGCTTATATCTTGTGCCTGTAAAAACGATTGTTGAGAGTGCACGTTACACGTGTAAACAGACAGAACAAATATGTTCTGAATTATGTGCCAACTGTAGAGGAACTTTTTGCTTAAATAAATCAAAAAATATATGTGATTGTTACAATGACGCTGATGACGATTGGGAAGAAGTACCTATAGTTTTTTTTATTTTATTTGTTTAAACAATTTTTGTATTTTTATATACATAGATAATAATAAAACTGTTCATTTTTTAAAAAATAAGTATAGGTATAAAATTTAGTTTTTATGAAGTGTCCGAGCGAAATATAACGGTCGTTATTCAGTAAGGTATATTGTTGCACTAAAGTATAGTTTTTGTTTATTTTTTTGCTTTGTTTTAATGTTGAAATATTTTTTTTATTAAATTGTGTCAAAAATAATCTTTTAACTTTCATTTCTGATCAATTCCACGCTTTCTGGAGCATCTAGAAGTAGCGAGCGCCTATTTTTCGGGCGGAATGACGTCATGGCCCTGAAATTCAAGGACGCAAACTAGTGTCGGGCCGAGTATTTTAGTATTTTGATTCTAAGGCCAAAAACTAACTCTGTGCCAAGTTTCAGCTTTATAACAATTTGTTCAAGGTAAAAACCTAACTTGACTGGACTATAAGAGATTTAATACTTTAAGAAATAAGATTGGGCGAAAGGAGAGAAGGTTGATGTTCCCCATCAGAAATGAATGGGAAGCCTATGTATTTAATTGTGCTCACAAGACCAAATATAGCATTTAGCTTTAGTTTCCTTACTGAATTAGATAACCTTATACTGATTGTAAGAGTTTTAAGAAACAAAGAGTTATTGTTTTCGTTTCTCAAAAGAAGTACACAACCTCAAGGATTTGTCGATACCGATTACGCGCGAATAATGTAACTGACAGGAAATCCTACACAGGATATGTAATTAAATAAAATAGTTCTGTAATTTCCTACTATAGACACTATAGTGTCAAGCACAAAACAGTTGCACTTGGTAGCATGCAAGTCGAATATAGGTACTGCAATGTCGCGTGCTGCAAAAAAATAAACATAAACTTGTTAAAATAATTAACAGGAGAAACAAATTAAACGCTCTAACGAAAAACAATCTCGATTAAACCTATACAAGTTGAGTATTTATCAACAGACAACAATTCCGGCCAATATCATGACAAAAGTTTAAAATTCTTAAAAATGTTAAGTGCGCTTATAGGTAATAGCTAGCCAGAAACCCACACATTTGCGAAAAGTCAATCTACGTATGTATATCATGAAGTCGAGCCAGTCACGGAACTGAACTCGCGGATCACAATCTTTCCCTGGTACATCTATTAGATTTACTTGATCGTCTCCCTCAAGCCCTATACTCAAAAACCTCCTGGTGGAAATTCTCCCAAGCAATTGTCGAAGATCCATCAAATGAATCGACGCCACAATCAGTAATACTGACCCCTTCCTTCTTCCAACCAATGTCAGAACAAGTAAAACAGTATAAAAGGGAACGCCAAGCAATGGGAGGTTCTCCCACTTCATTTGGCGGCAATGCCAAACTGGCAAACAACACGAGTCCACCACGGATCTTAAAATAAACACTTACAGTAAAATCTGGAATAAATAATGGATGACATAAACAGACAAAACATAACCACACCGTCAAACCGAGTATGAAAGGAATAAATGAATCAAAAATGCTCAAATAATGTTAATTAAGCTCTTGTACAAATGTAAAGTTGGCAAACAAACCATGATTGGAGGAAAAAGAATAATTAAGCAAATCTTTTTCATGAAAATGGAGAAAATATTGGTTGTACAACGTTGAAAACCATTCGCTCGGCTAATGAAAAAATTTGTTGTCCCATCAACATTAAAATTGTTATGAATGAATGTAAAAAGAGGGCAAAAAATTACAAAAGTACCTAGACCTTTTCCAACAATAAAAAATTATTGGCTAAAGCTTGTATAAGTCCTTACCAACTGATACCTGGAATTCTTTGAACGCTCTTGACCAAGGGAAACGCCCTTTGTTACTATGAAAGCGTGGAAACCATTCTCTACTTGCTTGGTTAGAAAGCTTACTATCACCATAAATATCTACAAACATTCCATGAGCTTCAGCTACAGTTTTGCTGAAAATTACGCTTAATTGGTTCAAATTTTGACATTTTTGACGTAAGTAAAGGCAATACTGTTGATGTTATCAACTGTATCAACAGAAACAGAAATCACCCGCATACCACTACAATTGTTACTATTGACTAACTTACGATATTATTGTTGATCTTTAATTTAAATCAATTCACTATGACAATACCTGAACCCCCCTCATATAATGTAAAGATGGGCATGGCGAACAGCGGTAAAATGCTATGGAGAAGAAGAAATTTGAGATGAAATTGGAAGAGCAAGTTGGTCCTGGAAATTCCAAAAAGCTTGACCGATGACGATAAATAGATCTACATTAGAAGAAGAACTCCAAATCCAAAGTTAAGGTACAATTACGTGAATTCTGGATTCCGCTACCTCCGTGACTAAAGTCGTTCGACCCCTTACGACCACACGTGAGATAAACCTGAGGATGTTGGAAGGGGAAGCGGCTCTAATCGTAGCCATGTTCGGCCAGAATACCCCCAACATGGATCGTCTCAGTTGCACAAGTGCAGGACACTGACAAAGTATGTAAGATCCTTAGTAGTAGCCGCAAGTTATTTGTTGATAGCTCTGTGCAAAAACGGACCAGGCTGTGAGATGATCCTCTGAAGGCCTCTTTCTCATGACGAAAATCTAACATCAAGTAACATTTTGGGTGCCTTAAGTTACTAAGTTGTTTACAGTTAATACTGTAGGTAAGTGGAAGAGAAGACTTTGGACAATAAAACACTTGTTTTGAAGCCAGTCGGGTTAACGACAAGACATTCTCATTAGCTTTCTCGTTCCATCATGCCCTTTAACCCCTACGAGTTCGAGGGTGATACTACTTGCTACTTGCTCTAGCAGGTGGTGACATTTGGAGACCAACCTAGAGGTAATTTTGCAGTGACCTAGTGCCTGCAGCGAAGCACTACTGTAACTTGAAAATCTGGAAATATTGTTTTTTATGTTATGCATGTACTAAGTGTTAATCCTACCCATTCTGACTGGAATACAGTATGAAATTTGCCTAGTGGTTGGGTAATATGGAAGTCCAATTCTTTAGAGTAGATAGAGATACCAGTAGGTACCTGTTCCTTCCATTGTTTTAGATCCATTCGTGAAGATATGTCAGCTTGGGATGCAACTTCCGCATCAAGACATATGTGGTAGTTTTTCCCTAATATAAATTGTGGGATGAGGAGATCCGATCGCCTCTCCAGGATAGGCAGTCGCTTGAGTTCCTCCTCTAGAATTCGAGCGTGGCCGATTTCAATGCCTCTGCTATTCAACAACCCCATCGTTTTCAGACATAAGGCTGCTAGCATGGCCGGTTTTCTTACATGGAGCCACGGTTATAATGGGTTACCACCTGCAAGAGTGCAAGTTTAAGAAGGACATGTCTCAACAGAAAATGTCGAAAAAGTAGCTTTGAGTGACCGGCGATTGAAGATGGAGGTGGCGGATGCTGTGAACATTTCAAATGAACATTACATCTTACTAGAAATTATGACTATGAAAGTCGTTCTAGCATTAGGTGCTGCGAATGCTTACATTGGAACAAAATTCCTCAGTAGTGTTTCTCGTTTTTTAAACGTAACCCATTAGATTTTATGAGAAGATTTGTGACCTTTACTGTCAAGAAAAAAAAATAGAAATCCAAACAATCTACAGAATATCCATTGAAGAAGACCAAAACCAAAAAAGAAAAAGTTATGGCTTAGATTTCTTAGAGATGCCAAGGATATCCCTTTTATTGATTGCCGTTTAAAAGGTGAAACAATGAATACAGCATACCACAAATAAACATTTTGATAACCTGAGCAAAGTGACTTGCAGGAACGGTATAAGAACATTAGAACATCGTTAGAAGGAGAATACCTTCATAAAGAAAGTAATCGTTAAAGGGATATTCCTTTGATTCCTTGTCTATGCAGGGGATGATTTTTTATTCGTCCTGAAATAGGTAGGAAGGAGAATGTTCAGCTTTAGTTGGATTTCATTGGGATTGTATGTTCTCTCTAGGATCATGTTGTGGACGAAGAAACGATAAAATGTGGTGCGGAGGGCTTGTCGGTTAATCTGACAAAAATTATCATCATTTTCTTCTCACAAAGAAAATGGGCGAGGAAGCTAAAGAAAGAACATAGCAATTGGAATTACAGGGGCAATGATAACGACCTCTATGGCAGCTATCGAGACTCTGTTGAACACACCGCCACTAAATCTAGTAATTAGGGCAGAAGCGCTCAGAGGGACATAAATGCTGAGATTCGGTGGGGAGAAGGGATTGTCAAGGGTCTCATTTTCGATCAAATCTCCAGAGATAAAAACCTCACCATGATAACTGTGAGGATTACCAGTTTGCATTACTAAACTGTTTAAGACTTGATGCGAGTGGCACTGGAAGAATATAATTTTAGAAAGGTAAAGCTGAATGGAATCGTGCACTACACTGAGGGCTCCAAAAGCGGTAAGGACACCGATTCTGGAATGTACAAGAACAATTCACGAGGTCGTAGAATCAGCTCGTTAAATAGAAAGCAAACTCTCTATTGTGACAGCCTGACAGCGATTGCAGCAGTAGATTCTTATCTTTGCCAAAAGCAACAAGCCGAAATACAAAAATAAAGATGGCAATCATCAGAAGACTTTAGAGAAAGCGTTTCCAAATGCAGAAAGTTACGAAAGTCAGGTAACAAACAATAAAAAAATAAACGAAAAAAAATTGTGGGAACATAAGATTGTTACGCGATACTATTCTGTTACGCTGCATGATTTCATTAAAATTTGACTTTGTAGCAGTAATAACATGAAAAACGTCTTGATTTCGAGATATCAAATAATAAATGAAAGTGTTGTAAAATTTCTAATTACTTTACGATTTATAAAGTTAAAAGTGTACTAAAAACGTTATAGTATACGGAAATTGTACCAATTACCGTGCAATACCCCTATAATTATATAAATTACAGTAATAATTTCACTTATTAAAAAGAAATCTTAATTACGGCATAATCACTAAAGCAAGCTTATATAATGTGCATGCAAGATTCGTGCAATTTAAATATGAGAACTTACTTATCGTATTTTGAAAAAACGGTATGGCTAGGACTCCTTTGGATAAGAGTCGAATAAGCGGGAGGGCTGCAGGGTTGCGAGACATTTTCCGAGAGCCCTCCTGGCGAGGAACCAAGTAATCCATGTGGCGTACTTGGAGCCGATCGTACGCCAATGCTCCCAAAATTACTTGATGACCTGTAATTAATTTTTTCATTAAGTAAAATAAATCTTTGTCACGTATAAGCGAAAAGGTCGAAGATTGAAGGAAATTTCGCTTCTGTACGATAGGTAGGTATGCGTGACCGGATTTGAATATCTAATTCCCTTGTTAGATGTGATTAATGTATTATTGATTGCTAAAGGTAAAATAGAGCTGGAAAGGATGAATGAATTATCTTTTTAAGAATACCAAAATCACGCGAATTGTAAAGCCAAAATTGTATGTACGTCAGTGATTTTGAAATGAAACACTACAGTCGATCCAAATAACCAAACTAAGGATATGTTACGTTTTCAAATCACGGGGGCAAGGTAACGACCGGAACTTGCTCGAGATTTTTGATTGATGTCCAAAATTCTAAAAATGTAAAATACGGCCTCCGAACCTTGAATTTGACCGTTTAACAGATGCTCGACCTTCAAATTTGCAATAACGTTAATGATATATTAAAAACCTTAAATATAAAAGTTGTAAATTGAAGGGAAATGTGCTAAACTGTTAGGGGTAAAAGAGCTTAAGGTTCGATATGATTTATACGCGAAGGTTTTGAACGCTGTTAATTTTTCAACTTCATAAGCCTTCCTTCTGATTTTTAAAGTTAGACGTCAGAGTTTAAAAATGTTATATGGCGTATGTAATTCCTTGAAGGTATTCAGGTGGGGAGAACATGAATTCTTGATAGCCATTCAAGTTTACCTACATACACAGGAAATTGGTTCTAAACCACCTTGTTGCCAAATACCTTCGAATGAAAACATAACATTTACAAAATATGTTCCGATGGTGGAATGTGTGCCAATTGTTTCACGTCCTATAAGTACTAATCTTCTGCCCATAGCATGAATTTTGATTTTTTTGTAACTAGTTCAATTTTTGAATGAAATTTGAATGAAACCGTTTCAATTTCGTTGTAGATTATTTTGGTAAACGTACGAACTAAAAAGTTCCCGCAAAATATATTTGTGAACTTTTCAAATTATTTATACACTTTAGGTTAAGTATTTAGTTATAAGTTATAACTAAGCACTCATAGACTGGAATGGAAAAGTGGCACAATTTTGGCCAAAGTAGTGTGATAGTGGTGGTTGAGGTGGAAAGAATCAAAAAGATGAAAACAGTAGAATGGCAGCTTTTTAAAACAGCAACATGGGAAAAACTGCCATTTCGATTTTCATGGTAAGGTTGGAACTGGTTTGGCTACTGTGACCGATAATTGATTCACATGTTTGTAAAATTTTAGCCGTCTTTTCCTCCAAATTCTGTAATAGTGATGGAGAACGCCAATTATCACTTCCGTTTACGTAAATTCCGAACTACTCGTTTAAAAAATCCAATATTATTGATTTCTTAATTATTCAGGACAATATACCCATGGGCGAAGTTAGGTGAACAGATCTCGGGGGGGGGGGGGGGGGGGCTCAAGCTCCACAGATAATATGAGAAGTATGTATATGTGTATAACGTATATAGTTTTTTTAAGATGTCATGGTAAGCTAGGGGGGCTAAATTGAAGTTTGGGAGGGCTTAGCACTCCCAAGCCCATGAATATACCGGGTGAATGAGACCACCCGTATCAGTATTTTATTTCAAGAACGGTGAGTCGTAGAGAGGTAGGGTAAAAAAAGTGATTATAAAAGCCATAATGCCGATAATAAAGAATCGAATGGTGATATTATTTCTCGGAAAAGTCAGCATTCCTCCAGAATGTTTCGAACCTCAAAATTTTAAATGGCACCATTAGTCTAAAAAGGTATTGTTTAAAAGATTGTTAAAAAAGAATAAAGTTTTATAGGAAAAATTATTTTATTACTGCCACCCCTTTTAAGTAATATTCGAATAAAGTTTTAAATTTGAAATTCATTGTTAAAGGTCTATCAACAGTTGGAATTGACACTCATTGAATGGGTTTTTATGTATACATAAAATTGAAATAAGTAATACATTGTTGTATAACCACAACAACTTGTAGGGCCCTTCTGATAGGGATTTTTTAATTTTTTACAAAGTTTATCAACGCACTATGCAAATTTTAGCGCTTGCATGGGTTTAGAAATATACATAAAATTTGGATAATACATAGTTTTATCGAAATACAAAATATGTCATTGCAAAGAGGAAAGGTTCTTGTAGGGTTCTCGTGTATTAGAATTTTCCATTTTTGTTCGTATTTCTTGTAAAATATTCGTGAAATTGAGTAAATATTAAGCAACTTCAAACAAACTTTACAAAAAACTTTGTGAAAAATTTAAAAATCCCTATCAGGAGAGCCCTACAATAAACCTTCCTCTATCCATTGACACCTTTTTTGTGTTTATACAACAATGTTTTATTTAAATTTTATGTATACAGCGACACCCATGAAATCAGTTTCAATTCCAACTGGTGATGGACTCTTAACAAACAAAATTGAAAAGTCGACTTTTAAAATCTAGTTACCAATGTACTCATCGGAAAAGTAATCAAAATTGCCGAAAATATTAATTTAAATTATTACAATAAATATTTAATTTCATTAAACGGTTCGTTTAGCAAGAACCCGATGAATTACTAAAGGGATTAACAATTATCAAATTTGCTACGCCATTTGTCATGAAGGAAACTACCTATAGGTACATTGAATTAATAAAATATTAATAATAATAATAATAATAATAATGGCGTTTATTGAAGCATTATATTAATTAAAACAATCGTTTTGCAACAAAAAAGGAAAAAAGCTATTCGTCCCTTGAAGAAGGCCAATCAAACCAAGTATCTATAGTTAAAGCTGTGGTGTAAATAATAAGTAAATAAGTTTAGTGCTTTTTCAAACAATAATAACAATTAATAATAAATGATTTGACATTAATGATATAAGCCAAATAGAATCGCACCCTGTAAACAATTTCTATGAATTATTAATACCCAGCAAGCTATAATAGGATAAATAAACACATTGAACTACGAACGAAATTACATTATAGGTATACCACGTATGCGTTCGAATCAAACTTTTCAATGTCATGAAAAACATGTAATAACCACGTTTGAACAACTTTGTTGTGTTTTCCATTACTTACAAGGATAAACAAATATAACTTTTATGAAGTATTGAAATTACATTAATCATACTGTACAGTGTACACTAAGTTAATCAATAAGGTACCATACTGCCGTTTATAAGGAAAAATGTTTCGAACATCAATTTTGTATAATCATTCATTGGGAATCATTAATTTTATTATAGTATTTGTGTCATTCTTGTTAAAAAAAAGTTAAAAATATGCATAATTTCTCTTCTCAAAATTCACATCCTTCGAGATTAAGCAAAGCAACCAGATCCATAACTAATTAAGCCTCTCAACTGAAACTTGCCAATCTAATAATTAAAATAATAACAAATGTGAAAGAAACCTAACTTTTTTTTTAATGCTGTGTACAGTGAGGTCAATTTTTAATCTTTTCTCCCCCTAATTCGTTCTCACGTAGTTGTTAGCCTGTTAGGGCTCGATCTATTTACGGTTTCAAAGGTCTGCTTAAAATAAAAGATAATAATGTCGACTGTCATCTTGAATTCATGTGATTTGTCTACATATCTGTTTATTAGGATCTTTTAATCACTTCTATTATGGACCTCTTAGATCTTTTATTTTTTAATTGAGTTCCGTCAGCAAGAGCTACATCTTGTAGTCGCTTTCGTCCATCATGTTGTAGGTGTTCTGAGTTAGCGAGTCAAAATAATTAATATGACGAATTAGTAATTATCCGTAGGTCTGCACTGATTCGAGTTTGTTTTAGTTTGTGTTTAGATGCGCCATCTTCCCAACGGATCAGGAGCTTTATAGGTATACACAGTGTTGTTAAGTATCTAGATACATCATCTAGAATAATCTAGATAAAAAGGCTTGATGCGGAAAAATATATTTAAAACAGCTAAATTTTCAATCTTTATGGTAGTTCTAACTACCCAAGATATAGGTATTCTATGCTGGCGTTTCACCCATTAGATTTGGGCTTAATCATAACAATTACATATTCTGATTTCATTTTTCAAAAAACAGGGATGAAGATGAGATGATAAACGCAACCACGTTCTACAATTAATTATTATCTTAATTCATCTAATTAGTGTGTTAACAAAAATTAATATAAACTGTTAAACTTAACTTAAACTTAAGTTAAGAAGGTGTAAATTCCCTCCCTTTTAAATATATTTTTCCGCATCAAGTCTTTTAATTAAATACGACTACAAGAGTACAAAATATTGTTCATTTATAGTCATCTAGATACATTTTAAGTATCTAGAAACGTCTCTGAGATATCTACTATAAAAAAATGTATCTAAAGTTGTATCTAGATACCCATACAACTGCAGCAGTATCTATTAAGGAAACATGTAAGATACATTAAAACATACAAATTCTAATATTTTTTAAAAATGTAAGTAATTAAATTTGGCATAATCACTTTTATTATATGTATTGTATTTAATAAACTTTGAGTACTTCTTTCCTTTCCCCACCGTCCACAAACTCGTGATGGATAATGGTGCCACCGTTATGAATCGTGTGTAAAGGTCAATGTCGATGTATACAATTTTACATATTGTTGTGATTGTGATACATAAGCCAACGTACACTGACGACGTTTGTATTAATGATAGTAATGGTTTGATTGTGATATTTTTTAGTCATTTTTTTAAATGAAAAA
This sequence comes from Pyrocoelia pectoralis, assembly GCA_036250285.1. NCBI lineage: Eukaryota > Metazoa > Arthropoda > Insecta > Coleoptera > Lampyridae > Pyrocoelia > Pyrocoelia pectoralis. The sequence continues at coordinate 86,661,780 of CM070074.1, read as the reverse complement.
TAAATAAACATGTATCTTTTATCTAGATACACTGTGAAAACATGTATCTGTATCTATATCTAGATATATTTTTTTAAAAGGTATCTGTATCTCGTATCTGTATCAAGATACATTTATTCCACCGTATCTAAGGGTGATTCGGGAGGAAAAGACATGTCCAGGAAGCTAAAATAAGCAAAATAAGCTCATATGTTCAAATCCGATTTCATTTGTTTCAGAGATAATTAGGTTTTTCTTTTTAAAAAGTTAATCAAGTTAAATTTGACAACGTTGTCCTATTTGCCAATTTTGAACAAAATATTAATTAGGTTAATGTCATAAAAAGTGACAGTTGTAGTTATTTTAAAAGATTACAAAAATGCCTCATATTTTCAGTCATAGAGAATATGCAGATATGATGCTTGTCTATTGATTTTGTAATAGCAATTCTGTTCATTCAGTAGAAGAGTATCGACGTCGTTTTCCGAATAGAAGAATGCCTAATAGGCAAGTGTTTCAAAATGTTTTTTAGACGTGCTAGCGAAACTGGAATGTTCCCAAATGCACGTATTGCTTCTGAAAAACTTGATTAACTTTATAAAAAGAAAAACCTAATTCTCTCTGAAACAAATGAAAATCGGATTTGAACATATGAGCTTATTTTGCTTATTTTAGCTTCCTGGACATGTCTTTGAAATACTTCGATTTGCTCCCGAATCACCCTGTATAAACCCTGTATAAATAGATACTCAAAAAATATATCTTTAACAACACTGGGTATGTATACAGTACCTATAGTCTATTTCTTTTTACATTTATAACCACCTCGTTTACGTAGTTGTCTGTCTATTTCTACTCCTTGGTATTTCAATTCCTTGGCTCACGATATATTGTAAATTGTAAACTTTTGGATAAAGAAAGTTTTTCCTCCCAAAAACCATTCCCTATGTCTTTTCGGTATTGAATTTTATTCTCCAATCTTTAGCCAATGTCGGTTTCGATGACTCAGGTTTGGGATCTTATTACTACCAATGGGTCCGGTGAGCATCTTAGCCTTTTTTATTAAATGCACGTCTATTAGTAGTTTTTCTTCTTTTCTTGTTTTGATTAAATTTGTTTTTCTATTATTGTCGCTTGCACTACGTATATTCTGTCTTCTATATTTGCTGTTTTTCTTCACTTGTTAACGATTTCTACTTTCTTGTTTTATGCTACCTATTAGTGTCTTTCGGTGTGATGTGTGGTATTTTAAAAGTGTTAAATCTACGTCCAATTTGCTATGTTTCTTCCTGCTTCTGTTTCACAGTGTTAGTACCGTAAAATAGTCCGCTGCCCTTCTCCTGTTTCTCAATACCTGATTAATTTGATTCCCGTAGCATTGTCCTGGAACCATTCTCGTGACTTTGTGCTCTTTCGAATATGTACTACTTACTTTGATTCTTGCTGCAGCAGGTCAGTTGCATAACTTCTCGATTACTGTGTATTGCGTATTTATCCGTTTCCGTTCCAACTTTTAGTTTCTTCTTTATGCAATTTTGTATAAATGTTGTTTGTTTCTTGCCATTTTCAGTGAATATAATTCCACTTATAGTTGAGTCAATTTATATGATTTTGGTTCGGATGATGATAAAAGCAAGCGGCTTGGTCAGTCATTAGGTATTAACATACATTCAAAATGTAACAAAATCAGTTTTTCGCAAATATCTCACTTTCTATGCCTTTAATGGTATTAACATCTATTATAAAAGTTGTAGAGCATAAAATTCTCTACAATTTTTGTTTCTAATATTTTTTTATACGATTAACCGTTTTTGAGATAGAGCGCGGAGAGAGCGCAACGCTCAGCCATATAAAGGAGAGTCTGTAATTTGGAATAAATTCAATAGTTCAAATACTAATTTTTGTTTAGAAAAATGTTCGGACTCGTCGATTAGTATTTCAAATCTCGATTTTTAGTCAATGGACAACATTATGAGCATTTGCTTAAGTGAGATAATTACCTACATGCAATATTGTTTTTCACAACTTTGTTACTTTTTATTATCTTGTAATTGGTAAGGAATAAAAATTTCGTATTTGGCAATTATGTACAACTTTACACACCCTACCAAAAAAGCCATCAAAATGACAATGTTGCCGTTTAACAAAATCAATGATGACGTCATATCTCTAAATTGGGACATCCTGTATACCTACATTATTATTGCATGTAAAAAATCGCGATTTGAAATACTAATCGACGGGTCCGAGCATCTTTCCAGAACTATTGAACAAATTGGACTCTCTGTATAGCATAGGTAATGCAAATAAGTCAATCGCGAATCCCAGTCATTAGCCGAAAGCGTCAAAGTACTTGACACACTCGTTTTTTTATATAATTCGCAACCTAAATCAGATATAGGCATCATTAACAGACAGTATACGTTGTTTAATTACTATACCTACCCTTCAAATGACATATAGAACTATAAAATCGGTCTAGTTTGAACTATAGTTCTGTCGTATAAAAGCACCGCAAAACGCTCAAGTACCTTGAAGATCCTGTCCTGTAAATACTCATATGGATGTGATAATTCTGCAAATGCCTCTGTTGCCTCAGGATATGATAGCCATGCTTTCCACTCGTCTTTTTCCATCTATTTGAAAATGCAGATACCGTATCGCATCCACTGAATGCATGAAACCCCTGAAGTGCATCTGCTTTTTCTGAACCTAATTTAGTTGCTACTTCATGGGCAGCAATATATCTCAAGGTTTTACTCCTACCAACTTCCATCCATAGCTTCAGATGATCTCTGTGCCGACCAGCGGCTGCAATGAATAAAACTACCTACATCTGAATCAACTGTTTTAAATAGTTTAAATGTTTAAATAGTAAATAACCATTCATCATGATGCTAGTGACATGGAGGATTAACCGAGTGTCTGCTTCCTCTTGGCTACATGGAGATAAATCATCGAGGGTAAGTTCAGCATCGTTAGAGCGCACACAGTCTTCATACGTTGTACTTACGCCCGAACTACACATGAATGGTTTTTGCTGCTTTGGCAAGGTACATGAACAGTTCCTTCTTGTTTTCATTAAGTCGAAGAAAATCATGCCACTTCCTTGGTATGGGTGTTGAAGAAGTCACGTGTGTACGTATAACAGAGCCACGCTCTGCTCGAGCCCTTTGCTTTAATGATTGTTGAGCATAATGTGTCCCACACAAGGTCGATTTTATAGTTCTATGTATCATTTGAAGGGTAGGTATAGTTATTAAACAACGTTCTCTTTCTGTTAATGATGCTATATCTGATTTAGGTTGCGAATTATATTTAAAAAACGAGTGTCAAGTATTTTGACGCATTTCGCGTAATGACTGGAATTCGCGATTGACTTTGCATTACCTACGCTTATATGGCTGAGCATTGCGCTCTATCTCAAAAACGGTTAATCGTATAAAAAAATATTAGAAACAAAAATTGTAGAGAATTTTATGCTCTACAATTGTTTTAATAGATCTTAATACTATTTAACGCATAGGAACGGAGATATTTGCGAAAAACTGATTTTGTCACATTTTGAATGGCCGCCATTTTTAAATGGCGAACAATTTTCATGGTCTCCTTATCTTAAATTCATGTGTATGTTTATACCTAACGACTGACCAAGCCGCTTGCTTTTATCATCATCCGAACGAAATTGCTTATATTGGCTCATAATTGACTCCACTATTATATAAATACATAAAGAAGAGAACCAAAATGAGCATGATTTCTATAACCCAACTTCTAAGAAAGTGAATATAATGCTTCGTGTTAAACTGTTTTGTGTATCTCATCATAACCATTACCTTGTGTTGCCACTTCTTTTATAATTTCGCAAGCCTCTGTAGCTTGAACACTCATCGTTTCTTCTATACTTTCCTCCTCTCACTTAGATATTTCTATACTTCCAGATTTTTTAATATTATATTATACCTACTGTTTCTGTTCCTATCTTCCTCTAATTTCTTCAACTTTCTGCATTGCCTCTTCTTCTTCCAGTTGTTTTTGTTCTTTCGTTATTTTGGTTTAGGGGGGGTTACTCAAAACATAACAGAAAATTCTTCATTCCTCGATACAGCGAAAGAAAGTGATCAGAAAATCTTAAATCTCGAAATATGTGAGTACTTACACTAAACGAATGAGCAGTAAACACAAACGCATGAAAAATGAATATGGAATAGCGGAATAGTAAAAGAAAACTGCAATAGTGTAGTCCAACGATTAACCAGAATTAGATGTGTGAATGAAATAAAAAACAAATTTAAACGGATTTGCCAAATCTGTCAAATACCTAAACTACATCACAATAGAAAAATGAATTACTTACCCACAATAACTACCTAATAAACGACAACCTTCCAAAAGTCCAAAATATGTAGATTAACGATAAACAAACAGGAGAAATACCTATTACACTTTTGTAACTGAAATCATGAATGAAAATTTGTGTTAAGGGCACCTTACACTATCAATATTATTGCACAATGTTTATCCCACAATATTTTGCGCAATATGCTACAGAAATATTGAATGCTCGCGGAGCCCGTACACGTCAAAATACTTTAAGCAATACTTCAGTGTTCCCTTGGCTTCCAAACTGTGATGTACGCACAGGCTCTTGTTTTCTGCTCCGCCATAGTGGCATCTATTCTATCACCCGTTGGGGATCCTGAATTTGCTGGCGCTATACGAAGCTTTAAATAGACTGGAGAAGAATAAGAGGAAGAAGAAGAGAGTTTGGATAAAAATTGGTTAGAGGCGACCGACTCATGATCATAGAAACCTGCTTCGTGAACTCAGTTTAGAACCGACAGATTACCACAATTTCTTAAGAATGAATGAAGAGATATTCAATCAACTGTTGGGCATGGTTTCTCCACTAATTCAAAAGCAGGATACACCAATGAGGACAGTCATTTCTCCAACCGAACATAATTTTGACATCATCCTCCGTTGCATTGGGGTACCTTTCGTTGTACACCTCTAGTAACGTAGTCCACGACTGGGCCTTTTTGTCCCGATCCTTGCAGTCATCCGACTTGACTTTCCATAGGGCTGGAAGTGACGTAAACAGCAGAGTTGTGTCATTTCACAGGGCCGTAAAAACAACTAATTCATTAATTTATACCTCAATGTAGTGCAGGAAAAAGTCGTGTTCACCTTCCTTTTTACTTTTCTTTACTTCATCACTCATTGTGATACTCTCCAGGGCACACAAGAGAAAAAACACGTCAAGCTAGTGCAAGTACATGCACAGACTGATGAAATATTGCGCATTATGTCAATAAATCACCTCACACGTCGCTCCAAATATATAGCTTGGTGCAATATATTGGCGGGTCTTCAATAAATATCAAACTTGTTTGAAAAATATTGAATGCCTTCAATATATTGAACAACCCACTTATATTGCCAATATTTATCCAGAAACAGTCAATATTATTGCACAAAAATTAATTCTTCAATATATTGTACAATAATATTGATAGTGTAAGGTGCCCTTTAGGTTACTAATTGTTTTCTTTCCTTTTCTGATAAATTGCACCAAAGTAGAAATAAATGGAATTCTCATGTAATTGAATTGTAATGAATCGGAAATTTTCAAATTAATAAAGGAAGAATGACTAATAATGACTTTATGTATACATTGTACAATAAGTGTCATAATTGCACGTTGTGGATATATTTCGAGGTTGCTGACACGGTATTCTTAATAACGTTAATAAGGTGTATTAAGAAATTGGTTCAAATTCCCAAAAAACATGCTTCTCTTATCGCTTATTTTAAATCAATTTGGGAAATTTCTTTATTAGACAGTGTAGTTTACGCGAAATTTTAGATTTTGAATATTATTCATAAAAATATTTTAATGGTAAATAACAAATATATTTTTGACTAAGTGCCTACTAATTCAAATCCATATTAGTCTTGTTGATTTCTTTTTAAATTCAGTTTTTCCCACAGTATTTCATACTAAACTGATTCATTTCTATACTGTAAACATTTTCAAGTAAAGTTGGCACGTTTCCAACTATGTATAATAAATATGCGTTCATACAACAATCGGCTGATTACACCAATTCAACGAAGATAAACAATTTTATTTAACAATATTGTAGGTTATTGGCCAGAAAATGTGCGTCAACCATACAGTGTTACTCAGCTCTATAGGTCACTTTCACATTCATTTGAAAGAAAGAAGAAGGAAAATCCTTGATGATCGCGTGCTAAAAGTTTAGTGCTCATTCAATAGGGAATTTTCTGCTGGTAGATGCTTCGTAATCCAAATTTGGCACTTACTACACATAGAAAGCATGAATGGAACGAATTTTGTTCGAAATTGAGGATTCTAAATAAAAAAGCAGCGCCACTACACATGATTGCCAAGAAACGTGAAACGCGTAATAATAAAATAAAATAAAAATAATCAAATCGCTATTCGTGGTGAAAATCAAAAGTTATTTTTGTGAAGATGAACACAATTGAAATTTGTAGTAAACATTTGGCGACAATGCTCCTCGAAAAACAACAGTTTTTCGCCGCTTTAAACGTGATTATACGAGTTTCGAAGATGATGAATGAACTGAACCATCAAAAACGGTAAAAACTCCAGCGATAATTGATGATGTGTATGATGCCATTTTGAGTGGCCGAAGAATGAATGTTGAAGAGTTTCAACAATATTTCACCAGAACGCGTACAATATATTTTGCACGTTGAAATAGGCATATCCAAGCTGTCCGCAAGGAAGAGAGATCGGGAATTTGAAGCTTTTAATAAAACCCAACCGATTTTTTGACGTTGACATTCAAACGGAATAAAAATAAAATACTTGGCATAATTCACAATGTTCTTTTCGGAATTCATGTCCGGTTAAATAATCTTGGTAGATGTAGATGCAAAAATCGGAATCATTATTAGGCGTATTAAATATTATATTAAAAAATTCCATTTTTTTTTAATTTCATGATTTTAAATTGTATTGCAGGTAGTAAACTAATTAACATTATTTTTCGCATTTTTGGAAACTATTACGTTTACAGCAAAAATAATTTAAAGGATCGGCTATTAAGCAAAAGTGTATATTGTTGCCAAAAAATCATGGGATTTTTAAGAACCCATGCTCAGTCGGAATCTGGCAAGATCCCAAATGTTACAAAGAATTCAGTTTTTATTACCTGCGGATATAAATTCTCGATTTGTTGTTACAAAATACAATTCAATTTCATATCTAAACATCACACATTTTTCCCTTCAGTTTTAACATACTTATTTGATTCAAAAGATAGGTTAGATTTCTCAATATTTAATTGAACAATTAAAGGAAACCAACTGACCATATAATAATATAAAGGAGAAGTCTATGTAAATTTATGATAAGTAGATAGTTTACGTTTCTTTTTAACAGCATGCAATACAATTGGTCACTTTCGTTTTAATTATGTTCCATTAGGTAGTTACCGAATATGGTAATTAAGATAAGTGTTATACAGAGTGACCGATTTAAGCTTCCTGTATTCTTTACCCAATAAAGATTTTCGTATTATCTAAACTTACAACTTACATCAATAAGTTAACATTGTTATAATAGTAGCAAAATTAGTGGAATTACTCTTTTTTACAGCCAATAACCCACAAGTCCATATGGACAGTACGCCCATTTCATCTTCGATTCCACATTAAAGTGGAGGGAGTAAATCGATCAGATGTGACCAGATTCTAGGTTTATCCAACTTGAACAGCGATTTGGAAGTCAGAGTACTCTTGTGCCATTTGATGTGCCATAGAATACACGATGAAGTCTACTCGAAAGGCTTGACAAAATGGCTGTAGCCTGCCATCATTGCGTCATAGGAACCATCCGTACTTGAGTGAGGGGTGAATTTCCCCACTAGAATGTAGAAGAGTGGAATGAAAAAAAAAGCATTAACTGAGCACATGACTTCAGATTATTTCAAATGGAAGGACGGGGTATTTTACAGGAACGAGCGGCAAGAGACAGACGCTGACTGCACTTTCCAATTAGGATATACTAAAGTACTATCCTTGGATAATTCAAAAACCCAAAATGAACCTTATCTTAGAAACATAATGCACTAGTAACACGAAACGACTGGAGGAAGTAGTTAGCATGGATACGTCGGATTTACTAACGGATCTAAACGCCCGGGTTTGATGAAAGGGAGAATCCTTTCAACGGGCCTCTCTCGTTTTAATACCCTTGGCAAATTTTGAAGAAGACCCCCTTGTTCAGGCGATCCTCTCCTCCATTGACTAACTCACACGGTTGCGAAACGAAAATATGTGTCTATGGATCCCGTAAATAAAGAAGTTCATGTAGCTAATAGTGACGACTGACGAGGTCCATTGCTCACAAAGGGGTTCATATAGCTACAGATAGGGTAATACGGACATGATGATACTACGCTGCGTTGATATCCACAAAGGAGTCTGTGAAAACATCGACAAAATGGAAAAGGTACGAAGACCAAGGGCGTGCGGTACAAAAAAAGGTCTCTAGTCGTAAAAGTTGGTTGTCGTCCACTTTATCGCATCACCATCAAATCATGTCGCCACAATACATATTATTGGGATGTTCAAGCTTCTGTTATTATTCTTGCCCTGTACTACATATCCTCATCATTCAATGGACGCCAATGTAATTAATCAAACAAGAGATTTTCACATATTCCAGGTAAGAAGGTCTTGTCATGTAGTCTGAGAAACAAATTAAAAGAAAATAGTGACCTTACTTTAACTACTCAAAGGCGCAACAGTAAATAGTTGCAATGAGAACTATTTAATTTCTGTTTTTGAGAACAGCTAAAAATGCCTTAATTTCAGTCAGATGAAATGTTGCGTTATGGATCTTCCTTTCATTGTAGTTAATCAAACAACACTCCCAATTCAATTTGGAGTCCTTCATTTATGTAAATAATCGTGAACCATTCATGGAAAAAGATGAGCTGATGTTATGATGTTGAACTTTTGGGAAGAAGAATCTAGTACTACAAGGATACTTTATGGAAATCGGCAGACAAAACCATATAATACCAAACGAGTTTTGCGGGAGATAGGAAGGGCCGAACAAAGTGAGGCATTAGTTTCCCAGCAGCTTATTTAACCTACGCCACCTGTTGGTCGATATTAGGGAAATTTCACCTAAAACTTGGACGTTAAGTTGATGATGTGCATTATGTTAGGTAAATTTTTCTATTAAGAACTGAATAGACCTGATGAAGGTTTTATGCACCATCTAAATATTAAACCGTCAAAAATGATTAATCAGGGTAAAATGTAGCTAAAAGAACTGGAGAATTCGGAACGAACACCCAAAAATATTCTCATGTGTTAAATTAATTATTATAAGGGTATTCTTTATTTTTCATTTCAATACCGGATTAATAGAAAAATGTGTGTTTTTATATTCCACATGAATTCGCACTCGCATTTGAGGTAGAATTCTCGCAAATGGTAATTACGTAGAAGTCTTTGGAAGAGCATAAATATAATTAGACTATAATAATATTATTGTTCACTATGTTCCACTAATATGACTAATCAATTAATGGACGACATAAATCATAATGATTTTTCTTTTGATTTTCTAGAACCATTTTCAATATAATCAAACATTTTTCTTCAATTTTGAGGAGAACTAAACACTAATGGTAAGATGCTTCTCAGGAGAAATTTGCGATTGGAAAAGGTAATTACTGTCTGTGAGTTTTTATTTTCAATATTTTTGATATCATTTTAATTTGAATCAGTAAACTCTACCGACAATAATGATTACACAACAGATTAATTAATAACAATAATTTTGGAGAAAATTAACAGATTTATTGGCTATAGGTAAAGACTGTGAAAGGTAAATTTTAATAATAAAAACAAGTAATTCCATTAATTTATTATTTTAAATGTAACCCAATACTATTATTACTTAAATATTATATAAATATTAGTTACTGCTTTAAAATAAAAAAATAGTGAAATTGCTTGTTTTTATTATTACAATTAATTATGGAGTTCCATAAAGTAAGTTCGGAGAAAATTAGGTCTTTATAAATTTGCTTTGACATTTTAGAAGATCCTGGAATCATTGCAGACATCCTATTTATGTGAAAGTTAATGACAAATGTACTTTATTATCGTAAACTATCAAGGTGTATTGACATTTTAATTCCTTCTCGTAAATTATTTACCTACATTTCATTAACGTTTATCTAGGGAATGAATTATGTCAGTTTATAGTAGGGAGGTTTCCCTATGTAATGGATCTGGTGATACTGATATCTTCGATTGTTCAATTACATTTTCAGACTAATTAACTTAGTATTAATTTGAAACGTACTATTTATTAAGAATACATTTCAGAAACAGGGTGGGTTTCATTTTCCAATTTTCCTACTTCAAAATAAAGAAAACTCAATACCAATACCGTTGATTGACGTAGCAAATGTTTCCTTACAAAAAAAACCGTAATGCTAAAGTAATTTGGAGAGAAAAATTAGACTATAAAAAGTTATACGGCTCATAATAATCTTAGTTACTATTGTAGGTACCACATACTAATTAATTATGATTAAAAACATCTAGACACCTACGAGTGGGAAATATAGCTATATGTATAGAGGTAGTAATAATTATAATCTAAAAAGTGAAAATGCCCTCAACATGTTTTGTTTAGTAATGTGGGGTAATAAATAAAACATACTAAGTAAGTGAAATTAGTGTAGCGTTGAAACACATTAAGGATCGGGCATACATGTGTGATCCAAAGTGATAATAATAAGGAGAGATGTGGTGTGTAGAATTAATAGCAGAATTGCTCCAAGAAGGGTGGAACAAGAGTTCGGCTACAAAAATCCCCAGTCGAAGTCCCTTTTCCTATGACTGTAAATATACATTAAGTACTTGGAAGCCCCAGGTGTTCATTCCAAGAAGTATCAAAATCAAAGCGTAAGAATTTCAATAGCAAGTCTTTCGAGGAATACTGATGCAATGAAAGATATTTCGGTTCATACACCCAATACACAATCACTACCTGCAAAAGCTTTTTTTGGACTTTTAGAGTAAGGACATTTGCGGCCCACTTTACCGAATCGCAATGCGATGGATTACTCCGAATAATCTACGCGAAGTGAGAGCTTGGTACGAGATTGCGATGGAACAAGAAGATTGAACTTGATAAAGGCCATTTAGAGCATTGAGCGTTGTATTATTACAATGTTAATAAAGCCATGTCACTGATTATATACTTATGTAATCAATGATCATTTTTTTTTGGTACAGATGGCACAGATCCATCTTTCAGAAAAGTACTATTGAATTAAATACTGATTATGTTTGTGACACGTTTAGGTTTTGTTTGATTTATGAATAAATTAAAGTACCTCGATAAACATTAACGTATTGTTGGTCATTTCTGTGATAAATGGAAGTGGCTATTAAGGACAATAAATTCTCAGAAACTATTAACTAAATTGCAATCTCTAGGGCCATTTTGTGATTTAACACAATGGATTCCTTTTGTATCCATCTTTTTTGCTTCGACATACACTGGGTTCCGTATGAATAAATTTATTTACCCTTTAACGATTTAAACTGAACAATGTTCGAGTTTGAATATGGTTTTAGGAGAATGGGAAATAGAAACACTGCAAACTTTCTATGATAGGTATGCTTTATTTTTCTTCTCCAATTTCGGAATTTCTTGGATTTGGATGCGTTTTTTTAATTACCATATTAACGTTAAAAGAGTCTTTCAGGTCATCCCCATACAATCGTCTTGCCATATCTGACACAGCAAAACACGTGTTTGCTATTTTAAAAGAATATTTATAGACTATAAACATTATAAAAAAATTAATGAAATCATAACACTAATATTTAGATAAAAAGGAGCAGCATCATTTTGCTACATTTTATTCTAATTTGGGACTGTCTGTAACACACATGTTGCAATTTAAAAAGCTCGGATACTCTATATATTCTGAAAGTTAATGCGAAATCGTACTATTTTTCTTGCACACAATAAATCCAGGCAAGATATTTCGAATTTCGTCCAATGAGAACAAGAAAAAAACGATGTTCACCATATCCATATTGTAACAATAGTTTGCTCTTTGTAACTCACATCCCACATGCTTAAATGTTCGCCACATTATGAAAAATCGGCTTTTATTATCTCTCTTTGCAGGTTAAATCCAATGAAGAACAATATGCAGCTGTTATCACGTCAGAAAATAGTGACGTGCTATTCACGACGTAAAAAACATATTTCAGGAATAGAAGTTATATTTATATTAATGTTTACATAAGAAACTAAATATTTATATTTAGCAACGAAAATTATAGGTTTCCGTTTGTGTTTGTCAATTTGCGTTTTCAAAGGAAGTGACCTATAAGACAATCTTGGTCTAAATATTCTACAGGAAGTTGACCCCAAATTCGCGTTATTTTAAACGAACAAATACTTTTGCTTATGTATTTTCGGTCACTTCATTTGAACTTTATAAATCAATTTTATTTATATATTGTATTTTCGTCATTATTCTCACTAAGTTACTTTTAAAGCTTCTTAAAATTGAAAAAATAGTACCTTTGTCTTTAATAATTTCAAATTACACGAACCAGGTAAGTTCAAAAAGGTCACTGCCTCGTCACTTCCCATGAACATTTTTGAACCTGACTGTATTCTTCTTGAAAATAGTTGAAATAATGATCAAAAATGAAAATGTATAAAACTGTAAAATAAATGGAGAATTCAAGATATATAATTTATTATATTATAAGTATGTAACGACTTTCATTACGGGAGATTATTCCTTATATTATATGAAAAAAGGTCATATACTTAAATCGTTTTCGAGGAAGCGGGTACCAAATTTTTGATGAAAAATTGGTTTTGATTAATTACTCAAAAGTATTTTTACAGATTATGATGAAATATTGAATGTTTGTTAGCAGTCACTTTTTTGATCTAATAACAATTCCAGTGACGACATTATTGATATTAATCATGAAAATTACTGTCTTTATTTTAGTTTCTTGTTCCTCGATTTTTATGTAGGTATCTTAGTTTTCGAGAAAAAAATAAAAACTGATTCCTCGAACTCTTCTGAAACATAAAACAGAAATCTAAAAATACATTAAATTGATTCAAATTCGGCCAAAAACTAATTCTTCTATATTTATAGGAATTTCTAAAATATAACAAGAAATATGTCCAACATTATTCTACGAGACAAGCGATGCCACTTACATCATTTATGAGACGGAAAAGAAAATAGCGTATCTGTAATAAGTCAAATACCCGATTCCAACAAATTCCTCGCGAAATATTTTGGGCGTAAGTGAAAATATTCTCATCACACCTATTCAGCGACTTGTTCATCACAGCCATTTGCGTTTTGATTACAACATAAAGGCATCAATAAGAAAAAATCGATATCTAACGTGATCGCCATCATGTTTAAAAATGTTACCACCATGAGAACAACTAAAAGAGGATTTGGGAATTGATGAAATTCAATGGGTGCCGGTAAACGCACAATATGAGACATTCACTGAAGATAACGATTGATTGATACAAATAAGGAATAGCAAATATTCTAAGATTAATTCAGGTTTATTTTGAAAAAACAAATACTCGTAATTGTTAAGGTGAAGGTAAGGTAAAGGTGAAGGTAAGCCACGTGTAAATATGCCATCATAAATTTTGTAATTCTATGCAATTGATTTTACATTACAAGTATGGACGTTACATTATAATGTAATGTACAATATAGAACGAGGTTAAAATTATTGTTCAGAAGGAACACATACATTGTTTACCTTACTAATACCTTTAGTTTCGTTTCTTATTGATTTTACAATTTTCTCTTTTTGTTCGTTTTAATGCGCTTCTAATAATTATAGTGACACCATTATGACTACATTAAATAGCGTAGTTTAGTATAATAATCATTGTCAATTATTTATTATTTAGGTATAAAAATTTCCTTGTAATGGGTTTTTTGGCATGGAAGAACTTCGATCCAGACAGTCCTGACACCAATTGACATTTGTTGAGCGTTAACTTTGCCCATTTCATTATGCAAAGGTCATATGAAGAAAATATCGCATCTGTTTAGCAAAATACCAAACACTCCAATTGGGTATCGTGCGCCAACAGTCGAAGTTCTTTAGGTCTCAATTGAACCCGTTGATAATAATCGTTTGCGTTGTCTGCTTGCCGAATGAATTTGAAATAAAGAAAAGTTGACCCAATCCAACAAAATGTTGTTCAAAAATGAGGCTCACTTTTGCTCAATGGATAGCTCAACCAGCAAGTGTGCTCGATAGATTAGAGCAATCGTTGGACCGTGGTCAAGACCATTTAGTTGTCCAGTTCAACAGAGACGTGGGTCCAACAGATCGTCAAACAATAGCTTTATTGAGGGAAACGTTCGGCGATCAAGGTATTTTACGAAAAGGATGGTTATAGAATATTTTCTGTGTGGTCATGTACAGTCTGGATTAACCAGCGACGTTAATCCAATTGCAGGCTAACATTGTGCGTGTTGGTAAATTCATAAAAAGACTCGAAGCCTCCCTTTATATAATTTAATCTCCAAAAAATTAAGTAACGTGGTAAAACAGTGTGATGATAGACGATGGGATGAGATGACGTTGTTATGTTTTTTAAGTATAAGGCGCCGAAGCACCTGACACGTGAGCCAATGCAAAACTCACAAATTGAAATGTTGAAAAAAAGGAATACCAGGGTTTATTTAAAAACCATCTGGGACCATTACATCCTTGGGATAGTGGCAGTCATCAAACAGATGTTAAAACATGAGCCAATGCAAAACTCACAAATTGAAATTTTTAAATGTTTAAAAGGAATACTTACCAGGGTTTATTTAAAAACCATCTGGGACCATTACATCCTTGGTTAAAAGTTAAACCGTGAAGCGAAATTATGGAAATTGAAAAGTTTTAAAGATAAAAATTATAGATAAGTATAACTAAGCGCTACATGTTTCGAAACCATACTGGTTCCATTTTCAAGCGGGTAAAATTTAAGTAAGCTACAACAATAAACAACTATTAGCAAACAATGTGTGGTACTTAACCTAACACTCACCTTAAGGGGAAATTTTGAACAATAATGCAAATTGAAGATATTAAACGGTCAAAGACCAACTAAGAACATCCCCTGAACATCAGGAATAAGATATATGGCCTGAAGGGCCGCTGATTAACACAGATTAAAAAGTTTAAATATTAAACATAATTACAACCACCATCACTTAATATGATGGATAAATAGACAAAAGTAAAAAATCTAGATGGCGCTTAACGTTAACAAATTTCAGAGTCAGTAGATTAACAGAGTACCGCAACCTCCGCCATTTTTAGTCCTTTCCGCGCTTCACTCACTACACGCTCAGTAAAGTAGATGATGTTTTGACTAAATTTTTCGGAATATAATAAAACAAATACACTTAACGGCACAACAACACGGCATTTTATTAAAAATTACGCACTTCGTAAGTCTATCTTATGTATATGGACTAAAAATGGCCGCCAGGGCGGCATTTGTCGCGTCAAAGGCTTGCGGTACTCTGTTAATCTACTGACTCTGACAAATTTTAGCAAAACTAACCTTGGTAACACATGATTAATCTAATAAATATACAGAGTGAACCATAAGAAACTACATAATAAAGCAGACAAGGGCAAACTATTGCATGAAACTGAAGCTAATATAGTCATTTTGAAAATCCGTGATTTCATTTAGCAATTCCGGAAGATTTTTGTGTTTAACAATCTCGAAAGTTTCGAGGGTGTAAAACGCCTGCCAAGCAATCATGGTTCGACAATTCGAACCTGTTCTTGCTCCCTTATTTTTGAGTACCGAACCACCCTTTCAAGATGTCCATTGTGCGTGTTATTGGTAGTATGATTCAACCAATTTGAGGGAGGTGCTCAAAAATTACTGTAATGCCTTTGTAATGAAAAAATAAACGAGGATTTTTAGATTAAATGTCTAAGTTACGCTAACGTGCGGAAACTCTACTGATGGCAAATTCCCAGTGAACGTAACTGAAGTTCAACGAACTACTACTAGTAGTTGAGACAATCACCAATTCATATAACATTCACCGTATGGATTCGAAAAAAAATAATACCAGCATTTTTGGAAAACTGGATATCGAGGTAGAAATAAATTATTTAGTTATTCTTGATCAACTGATGAAGTAGTAAATTTCAGTTGTGCAACTTTGTTCTAGATTTTCTATTATAATAGTAACCGAACTTTCACGTTCGACAATATGTATTGCTAGAATTGAACAAAATCCCATGTAGAAAACTGCATAGAAACTTACTTTACATTCGGAATAGCGTCATCGGCACTCCATCTTCTATTATGAAAAGGTATTTCACCCAAATAATTACTTCTACCTAACATTGTTCGAACGAATTCACATAATCTATTCGCGAAACGAATTTTGAAACTTGTTTCACCGACTACTAAATAACACATGCAACACCACTACAACTGCTCACACTTTTGTAAAGTAAAAGTTGTATATGTATATGTGAGGATTTTAGAAATATCTTGGAAATGTGCCAAAATGTGTAGCATAATTCCTTCTAATTTCGTCACAGTTATATATTTAGTAGTAGTCATTTACCTTTTAACGTAATTATGAAATTACTTTTCTAGTTAAATTTCATATTTTTGGCACATTCATAAGCAATTTTTTTCTTAAAAAAATATTCTCATTTCGACACCGGACACCTCAATGCTGAAGATTTCCGGATAATCGCCTACATTTTGGAAAGACTAAATCAGCCGGACTTCCTATGAATTTACCGAAAATATAAACTTCAAGGAAGAAAGGAGCAGATGATCCATTTTGTGCCATTCTAAAATACTTGTGTTACTTTGTCCTATGGCACTTTTTTTGGCTGATTTCTTAAAAGGAAATGTCTACCTTTGTAGCGCATGAATCTACTAGTCAGTGAGATGTACTGATATTCCGCAAACGGCAACAATAGCGTGAATGCGTAGAATGCTAAGAATGCGTACCGATTGATAGCTAAGTTTATATAGACTTAACGTTGTGAAACTAATTGACTTATTTCTATTCAACGCGTTTCGGCAGTGCTCTCATCATTAAAGAGTGTTTATGGTCGCCAATGACTATTTGTCAAAATTCAGTGAAGTATAATACAAATACAAAAACAATAATTTAACTGCAACTTCAAAGCTTCAATCGAATCAACATTTTTATTATAATTTTTCCGTTTTTATGTCAATTTAGTGACAGACAGATATATGGAACGCCGTTTTACTTTTTATTGCCAGTTTTTATACTCAATGTATAAAATAACTTCTTTCTTAAGTTTACAATTTTAGTTACAATTCTAATGTTTGTTTAATAAACTTCAAGTATTTATACTGATAGTTGATTTAAAATGTTAGGTACATGAATAAAAATGTACATTGAAAATAAAAAAAGTAAGCAGTTATTGAAACTACACCAGTATAAGGAAACACATGTAAACTATAGTTCAAAATAATACCACCGATCGAAGCGCCCAATTAAAATTCAAACATTTTAATTCAGAATTAATATGATTGTTGATAATTTTAATTCTTTATTTGAAATTAAAGAACAAATATTATTAACAAACATTTGAATTCATGTAACACTTTAATTCGACATACATTTTAATTCTTTCATTTAAATTAGTTGCTATTTTTGTTTGTTAAATAAACATGTTACACGAATTCCAATTTTTGTTCATATATTTTGCTTCTCAATTTAAATGAAAGGTTTTAAAACGAGTGTTACAAATTTTTGTGTGAAATATATTAAATCAAGAAACTCATTTTCATCTAGCAATTTAAATGTGTGAAGTTTTTTTAACAAACATTTTTAATATACTAAAATAAATTATAGAGAGTCATACAAATTTACTTAATAAAAATTGAAGTTTGTTTAAATGGGACGAAATTACCATTTAAGGCAATATACATTAGAAACTTAAGCGTGTTTTGTTGTTTTACTCTTAGATGAAGGTACGGGTTGCGGAGAAAACAGCTTTACCTGTCATTTTTCCAATATAGTAGCATGTTACGTGTTGGTAATCTTTGGAAACTCATTGAATATTTAAGAACTGCTATGTTATATTTTCCACTAAAAAATAACTGAATCAACAGTTAAAATGTCAATTATGAATAATCGGCAAAAAGAACTTGTGTGACTATTTTTTACTTACTATTTACAAAACATGGAAAAAGTGGAAAATCCTTTTTTTGCCTTGGCGACAGGGTGTATTTTAGTTACAGTTACAGAGCACGACGGGCGATCGAATTCCCAGTCATTTCAACACCCATTCTATCGATCGTATCGCCCCCACATACACGTCAATAGCAACTAGATAAATGCATAATGCAAATCTAACATAAAGCAAATTATCCTAAAATTTAATGGTACGAAAAGCCACTGGAATATTGTTTTCCAGTTTCAAGAGGATAAAAGGATTTTGTTGCGATAGAAAAGCAAGTCAATGAGTTTCATTTTGCTCTACGCTTTATAATAAAAACAAATCGTACATTTAGAGGAGATTGGGAAGAAAATTTCATTAGGTTTTTCGTAGCACAGTGTTAGGGAAGTGTTGGATAGAGATTTTAGATTACAAGAGATACACAGATGAAAGTCAAAACTTTATGTTACTAATTATGAATTTTTGTTGATTTTAAACTTATTATGCTCATTGAGAACGTTTCTTTCGTCAACATAACACATAATACATAATAGTATGTGAAGGTATGGATTGTTGAGCACCGTACCAGACAACTTCCTCGTCCTGATCTGAAGCTATAGTTAACACCAATCGTTGAGTAAAAGGTTTTTCAATGGATCAATGCAAAACATGGCATTGGGTCGTAAGTATTACCATAGGCAAGGACTAGCTTAAGCTATTGATAATCTGCGTAGGTGAAGCTCCTCGTAATCGACTTGATGTTTTTCTCCACGATGGAGACCTTCTGGAGGAAGTTGGGACAGTTAATGAAACTTCAAGCACTTCATTCAACTTGCCGACGTTTCGGCTAGGGAGTCCAGTCTTTTTCAGGACTCTGAATTGTATAAATCTTCTAATTCTTCAGAGCCCTGAGAAAGACTGGACTCCCCAATCGAAACGTCGCGTCGGCAAGTTGAATGAAGTGCTTGAAGTTTCATTAACTGTCCCACTTGACAGCTCCTCCAGAAGGTCTCCATCGTGGAGAAAAACACCAAGGCTATTGATAATGTAATTTCTAAGGACTAAATTTAGAAGAACATATCCTTTACTTCTTTTCACGCGTTAAAGATAACTAACTGTAGGAGAATTCTCTTGCAAACCATTACATTCCTATTTTAGTAAGGACGTCAGATAAAATGGGTCGCTTAATAACAAAATTATACACGAAAAGTCAATGTAACTATTACCAACAGAGCTTCGATGTAATTATAAAACAATGTTCAAACTGAGATTTCTCGCATCATAATATTACGTACCTGCGTAGATAATCAAAAATACATTAGACAGTTTGGGTACTGCGGAGCAAACTATTCATTTAAAGATGAATAATAGAGCAATGTTCGTAAATAAATAATCGAAAAAGCTAAATTTCTGCTATTATAGTAAATAAATGCTTTCCTTGTAGTTTTTCTAGTCGTTACTTTATAAATCACCACGCATACTTGTGTGATAGACCAAAACTTGAGAATTACAAACAGAATAAATACAATTTTTGAATTAAATGCTATTTCAAAATGTATCAGTTGACACTCGTTGACAGTTAACACGAACAATATTACTTAGCACTTAATTCCCTACCTGATTCCTTGGCGATTCCCATTAATATCCCTGTGGTTCCTCACAATACTCATAACATAATACATAATACTTAATAATTTTCAGTGAAATACATCATGTCTGTTTCCTACAAAGGTAAGGGGAAATTTAATTCTAATTCCATTAATAGTATGTATTGGCAAATTCTAAAGTAAAAACGTGGATATTGTGCATTACTTTGGCACATACGGCATTATTTGTCTATTTGTTGATCATTTAGAATTTAAAAAGCTCTTGCCTGTTTCAGGATAGTTTTTTAAGTTTCCTACAAAACATTCTCACATTTACGTAAACAATTTAGGGTAGATATAATCAAACAATGGAGAGAATCTTCAAGATACCGAGATCACTTAAATAATTTTATTAACATTAACTACTAATGGTTCTAACAATAATACTATTTGTTACGTTGACTTCTGACTTGTAACAAAATTTTAAAATGCAAACACCACGGTCGCTCAGTTATAAGGGCTCGATGGGTGTGTGTTAAATACAATAATTAAGAATTAGGGAGTTTTACAGTATAATTACAATAAAAGGGAAAAAGGGCGCCACGTAGTTCTAAACGTACACAAAATTGAAGGTTATAACTGCGAAGATATCTTCAATATGATACTGAATAATAATAACTAGATAGCTAAAAGAGAAGCGAGTAATCAATAAAAAAGCACAGTGAATATAGTTAACGTGGATATAATGAAGATTTAAATAAAAATTCCACAGATAATCAGGGCAGGATTATTAATTATACAGTGTGTCTGCTTAAGTTCGCACCATATGGAAAACTTTTTTATTATTAATTTTACGAAAAAAAGTTATTCTTTATAAAAAGTTCTGCATGTTCTAAAATTTAAAATACAATCATCAGATATTAAATTTTTTCAGTCGTGTACGCGGTTTGTCAAAAAATATGAATTTTGCTCAAGAGTAAAGTACCTTTATTTTTGACAAAATCGAAAATTGTTATTAAAAAAAGTTAATCACAACTAAAAACTACGTTCAATTATGCAATTACGTCCCGCTAGTTAAAATTTTTTTTTTTACAACTTTTTCTCAATTTACTATCTACCGATACTGATACGATTTCCATTCCGTTCAGAAACCCCACTGCCAAACATTTCTTGATATAATACAAATCATTTGTTTATCAGTGCATCCAAGATTTCACGTAACTACACTTACATTTGCATTGTTATTGTACAGTGGCGGTTGGTTCTAAAGGGCACAAGGGAACGTGCCCACCCAGATAAACGTAAATAAATTACATGTCATTCAGTAGTTTATTTTATTTTTATCTATCAAACTTTCCTTCCACCCGTCTCTAATTCGCAAGTTATGAAATGCTACCGCTCAAAACTATGTTCCGGGGCACTGTCGAAATTGTACCCATTACGAGTATGAAGCTACGGCCTTCGGTTATGTTCGCAATACGCGATGATATACCGTATGTGGGGCACCGATCGTTTGTTCCCTATAGCTACATAAAAATCACGTGAAGCGCCGACGCCGCTTACCAGTTCGTACGAATTTCCTTAACATCTTAGGATTTTCTTAAGGGGCATTAAGAAAAAGAATTAAGTCAAAATTTGAAGGAATTTTCAACTTCTCAATTGAAATGAATAATGATAGGAATTTTTCAAATTTTTTTAAGAATGTTTATATTGTCTACTAAAACCTAAAGTGCACACAAACTTTTACTAGATACCGTTTAAACAAATACACTCATTCAGGAATCAGGAGTCGCCAGATGTATTTTATTGCATTGTAGCCCTAGCGGTTTAATTTAAACATTGAACAATAAAACAAATTCCTTCCGTTCACACCGGGATAGAGATTTATGGTTTATGATATACCTACTTAGGTCGGTTTCTTCTCTAGTTCTTTGTTTATGAGCTCGTCAACCTCTATCCATAATAAATATCTACGTGTGTACGTGCTTTTTTTGCACTCAGGGAGCGGGTGCAGGTCAAGCGCTAAAAGTTTGTGGTGCTTAATGTCCAATTTCCACAAATTTAAAAGGCCTTTAGCAGGTTCAATTTGCATTTACCACCGCTTTTGCTTTATCGTTCACCTTCCTTGGGTGTTAATAAAATCATTATTCACAGTCCACCTTCACATTTACACACAGCTAATACTAATACTAGTAGTGGTGAACCCGTGTATTAACGCTAACTTTTAACCGTCGTTTGTTGTCGTTTCTTATCTTATCAATCAATGATGGAATCAGTGGAAGTTAATTGTGTCCAAAACCTCTTAAAAAGCTCGCTATCATTTGAAGAGAAACTTTTAATTAAGAAGAAAGGAAGGCCTGTTCCCGATCTTCAAATAAACTACACTTCGACAAGTAAAACTCGAACTTACAATAGAGTATTCAACAAAAATATCTACGAAAAATATGACTGGATGTGCGGATGTTCGATAACAAATCAATAAACTATTGTGTTTTGTGTGCCTAATTTAAAGTTATATTAATTTTCAAGCTGAACAATTGCGAAAGACGATATTTGTTTGAGTCCATTTAAACAAACGTTTTAGGAAAAAATGGTTATGTAATTATTTCTGTGGAATAACCCCCCCCCCCCCCCACACACACATTCGCCGTTCGCCGTTGTGCCCAACCAACTTACATACCCACGAGCCGCCACTGTATTGTAGACAAAAATAGGAAATAGCATCAGTATCGGTAGGTAGTAATTTGAGAAAAAGTTGTAAAAAAAAAATTTGTAACTAGCAGGATGTAATTGCATAACGTAGTTTTTAGTTCTGATCAACTTCTTTTAATAACAATTTTCGATTTTGTCAAAAATAAAGGTACTTTACTCTTGAGCAAAATTCATATTTTTTGACAAACCGCGTACACGACTGAAAAAATCTGATGATTGTATTTTCAATTTTAGAACATGCAGAACTTTTTATAAAGAATAACTTTTTTTCATAAAATTAATAATAAAAAAGTTTTCCATATGGTGCGAACTTAAGCAGACACACTGTATAAACATTGAAATATGAGATTAAATGAACAAGAAAAAAAATTCTAGGATAAACTAATTTACTTTGAAACTCAGTAAAATCAATGAACTAAATTGGTAGTATAAAAATGGTTACTTATATACAGGGTGATTCATTAAGAATGTCCAATCTCTGAACTGTAGATTCCAGACCTCGAAATATGATGATTCTGCCCAACATGCCTTATACAAATATTGATAGTTTCCGAGATACCGGGTGTTTAAAGTTTAAATATGAATTTTGATTTTCGCAATAACTTTCTATTTTTTCACAATTTCTTTTTGAAAATTGGCAGTTTTACCTTTTTTTGCATGAGGATTGCCAATTTGGACTCTAATTTAGCATTGCTAATAGAGGGCGCTAGTTATACTTGGTTGTGTTTAGTAAATCTAAGCAAAAATTTTTTTCGGCTGAACTATTAGCAAACTAATAATAAAATATGGAAAAGCGTTAGATTCTACAAAAAAAAGTTACTCTTGTTTGATTCGTGTAACTCGATCAGTTATCGAGTTATTTGCTTCTAAACAGTTCAATAAATTTTAATTTAAAAAAAAAATTTATTCTCTAAATGTGTAACAACAATAAACTATTATTTATGATCCGTTTTCGCAAAGATCTCTTCATATCAAATAACCCTTGTCTATTATTTTTAATCACATTAATTAATTGTTATTGCGAAAATCAAAATTCATATTTAAACTTTAAACACCCGGTATCTCGGAAACTAGCAATATTTGTATAAGGCATGTTGGGCAGAATCATCATATTTTGAGGTCTGGAATCTACAATTCAGAGATTGGACATTCTTAATGAATCACCCTGTATACAAGGAAGCAAATGGGATAATCAATAAAGTATGGGTTACCTTTTATAATCTTCTCAGGAGGTAGATGCTATGCATAGTTTCCAATCCTGATTAAATACCTCTAAATAAAAGTAAGAATACAAAGGACCTCAACAATTTATAGTCCAGATTATGACAGTTTAACAGTTAAACGGGCCCTTCACGCTACGATTTTTGTGAGTTTTGAACTGTACAGTCCATCGATTCAGTCCAAAACGGAACGTGAAGTGGTCAATCCGGCACACATCTCGCCTTTCCGGCGAGATCTGCGATCTTTCAACATGTTGAATATTTTTAACTGCGCAGGCCACAGTTAATGCGGGAACTGTATCGTGAAGTGCGAGAGAAATCCGTGAGCTTCATCGACGATAAAGATAGTGTGTCATAACAAATGCAGCGTTGAACAGAGACAGCCAATGATACCTGTCGATTTGGTTTCGATCGGGATCATTTCAACAGTGGTGTTCACATAAGAAACCACTACTTACTCCAACACCTCTTTCTTTTCTTTGCATTTTGGGATTCTCTTCATGTTCTATGCTTACTTTTTTTCATTGAAGACGTCATTATAGTAGGTACTTTTGTACATACATACATAATCCTTCCTCTTCTACTTTACGGTGTCTAGGACTACTTTTGTTAAAATATTTAATAATAAGGACTAGCTACACTGCGCCTATGAACTTTTCTCTTTCGATATCGTCAAGAAACCTCTTGTTAAAATATGAACGTGAAGGGTGAAAAGAGCGAGATCGATTTCGCCTTAAGCTCGGAACTGTGCGTCTTGGCCTGCGAGCCATATCGGAACGTGAAGGGCTACCTTTACTTTCGAGCAAGAAATAATCAATTGTTACTGAGTTGAAATCTGTTCAACAATGATCAAATATATTGAATTATTGACGTTAAAGAATTCAGAACGAAATTAAATTAATTCCGGGTCCGTGAAGTTGGCGATAACAAATGATAGTAATGTGCTGTAATTCAGAAAACTGATTGTATGTTATTAGTATCGATTGTAGTCAAGCTTTTTAACATTTGTAGAATTATGTACTGTTCATAAATTAATTAAAACAAAATTTATCGCCAACTTCACGCTAGCGACATCATTTCACGATTGTCCAAAATCAAACCCGAAACATGTTAGTATCCCATTTGTATCGATTGTAATCAATAAATTTAAAGGGGGCAGAGTTTCAGTTTAGTCGTAATTAATTAATCAAAATTGTGTCGCCAACTTCACGCTAGCGACAACATTTTACGATTATCGAAAATCAAGCCAGAAACATGTTAGTATCCCATTTGTATCGATTGTAATCAATAAATTTAAAGCGGACAGAGTATTAGTTTAGTCGTAATTAATTAATCAAAATTGTGTCGCCAACTTCACGCTAGCGACAACATTTTACGATTATCACAAATCAAGCATGAAACATGTAAGTATCCTATTTGTATCCATTGTAGCCAGCACATTTAAAGCAAACAGTGCTTTACTTTCGTCGCAATTGATTAATCAAAATTGTGTCGCCAAAATACGTTATCATGTTAAAATCTTAGACATTATTTGCTCACATTTAATTTATCACTTATGTTTTAATATAAAACTTGTTGTTTTATCCCTTGAAACCTTTAAACATGGTTTATTTTTAAATAGACATTTCGCAAAACTATAGTGGAATTGCAAAGAGGGATCCACCGCTCGTTTTTGCTATACTATTTGGAGTGTTTCTAAATAAGGTGCCATTTCGTAAGTATTCAACTCAAGAGATAGAGATTTGATGATATGATAGACGACACTATAACCTAAATCGGTACAGGCCGACATCCTCGTTTATATTGTTTAATTTCCCAAAACAACCCCTCAAACTTTGCATTTTTTAAGAAACTTTGAACAGAAATATTTAGAAATGCAACAGGGTCAAAGAAAAAATCGCTCTGTACCTACCGAAGTAAATTATATATTCGTGAAGGTATACAATTTTTTTGGTAATTTTCTGTTCATTAGTTTATTAATGGTATCTTATTTCCGAGACCTCTGTTTTCAACAAAATCATTCCCGATTAGTAGCGCATCATGCGGCAGAGTGTAAAACCAGCGCGATACTTCCATTTGATTTATGAACCCTTCAATTTTTATTTGAAATTTTCTGTGTACTTTTGATCAAAAATCAGGACCACTCTGTTCTATAGTGCAATGTGTACGAGGCACACAGCAGTACTTTATCATGATAGATGCAATGCTTATAGGAAGTACCATGATATGCAGGGTGTTTTTCTGGGAGCTGTATAGTTAAACGTTTCGCGGAAACTTTTATGGTTAGTTTTTTGAAAATTCGTGCTAAAGGGGATTACTCTGAACGCCGAATTGATGTAAAATATTTTCAAAATGGTAGCAGTTCCGGAAATTCCGGACGGTAACCAAGTATTTATTCACAAAGAAATCAACAATTAAAAAAGGTAGTCATCCATAGGATTAAAAATGCAAATTCAAATATCGCTTCAATTGTGGCATTTTGGCATAGCGTTGTCCTTTCATGGGTCTCTTCAGTTTTTGAGAACAGGAAAAAATCAAGGGGGCCAGGCTGGGGAATAATGAGACTGCGGCATCATTAGAGTGTTGTTTTTGGTCAAAAATTCGCGCACAAGCAACGATGTGTGAGCAGGGGCGTGATCATGGTGTAAAAGACAATTTTTCTTCTTCCATAAATCCGGGCGTTTCTGGCGGATTGCTTCGCACAAATTGCGCATTAATTGCAGGTAATATTCCTTATTGACTGTACGACCCTGTGGCAAGAACTCATGATGCACCACGCCCCTGCAATCGAAGAAAACTGTGATCAAAACCTTCACATTCGACCGAACTTCGCGCACTTTTTTCGGTCTGGGCTCATGTGGTAGCTTCCATTGCGATGATTGAGCTTCGGTTTCCACGTCATAACCATAAACCCATGATTCGTCACCAGTTATGATCCTCTGGAATAAATTTGAGATGTCGCGGACCTAGTCCAACAGCTCCTTAGCAATGTTAACGCGACACTGTTTTTATTCGCAATTGAGTAATTTTGATACGAATTTCACTAACGATGATTCGACGATTGGCCAATATCATGTTCTTCCCTTCATCAATGTTTTCGTCTGTTGTTGATGTGCTCGGGCGTCCGCCACGCTTTTCGTTGTTCACATTGTGATGAATTGTCCGCGCGCTTAATTTTGTTTTTCACACAAAATTTGATACAGATTGTTTGATCCATTTTTTGGAATAGGCAAAAATTGAAGACAAGCCAAAACACGCCCAACCAAAATAGCTGTCAACAATTAACTAAACATTGAAAATGACCGACTTTGTCAGCATAAGGGAGAGACATGAGCACTAACCTAACGCCACAAAAAAATCGAAAATCGAATATACATAGCCCGCGGCAATTCAAAATTCGCGATACTTTTTGAGCAGACTTCGTACATGAGCTGTTCAATTTGATTAAGAATTATAATTATGGCAAGTAGGTATATATTCGTCAACAACTGCAATTACAATTTTTCTGTTTCTCAAATATCGTAGGTACTCGTATTTAAAAAGTTGAAACAACTCATTGCAAAAATAAACATTGTTTGTTTTTTCAAATCAAGTTTCATCTCATAAACGTCGATGGTCTTCGTTTATAAGACATGGGATACTAACATTTTTTCTTCTACTCTTTACTATCCTGTGTTTTTATTATATTATATACATAAATTATGTACATTGTGTTTAGATCACATTTATTAGAAGTTAATGATTTTCAAGAAAAAAAATTTTTTTTTAATATCACTTGCAATTTTATAAAACAGTATTTTTTATTACGTCTAATTTTTAAACAATTCCTAAACTCGAAAAATGTACCTCTGCGAAATTTACCATCATATCCACAAGTACTTTTATATAGTGACGACAAATTTTTGATTAATTAATTACGACTAAACTAAAACTCTGTCCGCTTTAAATTTATTGACTACAATCGATACAAATGGGATACTAACATGTTTCGGGGTTAATTTTCGATAATCGTAAAATGTTGTCGCTAGCGTGAAGTTGGCGACACAATTTTGATTAATTAATTACGACTAAACTAAAACTCTGTCCGCTTTAAATTTATTGATTACAATCGATACAAATGGGATACTAACATGTTTCTGGCTTGATTTTCGATAATCGTGAAATGTTGTCGCTAGCGTGAAGTTGGCGACACAATTTTAATTAATTAATTACGACTAAACTGAAACTCTGTTCGCTTTAAATTTATTGACTACAATCGATACAAATGGGATACTAACATGTTTCGGGCTTAATTTTCGATAATCTGGAAATATTGTCGCTAGCGTGAAGTTGGCGATAAATTTTGTTTTAATTAATTTATGAACAATACATAATTCTACAAATGACAAAACGCTTGACTACAATCGATACTAATAACATACAATCAGTTTTCTGAATTACAGCACATTACTATCATTTGTTATCGCCAACTTCACGGACCTATTAATTCCAAGTAAATAGTGAACAGGGTTAATATTTTATGAACAGTTAATTGAAAATGAATATTTTATGAACAGTTAATTGAACATTAAAGCAAAAGAATTTGATTATTAATTTAGCTAATCACAATTTTCTTTTCCTTTAAACAATAATAAGCGTGAGATAGCAAAGTTAAATTAAATAAATTCAACAACACTGTCACTTTAACCGTTGATTGAAACTCTTTAGTCAATGCTTTATCACAAAACTGATACATTTTCTAAAAGCGGCAAAATTTGCCAATAAAGTTTAAAGATAAATTATAAATTTCAAGGTAACTTATCAATAGTTGTCCACTTATCCTCAGGGTAGTTCAGTAGGATGTCGAATCCAATTTAATTTTTCCATAACCAATAACAACGAATTATTATTATTTTTTTACAAAATATTAGGCGCCCTTAACAAAAAATGAAGATCTTTAAGTTTAGCATACTCTATAACACCTATACAGCAAAAAGAAACGAAGGAAACGCTAGCCAAAAGTATGCTCTCAGAACAAGGACTTTTCATCAAATTATTTCTAAAATTCAGAGAAATGTAAACTATTATTCGCAATTATTAGATAAAACGCTCGCCAATAAACGATTGCAAATGAACAGATTTCGATAACTGGGGGGATAACTTTAATTTATAAAAATAAACATGCTTGAAAGACTGTGCCGCGTACTATTTTGACAATATTGATATGTTGATCACCAATCAACTTATTGTTTAACACTGACTTGAGGAGTGAGAAAAAAATAAATATCCCTTAAAAGTAATCTTGCTAAAGCTTCATTAAAGGAATGCAATTTCAGAAAAAACAATCGTTGTATCCTACAATTAGTCAATTAAAATAAATCAATTCCTAATTAGAAACTTGACGGAGAAGCCATAATATTTTTGGCTGCCCCAGGACACGATTAACAACCACCTCCAATTTTCAGTTCCAATTAAACATTGTGAATAGCAATATTGTTATCTGATTTACAACTATATTTTAATTAAAATAGCGGTGAAAGAATTAATAGTGATAAATTAGAATTGAATTTTTGAACCAATTCAGAATCTAAGCGATAAAAAGTATAAAATCGGTTAAAAAAAGCCAATGAGGGGGAAAAATACACACATTAAGATTAACTCTTTTAGGGGCATGGGTACATAATTTGTACCGGGAAATTTTAACATTTGGAAGGGCGATGGTACAAGAAATATACCACATAATCAAATTCATATAGTTTGCAGTGTCGTGGTTTAAAACGTGAACCAGCTCTTTATATCATTACTGCGCATACCGCTCGCCCTTCTAACTAAGTTTTGGCGGTTAAGGTGCGTCACAGTGTTTGGAATACGTTTGTGGCGTACATACCATTCAGAATTTTGTTACCACATTACTAAAACGTAAATAAAACTTTATTTTTGTTTGAAACTTCTGAAAATTTATGCCATTGGAGTGTGTAGATTATGTTGTTCATGCAAATTGTAGTTATTTTTGTTTTATTATGACATAAGGTGAATTAGTGTTGTGGTATTATTTTTGTACCATTGCCCTTGAAATAGTTTTTGTTTTATAATCATCAAAATGGAATGTTTACCATTCAAACTAAAGGATATGACGTATAGTGAACTGATTGAAGAATTGGAGAGTTTGACACATGAAGAAATACCCTCAAATCCCGAATCTGTTGTGGATGAGTCTGAGGAGGAAGAAGACAATTTCAACAATATTAACAACAAGGATAATAATATTTTACAATCGGAGAGTGAATCGGATCCAGAAGAAAATATACCTCTATCAATTATTCAGGATAATCTGAGGAAAGCATCAAATACGCGTAAGTGGTCTACAAATATAGTGCCCGAAGGAGCAGGAAACTTCGTTGAAGAATCTGGAATAAGCAACTGTGTAAAAAATATGGAATCTCCTACACCAGGAAAACTGTTTCAACTTTTTATCACCGACGATCTTTTGGAGCATATAGTTTTTCAAACAAACCTGTATTGCCAGCAAACAGCTACAAAGCCTCAGGTTACAACTCTGAGAGAAATCAAAGCTTTTTTGGCTATAAACGTACTTATGGGTTTAAAAAAGCTTCCCAGCT
Source organism: Pyrocoelia pectoralis (assembly GCA_036250285.1). Lineage (NCBI taxonomy): Eukaryota > Metazoa > Arthropoda > Insecta > Coleoptera > Lampyridae > Pyrocoelia > Pyrocoelia pectoralis. The sequence goes on along the minus strand of CM070074.1, from coordinate 86,631,384 downwards.
ATAGAGATCATTGGAGCTCGTCACCAGATTTACATGATCCCTACATCAGCTCAGTGATGCCAGTCAAGCGTTTTAGTTGGATTCTATCAAATTTACATTTAAATAACAACATCCTTATGCCAAAAAGGGGGACACCTAACTTCGACAAATTATACAAAGTCAGACCAGTCTTGGACGAACTCTCAAACAATTTTAAAAACTGCATGGCCCCTTCAAAAGAGGTAGCTATTGACGAGTCCATGATTAAATTTAAAGGAAGAAGCACCCTGAAGCAGTATCTCCCAAAAAAACCTATCAAAAGAGGTTACAAAGTTTGGATGATGGCGAACAAAAATGGATATTGCCAGAAATTTGAAATCTACACAGGAAAGTCAAACGATACTGAAAACCACTTGGGTGCTAGGGTGGTCAAAAATTTATTGAAAGGTATGGAAGGGAAGAATCATATTGTCTTTTTTGATAATTTCTTCAATTCAGTACAATTATTAGAGGAACTGAAAAGTAAGAACATTCATGCCTGTGGCACAGTTAACCCTAACAGAAGATTGCTTCCAGACTTTAAGCCAGATAAACTGATGAAACGTGGTGACTGCCAAATCTTTACATCCGATACCCGTATTGTCGCTTACAAATGGCGAGATAAGCGAAGCGTTTATTTACTTTCAAACTACCACAATCCCACAGAAATGAGCCAAGTTGATCGGAAAAATAGAGATGGAACGGTTGAGAAAGTTTCCTGTCCTATTGCATTGGTAGATTATAATCAAAACATGAATTTCGTTGACAAGTTTGACCAAAATCTTAATGTTTATAAGATTGACCGTAAATCAAAAAAATGGTGGCACCGCATTTTTTTCTATTTACTGGATACAGCCATTGTCAACTCCTTCATTCTACACAAGGAACTAAATTTAGAAAAAATGTCCATGAAGGACTTCAGAAGAAAAATAGTGAGTTCCCTTCTCGCAGAAACTGTGGTGAAATGCAAAAGAACTGCAGTAAAACAAAATCTTGTTGCTATCAAAAAGTCAAAACCCTATGTGCCTGTTGAAATACGAACGACGGAAAGCGCTCATCAGCCGGAAAGGTCCACAAGACGTCGTTGTGCAAAGTGCAGTACCTCCAAGAAACAAATTCGGACGGACTGGATGTGTTCAGTGTGCGAAGTGCCCCTTTGCTTAGGAAAGAAGAAGTCGTGTTTCCAAGACTTTCACAGTAATCAGTGAATGATTATAGTGCAGTGGTACACTTTATACACCGCCAGTTTTTTCAAAAAGTATTTACAAAAATGTTTCAAAATTAGTTTTAGTTTAATCTGGAATCACTTATGTATAAATTTTTCATATCACCATACTTAAAAATTAAACAAAATTGTTCTGCCCCTCTAGTACTTTTTTCATTCAAAAATCCTTGCCCCTGAAAGAGTTAAGTAATCGTAAATAAATAGAAAAGTTGTAGTGGGGTCACTGAACCAAAACGTTTATACATTCAATTATGTAATAAAATGTTGGAATATATCAAATCAACAAACTCGTTTACAGACACTTTTCTGGGGATCGAGGTCGTCTGCTCACGTGCTTATGTGCTAAAATAACATCAAACGATGGCGCTTACATAGCGTCTTTTGCGCAAAATAGTTGGCATTTTCTGTTAAAAAAAGGTGGCGAAATGTTAAGACATAACATTTCCTCTATATTCTCATAACATACGCGATAAGGTCATCTTATTGATAACAGTGAACTGATGATTTGACGTCTTTGAAAAATTGCAATATGCGATGTTATAAAATAGGAAGTCAACTCCATGACTTATGACCTGAAATTATACACTGCAGGAAATGGAAGGAGTAGGAGACTGTTTGAAATGGAATTTTGACCTGTACCCGTACGCCATCTATCATTTGTTGTTGCTTTATTTAACGAAACAGAATCCTGGCGCTGTGACAAGAACTGTGGTAAGGATGATGTACATGGGCGTCCATAAGGGGTGGCAGTTGCTCCGCACCCCCCCCCCCCCCCCCCCGGACTCGCAATCTAGTAATAATTTCTTAAATAACGAAACAACTTTTGATTTAAGTAAAACTAATTGTTCAATCTTCGGCGTAAGTACCTACTAGTTTGTTGACAGTAAGTGTTTGAAGAAAAAAATATGACATCAGAAAAGACTGTTTCTAATTGATTTGCAGATTTTTCTTGTGGACTTGCTCCACGCTTTGCATCCATATTGTGATACTGGGGAGGCAAAAAAAATCGCTGTGTTATGTGCAGAATATTATCAGTATAACAAATTTGGAAAATTCAGATCGTTAATATTAAAACGAATAGGACACAACATCCTTGAGTTCTTCGCAGAAATTAAAATAAATTAGCGTAGAAAAATAAGTGGACATTTAATAATTACCTACTAACAGACGGAAACCCGTAAACGCGATGGGGTCAGAAGAAAAGGGGACTTGAAGCTACCGGAATCTTAATTTTCACTTCTGTTAGTTGATTCTTTACGTAAAAGGTACATTCCTGGATGAATCCAAGAAATTGTTGTTAATGTTGCTTACTTAATTATGCATTTACATAAATTGGTGATTGGCTAATTTGGTCCGAAAAGGAGTGGCTCCAAATTACATTATTTTGTTTTTTTTGTCAAATCAAATTGTAGTATATTGTAGATACCTTCTTAAACTTTTTGATTTGATGCAGTTAATCCAAGGGCTTTCTAGAAACCACATTGAACCAACATAAACCGTTGGCAGTTGATCTGGTATTCAGGTAGATCAAACATTCTAAAGGACACAAAATTATGGCACAAAATCAAGAGCAGAACTCCCTCTAGATAAATATTTCGCAGTTTCAAGCAAAAATCTTTACTCCGTGCGACAGTCAAGCGGCACTTGTCTTGAGGGGACTAAAATGCCGTTAAGTTAAGTTAAGAACGCTCCTTTTTTGGACGTTTCTCAGGCCTTTGATAAGGCTTGGCACAAAGGCCTCATCTCAAAAATCAAAAAATACCTACCCCACTCGATATCTATCGGACAGATTTTCTCTAATAGGAAGGGTGTAAGAATGGCTTTGCCAAACCCTTACCTTTTTGTGTATATGCACAAATAAAGTTATTATTATTATTATTATTATTAAATATGGAGAACCTCAAAGCTTCTATTCCCCATACTTTCTGGAGTACTATAGGGTAGTATTTTACTTTATATACAGGAGACATACCAACAGATAAGAATACGACTATAGCAACGTATGGCGACGATACGATCATTATGGCAGTTCATAAAGATCCAAAAATCGCTTCGAAAATGCTACAAAACCACCTGGTTATGGAGAGTACAAGGAAACAGCAGTAAGTAAGCCAATATTACATTTACGTTAAAGAAAGGAAATGTTCCCGCTGTAAGGATGAATGGCGAGCCATTGCCAATAAAGAGCGAAGTCAAATACTTGGGAAGCTATCTAGAAAGCCACCTAAATTGTAGCAAACATCTATGGGCCAAAAGACTACAAGTAGAACCGATATACAGGAAGATGTAATGGCGTTTGAACTCCAAATCAAAACTTAACTTAAAAAATAAGCTCCTTATCTACAAAAATGTCCCTAAGACCTATTTGGATGTACGGGATAGGGCCAGCATGACTTTTGCGGGGCCGGATTCAAAAATTTTTGGCTTATCGATGATCGCAGATAATTTTTTATTAATTTCAACAGCGAAAAACTACGTTCTGCTGAAGCTACGGTTACTGGGGTCGTTAACATAATTTGTAATGCGATTAATAAAATTGAACATGCTTCTATCCATAATTCGCTTTCAAGGGGGAAAAAATTCAATGAACCTACAAAGTGTTGCTGCTTGCTACTTACGTGGTGACATTCGGAAACCAACCTAGAGGTAATTTTACGGTGATGAAGTGCCTGCAAGGCCACCCTGCTATCACTGGAGATTCTAATAGTTTTGTTATGTACAAGAACTTTTCTTGCACTAAGCGTTAATCCCACCAATTCTGACTGGGATACAGTCGGAAATTTGCCTAGTGGTTGGGTGATATGGAACTTCAGTTCTTTGGAGTAGGTAAATGCTAGTAAGTACCTGTTCCTACCATTGTTTTAGATCCATCCGTGAAGATGCCACTTCCGCATCTAAGAAGATGTGGTACTTTTTTCCTAATATAAATTGAGGGATGAGTAAGTTAGATCGCTCCTCTAGTATAGGCAGTCGCTTAATTGTCTCGCCCAGAATTCGAGAGTACCCACCTCAATAACTCTGTTATTCAGCAACCCCTTAGTTTTCAGACGCAAGGCTGCCTGCATGGCCTGCTCTCTCACGTGTAGATCTAGTAGAGGCACACCTACAAGGGCTTCCATGACGGCTGTGGGGGTTGTTCGCATTTGTTGGGCTCCAAACTCTTCCAATTGCGCGGCGACATTGCCAGAAAGCCCTATTTGCTTTTTCCGCTTTGAGCTGGATATACGTAGTTACTCCAATTCAGTTTGTTGTCAAGTGTGATGCCTAGATACTTCACTGGCTCTGAAAATTGGAGATGTTTCTGAAAGAGCAGACGAGCTCGAAGAACCCCTACCCGTTTTTTTCTTGTAAAGAGAACTCCTCGGTTACTCTGAGTAGCCTCTATAATCATATTCATGTACATGTATCACTCTTGCAAAAAACTATTGTAGTTTAATTTCTCTAAAAAGTACATTTCTCTGAAAGCTCCTGGTTTTTTTATTTAAAGTAGTTTCCGGAGTATGCGGATTTTATGCATTTACACTGAACTTTGATGATTTTTGTTACTCCTTTAAATTGAATAATCACTACTACAAAAATGTCTCGCATCTGTTAACGGTATCCTGTAAAAAGTTGATCAAAATCTGTGTTTTTTAGTTGGGTAAGTAATTTTCGTAGACCGCGGGGCCTCCTAAAACGCGGGGCCGGGCTCTGGCGAACGCGCTAAATCTGCCTTGGGCCCCCTTTGTACGTCCCAAACTATGTCATTCGCCAAGATCTGCAAGTACTCACAGTAAAAGAAACCATCACTTCTATTCATGGGCGCCGCTACTAAAGGGCAAGGGAGCCCCCCCCCCCCCCCCGGAATTTCATAAATCGCGTAAATCCATTTTATAAAATGTTAAAAGCTCACAATATAACCACTTTTGGAATATAATGTTCTATTCCATCGCCCCTGCTTCTATTAGCACTGCATACCCAGAGAAACTAGAGTTCCACCAAAATGAACTAGTCAACAACATTCTCCTGCAACAAAGAAATAGAAGACTGAAGAGACTAGACCCATTACCATTAGACCTCCACAGGCTCAGGTTATAACAACCTACCCCGTAGAGTAGCCTTTCCAAACGGGACACGCCACTGGGTGTGCTCCTACAGTGACATTGTCTATTGTCAACAATCTTGCTAATTATTTTATGTTAAAAGATTGTAACAATAAAGTAAGTGAAAAAAAAGGTATGTGCTTATACTCATAGTTACATCGAAGAATTTTCACAGTGAGACCGGTAGAAAAATGGGATAAATGAATCATTTTCGTAATGGCAATCGAAGATTTTTGTACACCTGATTACGGTTTATATCTGTAATTAAATGTGGTAACTATTTCATCCTTCGAGAGGTCTCTAGATTTCATAACCGGGTAATACAGCAATATAGGAATGAACGCGAACGGTTGGAATCGTAGGCACCAATTTTAGTCACGATGGTTTTAATTAGTCAGGTAGTTAAATTTTTATTATCGCATCACAATTGCAAATTTTAAATACAATGGATTATAATAGCTTTCACAAACATATAAACATTTGCTTTAGCATTCTAAGTCAAAATAGATATTTATGACCTTTTGTTTAGAGTACAATCAACAAGAATTTCAAGTGCTAAAAGTGATACCCTACCCATCGCGGAAATTGAAACTTTACAAATTAACGAGCAGTTAATGAACCCAATTATGATAATTCAAACAGATTTTAGTTATCGGACTAAAATTAGTAACAAAGTTCGTGTAGGTTTTGATTTTTGACCTTAAATTAAAGTAATTTTACATGGGTACTTGGAGAAAGTGAAACGATACTAAGAAATAGTTTCACATTACACAGGTGTTTAAATTCTTCTCCATCATGCATAAACCATTAAACCGTTAGACGTAATACTTCCCATAAGTACAAATTACAATCACTCTTTGAAACTCATTATAAAATGTATGTGAACAAAGGCAAACGTAAGGGTAATAAAATATGTAACCCCATGAGAATTAGCGGATGGTATCGAAGGTCCACATTTCCTTTCTATTAAAAATGCAATAATTAGTGTTGTTGTTGAGTAGGTATTAATTATTAATTGGCAATAAATGTGTTAATGACAGGAGACGTGATGCACGAAAAATCAATAGGGAGAATTTCCAAGTGAACCTGTAACTGGTTTTTCCTACACTGAGTGTTTGTTTTTCATTCTTTGCGTTTCAATAGAGTAAATTGGGGGAATATGGCAACATAAATTTCAAACGCTCACAATCTAACTAACAACCGACCCAGTCGCAAGGAATAAGTGGCATCTTAGAGCGTGTGTATATGGTTATGTGACGTGATATGCTCGTTGCCATATTCCCACTATAAAGATGGTTAGAAACAAAAATGTTGAATGATACACTATGGCCATATTGCCCGTACTCATGGGTAATATGGCATCATGCGTTGGGGAATATGGCAACATGCTATTCTCGTAAGGAATGAACAAAATTTTGGAACACGCCGCCTCTCGGGGCAATATGCCGCACGTAAAGCCGCAGTTAGAAATCATGAGGCATATTACCTCACATTGTACCTTATGAATTCAAAAAATGGCAACACCTATACTAGATACGTTTAACCTATTGGTCCGCCAAAAAGAGTTAGGTTAGGAATCGTATTTTGGTATTGTATTAATAAAATTGTATTAAAAACACTTAGAATTTCTTTTACCCCTTCCTATAATTTGACATAATAATATTTTTTAAACGGTCCTTATCTTTACACTGACGATATTCACTAAAAACTAATTAATTTGGTTTCTGAAATATTCACAAATGCCTGGTGCGTTACACTATCATGTTTAAATGAACACTGTTGCCAAATGTTGGCTTAGAAGGGAGAAAACAAACTGTGGCGTATTACCCAACGTGCCATATTCCCCCACTTTACTCTAAAACAATTTAATTCGCACAAAACAAGTGTTTCCTTGTTTTCTTGATATTTAATTGCGTGGTAGAAATTTTATGCAAAACTTTACAATGTAAGTTTTAGTTTCATTTGAAATTTTAATTAAATACATAGTTACATTCACGCATCCGCTAGACATTATATTTCCCACTGCAAGACAATGTCTACCACTTAATTATAATAATAAATTTGATTTATCGTGATTCATGTTTCCTGCGAAAAGGATAATTCTGTACATTATTTACAAATTATTACAAAAGGTACCTGGACAAATACAATCTACACACTAAAGTATTCCAGAGTCTAAAATACAACGATTTAACAAGACTGTAAACCTTCAACGAGATCAGAAGTAAGAACAAACTAGGTGATCTGCGAATATTTGTTTTTTTTTCGAAACATATATAAAGATATAATTAATTCTTTTATAATTTACTTTGTGGAATTCCGTAATTATAATTAAGTATAATAATAAAAACAGTAAATCGCACTAAAATTTTTTAGTTTAAAAGCAAACCAACGCGTTTCGGCACTATATCAAAGGGAACAGATTGTTGTCAAAAATTGTCGTAGAACCAAAAATTTAAGTTATTCATCCATTTGGAATAAATTCTTTGGTGAACATCGATGGTATTAAATACATCCCCATCAAGGTAAATTGAGCGAAAGTTCCGTTCAATTCCTCCATGTATTTGCTCGATTAACTTTGGGCCTTGGCTAAGCACGAAAACCAAAAAAAGGTAGAATTTTAGAGTTCACAAGGGAAATCAATACAAACCTTTATATTGATGAGAGTATTTTTGGTCTTTAAGTAAAGTTATAGGGAATTAGACCGTACAACGGATAATTAGTAATAATTTTATTTTTCGATATTTCGCTGATAACTTTGCAGCTTCATTAGGAAAGATAATTTAATTAATTAATGATTGCCATAAGGAATAATGATGCACAATTAGTAGGTAATACAAGTAGTTAAAATAATAAATTTATAAATAATCGAATGCGTAACGCTCACTGGTTTGACGAACAATACAGTTTCCTTAAAAATGTGAAGATGCTGCACTGATTGAACTGCGATAGTCGAAACGTTTACCTTTAAACTTACGAAAACTGTACTGAATTCTTTAGTTTTTAGACAATTATTTCTGAGAACGAAGAAGGATTTTACTCCTTTTTCTTTTTCTGAATATTTTAAAAAGAAAGTTATCGGATTATCGGAAGAAAATTGAATTCCTTCGACTAATTTTATTAAAATTGACTAGTATGGTAATTCTAAGCTAACAAAGATAAAACTAAAGTGTGTTAATCACCTCAATTATACATTATTTGGGTAATGTTGTCATCTCTTCAATTAATGTTATGATTTCTCCCATAATTAACTTTTGATAATGTTACATCATTGATATTACATTGTTCATCAATTAATTAATAAATAAAATTGTTATGGAGGAGGTTTATTTCTTACATAAAAGTGAAACTATGTAACGGAAGTTACAAACATGTTGATAAACTTCTTCAGGTTCGTGGTTAAAATGTTCGATAATTTGGCTATCTTGGCAGTACGCTTGGACCTACCTTTTTCGTACTTTTCCTTCCCAGGCTAGCTCAGTTGGGGATGAAAAGGATTAAATATAAATTTGATAAAACTTTCTCAATTTACTCAGGTTCGATCTTATTAAAAATGCTATCATCGATTAATTTGGAAGACAGTGATTTTAGTTACATGCAACGCTTATTTATGATCACTCAAGTACATGTGATGGGGTCCTTAACCTTTCATTTAGCGTCAAACTTTATGAAAAATACGTTTTTACTTTCCTTACACTTAGGTAAGAATCATTGAAAAATTCCATAAAATCAAGAACACAATCAATTTATTACAAAGTTATTCAAAATGAAACAAAATGTACAACTCCTAAAAAAATAAACTTAATTTCTACCTACACAAAATATGAACTAGGTAAATTTTATCGCTTGCTAGCAAGGCGTTGACATCAAGATTAAAAAATGCTACTTTACATCCGCTTAGATTTCAATTTCGCTTATATTTTAATTTTAATCCGAACTCAATACTATAAATACTACGCATAAAATTCACTTTTTCTTCACTATTAGTTCAAATCAATACGTAAATAAAACTTTGGTACAGTACCTTAATGTTTCTCTACCTTATTGCGATAACGTAGTCTTCTCGTAGTACCTTCCAACGGCCGCTCGATTCATGGGTCGCTTGACGATAAGTTGCCTTAAAATTCTTCTTCTCACTGGGGTCAAATTCACTTGGAAAAGTTAAGATTTAACACAAAGCGGGGCTCTCATTCACAACTAAAACGCGACTACTCTTACGATAAAGCGATATTAAAACAACTAAGCGATACTAAAACGACTAAGCGATACTAAAACGACTAAGCGAGCGTTTTACCCCTTGAGGATTTTCCCTGGTAAACTAACTTCGGAAGATCACCCTTATTTATTGAGGTAGCTCCGTTTTCACGTTTCGATATTTCAATTCCACTACTTCGAGTTCATTAACAGTTCACGCACATTAAATGCACCTTTGGTTCATATACGCCGATATAAAACTGTTTATTAAAACGTAATTTCGCTTCTAAATCACCTTAGTGACACTTTTAATCGCACTTAATGGTACCTTTTAGGTACCTTTCCGCTTTGTTCCGCAAAATCTCTTAATAAATTCAGAATTCTGGTGCGAGTCTTTACTTGAGCACCTTCCGCTACTACAGTCTTATTATAACTAACTTGTCCACTAACACTCACTTCCCCGCTCCCTTCATATACACTTTTATAAGCTGTTATCTTATTCTGCACATTCCAGATAAGACACTTGTGCTTTTATACTATCCGTTCTGCTTCACTTTTCTAAATCTATCATTGAAAACTTACTCACTTTTCTAAAAACATTTTCTATATATACAAACTTGAAAAGTAAAAAGTAATTAATTTAATTTAATCAAAAATAACGCCCGTTACAGTACCCCCTCTTGTTTTTGAGACAACTGAACGGTTGAATCAAAAACAACATACTTAGAGTTTAGGTTTATACATCCTATAACAAATTTAACACTATATACAAACATCCTCAGTGAAACTGAAAGTTTTCCAAATGGATATAAGGAAATTAAGGTAATATGGTTGGGTTGGGTTAGACAGAGGTAGCTGCCTGTAAGTTTTCTGTACGATTGGGTTGTTCTGACCCCACATATCTTTTTAATTTTTTCTTTCTCCTTTTTCTTCGCCTATATCTCTTCCCTTTCTTCTTTTTTCGGTTTCTGGTTCCACATATCATCATACTTCGGGACTTATACATACGATACCCGTTTTCCTTAAACCTCACGTAATAGTCTGCTTCTTCATGCATAAACTTCATTCGCTTTTCTTTGACATCTATAGTGGCTCTCTTCTCGTACATCCAGTCAACTCCCAAAATAATGGGCGGATCAATTCCCTTTACTACGTAAAAACCGTGGTCGTGGTCGCTTTCACCCACTTCAATCCTCATGAGGACGTGTTTTGTCACTTTGGAGATTCTTCCATTCACTCCCTGTATTGTTAACCCCTTGGTGGGTAACATTATTGCATTTTTAGGTTCAAGTTGTTTATATAATTCTTCGGACATGAGGCTTATTTGACTCCCTGTATCTACTAAAAATTGTTGAGTCACCCCCTCCATCTTTCCTAAGACCATTGGTTGGTAAGTGTTCTCTTCTTCTTCGCTGTTATCACCAATTCCTTCGATATCGGACTCTTCTGTAATACTTGCGGTTTCTTCTTGAGCCTGTACCTGATTTTCTTCTAATTTTTGTGTGGTTTTGCATTGGTTATAAAATACTTTGACGAAATTAATTAATTGTTGTTGCTCCCGCTGTTGCCGCTGGACAAGTGGAGCTCCTCGTCCAGTCGAATCTAGTTTTCCGCCTCGCTGTCTGGCCGACGTTCTTCAGCCTCTTCATGTCGTCGACGATCTTCGTAATATCTTCCGGGTGGTCCATAGTGGCCTCCCCTTCCTCTTCTGTAATTCACGTGGTTCGCATTCCTTCTGTCATTATGTTGGTAATTATTTCGGTTTTGACTGTTTCGCTGGTCGCGGCCTTGCGATTCTTGTCTTGATGAATCTCTTCGCCAATCTCGGTTGGTCTCTTGTATTTTTTCGAGAATTTCTGTTAAATTCTTGATGGTTTTGGCCTGGGCAGCATACAGTACCATTTGCACGTCTCTTGGGAAATGACCCACTAGTGCTTCTATCAATTGGTCTTCGTTTATTCTCGGTTCTAGGTGTGCGGTCTTCGAGACCCAGTACCATACGTGGTCTGTATAGGTACCATTTCTTGCCTCATACAGCCTTGGTGTGTTCAGTCGATGTCTAATTTTATTCTGTTTTTCGGTTGACCAAAACTGTTGTAAAAATTTGTTCTTTAATTCTCTAAAGTCTCTCCATTGGCCTTGGTGCAGATCGGCCCATGCTTTCGCACAACCTTCTAAATAATCCTCCATGATGTTCATCTTTTGCTCTTCTTGTAAGTGCATATTCATCCAATAATTTTCTAATGACTTCACAAAATTCACGGGGTGCACACTTCTCGAACTTCCATCGAATTTCTTCGGTTTCTGTGCCCCTACTCCTTCGGTCTTGTAAATCACCGTGGTAGCATTGGGGCTGGCCGTCGTTTTCTCTTCCTTAATTTTCTCTTTGATCGTTTCGATCTCTTCGGTATTTCTTTCTACTTTGTTGTCTAGAACTTTCATATTTTGTTCGACGATTCTTTCATTCCTAATAAATTTCTGATCCATTTTCTGAAATTCGTAATCTACTTGCTGCGTGAATCCCACGTGTTGTTGGTTTAAATCTTCAATTTTCTTTTCTTGGATGTTAAATCTCCTTTCGCATTCTTGCCTTTGGCTTCTTATTTCGTGTCGTAATTGCTCCATATTCCTTTCTTGTCTTCTTTGTCCTTCTTTCATTTCTTCTTGTCCCTTTTGGATTAATTGCGCTAACATAGACATGTCCATCGTTTGTGTTCGTGCTTGTTGGTCTTCCATAATTTCTTGACGTTCTTCACTGAAGATAATATTTTCGCTGTCTTGAACGTTGGCCATTTTAATCGTTTCAATTATTCGAGGAGCCTTCTTAAAACCGGATCGTAATTCCATAAAATAATTATTTAATTCTCATACGTTTCTGTTTTCTTTTCAATTTTTTTTTTTCTTTGTTTAATTTTTTCGTGCTACGCCACTGGTTTAATTTCTTTTTCTTAAACTTTGTTTTCAGATGAGCATGAGACTATTGGTTTCAGGGTGTTAATCGAGCCCTCCAGTTGCGGCGCCATTTGTAACGGAAGTTACAAACATGTTGATAAACTTCTTCAGGTTCGTGGTTAAAATGTTCGATAATTTGGCTATCTTGGCAGTACGCTTGGACCTACCTTTTTCGTACTTTTCCTTCCCAGGCTAGCTCAGTTGGGGATGAAAAGGATTAAATATAAATTTGATAAAACTTTCTCAATTTACTCAGGTTCGATCTTATTAAAAATGCTATCATCGATTAATTTGGAAGACAGTGATTTTAGTTACATGCAACGCTTATTTATGATCACTCAAGTACATGTGATGGGGTCCTTAACCTTTCATTTAGCGTCAAACTTTATGAAAAATACGTTTTTACTTTCCTTACACTTAGGTAAGAATCATTGAAAAATTCCATAAAATCAAGAACACAATCAATTTATTACAAAGTTATTCAAAATGAAACAAAATGTACAACTCCTAAAAAAATAAACTTAATTTCTACCTACACAAAATATGAACTAGGTAAATTTTATCGCTTGCTAGCAAGGCGTTGACATCAAGATTAAAAAATGCTACTTTACATCCGCTTAGATTTCAATTTCGCTTATATTTTAATTTTAATCCGAACTCAATACTATAAATACTACGCATAAAATTCACTTTTTCTTCACTATTAGTTCAAATCAATACGTAAATAAAACTTTGGTACAGTACCTTAATGTTTCTCTACCTTATTGCGATAACGTAGTCTTCTCGTAGTACCTTCCAACGGCCGCTCGATTCATGGGTCGCTTGACGATAAGTTGCCTTAAAATTCTTCTTCTCACTGGGGTCAAATTCACTTGGAAAAGTTAAGATTTAACACAAAGCGGGGCTCTCATTCACAACTAAAACGCGACTACTCTTACGATAAAGCGATATTAAAACAACTAAGCGATACTAAAACGACTAAGCGATACTAAAACGACTAAGCGAGCGTTTTACCCCTTGAGGATTTTCCCTGGTAAACTAACTTCGGAAGATCACCCTTATTTATTGAGGTAGCTCCGTTTTCACGTTTCGATATTTCAATTCCACTACTTCGAGTTCATTAACAGTTCACGCACATTAAATGCACCTTTGGTTCATATACGCCGATATAAAACTGTTTATTAAAACGTAATTTCGCTTCTAAATCACCTTAGTGACACTTTTAATCGCACTTAATGGTACCTTTTAGGTACCTTTCCGCTTTGTTCCGCAAAATCTCTTAATAAATTCAGAATTCTGGTGCGAGTCTTTACTTGAGCACCTTCCGCTACTACAGTCTTATTATAACTAACTTGTCCACTAACACTCACTTCCCCGCTCCCTTCATATACACTTTTATAAGCTGTTATCTTATTCTGCACATTCCAGATAAGACACTTGTGCTTTTATACTATCCGTTCTGCTTCACTTTTCTAAATCTATCATTGAAAACTTACTCACTTTTCTAAAAACATTTTCTATATATACAAACTTGAAAAGTAAAAAGTAATTAATTTAATTTAATCAAAAATAACGCCCGTTACAACTAATGCTATATTTCCAATAAGCTTACTGTATTTTCAACAGATTGAAAATAATTTTTTTCTGAAAGGAAAGAACAAAATGAAAAGATTGCATTCGGTTAAGGAAATTAGGTTTTATAACGTAAGTAGTGATATTTTAATACATGTTTTATGAATGCTGTAATGAGTGATCACTGATTACTGATTAGCATTGTATGTGTATCTACAATGGTATTAGTACGTAACTGTCTACAAAATCTGACCTTTGAAATATACTTTCGCAAGCAAAACCTCATAGACATGGGCGCAACTATTAAAGTAGTTTAATGTAGTATTACAAATGAAAATTGCAATAAAACACAATTTGTTTAGAAGAGAATGAATACTACATACGCAATTGACGCATTAAAATTCCAATGAATAAGGCAACGTGGGAATGTGTTACTTTTAAAATAATTGAAATGTAGATTGTTTTCAGGTTTACTGTTTATTTCTTTATTATATTACACTTGTGTTGGGAGAGGAAAACGAAAAACTTTCTTTTGTGTTTCTCATCATGTCAAAAACCACTCGGAAAACCACATATTAACTAGCGAAGTTGATATAATATAGCTAAATGTTGGTTATTATTATTATATAGAAACGTAAAAAATAAGTAACTATTAAGAAAAGAAGAACGTGGACATATCAAACATTTTTATGTCAAATGTAAATTGTTAATCAACGAATAAGAAATGTTTAATCAGTAGCTACACAAGGTTTGTTAAATTTGGTGTCGAACCTTTTTATTTTTGTTAGTCTGCATGAGGTTAAGTGGCAGAATAGCTTACTGCTAACCTTCGCCTCATGTACTTGTGGTATTTGTGATGTTTATTTGTGATGTTTTTTTTTTGTTATTTCGTGCCTATCTGAATTTCTGTGTATCATCTATGTTCTATGAGCATATTTTTGTTTTGTTATTCGTGATCACCAGAACCTTAATAAAGACGATTAAAATTAAAATTAAAAAATAAAAACCAATGAAGACGTCTAATATTTCTTTGTTATAATATCCTAATTTTGTAAAAAGAAACTGACAGTGATGTACCTACGTAACGCAGTGTAATTCCCGAAAGGTCATGATTCGTAAGTGAGATAAGATTGTAAACATTTGATGCTAAACAGAATGAGATAATAAATGCTAAAAATATGTTTGTCAACAATATTACACACTTTGAACCGCTACGCAAAATTGTCAATAATCTCCGAAAAAATTCACTTTTCTATAAAAATTTATTTGATAGCCGTACTTAGCAACGGTATACAGTAAAAAATGTGTTGTAGTTTTCTACAAAAGCGTATTAGTAATTCTCGGACCAATAATATTATTGGTCCGAGTAGTAATTATTACTTTTTAGTTAATGTGAACTATATACTTAGTTACGTTTGAAAGCTAAAACCTATATTTGTTTTTACAAATTACAGTATGAAACTAGCAAATATTATACGCAACTTTTGAGAGAAAAAAAACTTCAACCTCCAAGTCAAAATGAACAAAATATTATCGCGTATCATCGTTAAATTACCAAACAAAAATTCAAGTGTCAGTGTCTGTTTATTAATTTTAAATTATTTAATTCTTCCATTATATACATGATGATGATGATAGAAGATTTAAATATGTATGTAGCTATTGTAAATATTATCATCTTACTCACCCGGGAAGATGCGAAATAATCACTTATTAGAAAGAAAATAATACGATAAATGACCAAAACAGACAAAACAAGTCCTAAAAGTGCCAATTCTTATAGAATTCTAATTTCAATTAACTTCAAAACATTATCAAAACTCACCCCCACCCCCAGAGGGGAGTAGTGTAGCAAGAGGGGTTCTGAATCCAAAAGTCGCTAGATTTTAGTAACTTTTTCTGAGGTTGACAGGACTGGTCACTAGAAAATTCACTAGATTTTCAAGGTCAAATGTTAACTGGTAGCTCCTAAACAGATAAAACGGCTAACCGCACAAACAGGTAAGTAACAGAGATAGAACAGGTAATCAACAGGTAGTAACCCCCTGTCTGCACAAAAGCTGTTTGTGCGGTTAGCCGTTTTATCTCTAGAGTTAGCAGTTAACAGTTGACCTTGAAAATCTAGTGACCAGTCCTGCCAATCTCAGAAAAAGTTACTAAAATCTAATGACTTTTGAACCCAGAACCCCCCTTGCTACACGACTTGGGGGTGTGGATATTGTGAGATATTCAAGCGTTTCCATACTTTTTGGACACCTTGTATTGTATAATTATAATTATATCTTAAACTACCTTAAAAAAAACAAAAAAAAATTACTCATATCTTAATATCGAAATTTTGATTTTAACTACCCCTCTACGGCGAACGGGTGATCTGATCAAAAAATTTACCAGAGATTTGGAATCACAAAAGAATTTGCTACAAGGTGACACCACTTCCATAGCTTTCTAAACCCTGTAACATCGTGTAACGCTGTACGCACAGACATCCGGACCAATTTAGTAACCAACTTTTTGAAGTTGGTTGAAAAGTTGATATTACAGTTGATCATATCATATGATAAAGTCATTAGCGCGTGGTATTTTGCCTTCTACTGAAACCAAAAATGAATAATATAAATAGGGCAAAAAAGAAACTCTATGCTGTAATTATAACTACACAATAATATTTACTACAAAGTAACCTCTGCTATCAACATTTTGAAGTGGACCTGCTGGAACTATTTCTTTACAGTATCTACAACAACAAACTTTTTACAGTGTAGGTTTGATGGAGTATGTTAAGGTTAATGTGTACAACTTACTGAAGATGCGCTTTCGCACTTTGTTTTTCCGGGAAATATCGGACTACCCGAAGATTAATGTATAAAACAATATGAATATCGAAATAAGAGAAGGCTACTGGATAACATGATAGGAAGCATTAGCCGTGTAACAAAACATTGTAATTTGTGTAGAAACGCATTGGGATAGTTGTATACCAAGACTTGAATAGAATTATGTTATTATTATAACATAATTATTCATGGACGCCCACAACGTAAGACTACATAAAATTAAGTAGGTATATAATGAAATATTTTTCATAACCCTTCAGGGCTGAATAAACTCCATCACTTATGATAAAGAACAAAATGCAGCTGTAAACAAATTATGGAAAGAATTACGTTACGTTATTGATCATTTTTATTTAATTAAGCCATTAAAACCATGTTTGTGCGTAAGTTATATGTCATCATTTCAATTAAAACAAAATGTACACCTTTCACGAATCGTCTTATTTTTCAACTAGAAATAGGGGTGGAGCTTTTGTAAGCCTACAGGAAACCTTAGGCTAGTGTAAGCCCGTACAGCTTACATGTAAATTTAATTGGAAGCTTTCAAAAGCTCTAATTGAAAACGACGTTTTCTATAATAAATGTGTAACCTAGGTACTTCAATTAACACGGTTATAATATTTAAAAGATGAGGGCTGAAAAATGTTTAAAGATAGAATACAGAATGAAATAAACTCTTTTATATACCTTAATCAACGATAATATTCATAACGTAATGACTAATGATCATCATAATATACAGATGAACACGTAAATGGACCTAAGATTACTTAAACTTCAAACTTTATTAATTAAAGGAAGAACACAAGAAGTGCAAATTGGTTTATGCAATTTAAATGTTGAAACTTCAAAAGGTAAAACATCACAAGTTGGGTTAAGCAAGATGGTCACGTTCGTCTCAAATTTAGTGTGTATATGTAAGTACCTATTATACTTATTGCATTACATTTCAAATTCGTTGTTACCAATAAAGAAAAAATGGCTCGAAGGGTTTCTTGCCAAACAACTTACTGTTTCAGTTAGCTACATATTTTGAATAATTGGCAATCTTAACTAGTATGTGAAATACGCATTCCTTAGGAGGGTCAAAAATACTCCGGGCGAGTTCATAGAGAACCTTTATATTGACAGGCTTTCAAAATCGGTTGATTTCATCAATACTCATCGTCAAAGGGACGTGTACGTGGAGGTTCTAAATGAAAAAAAATGAACTCTTGCACTTTTAATGAAAACATTAAAGCGGTTACAAGAGATGCCAAAAAGACGCAACTACAAGATCGTCAAAGTGCCCTTTTTGAAAAGGAAAGTTGTTGAGGGTGCAAAATTTAAAATACGAAATTTCAAAAGCTTAATCTCAAAATCCAGTGACATGAATAACTGTCGTGACAGTCTTGCTTAACACCCTAAAGATGCTCCATTTTAGAACTCCATTTTAATTTTCTTCCAAGATTTAAAACAGTAAGTTTTTTGTCATGTGTTTAATTTTTATTGTGTGAACATTGATTTGGCATGTTAATTTTTTTAAATAACTCGTAGGTAGCTCATGAGTTTTTCTAATTATACATTTCAACGAAGTTATTCTTATTTCTAAGGTATTTTTAATTGGTTGTTAGTAAATTAACTACAACATAACAAACAGGACGGAATCAAAAATAACCGAAAGCCTGCACAGATGGAAATTCCAGTAGGAAGAAAAAAATAATGCGGTTAATTTTAGTTTTTTACACTAAGAAGTGGTGCAATCTGTTCTATATTCATTTACAATCGTAGAATATCATACATAAATTAATAGTAATTATCTTTGTAGTCGGCCAATACTAAAAATAAGAAATATAGTTGGCAGCAACCGGATTCGTTGCACCATTTGACATTTTTACCGGTTTAAGTATTAAAAAGAATAATTGGAAACCATTGATTGTTTGTTACGATTTGAATTTTATCGATACATGAAGTGTGTACTGTGTATGTGTAACGACGAGGACATTTTTTTAATTTGATCTACCTAGCTATACACAATATGCATCACGATAATTTTCTCATGCCAAGTTTCTGTTACATTTTATAGTAACAAATCCACGTTATATTCCAATCTCTTAACGTTTGCCATTTTATACCAGTTTAAAGAAGAGAAAATGAGATTTGATACTTTACTTGAAGAATAATCATGAGAGTGTATGGAGAAAATAGCTCTTAAAGGTTTGGTTTGCACTGACCGTTGAGTAAAAGTTTTGTAGGAATACCAAAAATCCATGTGTAAGAACTTACGATCCCACAATGATGCTCAGAAAACTGCTTCTGCACGAAAACTGCAAGCTGCATAAAGCACAAATTGTTTAAACAGGTAAGTCAGTGAATTTCCTTTTAAGTCACATCCTTTCAGAATTACCATAAAATTAATGGTGATATTAGTAGACGTTAATGTTTCTACGCGCATTAAGTTAGCGAATTATCGCTGGTAACAGTCAAAATATAAATAATATGAGGATAGACAGGACGATGAAAAATAAGGTTAACTTTACATATGCAGGATTTTGTAAAAGTAGTATGAAGGGACACTGACATCACACGCTCGAAACAAAACATAACATTGTAACCCCTGCCCGTTGACGTTATAACAACGACATTTTTAATAAATTTATTTAAAACCATTACAGCGATGATTTTGTAACGTTGAAGAATGTAACATCATAGGCTGACGTTTACAAATCGATAATTTAATTTACGTTAATGTCACGTCGACAAAGTGGATGTTACGGTAACGACGCATTTATGTTTTTATATATTATAATTATATTTATGCGATGTTTCTGTAATGTTGAACATGTAACATTACAAGCCTACGTTTACTGATCGATAGCTGGTACTATTACACGTTGACAAAGTTGATGCTACGGCAACGACACAGTTATGAGATTTATATGGAACCATCCGGAACCATCTTAGCGATGTATCTGTGATGTTGATCATGTAACATTACAGGGTTACATTTATTAATCGAGAACTGATACTACGTCAATGTCACGGTGATGTTACGACAACGACACAGTTATGACATTTATATGAAACCATCGGGGCCATGATTATGTAAAATCGAAACACTGAAACAACGTTACAGACTTGTTTACCTACTGTTCCATAATTCATATTATTGTATCGTGCCGTTGCCGTTCGTAACGTTAACGTTATAAGACACATTTAATGATTATTTGATCCCACAACATGGTTAAACCAGATTGTTTCACTGTCAATTGAAGATGGAGAATTTTATATTTGTCATTACATTTTATTCAAAAATTGGGGGTGGCTTAATTCAACCACCATAAACCTTATAGCGCTTCCTAAGTACGAAAATAGACCCGTAGGTATGTATTATAGTTATAGATAGAGGTTGACGAGCTCTTTAGACAAAGAAGGAACCCACCAAAGTATATTATCATAAGTCTCGGTGTGAAGGAAATCCTTTACCTTTTGTTGTTCACTGTAAGTCCAATAAAATACATCTGGCGAGTCCAAAATGGTGTACATACATATTTGTTTACAAAGGTGACAGCGGGTGACAGTAATAGGTATAAAATGATTTATGCCAATTGCCTGTCAAATGCGTACTAGATTTGCTAAAGGAGTACTTGCGTACTAAATCTACTTAGAATGTAGTAAGTCTAGTGAAATTGTAATAATAATCACATCCCTGCCGTTTGGTGGTGAAAAAAATGTCGTATTGCGGTGCAGATGGCATAAAGTTTTTGTACGCATTTAAAGAAAAAATGCATATATTTTTTTAAACTACAGGTTAGGTAACAAAATAATTATAATTGATGTTTCATTCGCATAACTACTGGCGTTGAGGCGCAATCACGTGGACTGCCAGTTTAAACTTAAGTCAGCAGTGTGCCGTTTTTTGAATATTTTTGATCGTACAAAAATTTTTTACCGGTATAAATTAGCAACAAATAAGTAACAAATTATGTAATATTTTATATTGCAGTCTGCTATAAGTGGACTGCTATCTTATGAGACACGTAAATTTCATTGCTTTTTTTTTAGTTTTATAGTACCTATTGTTTGGTGGAGGTTATTCATAACATGTTTTCACAGCATCAGTATCAAACGTTGGTTTGATGACTTTTTGAGAACATCAATTTAACTTTATGAGGTTACATTATATCGTTAATTATTTTCTTTGTTAAATAGACGTAACTGTTAGGACGTTACAGGGTAACGTTTGTGAAGGCGGGCAATAGCAGTCACTGCAACGTTTATAGCATGTCCTTGTTACTTATTTGCTGACAATGCTGACGTTAGAAGTTACCATAAAACGTTTATTTAACGCGTATGTTACACAATTTTGTCATGTGGTGGTAATCTTTCTTACGATGAAAAATAAAATTTTATTTTTTGGTACTTTCACAACCAGGCAAATAACACAATGACTCTGCGATTATTAATTAATTAATCTGCTTGGTTAGTGCTTTAAATTGCATCTAATAAACGGTAAGAAACCCTGAATGATGCACGAAAATGCTACGTTGTGTATTGCAATTAGTATCCCCCCCATTTTTTCTTAAAATGAGTCGATAAGGATCCACCAATAAATTCACTAAAAATGACTTCCGAATGTAGGAATGTTGAAAATTGACAGTATCTTATTCCAATAATTCCAAAAGGTAAGTGATCGTTCCGTTACACTTAACCAATTCTCATTTAGTGGAAAATGAATTCATTAATCGATTTTTCAGTACACTTATTCAGTTTTCAATTCTAGATTTCTAAACCAGGCTAGATCTAATCAACGGTTTTCGACATCCGACTCAAAAATAAATATGTGAAAAAAACAAGTTAATATCTACGCCATCCTCTCATCGATCTTGTGATTTGATTTCAAAATATCGATTACCTACGTCGCGTATTTTTCGTAATAAGTAACTCGCGCAAATATTTATAACTAAAAAAATGCGCTACTAAGATGTACCTTTAGTATTTCATTGAAATGAAGATTGCAAAAAAAAACAGTTTATTCTCGTACATTGTAAATAAACAAATTAAAATATGTAACCATCAGTATAATTAAAATTTCCAATGTCGCAATCACCGTAAGAAACACATTAAAGCGAATTTAATTTCAAGAACCTGTTCATTGATTTATTCGAATACTAATAACACTTATGTAATTAACAGTAATAAGATTAATAAGTTGAAGGAAGCACTGATAAGTTCGCTTTCAAATTGTGGTAAATTGATGAATCCTTGAACATTTTACAAATTCAAAATGAGGATAGTTAAAAACAACTTGTTCTACGTGAAGGAATATCACTCGTTAAAAGCTTTCTAATTTACATCCAAGGCATATAATTTCCCACGTTACTTCGTGGGCACACGTTGCAGAGGCTGAATTAATAGGTATAACAAAATGTCAACCTGAAGGTGTTTAATGCCAGTTTATGTACAAAAAAAACTAAATTCAATTGGGATTGTTCTTCCAATTCCTTTAATGCATAAACTATCATCATGATTGTAAATGAAACCGGTATTCCAGCCAATGGTTTTTGGAATCTCAATTTATGTTATTATTCCGTTTCTTCGGCACCAAAGCACGTATGTACAAATTTAGAACTACAGCAAAGAGAAAGACGCCTGGAATGCCTATTTTACAGCATTATTAATGGTAAATCAAGATTAGGTCGAAATACACAAATGGGTCATGGTGGCAGGGGTTGGTGGGTACCAAGTGATTCGTATTATAGAGGTTTCCCTCGACGTAATACAATATAATAATCTACAGCTCTTCATTATCCGACGCATAGTCACAGCCATTATTGGTATTAAGATGTGTACAAGACAAAAATTGATCCAAAAAATACAATAATACAAGTACGTTACGATAACTTCAAAATTAGAGAAGGTTTGAACGATAAATCCCAAAAATATTTGAAAATATTTATGAGATAGAATTTTTCAACATACATCATTCCGAAACCAAGGAATGGGGAGAGAAAGAAGGAAAGTGTTCTTTACCTTCCATTAAAATTTATTCCCTTTCAGACGCTGTGAAGCACAACTTTTCTTCATGTCGCTAGTTGTAAAAATTGGTTTCGATCGGCCACCAAAAGACAAAAACGAGAAAATTGAAACTCAATGATGTATAACCTCGTGTATAACAATAATATTATTTATCCACCTAGATGTAACTTATGACATAAATGTACCTATCGTTTAAATAAGTAGGTACATATTAGAAGCTGTTTGATTTATTTTATCGCAATTGTACTTCTTGATGTGTTTAATCCGTTATGCTATGGTTCACAACAGGTATTTTGCAATTTCTTTAATTCAAAAATCTGTACAATATGATGTTTGTTAATGTGATTATTTTACACGACAAATTAAGTGGTTCAGTGATTAATTAGCAACCAGTACCAAATGCAGGAAAATGTTTCACAACAAAACATCAAACAGAAAACTAAATAGTTTCATATTTAATGGTAGGAAACACATTATATTCTTTTCAAAAAGATTAGTGTGTTTCTGAACATTTCAAGCACGAAAATTCCAAAACTGTTTCTTATTGGCACAGTTAGATAAATGTGGCAATAGAATTTTGTTCCGAAACATTTTGTATATACAATACATGATGCTAATTTGTTGCGCAACATAAACGAAACAATCGAGGAACAACGTTATGAAAATATTTCTACACATTTTAGAAACGTAATGGTCTTTAGAAGTTGTTGAAAACATATACGCTCTCTTGCCTATTTTACTTGATTACAGCAGTATAGTTTAACTGTAAACCGAGCTGTAGACCATAAATGAGGGGTAGCAACCTTTGAATCCTACACCCTATTTTGCAAAATTCCACTGTTCATATTCGCATGATTTGGTTTCCTACTGTTGAAAGTTTGTATTCTGGATTACGATGGGAGGGTAGTCAGAAATCCACGCACACATAGGCCACCTATTCTGACCCTTTGTGCTACCTCCCTGATTAGAGTCGTTCGACCCTGCAGCGTCACTCAAGCCATCCCACACGTGAGATAAACCTGAGGATGCTGGAAAGGGAAGCGGCTCTAATGGTAGCCACGTCCGGCCAGGATTCTCCCAACATGGATCATCTTAATTCGACAAGTATACATACTCACAGTACCTATATGGTATAGAAAAAATGATAAAGACGCTAGTAAAGTGTATCAGGACTACATTGGAAAATACAATTTATAAATCAAATGAAACAAATGCCTTTATTAATCATATACACCGCGATGAATCTCAAAATAGATAAAAACGTAAGTCTGTTGACGTCTATTAAAAACGTTTCTATTTCTAACATAATTTACATAACACACGTGGGGAATTTCAAACTATGGGTACCTAGGTAATGATTAATATCGAATAGCGCCTAAGTACATGTGATACAATCATTTTGTTTATGTACAATTTATGCCAAACCGAATTTTTTATGTCTATATATTCTTTTTTTAAAGCAAGAATGTATGTAAATAAATTTCATATAATCTATTTTTTTATAATTACGCGTTGTTAGCTAAGGTACATTAAATTATGTCTATGTTTGTAGATGATTGCCAGAATAAATATTTTCATTCATTTACGCTTCCACCTATAGGCTATAATATATTCTGAATCATTACGCGTTATGATAAACAACAATCCTTACATAAATCACCTTTATTTTTATTCGCGACCTGGTCGAATATTGTATGGATTTTATCTTCGTTTTACAATAGATGGAATGGCTCATTTGCAAAAGCCAATAGTTTTATAACCATCTCATCACGTAATCGAAAGCGATTTTAGCAACCAGTGGGAGAAAGTATGAAAAATATGGGATGGTGTGTATAAGGAAATTAATGTCTGATTAATAAGCAACTGATGGAATAGCACGACAACACACGAAATCACAACAATAATTTATTACACTGTACGTGTTTCGACAGAAAAACTACCATCATCAGAGAAAGACTAAAAAGGTAGCAGTTTTAATCATTAATACGATTATGGCATAATTATTGTATTTCTCTCCCATTCAGCAACTGACAGATCGTCCACAACAAGTCGTACTCATTAACGTTGTTAATACCTCGGTTAATACTTGGAAAACTTCATGAGAATTCCCGCATGTTTATCTCTCGCTTTATCTCCTAGGATGTGTGGAATTTATACTATTCCCGCTTAGTGCATAGGTATGTAACATTTTCACTTTTACGAAGTGCTTTATCAAGTATTTGGGGTAATTGAGAATAACAGCTTTTATAGACGTGATACGCATTCGACTGAGTAAGTCAGATCAGAGAGCTTTCATTTTTCGGAATTGGAATTAATCTTTAACTGAAGAAAAAATTAAAGATGATCAATCTGCTCGATCTGATCAATGAGATATAAGTAGTCGTTCTTTTATGTTATGAAGTGGAATGTTTTCAATGATATGTGAATTGTTTCAATTCATTACGAGTTTACTAAGAAACAACCCTTTCTTTGAGGTAACTCCATAACCAATCGTCAGCTGAATTAAGATCTTTGGTGATCTAAAAGGCCATCCGTTTGGTTTGGAAAGTGTCTACTAATTACATCGTCACCAAATGTGTTTTTACATGATTGTGTATGTGAGGGGGTTTGCCATCAAAAGAAACCCCGTTTTCTTACAAACAAAATGGTGTTTTTATTTTTTCACAATATCAAAAATTAGCAGAGCAATGGCCATTTCAAACTGGGAATTTACCCTATATTTCGGTACAGAGATTCCCCCATGTCATATAAAATGTTTAGGAACTAGGAATACCTACAAAATTTCAAATTGTACCACTTTCTTGAATCTGGCACTTTTGGTACTGTTTTAGAGCTCCAAAACTGATTTATGAAAATAAATGTTTCAAACGACTTTTACATACAGAGTGTCTCACGGTGATCAACCATCAGAGAGGCTACTTTGATCTGAATTTTGAAAACTTGGGCAATAGATTTTTCGGGCCTGACCTCCTCAAATTAAACAATAAAACACTTCCGGTTTGTCTGTAAATAACACAAATACCCGCTACATAAAATTTTAGGTGGACCTTTCACAAATTTCCCTATTCCTAAAATTAACCGGTTACGAGATATTAAATTGTAAAAAACACTATCTAGCTTAAAACCATGTGAATCCTACAGCAAGAAAGATAAAGGAACCATATTCACATGAGAGATAGCTAGACCACTGAGCTTCTCATCCATACTTTCAAGTGGCTTAATTGCATACAGGGTGGTGGAAATTTAATGTAGAGTTTAATAAACTTCAAATTATCATAAGTTGGTTTTTTCAAATCCAAATTCTTTGTTTCTCCATAGTCTGATGCACAATTTTATTCTCTTTCGAACGGTAGCGTGGTTCCCTAGGTATACCTATCTCTTCTAGTTTTCAATGTATCTACTGTTTTTATGCAATCAGCTAACATCATTCCATTTCTTGCGAAGATCGGTGTGAAATTCTTAGCCGAATAACAGTAGCGACGATTGAATTGTACACTATTTATTAAAAAATGAAAAGCTTAAAGAAAATTATTGCAAAATATTCATACAATGTGTAACAGCCAAATGAAATAAATTGGTTATTTCAATCATTCTACATATCTTTAATCAAGTTGAAGATGCGCTGTTCTAACATTGACAGGCCGATCAAAGTTGCAGTGCAAATACAAATTTAAGCGTTAAAAATCACATAGAAATATGTAACTTTTTGGCACATACATACTATGTGGCATAGAAATAGAAAGTTTCGTCCCCAAAGATTCGATCAAAATCATAGAAATGTATCCTAATGGAAAAGGCGGAGGCATATACGCAAACAATTTCGGATTTCGCTAAAAGATAATCACAAAAAAAATGGTTTTTAAAACAACAGAAATTTTTGGAAACAAAAAGTGTAATTCTGTTAACCGTGCATTTGGTATTGAGCCGAAGTAATAAATCAACTACTTCAGGTATAGTATGGTATTTTTGCTATACGAGCGGCACCGCAGTTTTCAATAATAAGTATTGCAAATATCGGAACCATAAAATAAAAATGACACTTCTTTCGTACTAAGACCACCAAACAATAAAAGGTCCTTTAAAAATGACCGTGTTGATAATAGGAAACCCTCATTAAGCTCCCAGCTAAATCCTTCGGCAAAGGGTTCATAGGCGTCGAAAGTGGGCAATTTGTAAAAGAGTGAACAATAACACTCCATTTATAGTTAATAAATTAGAATTTATTTACAATATACAAGTTTTCTCATCTACTACACTGAAATCTGCCTGACAGGCTGATTTATTACTTCGGCTCAATACTAAATGCACTTATAGGAGGTAAAGGTGAAGCGGGTTCCTAAAAATACTCCTAACGATGCAAAACCATCCAAATTTACTTATTCGTTATGGGTTATTTACCCACAGAAATTAACACATAATTTTGGACATCACCGTCTCAAAATTTTAGGGAATGGATTCTTATTCATCGAGGCAATAAGTTTAGTACTTTTGTCAAAGAAATACAAATTTCCTATAAGTATGGCGGATAAATTATAAATCCAAAATGATGTAGGTTAGTAATTCCTGTTTCACTATACATAAATCTGTGAATTTGCTTCCGTTTCAGCTTTATATTTAAGGGTTCGTTCCAAAAGAAAACGCGAATGGTTTACATAGTAGGTAGTTTAGGTGTAGGAAATTATGTACAGGGGCTGATGAAGAATACTTACAAAAATTCTAATTAAAACCGTTATTTATTGAGCTCTGTGCGCCCTCTTTAATTTTTTTTAGTTTATATATAAGTATAAAGCTTCTATTCCACTATTGACTATAACTACAAACAGAAGAGTTATTTTAAAGCTATTTTCATAACCCAAGTTGCCGAACAATTGTATTATTTTAAGATAATACTCATTTTGTTGTGTTTTATTTATAATTTACACTTCAATGCACAGCAAGAGGAATTAAATCAGTTGATTAATGGGCTCAAATATAAAAATAATTAATTATAGACATAGACGATTAAAAAATTCAGGTCTGTACGGACGGTTCTGATATGAATTGTTATCTCACCACACTTCCGTAAAAATACGTATGTGTAAAATCTAAACGCAAAATTTAGAACAAATCTTCTCTTACGAAAATTTAAAAAATACGTACATTAAGTAGGTAACTACTTGTTTTTACTGATTGTGGGTGAACGAAAATTAACGCGGAGGTCAATAGTGTGTATATCTGTAGTTTGATGACGAAGAAAAGTGAGCGTACTTTTTTATAATTACAAAATAAATGCTAAACCTGCCAACAGAATTATTAAAAATAGAACTTGGATCAAAAAGCAATAAACGCAATATTTGTAGTACCTATAGGACTCTCCGCCATTTAACACTTCTTGGAAAATGACCACCCTATCTAATTTCCGATTGTAGGGTGAAATCTCCGAAGATTTACAAAATTGGTATAGGTACATTAGCAGTGGTTACATAAGTCGAAAATCACTAATAAAAATTTTACCAATCCGGTTAATAAAATGGGAAACCTTTTCAATTTAAATTTTGTGTCTTTTTAATTGGGAACAATGGAAAAAAAGGGTGGGAAATTAATTTTAAAAATAGTATTAAGAATAAAACATCAGAAATTGAGCTACTTGTTGCAGGTTCACATTAATGAATCATGGGAAATGCATAAATATTAATGTAGAGCTTTGAATTTCAAGATTGTGAGAAAAAGTTAGGAATTAACGCTGTAGGATTTCATAGTCGTATTTATGGGGTTTCCGGTTACTAAATAAGATTTCCCTTCCCAAGAAAAAAGTCACGTTTTCTAATAGCCTTACCTGGATTTACGTAGCAGTAACTTCTTCTTAACCATTTGAAGTTTAGGTTGTTTGTTGTAGTCCTTTCCATCTTTAGTTTTATTATTAACATCAAATCCTTGCACAAAACACAACATTACAGAATCACTCATACACATTAAATTATAAAACGAAAACCGCAAAAAATTTAAAAGTTCGTTAACCGGCTAAAAGAAATAGGATTGAGGAACGTAATTATGCCATATATTAAGTACTGAAGTAGGAATGTAAGGGGAAAAAACCTGGTGCAAGGGTGCAACATTAATTTAGAAGGTGGAGGATTTCTTTTTATCCCATGCCGTTGTTTGATTTTAACGGCATGTTTTCCGATTTTTTCACTTATCAATTCATTTAAGAATGATATTTTTTTAACTGTTGCCGATTTTACGATATCGCTGGTCGGACGGCTACTGACAAGTTTGTCGTTAACTGTAGGTTGAGACTTAAGCCCCCCTTACGTCTCTCCTACAACAAGTAGCTACGACTACAGCTGACTTGCACCGCCGTCGTTTTGTTTGATATCGACCGCGTGTGTACTATACACACTCAATAACTGAATACATATCATATAAATCGACTTTTTTTTCAACTTTTCATAGGTAATTTTGACCTTAACATTATAAAAAAGCCTTAGTCACTGACTCTATAATTTTAATGATGTTTATGTTCATTTATTAAGTAATTTGACGAAACAATTTATTATTTAAGAATCTCTTCCTTTCTGTGTCCAAGTGCAACGTAATTTTTAGATGACTCAAGACAGCATCGTTTCGTAGGGTTAAGTAAGATGAAAGAGGATTCAAAAGACACGATCTTATTGCATTGATCTATTCATATAATCTCTAATAACGTCCACCGAAAATGTGTTAGTTTTGCAAATAACGGCTCAAAATTTTAATCACTTCCTTATAAACGAAAGAAGAATTTTAGAGGGGTACAATACAAACACAGGTAGGTATAGTTGAAGAGGTACCATACCTACTCGAGCAAAAAACTATTTGCAATTCATCTGGAAAATCCAGACTTAGAGCCGTTTGACACGGGACTAAATTAAAAACTGAAAAGTTAGTTTAGGGTAATATTTTATAAAATATTGTATACAAGAAATACGTATGTATCTCACAATACATAGATTTCAGTACTAAATTTAGTGCAAAGTGTATGCGCAGAGGACAACTCGAAAAGAGCGCGTTTTAAAAGTGAGTCCGAATGTTGTTAAATTTTGATTTTATTTCAGCTATTGTTACAGATGGTCGGACAAGCTTCAGTGTTGAAGAAATTTGCTCCAGTGCACTATTTATTCTGGCATGTTTGTTTTTATATTCGACACTTTTGACTACATACAAACAAGGGTGTTTTTTATATAGCTCTATGAGCATTATCACATGCTCCTGAGTCCACAACATGTTATTCGAAGCAAAATCGCAAGAATCAGAATACTACTATCGGAGTAAAAATCTGACTTTAGAAGCTTCTATCTCAGTAATTAGCAATCATAATTTAATGAAATAAAGTGCATTTAAAAGATCATTTATTCCTACAAAAAGGTGTACAGTTTTAGATTTTTGCAACACATCGTTAATTTTCTGTATTAATTTATGTGCGAAAAAGCGCTAATTATGACTGAAATCGCACAAGCGCTCGACTTTAAAAATTAATTACGGCCATATTATTGAAACTGAGTGGTAGATACTTATATATTTGACAAGTGTATACCTTTTTGTCGGTGTGAGATGCTTTTGAGGCCAATTGGTTTATTAGTCTTAAAGCTATAATGAAAAAACGACATCTTGTGTAACTCAATACCTGAACGTTCGATATTAATAATATTGACAGTAACATAACAAGGTTAAAGCAATTATATTGTGGTCTAACACGATTCACAAAAATAATGCCATGTATACATGTTTTGTTTAAAAGAAATTTGGAAAAAAGGATGGATGCTTGCGTTCCTGCGGGAAATGCGGTACGGGCTGGACGATGGTGTCGTACACTATTGCTATGAAGCCCATGGTTTTGTACAATGCTAAACAATAATCACATTGTTGTGGTTTGCCGCTCACGATTTACGATGTGGTAGATTACCTCTCGCGGGAATATGTGCGTCTTTCTTTCGCCATAATTATAACAATTACTCTGAATTACAAGAAAACAAATTTTGTTTTCAATAAAGCAATAATGCAGCTCGAATTGAGTAATACAGATTTAGCATTTAAAACAAGAATTTTTTCTTAAGTTACCGTATATTGCAAAATAATCAAATTTTCGGTTAGGGGTTATAAAACCAGTTAATTATATGAATAATCAATATTTATTGACTGTCGACTTTTGAGAAGTATGTGTGCTACAACATTTGTAAATTTGGTAACAATTTATGAAACAATAACAATTTTATGATAAGTTAAAACTGACCGTCAGCCAGGAAAATACTAAATACAGCGTTTTTATTGCTGTTAATTAAAATAAAAGTTAAACAACTGATTCTACCAATTTGATTTTTACACATGTTAAACATATATAAATGACTCATGTACTGCCCAAAAATGAAGAAATTTCACCCCTCAGTTTTTTCGTTATGACCACTTAAAGTCAGAGGCCTTGCATTTTTACTCCGATAGTAGTAGTTGAAAAAGTAACTATTCGTTACTCGAGTACTCGTTACTTTACAAAATACTAAGTAACGATTACTGATATCTCTGATTAATAGCTACTTTGAATACTTTGATTACTTTTGAGTACGAGTATTCATTAGTTAGTGGAGTATTCGCATTGTAATTGTACGATTGTATTCGCTATATTGCCGTTACCGATACCGAATACTTTTCGTGTTCTTTCGTTACACAATATCAAAGTGTAATCCACAAACCACTAAAAAGTGTAATCTTTGACAATACAAGCACAGTATAAAGACAATAAGCATTAAACTGTGATACAAGGTTATGGATGCGTGACTATTTTCGAATTAAAAATAAATAAAGCAGTTTATATATTACCTACTCTGTATTTACTTTCAAAATAAAGTTAAAATGATCAACACGTCCTAATACTCCTAATTTATTGATTTTTAAAAAATTCATTATTTCTATAAATATGTAGATAAGTATATTATATTGCTTTTAAGTAACTACAATCAAAGTAATCAAAGTAACGAATATATTAAATGGTTACTTTGTACTGGAGGTACGAATAGTAACGAATACTTAAAAGTAACGATAATCGACATCTCTACAGAATAGATAAGAAATTTGAACGAGCATAACCTCACAAAATCATACAATCCACAATCATAATAATGTATTGCGCGTGTTCAGTCAATTTTATGCAAGAATTTAGGACATGTTCTATTTGATTGCATGCAACTTGACTAAAACTGCGCGCGCAACCAATTGTATACAATTTAGGCTGGAATATTGTCCCGTGTCAAACGGCTCTTATATTTATTTAGGATCACGTAAATCATCTCAAAATGTAAATTTTCACCGAATAAATGTGTTCGGTAAGTATCAGAATTCGTGCTGTGTGTATGTAGCTTTTTTGTGTTAAGGAATTTTAAAATTCTGACTTCAGATTCTGATAAGAGCATCGTAAAGTAGCCTAAAATTTTTATTCCGTTCGCCACGCGGTAACTCTTCCGGTTTTTGCTTTTGGGAACATTATATCAAAGATCAAATTATAAACCATTTAAACAACAATAATATTTTAAATACGATTCAATTCGGTTTCAAATGTTCAACAGTGTCGACTGTCACCGAGCTTTTGAGCTTTTTCTGAACAAATTTAAATTATATAAATTTAGTGATCAAATGGTTAGACTCATGTTTCCGTTAGTAGCTCTAGATGGTAATGTATCGGAGTCTCTATCTAGATGTAAAAGTATCGGGGTACCTCAGGGGTCCACTTTAGGTCCTGTACTTTTTATTTAAGTACATATTATACTGGGTGCGGCAGAGAGGACGGACGGTTTTTAAAAAATCATAAAATAGTTCATTTTTACTCAAAAACAAATTTATTGATGGAATCATGTTCGCAAGGAAATAGCATTTGAGACAGTCAAGTGTGGAAAATCACATCAGGCATGTGGTGGCCGAAATCGTTGGTGCAGTGCTGGAGGCGTTCTTGGAAGTTCGCGTAGACTCTCTCCAACATCGCTCTCTCAACTTGGGCGACTTCCACGCGAATTGCGTCCTTCAATTCGTCCAGAGTTGGGGGCTTGTTCTCGTATACTCTAGCCTTGAGGTATCCCCATAAGAAAAAATCGCATATGGATAAATCTGGGGACCGAGGAGGGTAATGAACATCGCCAAACCTTGAAATAAGGCGACCAGGGAAGAGAGGGCTAATAACGTCCATTGATGCTCTGGCTGTGTGGGCGGCCGCCCCATCCTGCTGGAACCACACACGTCGGATTGGAACACGTCGCCGTCGTAATTCAGGGATAAAGAAGTTGGTGATCATTTCGACGTAGCGCTCTGAGTTCACGGTAACAGCACGATCATTACCGTCTTCGAAGAAGTAAGGGCCAATGATGCAAGTTGCGCACCAAACCGTTACTTTTAGGCTGTGCAGCGGTCTTTCGTGTAACTATTGCGGATTTTCATTAGCCCAATAGCGGCAATTCTGCTGGTTAACCATGCTGTTTAGGTGAAAGTGGGCTTCGTCACTCATGAACAAAATGAGGTACTCATTTTGATCGATCAGTGCTTCCATCTCACGAAGTTCATTCGTTGTGCATAATCTCCGGGCTGTAACTGTTGCACAATGGCCAATTTGTAGGGGTGAAAGCGGAGATCCATACGCAAAATTCGCCTTACCGAACGATCACTGAGGCGAAGTGCAGCAGCATGTTTCCGAGCAGATCGAGTCGGACTGCGAAGAAAGGCTGTCGAACGCGTTCAACATTTTCAGGAGTTCGAACTGTTCGCGGAGCTCCTCTTGGTCTTCTGTTGATCAGTTCACCACGCCTGCGAAGTGATTCAACCCAACGAAGGATGGTGTTTCGAGAGGGAACAGCTCTATTCCGATGAATGTTGAAGTGGCGACGAAACTCACGCTGTACGACGGTGACTGACTCATTATTTCGGACGAAACAATCATAGGCGAAAACGCGATGCTCCACCGTCCAAGGCTCCATGCCGACAACTGGTACAACAATGCTAGGAACTCACGAGTAAAACGGCACCCTCCCCACCGCTCTCGTAGATGGAGGGGGAGAGTACTACCCATCTCAAAAACGTCCGTCCTCTCTACCGCACCTTGTATAAATGGTACTTTTGTTATTCCTGAGAGTAAAAAATGGTGTATACAGATGATTGCACCTTTTTTTGTAAAATCGAATGCAGAAGCTAATAGGCGAAGCGCAGAGTCATTCTTACAATTGGTCATCAATTCATCATCTTGCGTAAAATAGAGATAAGACACAAATTTTACATTTCTCATTGAATAAGCAAACTTATGTAAATGATTCAAAATTTGTTAAATTTCTTGCCATGTATGTAGAAGACTTGGCGGACTGACTGGGTAAACATATTTACCCCTTGAAATATCTCTGAAACTCTGTATCATGTGATGTTTTGAGAGTGGCATATTTTTCCTTATGTAATTCGCATAAGTAGGTATATCTTAATGGTATTCTTGTGTGGGGTAACTCCGCTGAAATATCTAGAATACTAAAATTGCAGCGAGGGGTAGTACGTACTTTAGCCGGTCTGCCATATTATATGGCTTCATTTTCAAGTTGAGGTAGTTGTTTGAATCAGGTTGAAAGCAGGTCAAATAGATCTACATTTTCAACATACAGTGAGGACCAAAAGTTTGGAATAATGGATTTTTTTCGTTTCCTGTCAGAAATATCAAAAAACTATTGGACACGTCAAATTGATTTTGGTAATGGAAAACATTTTGCGATAGTTTTCAATGTTCCTACCCCCACCCCGTCTGCGCAGTGACGCCATCAGTAATTCCCATCGAAAGTTGGCCAGTTACGTCTTGGTCATTGCTGCAGTGTGAGGGCGAGCGCTATCGTGAAGCAGCTTGTCAGTCGTAAAGCGCCGGTTTTGGCCAATTTCCTCATCAACTTTTCTTGTCAAGTCTTCAACAATGGCAGTTGGTTGCCCATATCGTTCTTCATCATGAACATGCGTTCTTCCTTCATTGAAAAGCCTACACCATTTACGCACGTTACTGTCATTCTTTACACCTTCACCATAAACTTCAACAGAACAAGCTGCCGGTGAATTTCGGCGAGGCGAACTTCTTTTGCGTTTAAAAACCGAATAACCGAGCGCACTTCACAATTGATTAACATGGCGACAAACAAAGTAGTGTTACGATCAAACCAACAGTGGCAGAGACATGAAATCAACATAGTTGGGAACTGGCAAGAGTGGTTGACCTTGTGCGGGCGTCACGTGACAGCCTGCGCGGTTGCTATGCACAAACTATTCTTACTCAAAAAATGACCCTCGTATGTGATGAAGAAGACTCATCGGTATTGCATTGTTGATAATATCGAGCAGGTGTACAAAAGTAAGATTCATCCATAAAATGCACTTCGCCTATTGGTCAGATTTGGTATCCCCAGATTTCTATTGTACCTATGGTAGAAATTAGTGGCTGAAAAAGATTCTACGCAAATGGGGTGATGGTAGTAGGTACTTTGCGAGACTTACAATTGTAATAGAAAAACGTCAAACAAGGTGCACTGAAGCAAAAAGGAATTGTGTACAACAATGACAATGATGCGAGTTTAAACTAGGAGACCAGTATTCTAGTTTTTGGAATTAATAATGATTGTTGATTGCTTCTTGTATGATGGCTATGATTAAGTAAGTATATTAAATTTATCATGAATGTAAATATGGGTACGTTTTGTAGAATAAAATTGGCGTATAGTTAAGAATCAGAAAATCGGAGGTGAGTGACGGTCTGCTATTGCTCCCCATCCCAAAATGCCATAAGAAATAATGGACTGCATTATAGTATATCATACTATATCAAAATTCATTGTAGCAATTTCAATGTATACATCCGTTTTCTATATTCTTTTAAGTAAGTAATTTATGAGCGATTTCCATTTTAAGTTCGTTTTCGTTAAATTTACTCACAATAAGTCAATATTTAATTGTTTTCTGCATCAAAACTGTGTCATCCGCAAACGCTAAAATTTTGGCACCTATATTCAATTTTGTGACATTGGTAATGTAAATAAGAAAAAAATTGGTCCTAAAACAATTCCCTGAGGGATTCCCATTTTAACTACCCTTTGTTTCCTGTTAAGTAAACATTTATGCAAGGTCAAATTTGTTTGATGGTCGAACATGAGAGGTCATCCATTCTTGGAGAGTTGATATGGATAAGTGGTTGATATGGCATTCTATTGAATTCCGGATGCTGGTTAACTGGTGTTAAATAAATACTGTTAGGGGTGATCTATACTCTCAGTCGTGGTTGCCGCACTAACTTAGGTAGGTACTTAATTTATCAATAATCCGCAATGATTTAATGATGATTTACTCAAAAGAGAATAAAGAATTAGAAGTCACAGAATAGTCATCTTGATGTTATCCCCAGTTCAGCTAAATTCCTCTTAATATACAGCATTAACAAAGAGCACAGGCCGAAAGTTACTGTCAGATTAACATTCAGACTTTCAATAAGTTGGCGAACTATTTGTTATAAAACATAGCTAAATAATGTATATCTTTAGACTCAGAAAATGTAGTAAATGTAAAGTTTTTGTGACTATTTTCTATAAACGATAAAATGTTTTAATATTTAAAAAAATTAGGCTTCCTCGCGAAGATCTACCAGATACATTCGTATCAGTGAATCATAGTTCTTATGGATTTCACCATGATAACGTTTTTGGCAAATTTTTAACATTTTTCGAGTTTACATTTATCCTTTATTGAAAAACTCACATTTGAATAAAGTTTATTCAAATGTGAGTTTTTCAAATACAACAATAGTTTGGAGATTTAAATGGGTTTTCGCGTAATCTAATGCTTTATAGGTAAAGTATCCAGTAACGTATGACGAACGTTATAAACGTTATCATTACTATAAACTAGCATAACGTATTAAGCGAAATGGAACTGCAGAAGAAGTTTACATAATTTATTACATTAAATGATTATCTAATCTAATTGAAAATGAAGATCGTGGAATAGAGATAAGAAAAGGAAACGTACAAAATCCATGATGAAGTGGAGGAAAAGGAGGAGGGGCAATCCCCAGAAATCCCCAAACATAATTTCTCACTTAAATCGCAAAAAGATATACGTCATATAGCCGCAAAGATATTATGCTCTTAAATGAAAAACTACATAATTAATTACTCTAATAAAATCGTAATACGTACATGAATAGTACAAAATGAACGTTTAGCATGATTATGATTACCTTCAATTTTATTAACAAAAAAACCGTAAAACGATTACTACGTGTTTATGGTTCGAGTTCCAATTTTCAATAAAGCGTAATAATATGTTTCAACTATGATATATGTAAGAGTAAATTACGTTTTTTGCATTTTAATTTTACATATTTTACATATTATAAGGTATGTTCCCAGTTTGAAATAGCTATTACTTTGCTAATTTGTGAGATTTGGAAAAAATAAAAACACCATTTCGTCAAACGGGGTTTCTTTTGATGACGTACCCCGCTCACATACACAATCCTGTAAAAACACTATTAAGAAACACATTTGGTGACCATGTAATTATAGTAGACACTTCCCAAACGGATGGCCTTTTAGATCACCACAGATCTTAATCCAGCTGACTATTGGTTATGGGATTACCTCAAAGAGAGGGTGTTTCTTAGTGAGGAATTGAAATAATCCATATCACATATAATATTGCAAACATTCCATTAAATGCAGTTCATAACATAGAAGAAAATTAGTCTAGCAATGGCCATTTCCAACTATGGGAACTTACTTTTGAATAATATATGTACATATTTGATATTATAAATGAGTGACGACAAAGTTTCTTTTTAATTTTATAGTACAAAGGTCCAAAGTGACACAATACAAACCATTGACCTATATTTAAGAATTAACTTAGACATAGAGGAGAAAATTGAAGAAGAATACATAGGGAAAATCCTAAAGAGAAATTATGAGGCTATAGACATGGAAATGTTCGTATTCCATTCATTACGGAAGATGCTAGAAAATTGTCCCATATTTTAGCAATTATCATTAGTTGTACGGAAACAAGCATAGGTAATGTTGTGGAAGATTGTATGACCTATAATTATCTTGGTAGGTCCTACAATAATGCACAAAGTCAATTTGCTTATGATCCAATAATTTTATTCGTGAGGAGCTTTATTGTGCAGTATTACCATTGATTTATATACTTCAATATAAACAATGGTATTACTCTAAGAAAAGTATTTTTTTCGCTTTCCCTCTGTCTATTCAATTGATGGGGCTCAATGTACTCATATCAAACAGTATCTTTGCTTGTATGTAGAAATACCTACTCATTGTAATTTATCGTTGTTTCAATATGATCGTCATTACTTTTTATTCCAAATAACCAAACAATTAAAATGTAAAAGTGTGTTTCATGCAGGAAAAAGATTTGTGGTAATGAATAAGGTAACCGTTCCAAATTGTTGAGTTAAAAATATTGTTTTGCTACAATTACGGAACTTTTCGTGGACCTCCAAATGCAAAACAAGAATTTAAACAAATCTACGTAAACATTTGGTAATATACTTGATCCAAAAAATGTGCTATATCTAACCACATTTCCATCGTGCTCCAATCAAATTTTCTATGGCAAACATTTCGTCACGAGATATATTCCAAATATGGAAACAACTTTTTTCACTTACATCAACCACCCGAACAGTGAATATCTGTTATTTATGACTTCATATTTTACATTTCCGTCCAACAACTGTGCAAGTCCCAAATAATTCCATACCATGTCGCGCAATTCCACGATTTTCCATGAAAACAAAATGATTTCGTCAAATTCATATTCTGGCTATTTACCAACTAGTGTATCCTTCTGTCTAATAAATTAATATCAGATTCATTATAATCCATCTTAGGTAAACTGGAACCGTTGAGGAAGACATACAACGAACCACAAACGTTGCAGTTAATTTTGCACTTCTCTCATGTGCCAATTGAATTTTTATTTTCCGTTTCTGGTTTTCAGTTGCAGTTTAAACATGTTTGATTTTTAAAATTTAACAAATTCTGACATGGGTTACTTGGGCCTCCTTTTCTCTTTGTCATTAGTTGGTTAGAACAAACAAAAAAAATTGTTTGAATTAATTTTCACCAAACTTACTTTGTGGAACTCCATAATTAATTGTAGTAATAAATACATGTAATCCCCCACTAATTTCTTATTTTAACAACCAAGAATCTAAAATATATAGAATTAATTGTCTCCAAACTTACTTTTTTTTAAACGCGTCGCGTTACATTTAAAATAAAAAATAGTAGAATTACTTGTATTTATTATTACAATTAAATACATAATTATTATTTATTTGATAATTTTAACAGCAATATGAAAACGAAAACCAGGACAGTCCTTAAAAACAAAAAGGATGAGCTGACTCAACAAAACTAGTTATTGTTTGTTGTTTTAGTCACTAATTTGTGTAAATATTTAAATTAAGAAAAATGCATTTGTTACGTTTTTAATAGGATAAATAATTTGGTTCCACATGAAAAATACAAAGGATTCAGGATTTGGATGTTGTATTATAAAAGTTTCTAATAAGTTTAAAATTACTCTATGTCCATCTTCTTCGTCCCAGTAAAGTGTAATAATATTACAACCCTTTGTGATTATTATGGAATGATTTAACAGACATCCCACAGTGAGTTATGAAGACATCTTTTCATTTCATTCTCGGAACTGAAACAATAGGTATATTTTGAGGGTTTGGGTAGGTAAATACAGGTACAGATGCAGAAATGGTTTCGAAGAAAACATGCAATCCTAAATTTTTGCTATACATATTTAATATTTGTCCATTTATTGAATGACGTGTTCAGAAACCCTCTTAGCGTTTGGCGCCCCAAGAAAGATGCATCCTCAGCGCTCGACTCAGCGTATTAAACGTCCCCAGGCTGAAGGGTCGCAAATCGAAAATAAGTTGTAATCGCGTACCTTGCAAAGATATTATTTTAGTATCAATTAGTTTTAAGTGTGCTATTTCATTAGAAACTAACCATCCGCATTTCTAATCGAGCGATGAAAATGTCAGAAATAACTTCATGTTATACACTTACGTCCTTAGGATTAAAGAGTTTAAGAAATCAAATTTCAAGTGCTTTGGTTGCCAAATTAATAAACTGTCAGAATTTACAATAACACCTCATACCTATTGTGTATTTTCATACCGATTTTCACATGATAAAATTTGTTTAATGAAGATAGGTAATAATAAGCTTTGAGAAAAAATGTTAAACAAGTTAATCAATTAACGAAATTTTATTCAACTCTTAATACTAGTTTTTCGAATTTTTTTTTAAATGTGCGCTTGGAATTGTTCATTTTGCTCTTCCCATCCGTTGCCATAAACCTATCGACAGCTTCTGGATTGGATTCTGGATTACGATGGGAGGGTGGTCAAAAGTCCACTCGCACGTAGGCCACCTATTCGGGCCATTTGTGCTGCCTCCCTGATTAGAGTCGTTCGGCCCCGCATCATCACTCAAGCCATCCCACACGTGAGATAAACCTGAGGATGCTGGACGGGGAAGCGGCTCTAATCTTAGCCATGTCCGGCCAGGAGTCCCCCAACATGGATCGTCTTAATTCGACAAGTACGGGACACTCACAAAGTATGTGTTGCGCCGTCTCATCTTCTGTGTAGCATCCTCTACAGGATGGTGATTCAACCAAGCCCATGCGGTGCATGTGCTTGTTAAGTTTACAGTGCCCAGAAAGTATGCCCACAAGTAGCCGCAGGTTCTTTCTAGATAGGCCTGTGCAAAAGCGCGCCAGACTACGAGATGGTCCTCTAAAGGCCTCTCTCGCGTGACGGCATTCTGACATCAAGTTCCACCTAACCTTATGCTGGGCTTGGGTGTCTTGAGTTATTAAGTTATTTACAGTTGATACTGTAAGTGGGAGAGCCGGCTCTGGACCATAAAACTGTTGTTTTGAGGCCAGTCGGGCTAACTTATCGGCTTTTTCATTGCCTGTTGTTCCAGCATGCCCTTTAACCCATACAAGCTCAAGGGTATTGCTGTTTGCCACTTGCTCTAGTATTTGGTGACACTCGGAAACCAGCCTAGAGGTAATTTTGTGTTGACCTAGTGACTGCAGAGCGGCTCTGCTGTCACTGGAGATCCTGATACTTTTATTCTTTGTGCTGTGCATAAGAATTATACTTGCACTAAGCGTTATTCCTGCTAATTCTGCCTGAAAGACAGTGGAAATTTTGCCTAGTGGTTGGCTGATATGGAGGCTCAGTTCTTTGGAATAAATTCCTGTGCCTGTTCCTTCCATTGTTTTAGATCCGTCTGTAAAGATGGATATGTCTGGTTGGGATGCCACTTCCGCATCAAAGAAGATGCGGTAGTTTTTCCCTAGTATAAATCGAGGGATGAGTGAGTCAGACCGTCCTTCTAGTATAGGCAGTCGTTTGAATGCCTCGCCCAGAATTCGGGAGTGGCCCACATCAATACCTCTGCTGTTCAACAACCCCTTATTTTTTAGACGCAAGGCTGCCACCGTGGCCTGCTCCCTCACGTGGAGATCCAGTGGAGGCAGACCCAGGAGGGCTTCCATGACGACTGTGGGGGTCGTTCGCATTGCGCCCGTGCACGAGAGGCACGCTAGTCTTTGCACATTGTTAAGAAGTGCTATGGTTGTGGAGAGTCTGGTTCTAGGCCACCAGACAATTGCTCCGTAACAAAACATAGGTCTGATCACAGCGGTGTACAGCCACAGGACAGCCTTTGGGGACGGGCCCCAAAGTCTTCCCATTGCGCGGCGACATTGCCAGAAGGCCCTATTTGTCTTCTCCGCTTTAAGCTGGATGTGTTTGCTCCAGTTCAGTTTGTTGTCAAGTGTAATACCTAGATACTTCACTGACTCTGAAAACTGGAGGTGTTTTTGGAAGAGTAGAGGAGCCCGAAGGCCCTGAATCTTCCTTTTCCTTGTGAATAGAACTACCTCCGTTTTTGTCGGGTTTATGGACAGGGAGTGTTCTTTACACCATTCTTCGGTTACTCTGAGGGCTGCTTGCATAAGACTGCACAGAGTAGCCTCAAACTTGCCGGTTATTAGGATAGATATATCATCCGCATAGCCCAGCGCTTGGAATTGTTCATTTTGCTCTTCCCATCCGTTGCCATAAACCTATCGACAGAGTAACGATCCTTCTTCAAATAGCCGAGCTTGTGGGACATTTAAGGGGTTATCTTCTCTCAGTACATAATTAACGTTATTCTGTTGCAACAGAATAGGCAAAAATATTATATCGTCATTCTGAGGATGAATGATAATAAAATTAAGCATCTCTTGGTATAAAGCACGCCATCTACCGCTTCCCCTCGAATTCGACCAACTCGATAATCTGAAATCGTTCATCAGACGAGAACTTGTTAGAAAATTTCACCCTTGCGCTTTAAATTTTACTTCATTTGGATAGTTTTCAATAGGTATCAGGTATGTATAAAACCCATCGTTGCCTTGATTTCTGAATGCGACAGCGTAAAATATCTTTCATCGTGCATTATGATCATACGGTTTCTCACAAAATCTTTACGCATCGAAGGGCTACAACAACCAGGTATTTTTTTGAGTTGGATGCCTTTGGGAGTGATAAACCGGTCACTCGGTGAAATACATACAATGATACTTTTAGAGTTAGTTGCAATTTTGAGGCAACAATTTAAACTTATTTGTTTCTAGTTCCTCATTCTTCTAGAATGTGTTATTCTTATTAGTTTTTATAAAGTGTATTGTTCGATTTACAAATTGCTTTGTGTAATATTATTTGTGGTAGTATGGTGGAGGAGGAGTTAAACTAGAAGAAGATAATAATTTAGGCTGGAAGGAGGACGATGGCCTTGAAAGGTTGGAAAGAAGGGAGGAAGAGGGTATTCTGAGATACTGGAATGAGGATACGTCATGGGCAGGATGAAAGAAAGAGATACTAGGAAAGCGTGGGATACGCCAGGGACGATCTAGAGATGAGGAGAGTTTTGGGTTGGAAGACAACTGAGGCTATAATAAGGAGAGATGAGGAGGTTCAAATACAAGAGAGAAGAACAAAGATCCGTGAGGGGAGGTATAACGAAAAATACAGAGACCTGGAGACAGAGTACTTGAGGGGAGCAGAGGTATAGGGAGAATGAAGACGGTGAGAAATGAGGAATGTGTAGACTGTACGGAGAGGGAAGTGAGAATATTGGACACATGGTGGAAGAATGTGGAGAGGGTGGAAAAAGGTGCTGACTACTGGTAGAGGATGGGTGGGGGTTGGGATGGATGGAAGAAGTGTTAGAAATAAGAAGAAGGAAAAAGGGGGTTAATTAAAAGAGGTTATGCGTTGTAAATTCAGTCACATTTATGGTGGTTTTAACGTGTTAATTACGTAGATATATTATGTTTGGTTTGGGGTTATGAGGCTGGAATATTGATTGATTGATATTTGTTGTAGCTACTCAATTCTGCCAATGTATACCTAAAGAAAAAAAGAAAAATGCTTGATAATTAAGGTTAATCAAAATGTATATCAACGTTTCTGGTTTTACATCGCATCAACATTATATAAAATATATTATCTCTTTATATAAATCTGGTTGCCTTGCTAGCATACTTTTCTGAATTAACTGTATAAATATATAAAAATCCACATCATGTTGAGGAAAATAAAGGTTTTACAACGCCAGAACCAAATTTGGTGTGAAAATGGAATAGGAGTGCGCTATTTAAACTTTTCTTCGTCTCTGTTCCGTCAATCTACATTATTTTCCTTGTAAAATGGCGCAGCAGCTTCTGCATCGACATTCTTTTTATCCTCCTTGTTACCCCCT
Source organism: Pyrocoelia pectoralis (assembly GCA_036250285.1). Classification (NCBI taxonomy): domain Eukaryota; kingdom Metazoa; phylum Arthropoda; class Insecta; order Coleoptera; family Lampyridae; genus Pyrocoelia; species Pyrocoelia pectoralis. The sequence continues at coordinate 86,587,616 of CM070074.1, read as the reverse complement.
TGTAGACTTCAGACTTCTTCGGATGTATAACGCGATGATCAGTTACATGGACATTAATCAACATCACCGTAAAAAGCTATTTCGCGATTTAATGAAGCATTTTACTGCATAGCAACCACTACTGCATAGCAACAATTTTGTTATACCTTTATTTTGATTTCACGGGAAGCAAGCTGGAACAGGCTTCATTAGCAGCTTTCTAATTGTTTGTCTTCTTGTAAACTCAGATTCATGTTTCTGAATATGATTTAGAACATTTTTCGAAACTGATTGTTATTAAAAACAATTTTATGTTTCTAACAAGGTTGCTATGTTACTACGAAGTATTCACCTACCTACTACGTTTTTTAATAAAAAACAAAATTTAAATGGAGTCTTTTGAATCAATTTAAGTAAAAAATGCGTTAGAAAAGTGGTTTTACTAGACTCTTGTGACTTTTGAGTACTCGCTCGTAGGTATACAAAATTAACCACACTCGTGATGTAAAACATAACTTTTCTAAACTTATTGCGTAATATACTATTAATCTCAGAAAAAAGCTATAATAGACGAGATTAAAAACACGTTACGTGCCAGCAGTTTTCCCACGGAAAAAAGAAAGGAGTTATCTTTAAACAGACGGATAAACTTCTCAACTGAAAACTTTTTCCTATGCTTTGTTCCCACTGTGGTAACGAATGAAAAATAGTTTATTTTACTGCTGGGAAATAGCCTACATCAGCGTTTCCCAAAGTGTGGGTCGCGACCCGGCACCGGGCCGTAGAAAAATTTTGCCGGGTGACGCAAAAAAATTGTAAAAACACAAAAAAAAAATTTTAAGTAGGTGCGCCTATTAGTTTTTTTACATCAGTTATATTACGTTATACACTGTGGAAAAGTGTGCATTTGTACTCTTTCACATAGCTTTATCGCCGTGCTGCTAACGTTGCCAGTTTACTTCATTTACTAGTTTTAATGAATATAATTTTTTAATTAGGTACTTTTATTTTTTTTATATAATTATTTTGAAATTTTTGTGTATGAAATAAAATAAACAAACAATTAACTAGATTTTTAATTAAAAAATAAAATTTGTTTTGTAAATAAATGGGGTTTTTTCATAAGGTGGGTGGCCAAAAATTTTAAAGCCTCGTACCGGGCCGCGGTCAAAAAAGTTTGGGAAACGCTGCCCTACATTAAATCGACGTGTGTAACGTAGGGGATTATTTTTTTTTCAAAGAAAGTATTTTATGACATCGTCAACGAAATTTAAAGAAAATAGTAACTAACCGCATCGTTGTTCTTTCTTTGGTGACCTTCAGTTTAAATTTATCTCGACGTGTTTTGTTTAATATAGGTAATTAGCTGCTACTCGCAGCTTTGCTCGCGTTCTGGGGAAATGAATATTTTTTGGGTTTCCCGGTGAAATTTTGGAACGGGATCTACTTTGGCCGGGGTAAAGTAAAATTTAGTTTGAAAAATTTTAGATCTATTAAAGACCCTATATACAAATTTTCAACTTTCTAGCTCAATTCCCTGTTAAAAAACCGAAATTTGGGTATTTTTCGGGTTTCCCGGTGAAATTCTGGAACGGGACTTATTCTATGACCTTTTCCTGGTCAAGTAAGGTATTCGGGAAATGATTTTCCCGCTAGTATTAAAGAAGATTTTTGAAGGAAATTTTGACAGAACTTTTTTTAGCGCTTTCTCTGTGGCAAAATGAGATAAAGTTTCTCTAATTATTATAAAAATATTCTTCAAGGCTATACCTATACCATACAATTAAGCATGCATTACATGTGGGAGATTTTCAAAGTTGTTATATACTAGAACCAAAGATCAGCAATAATGAGATCTTTTAGGAAATATAAATATTTATTTCTTTTGTAATAAGATCAGGTTTGTGAATTATATTACATTGGTGTATACCTATTATATTAGGTACTTATTATCTATTTTTAGACAAGGCACTTTCAATAATTTATTGCGTGGTTTCATTTTTAAACAGACTTTTCTCTCGTATTTTTTAGTTATAATGATTAACGAAGGTTAATTAGGATTGTGAAACATTTTAATGTGGTTAGTGATTATTGATTAATAATAATGATAACTGTTTAATGGTGAGACCTTGGCGTCCTTGACTCTTATCATTGATTGTTGATCTGTAGATCTAAATCGGCAATCTTTGCACGAAATAATATTATAAGCAGGGTTCCCATTTCGTTTTTAAACTGGTAAATCAGCGTGTCAAATGGATTCCTATCATTTTAGATCAATTTCCCGAAACCGTTCTCTGTAGCCACATCATTACATTCCGTGTGAATTTGTTATTGGTGTACCGAAATCATCTTCTTTCTGAATCGGCCTGGTCCTGTATAGTCTCCTTCACCTCTTCAGAGGTTTGTCTGACGAATTTGTGTCTGGTTGTGTATTTTTGATTAAGCTGGCATTGTCCTTGGCTTCCGGTGTTCTCATTTCGGTCGTCCTTCTCATTTGTTATTTCGGTTTTCTCGTTTCGCCTCTTGTCCCAGCTTTATACAGGATTGCCCACTTGCCCTTCGTTCTTCAATAGTACCTTTAATATTAATTTTAGGACAAAAGGTCAAGAGACTTCTTATTCAGATGTTCCTTGTTTACATCCTAAAAATATTTTCAGGGCCGCACTGCTCTCGGTTTCGTCTGTACAGGATCGTACTCGATTAAGTATTTTAAATGGAACATCCTATAGGTTTTTATATTTTTGAAATCCATATTCGATTCTAGACCAAGTTTGTTTAGCCTTTCACCTACTTAAGTCAACTCATTTAGGAGAAAATAAATGTTTTTTTAAAAATTGTCACCGAAATCAGTAATCAGTAAAAATCATAACTATTCAATCATTGGCAACAGAGCAGCAAAATTTGAGATTATCATAAACAAAAGAGCGTTTTATTTCTCGATATGCTGATTTTGAACGAAATTTGTTGCAAAAGGGACGTACTGAATTTCTCCTAACGACCGCAGAGGACCTGCCAAAAGTCGACTATTTTAAATAGAACACCCTGTATATTTTTTCATGAATGAACTGATTTTTGAGTTAGCTTTGATTTTTGTTAAATATGTCCTATATCTAAAGGTAATAGTTTCCAAGATAGTAACCTTATTTTGAATTATTTTGTTTTATCTCCCAATTCTGAAAATAAAATTAAAGGAAGCAATTTACTTTTAATAATTCTAAATATAAATAATATGTTTTAAGAGCCTACTAGGGTTACCCAGAAGACTCCACGTGGAGGTTGATTCAGAATAGGCTTCCATTTTTTTGTTATGATTTTCTTTAATTTTATTCTTGTAAACTGGATAATAAGTTTTAGGAATACTTTTTCTAGTAGTTGTGGTATATTGCATTTTTTTAAATTTTATTGTTTTTATTTCACTTTCTATGCCATACGTAACAGTAACACTAGCGTAAGGTTAAATGTAAAGTGATATAAAAGATAAAATTAACATAAATGCAATATACGACAGCTACTAGACAAAAGTATTCCTAAAACTCTTATTGAAACTTATTATGCAGTTTACAAAATTACAGGCAATAATAACAAAAAAATGAAAGACTATTCTGAGCCAACCTCCACATGGTGTCTTGTGGGTAACATTAATAGGGTCTAAAAAACATATTATTTATATTTAGAATTATTAAAAGTAAATTATCCGAAGTATTAGCATATGTACTTTAAAAATTTCAACGACTCTATACCTACATTATTTATTCGAAGAATTGTAATGTCGAACAATTTATTGTATTTTCGAATAACAGCACTGTCAAAGAATTGTTTTTCGGAGAATTGCTGTCGAAGAATTTTCCGCACACCGAGGAAATGCATAGGTATTACCATAGACTAATTGGTCTATGGTATTACCGATATTTATAATTTGGCAAAAAATATAGCGAACGTGGAACGTCCTACTTGTTTAGGGTAGTAGCAGGGAATTGGGGCTATTCCCTACCCTACCCTTCACGTTTTATTTCATATTTTTTGTATTTTCATTTTTATTTTGATCGCCCTTGTGATTTTTAAAAATGTATGCGTCACATTGTAAGGTTTATTGAAGAATTATGCCTGATTTATCTCATTGTACACATATACTTTGAAATGGACGCAAGGACAAAATACTAAATATCTAAGTGCACTTCGGATTAATAAAAGTTTGATTGTTACTTGTAAGTAATATTTATAGATATGTCTCTTTTCTACTCGCGTTTGCTAATAAGCAATCGTCATAATTTTTTGAGAGAAACAATCTCGTATAAACTTACCAACAGACACAATCTCAGCTAATAACTAATAAACAGTTTAGAATCTCAAACTACAGATCCTTGAAAGTTTTTTCTCAGAGAACTTAGATTCAGCAAAAAATTTTTAGAGATAGATAAAAAAATGCGAACATTGTTACCTTGAATTGGAAACATGTAATAATTATTGATTACCAAACAATAAAAAAGGTAGTACCTACACGTGTTTTGATAAAAAAAAACCACAGTTATTCGTTATTTTTCATCACTGATGACGACTTATACTTTTTCGATTAATGAAGAGTATCTGGACATTAAAACATAACCAACCTGGTCTAGAAAATACACAAGCATGATCTCTTCTGTAACAATTTCCACATTACAGTTGCCCATTCCTTGAGAAAGCTTTTCACATAAATATCTTAACTCGGTTTCTTCAGATTTTAGAAAAATTTCTTTACACAAATTCAAATTCTATTTAAAATTCATTTTGGATGCACAATTTTATGTATATTTATCGATATTTGTAACTTATGATGAACCGTATTTCGGTAACCTATACCTACATATGAATCTAAAAATAGTGAAATATTAAATTAAGCAAAAGGTTGATGTAGCTGTACATGGAAGTACATGAAATATTAAGTATAAACCAATTTTAATTACTTTGAATCTGTCTCTTAAGGACCTTAACGGAATAAAATTCGTTATTACTATAATTGTCAGTTATGACGACGCGATAGTTCGTGCAGGTATTTTTTTCTATATTCTGTTCTAAAAAAAGATAAGTTTGTGTGTTTATGCAATTCAAAGGAATGTAACCAAATGAAAGACAATACAGAGTTATTTGAATCTATCAAAGACACTTTCACACGCACAATGAAAAAAGCTTTCGAAATTGCATTTCTGAACTCCTTAACAGGTCATACGAAAAAATGCACATTCTAAACTTAAACATACATGAAATTTAAATATGGTTGGTAGGTTTAACGGGCGATATTTTCATTGTAAAAGTCGGCATCGTACTTGAAAATTAAAATTTCATTCAATACCAACCGACCGACCGACGCCATTTCTTCCACACAATTTGTAAAAATTAGGTTGAATGGCATTCAAAATATTTAAAATGATTTACTACTTCCCCTTATTTGGACAATTAGTAAGAATTTTATTGCAAATGGGCCCATTATACGATTTTGTTTCGTGCCAGGAATTTATAAAACAGTTTTTTGTATGAAACTAGCATGCAACTGACAGAATATTGTAATGTACGACGTCAAACGCCTCAAATAGATATCGATACATGGAAACGCATTTTCTTCGATTAAACGTTTCGTGTTGTATTATCAACACTTATTTCATATTTATATTTAATCTGTAACATGTCGGAAAGTGACTTACGTCAAAGGAAGTTTCATCCTTGAAATTCTACCTTTACATACTACTTCATCGTAATAACAGTTTGTTGTTTCAATAACGCCTTAATTGTTAAATTTTAATTCAACGTAGGTATACAATTAATAAAGAAATAATATGAAATTGATATTTACTACCAGTTGAAGAGTTATTTACTTTACTCCTTCAGGATTTCGCATCGTATAAACTTAGAAGAGAACAACACTGTAAATGGAGAAAAATAATAGTATAGGTCAGCGTTTCCCAAACTTTTTTGACCGCGACCCGGTACGAGGTTTTAAAATTTTTGGCGACCCATCTTATGAAAAAACCCCACTTCTTTACAAAACAAATTTTATTTTTTAATTAAAAATTGAGCTAATTGTTTGTTTGTTTTATTTCATACACAAAAATTTCAAAATAATTATATAAGAAAAATAAAAGTAATTAAAAAATTATATTCATTTAAAACTAGTAAATGAAGTAAACTAGCAACGTTAGCAGCACAACGCGCGGACGCGAGCGATAAAGCTAAGTATGTGAAAGAGTGCAAATGCATACTTTTCCACTATTCCTAGTGTATAACGTATAACTGATGTAAAAAAACTAATAGGTACTTAAACAATTTTTTTTGTGTTTTTACCATTTTTTCCGTGACCCGGCAAAATTTTTCTACGGCCCACTCTTTGGGAAACGCTGGTATAGGTACCCATGTATTATGTAAGGGGTTATGGCATCAGAAGTGAATATTTCACGAATAGCGTATTATAAACGAATTTCAAGGGATTTGGATTTGTGCGAATAAATTTTTCAGAAAGATGAAGAAACTGAATTTACTCGAAAAAGGTCTTAAAGAGCTTTTCTCAATGGATCGACAATTTGTGAGGTGGAAATTGTTATACCTTCATGCACTTGCCTATTGTTCTTAACCAGATTAGTTAGCAATGTTTAAATATCCAGATACCTAACATTGTACTTTATTAGTTGAAACCGCGCAATTCGTCTTCATTATAATTGTTTATGTATTGGAAATTGAATTAAGAAAAACGTACGCGATCAGAACTTGCTTCAAGATAGACTTTCCATCCGTCGAACTCTTTCAACTTTTTCTATAGAAAATGAAATTACTGAAAATCTAGATTTTTCTAATTTAACGAAATAGTTTGCTGAGATGAAGGGTTCGAAGAATGAAATTTGACTTTATTTGAGAGATTCAACGTATAGGTATATTAATAAGAATTATATTTTACTTTATTCATATTATATGTATTTCATAAAAAAACACTATATTATTGTTTGTACCTAATGAAAATATTCATTCATGAAGAAAGTTATATTAAAATGAATGAATAATTTTGTGAGAAGGTTATACCTAATATAAGACTGTTGGATGCAAATAGTGTATATTGTTAATAAAAAGTCCTATTGCTACGTCCGAATTAAATGAAAATTATATCAATATTATTGTAGTAATAAACATACTTGTATTTAAATATAAAGAGAGTCAACATTGCAGATCTAATGTTTTTAATTATTATTATCAACTATTAACGAAGGATCTCCTTTATTCCCGACAGTAGTAATGGTCGTAACAACACATTTTATGATGTGACGTATTATTAACGATTTTGACGCCCCAATCGACGATAAACTTATTTATTACCTACAGTTTGTAAATCTTGTTAATCATAGAGTTGAAACACGCCGAGAATTTAAATAATTATTACTTACTAATTTTGTTTCTATCCACATACCTTCATCAGTAGATAGAAAGAGGTTTCTGACATTCGGAAGTTGCGACTGTCCAGAACACCCTCCAGTGAAAATCCCGCTCTTCGCAGATACCTATCCATGAGAATATTAGATGAAATCGTAAGAAGAAAATCAGACGAATAATAAAAAATTGGTTCACTTCCGGCTCCGTCTTATGCGTGAAAATGTAACACAAGGCGTGGACGACACGTAAATTCGTTATCGATTGAGTGAAAAGAAGGGAACTAGTGTTTGTATGAAACAGTTAGAAGTAATGCTGAAGAAATTGAACGAGGCAGGTCATTCACCAACCAACAGCAACAGTTACCCACCTTTCAAGAAATGCGTGATATAATAGCCTTTAGTGCAATCAACTTGGTATTTTGCATTAACAAACACGACCTTGTGACGTTTACTCGCCTAAATCCGTTCCACATCATGTTTAACCTTATTCTAGTTATTTACGTTCAATTTTGTATAAAACCGGCTGTAATTATAAATCTATTTGTCCTCAAACTTGATGGAATCCCAAAACGATGACACGTTGCACGTTGCTTCACAAAACAAAACTGCTTTGGTTATAAAGTGTTGCGGTAAACAATAATTACCTACGCTTACGGCACTACTTAATTTAAACCGGTAATAAACGGGAAAAAAATGTCTACTATTTCTTTCGTGTTCTTTCTCACCTTTTGTTCTATTTTTGCAGAAAAATGTGTACAAGGTTTCAAAAATAACTGAAGATTTAGTCTTTGTTCTTCTTTCTGTTAATTTCAACTATGTTAATCCCATTTCGAAATGTTGAAAAGGTTCAGCACAACTTATAGTTTCTAGTTTCTTCGAAAACACTACTTTAGACCAGATTTGATCTCACATATGTAGAGGCACATCCTGTACCATAGTGGATCTTTCCTAAATGGTTTGTTTGAACAAATTGGACCATCATTGTACTATCGAATGAGCACTGGTTTCTCATACAAAGAAAATTTAGGATAGAGTTTGCATAGCACTCACAGATACTCAGGCCAGAGTGGCTATAACTTGGAGCAAATTTAACACAATTAAAATAACCAAACCAGTTAAGACTGCTCAAGAGCGTCATTAGAATCAAACTTGAACTTGAAAGCATTTGTTTCATGGCTTTAACACACTTTTTTAACATATACTCGTATGATACATTAAATGTTTAAACTTTTTTAAGAAAACCCAAATTTAGAACCATAACCGATGTCTTAGTTAGTTTTGATGTTACGCCCTTGTTTACAAAGCTCCCTGTTGAAGATATTATCAACATTCAACAAGCATATAATTAATTATAAATTCTATGAAATCTGCATACTTATTTTATAAACACTGTATAAACAAAATGAAAGGAGGACTCTTAGATGTACCATTTTCATCTGTATTTTTGAACATTTAGTTATAAAATTTTGAAACGAATGCTTAAATATAGATGACATATTTGTTGTTTGGTCACATAATTTAATAATAATAATATCCCCCTTTAGAATAGCTGACAATGTTATACACTGTGTCCCTTCTCCACCTTTTATTACCAAAATCGAAAATCTTCAGGTATATATTTTAAGGATTCTGACTCGAACTCAACGAAGAAATACGACAAAGTTTTTTTGGCGAGACCAGAAATCGAATCTGGGGAATTATCGTGCGACCACCACACCAGGAACCTTTTTTCTGGTTACATAATTTTCAATCTCTATCTAGAACATGTCAGCAACACTGGAAGATACTTCCTCACATCGCATCGTGATCCCAGTCAACTTTAAACCGTTTATATTACGACATAAAGCAGAACACTTTAGCGTCTAATGACATATACTAACCATTTTTGAATAAAGAAAGTTAAGTTGCCGAAACGACGCGATATTACAATATATCGAAATCAAGTATAATTTAATCAATTGCCGTCGATCCTCTCGAAATTTCACCGAAAATATTAAGTTTCCTAAGCTTTATTGCTCAAACACATGTATTTTCAAAAATTATTTCAAAGTTTTTGCAAAGTAACCGGTTCTGTTACTCTCAATAGCGATGTAATTTTTCTTTATCAAGGAACCAAGGAACGATAATTTTCTCGTATATGGGTGACCTTTGAAAGCATAAAACCGTGAAATGTTGTTAAGTAAACATAGGTGTTAATGTAAATTTAATTTCGTCTAGTTAACAAATGGCGAAGATTTACATCGGACAAAACACGAAAAAAAGGAAGACGCAATATTCTTACTAACAATTTTAAATGTAAAAAATTATGGTACACGAATGACCAACCAAAATAATTATAATATGTACCTACCTACATCGACATTCATTTTTTCCGGAGTTAAATTAACATTTAGAGTTAAATTTTGGTGTAGAGAGAATCTCAAAAAAAAGGACGGGATTATTAGGATACCACATTATTCGACCGTCTTTTTAGAATACAATTTAACAGGAAAACTCTTGCTTCTTATTCAGGAACAAATTGCTCCAACTATTGCCGAAGTTGGTGTAGGGACAATTAAGAAATTTAGTTCCAAATGAATGGTTGGCTCTCGCGCAGTTGTGGAAAGGTGCAAAAATTTTTACGGGATAATTTTAACAATAAAGTTATTAATCTAAAATGCACGATCAACTGGCTCTCAAGGTATCCCGATTTTTTATTTAATTATAGATATCTATAGTTTGTTAAATTATTCCGCTATTATTTGTTATAAATTATGTTTGTTGTAAATTGTACCTTCTGATGGAATTTAATGGTTTTTATTTTAATTATTGCAAGCTCCTTTTATTAAAAACAAGACATTTGTGAAAGTGTGGAGATTTCGTTACGCTGACAAATTCAAAAATACATCAAATTTGCATTATGCTTGATTTTTTATGTTGTTTGCTTCTTTAATTGTACTGCATGCCATTACTTGTCTAACATTATTTATTCCCACGGAATATCTTAGAAATTATTCGAAGAACAAATGAACAATAAATAGTATTTGCATTATTGAGTGAAAGTCGCTTTAAATACCTCTAAACAATCAAATTTTTTGAAAAATATTTAGTGTCAAAAATATGTTATGCAGCAAATCTTGTACACACGCACTTTTCACACGTTTAGCTCTATTTTATGTAAAAATATGCAATATTTAATGTAAAAGTAGTCTTATTTTTTAAATAGGGTTTATTTAGTTTGTACATTATCACATATAATGGCGTATCTACACATTTTCTACCGTCAATCGATTATTTCCAAAAGAGAAACCTCATAGATATTGAATACAAAATGAAATAGATTTCGAAATCATTTAGTTTATAAGAACCGTAAGCTGGAGATGAGTAAAATTGTAAAATTAATAATAATTCTCCATTCAAAAACTTATGTTTTGTGCCTCAGTTAGGCACCTATCCGCATACACAAACTAGTCGACTACTTTCATTGATTTTCAATTAATTAATGGGTTATGCGTTCGTTTCAGTCATTCATTCTTTGCTCCCAATTGAACGCCTACAATTTTAAACAAGGAACCGTATTTTAAATTTTTAATCCCATAAACATTTAATTGCCTATTATTGACATTATTTACCCAAATCCTTGATTATATGTATTGCCAATACAATCAAATATTAATGTAATTTACCATGCAGTGGTTTCGTAACTTATTTTCTCATAAAACTAAATAATGTACAAAAACATAAATTTTTGTTTTATGAGTTTCGTCTTATTACCTGGCACAGTAATAGAAACAAACATTTCAATGTTATTTATTAGCACTATGTGTTCAGTGGGTTTAATTTTTCAAAGCTGTCAGTAGATAAAATCAAACAGAATGGAAATGATGTTGAATATTTTATCTAGTACACTTGTAATTTTTGATAGCTAAATTACAGGCTACAAAAGTGTGTGAATGTCATTTGGGAACATTTTAAAGGTAGACCTTTTATTGACACTTAATTTTTAATTTTTTTGTTATTATTAGGAGGTTTCAGGATTTTTCAAAATATTACTACAATGGATAACAACCGGAAAGAAACAAATTTAAAGAATCTATGCTCACTTTTGAAGGTTTTAAAAAACAGTTCTTAAGGAGACTCTTTTTCTAATGCTTCCTCTTATGATCCCCAGCAACCAATAATTTCGAAACTACATAATTTTGTCTCTATTTTGTTTATATGTGTTACATTTCCGTAAAGAAACTGCAACTTCCCTCTATAAAAATTTGTTTTGTAGTATGTTGTGATATAATTGTACTTGTAAAACGTAACAACTTCGTCACGAAAGTTGCACAATATTTTAGAAAATGTTGCTATTGTTTAGGTTACACTGCCTTACATCTCGCTTCAATTTCTAATTTTTTGTATGATGATTATTAGGAAAATGTTGAGCTGCTTAGAGATTATGTATCAATTTTTTCGTAATTATTATAAAGCTTAAAAATGTTTCACTATGGCAAAGAATAACATAAAAAAATATCAAAGCTAACTATAAATAGGCTAGGAATCCATGATGTAGAAAATTTGAAAGGAAATCAAAGGCCGTGTCCGGAATATGAAGGTTGCAAAGAATTAAGAAGCATACATGTCACTTTTCAGTTTTCCAATATGAAAAAAATACTGCACATAGGGGTTGGATGTGTAAGCCAGATCCATACTTGATATCAATTTTGAATATCCTACGACTGACAACTGTTTTAAAAATGTCGAGAAACTGTTACAAAATGTGAAGGTTATCAAGATGTTAGTAAAGGCTAACTTTAAATGTCAATCGTATAATTTTAACGTAACACAAATTAAACGTACTATAATAAATTACATTCATTGAAATATATCTAGTATCTATAGGTTATGAGAATATGTGACATTACACATTTAGGTCAAGAAAAATGAGGCGTTATGGGCGTCGGGATGTACGAGATTACTTTTCCGCAATGCAGCATCGAAGTTGGGAAGGTGAAAGATTTATGAGGGTTCTTATTGGTACTTACCGCGATTTTCCGATACCATCTAGCTTTTTTCTAGTAAAAAGTACAAACTCACATACACTTATAGAGTAACGGCGCGTTACCGAAGGCTTTTTCCGAACTGTCATTTGAAATTTGTGTTTACAAGTTCATTCGAGCAATAAATACTAAATATTAACGCAAGTGGATCGACGAGAAATTTATTTTATCAAAGGAAAAGGTTATTTGTAATAATTGATACGAAAGATCACGATTGCAGAATCACAACAAAATTTTTTTAGCCTCTTCCTGACGTAACAAAAACATGTAATTAAAGGCGTCTCGGCGATAAGAGTTTGTTTATTTATTTTCCAGACTGTTTACAGATAACGTTAAACGCTTTGAATGTTCACGATTTTTCTAAAGTGGCGGAAATAGGAACTTTCCTATACCTACGGAAAGCATGCAAGCGGATGAAAACTGAACAGTCGAACCTTTACTTTGCCTTATGTGCTTAGAAGAGAATAAATAACAGATTAATTTTCTCATGAATTGTAAATAAGTTTTTTTACTGAGAGATAAACGAAACAATGAGTGAATGGTAATTGAATACACAATTTCGCGGCAAACTATTTCCAGAAAGATCTTAGTCCTCCATGTTATCTTTCCATTCGCCCATGAAGGGGTTGATTGGCTACACTTAAACATATCATTCATGAAAAATAATTTTATTTCAGTCATCACAAAACTTTTTTGTTATGAGTGATAAAGGTAATCCAAATGAATTATAATTATCATTTCTTAACCAACAAATTATAATTGATAAAAAATGATAATAACTAATTATAAAGTGATATTTTGACATTATCGACCATTATGGACAAATTTCAATTGCCGTATCAAACATTATTTTCATAATTAAGCGTTACTATCATTACTTAATTTGCATTACATTACACCGGAATTTTAATTTGTGTGGGTAACGGGATAAATGGCAATTTATACATATAACGATACGAAGGTGGACGGAAAATACAATAAGAATGCGAAACCTTAGCTTCGCATAAAGGAGGTTTTTGCAAAAATTAGGCCGTAACTTATGTTAAGGCGACCTTATAGATAACACAACGATTGGGAAGTGTTTTGAGATAAAATTTGGACTGTAACTTCTACACTAGTTTTATGCTGATTGAGTTACCTGGATTAATTTTATTAACACCTAAGTATAATCAGAACAATGATACAATATTTTCGCTTGACCTCGCTGCAGTAGGACTCAGGAATCCTAGGGACAGAATAGCGTTAAGTACCGCGAAGGAAGATAATTCCCCAAATGTCCCACAAGCTCGGGTTTTGGTTGTTATTCTGTCGAAAGGTTTATGGCAATGGATGGAAAGACCAAAATGAACAATTCGAAATGCGCATCTTTAGAAAAATTTCAGAACTGGACCTGAATATCATAAATCCTGTAAACTGTACAGATGAAAAATTCCGATTTCTCAATTCTATTTCGCTAAAATGAATAAATATTACGCAATTACAGACGTTCTATAGAAATAAGCTGCGATTAGTGAAAATCCAGATTACAGTGTTTTCACGCAAACCATTTAAAGTGGACAGACAAAACTTTTTACTGTGATAGTTTCGGAGAGCAACCACGTAGAAACGGAAACATAAAAGCTAAAAAGTCGACTTCAAAAAAGTTGGCAACATTTTATACATTCCACAATGGTGTCGAAAGAAATACACCACTGTCCAACTATCACATTAGGTACGTAGATTTAGACAACTTTTTGTGAACTGTTATTCCTTGTACGCGAATGATGATATTAGATCAAAACGGAATTAGAAAGATTCTGTCTACCCCATTAATCATAAAAAGTGGAATGTACTCCACATAATTCAAAAATATACAATTTTATAACTCACCTCATTACACTCTGCATTGCCTAATCCCTCCATTCTCTTCAAATGGCACTCGCGCATGTTAATCAAGAAATAATACCGAACATCAATAACTTGCGACCGTTTGAAACCAAGTATGTAACAAAACTAAAGTACATACATATTTTAAAATCCGTACAACTCAAAATCGGATGGCTATTACTCATACATGATATGAAAACCGGTCGAAGTAGGTTGAAGGACAAATTTTGAATAATTAGATTGTGATACACAATCACGTGACGATATATGAAGTTGTTAAGGGGGCTGAGGAGAACACGAGACGACTTTGCAGGGAACATCAATCCTAAACCTTGCAAGTAAACTTGGTGTTTTTTTCCCACGATGGGACCTTCTGGAGGAGTTGTCAAGAGATAAGTTAAAGAATCTTCCAGCACTTACCTCTTGACAACTCCTCCAGAAGGTCCCCATCGTGGGAAAAAAACAAAATGTCGATTACGAGGAGCTTCACCTACATATTATAACTTGCAAGTAAAATAATGTTAAATTTGATTACACTATATAAATTTAAATTTAATATGCAAGTAGATCATTTATTTTTTCGTGTGCCTCCTGTTTTATAAAAAACAACAAAAAATCCCATTTTTCTCTTTTGCAAAACAAATTCATTATAATTTTAATATTTGTTTAAAATTTTTCCCAAGCAAACAGGTTCAATGACATAGTCAAAAACAAACATTTGTCTCATCGTAAAATCATTTTCAAATCGATTCCCAGTGATACAGGTAAGCTTTTTAAAGATTGCCTTGCCGCACCTCTTTCCAGTTGTTTTTGGAGTGACATCTCCGATATTACGGACTTCCACGCACCAAGAAGGTGAAATATGATGAAGAATATTGTTCGTAAAAAATGATCATAATCTCTGTGTTTTGAAAGATCATCATTGAGATGCAAAGAATTGGCTATTCAATGAGTAGAACTACTACTTCCCCAATGGAAGAAGTGGGGGAAGTACCTACTATTTTCTTCTGTAGAGGTCAAAAAAGTAAACAGGGCCCTATCAAAATTTTTGTAAAGAACGAATTGTTGGTTACGAGTATTTCCTATGTACCTTTACAAATCCATTTTAATTGTTAACTGTAAATGTTCAAATCCTTTACAAGTAATCTTAATTATAATTTATTGTTCTTAAATGTTTATTTACTAGCACGATTACCAACCCACGAAGCAACCAACCATTCAGATGGTAAATTAATGTCTTCGATATTTTTTATATGTATATTCGGCCTAAAAAATTGCCTTTTCAAATAAAAATTTATACATGGAAAGATTGTTCAGAAGTATTTCTTTTCGTACTTTTCGCGTAATTAGAATAAAGCTTTCCTGATACTGGGAACTCCGAAAAAAAGAATATCGGTCTATTTAGTTTTTTATTATTCTTACTTATTGTACTTCACATTTAAATTCAATTAGAAGTACTACGTGTAAGAATAATATTATTTAATAACTTAAGCTGTTTGTTTGAATTTCGCCTTTTGGTTAAATTGTGTGGTTGACCAGATACAAGTTTATTAGAAGATTAAGCTAAAATTAATGGGTTTTATAGACACTCAGCTCGGTTACAAGTTCAGTAGAATAAAAACTAATGATCGTTTCACTTTATGGTAGGAATTCGTAATTAACAATTTCTTTCGAATGAATAAAAAAATGTGTAAATAAGCTTGTTCACTGTTATGGTTGTCACATTTAGAAGGTTTTCGCTGTCTTAAATCCGCTATCGACTAAACGAATCTTGCTGCCGATTATGCGTGCTTCCATTTACATAAATTTATCATAGGTTTTACTTGGCAACCCTTCGTCAGTGGGTGCAGATTGTCGTTTATACGAGGACTCCTTTCTGTCTTTTTAATGACTCAACCTTTTCGTAAAGTTGGAAAATTCCTATTCGCAACTCTGCCAATTTACCCAGTGCGACAAAGTACTTTTGTTTTCCAACAAGGTTGATCCAAACAAATATTAAATCTACCGATTTTTCTCTACAAAGCGATTCAATCGATTTTCACACGATTTTCATTTTAAATTATACAATACCAACCTTTAAATACGCCATATTTAATTGTATAACACTTAGGCTCAATAAACGTGTGCCCCATTTGTTTCCTTCTTCTAGGGTAGCTATACAGGGTGTCGCGAAAGGATTGGTCGTAAATTATACTTATACCACATATTCTGGGATCAAAAATAAGATGATTGAACCTCACTGACCTATACCATACAAAAGTGCTCACAAAAAAGTTATGTAGAACTTATGGAAGGAGGAGGTCATACTAAACAATTGTTGAGTTAAGATAAATATCTCGTTTGTTTATAAATTGTAATTTAATAATAAAGAAGTTTTTAACATTTGTGAAAAAGTAGAGTTTGAATATTCAATATTTTGAAATTGACCTTTTATAGGGTGGCTGTATCTGTAACACAAAAGTTTAAGAATAGACGTTTGATTCTAGTGGCCATTGCATATTTTGTTAAAGTATAACCCTGTTGGGGGGTAAAAGAGGTGTTGATCCCCTCTGAACATCCATAATAAATAAAAATAATTGAATGCGACTGTTACCAATTTATTGGTTATCGTCTACTAGTATTTTGTATAAATTTTCATAAATTATGACTGAACTTTTCGAGACACCCTGTATAATGGAAACATTGGCAGTTCATTGTGGAGTTTTTCCATAAACCTCCGTTGCATCATCTCCAGAGGTGCTGTTTTTAGGTTTTTCTTCGCTGATATCCTCTGATCCGACTGATACTCACATTTAAACTTGAATGGTATGTCTTATTCTCCGAGAATTTTTTCTTAGATGTCAGAAATGGAAATTTATCTCATGATCATCCAGTTTGATTGAGAGCACTTGTTATTGAAGCACTCTACCGTGGGAACAGCGGAGATCTCTTGAACGAACAAGATAACAAAATAACTAATGTAATTTATCCACGCATTCCACTAACTTCACTTTTTTTCGTTTCTCGGTCCCTCCCGACAATGACTGCAAATTGTTCAAATTTCGTGTCCATATTTGACCGGAATTCCTGACAGCAAAGACACTTTTCAGCTGAAACTTATATTTGAATGCGTTGTTGTTCTGTATTGAGCAAATCCATCCAAAGAACATAAACTGTCGGTTCGTAACAGATTCGTATAGTTCAAGCATTCAATCGTGGACCACCACGGTAAAAAGTAACCTATTTCATTTATTGGCTCGTTAAAATGATATCCAGAACCTTTCCTGTTTTCTGGAGAGAGGGGTGAACTCCAAGAACATTGTAACATTGTAGTTTTACCTTCATCTTCTTTTATTTCTTCTTCCTTAGACAATGTCAATGTCAATGTCAAAATTTTAATTCTTGTACAATTTTTCTCAATTTTGGGTTTAGTTTCATTCATGTCCAGCTATAATAGGTTTTCCTATATGTTTTGATAAACCTAAACTTTTTAAGCGTAAGTGAAATTCAGAAATACACTTGCACTTACTCAATCGTTTTGGGTTTTGTCACAAAATTAGATTGGTTTAAGTTAAATTCGAGCTGATATCGGAACTGTTTATTTAAAAGAAACCGAATCGAGTCGTTATTGTTAACACAATTAAACCAAAATGATCTGGTTATAGTTCCAAGACTAGACGAAAGGAACGGTATCACTATCGTGGGATAATGTCACGCAATTCTCAAGATAATAAAAAAGATATTGGAGGAATTAGGGAAACGATTCGCCTTAGAATTTAGATCTCCGT
This sequence comes from Pyrocoelia pectoralis, assembly GCA_036250285.1. Classification (NCBI taxonomy): domain Eukaryota; kingdom Metazoa; phylum Arthropoda; class Insecta; order Coleoptera; family Lampyridae; genus Pyrocoelia; species Pyrocoelia pectoralis. The sequence continues at coordinate 86,569,592 of CM070074.1, read as the reverse complement.
AAATTTTCACTTGTTCACTTCCACGTCCTTCCTATACGTAGTGGTTTCCCAACAAAAACTTTTCCAGACCTGAATGAACAACAAACCTTGTCAATACCCCAGGCACTTACTCATGACACAAATTGGTCACAATGTTACACTTTGTTTCTACTTCAGGGTACAATTTCTGTTACTCATGCAACATGATCTTCATCAATATATTGTCGTTTGCAACGAGTGTGATTTTTGACTGATTTCAGAACACTCATGAGCTTTTTAAACACTCAAAATCTCAAATCGTAATTTGTAATGTTTGCAAAATATCCGTGAACACCTTTTCAAACTCTACAAAGCAAAATGATGCCACTTGAGAGTATATGAGAGTATTATTTATGTATAGCCCCCATGTATTTTGTTGTCATGGCTTATTAGATCCCAGTGTTTCAATTCACATAAACACATTTGGATTTCTTTTCAAAAAGAGTTTCCGCATAACGGAAAACTTGGTGTATATCTTTACCTCATTAGTGTATAGAAGAAAGAAATACCAAGACCTTCAAATAAATATCCTCTAATTCGTGTAACGCGGCTACTGGATGAGCACATTGATTTTAGACATTACCCGTTACGTTAACCTGTCAAAAAATGACGTAGTACTTACCCATCAAGATGAGTAGGGTCGTTAATATGCTTCAAATCCTCCAGGTCGCTGGCATTATCACTGCTTGGCGGATCTTCCACTACAAGTGGTGCTGGTGCAGGTCTATAAGAATAGAATAAAATAATGTTACATTTCATCCCACAATTGACATATTTTTCTATATTTTTCACCATAATAGCCTTAGGGCCCATTATATATAATTATCGGCTGATAACCTTGCCTAATAGTCAACTAGCCATGTTAATAATTAACGAAAAGTTAAAGGGACAATATTGATGTACGAGAAATTAATTTGAGTTAAAGCATAGAGCATAAAATATAATGGTTAATATACCCTGTTCAAGTGACCAGCCGTTGCACGTCATTATTCGTGTACCAATGCTATAATTATAATTTACTAAGCAACTTTAATAAAATTTACATTAAAGCCAAAATGTCATCGTAAGTACAGTTGGTATTAAAAGTCATTAATCGTGTAGGGTTAGCGACTATATTTTATCCTTGTCGCACACTTTGCAGTTTGTACTTACAACTTAAAACGTAGTGCGAATATAAACTCATAAAATATCTCGATGTTGTCACGTCAAGTTTTGTTTACTTTGTTAAATTCACCGGTACGCACTTAAGCTATTTTTTTTTAAATTGCCTTACTAAAAACAGTACTTATCAGTACTCTTATGTTGTTTATGTCTACATTAGTTGTTGTATTTTATTATTACATAGGTATACAGTATCTATTTGTTCCTAACCTAAAAACGTCAGTCTGACAACACGTACATTTGACAACGCTGATTACACGTCATTGATTTAGTAAGTTTTAAGCTATGACGTGCAACGGCTGGTGACTTGAACAGGGTATAGTTATTTACATAATATGAGTACGGTAAATCAAGGTTTACGTTAACGAGTGAGATGTTTATTGCCGAAGCGTAGCTGAGGCAAGAATTTTGAAACGAGTAACGTAATCTGATTTAACGTACAAATAATGTAAAACATTTTATTTCATACTGGCCATAGATTCATTTCTTAAGAGTTTTTCTATTAACTTTATATAAAATTTGACGTTTCCAAAGTCATGTCACTTTATGTTCCTATGGCAACCTTTGTATTCGGGTAAAAAATTTCTAGTACGGTAAAGTTTCATTTACCAGACTCGTATGAGTCTGGTAAAACACAGATTACTAGTCAGTATGAAATAAAGTAAATTTAGTAGATTTTTCGATTGTATAAAAGAATTCATGAACAAATGTCACTTTAAACCTGACAAGATCTTTAATCTTGACGAAATTGGAGTGTCTGTCATCTACCGCCCTAAAAAAATAATTGTAGGTGCCTATGTTGCTGTAAAAAGCAAGTGGGTAGCGCTACATCGGTTGAAAAAATCAAACGTCGATTGTTGAGAACTGTATTAATGAATTTTTTGCACTTCCAAGACTAAAGTAGATACTTTAGTCTCTGTCTACCAGGGTGCAAAAAATAGCGTATATACCTCAAGACCAAAGTGCCTAAATCCCTTAAGTGGTTGTTGCCCTCGATGCAACAAACTCCACTCGGGGGATTAAATGCTGCACTTTGGGCCCTCGATATATAATATACTATTAATCATTTATTCCACCTGTCTTAATATACAAAGGGATAAGGATGAATCCAGATTTAATGGCTGGGGCGATATCAAGAATTGTTGGACTGCTTAGCAGCACTGGATGAATAAATGGCGACCTTTTGTATAAAGTCATTCATGCACGACCTGATCATTTTTTATTAATTGGTGATGACTGATGAGTATTCCAATCGCTCAAAAAATTCGAATTGTGCATAAACAAGGAATCGTAATTTTAACATTCCTATTACACACCACTACTATAATCGTATGAAACCTTTGGACATAAGTATCTCTGGTTCTTTCAAAAGTTACTTAAATTCGGAAATAGCATATGGATGGTTAACTATGTGGGTACGAGAATAACAGAGTCTTATATGGGTATCGCATTAAAGAATTTCGAAAATGAGACAAATATCCTTACAATCGTAAAGTTTGCGTTTCATACCGCATAGATGAAGGAAATAATGACTAATCGTCATGCTGACGGAGCGAGATAGGTAGAGAAGTAGAAACATACAGGAAAAATATACACTGCGACCAGGACTCGAACCTGGCAAAGGTCCCAGGTTCGAGTCCTGGTCGCAGTGTATATTTTTCCTGTATGTTTCTACTTCTCTACCTATCTCGCTCCGTCAGCATGACGATTAGTCATTATATCCTTACAATCTTGACACCTTACCGAGGCACTGAACAAGAAAATATGGCAGATATTGATGTTATACGTCAAATAATTTCTGAAAGGCCCATTTCACATCCAATTGTTTCCATTGCTGAAATAATACCTCTCCAAAACTACAACATCAAGCACCAAAGGCTAATTATTAAAAACGTGGAACAATTATGTGTAACAGAATCAAAAAACCTAAGACTAAGTTAACAATGGAAATCAACAATCATACCAAACGCTTCTATATAAAAAAAGGTTTACTGAGAAAGAAGTAAACAAGAATCTCAAGAAAGTGAAAAAATAAACATTTCACAGGAACCCTCCACTTATAGGTTGCATCCAAAAAAGAAGAAATAAGAGAACGAAAAACACAGAAGACTGTCCCTACTTTGTAAAAAACTAGCAAAGTGTGCCTATGAAGCTTGCACACAAGCAGAACCATAGGCGAAATTATTTAGGATTTTTTTCATTGAAAGCACTATTATGTAGTCTAATTAACTTTGGCCCGACCATAGATAGTCAATAGTGGATACTTTAATTTTTTTTAAATAAAGATATTGAGATAAAGTTTAAGTAGTTGATATTATTTGTGTATTTCACTAAGAGTTTATTTTATACTACAGTGTTTCGTCCATTCTGTCGTAAGCACTATTTACATTGATTAAAAACTGCCCCTGTATAATTTGTTTTTAATGTCTTTTTGCACTCGTATTTTGTTCTTTGTCAAAAACTACTTTGTTTAAACCCTAATTTTGTATTTTTTGCTACTTTCCCTCCTTTTAACATAATTTTAATGCTGTAATAGGATAATTATAATGCAGAAGTTATATATGAAGCCTATAAAGAATAGAAAAGATAGATATGAGGACGTGAAACCTAGAAGGCCTAGAACTTTTTGAGATCATTAAAAACAAGTTGAGAATGCTCTTCTAGCATTGCCATAGACCGAACAAATTGCTTCTAAGTCACGCCTTTTTATCAGTCATGAATATTTATCCAGTCAAAAATAGATATCAAAATGTAATTTGGATATTTGTACTCAGTATTAAAAAACACTTAAAATTGATATATGTCGGGGTAATGAAATTTTCATATTTCAGATGCCATTTGGAAGGTGTTCCTGAAGGGTTACAGCGGAAATATTAAGTTACTTTTCCGATGCTCCATCAGACTCCGAAGTCGGAATTTTAGAAAGCTACATACACATAGAACGAATTCAGATGCCTAACAAGTCCATAAGTAAGTATGTATAATTTTGCTCAGCTATCCTGTATAGTCTATAGCATACAGTACACCATTGAGGAATTTAGAACTAAAACCATTAAGGTTAAAACAGTTTAATAAACAATGATATAATCGATCTTTACAAAAGAATTACCACAGCTATGGCACTAATAAATTTGTAGTAAATGTCATTTTATTTATTGATTTAAATTGTCATCAAGCTACGAAAGAATTTTCAGAATTTGTCGATGAGTTGGTAAGTAGGCTTATTATTGCTTAAAAAACACTGGTAACCATTTTGAATATTTACATGGATAGTTTTTCAAAAATTCAATAAACTAAGTCAATTATGTTTTAATACTCCTCCCCCACTTCGTTTGTGTCAATGAGATTCCTCATATGTCGTCATCAGATAGAATACTACGATTCTAGGATTAATTCATGGAAAATTCAAACAGTTTACGATGAATTAGCAACTATTGGGGAATTGATGGCAATTTGTTTTTTTATTAGATAATGTGTCAGTGCCATATGTGTATTGAGTCTACACAGTGACACCATAGGTTATGCATTGCTATCACTACTCGAGATATAGCTTGTCTAGGGAATTTATCGTAAATTAATAAAAGGTACTTGAGAAAATACATATCTATTAATTGAAACAATCTGTTATCAAAATGTTTAATTTCTGCGTCTATGTGAAATGAACAAATTGCTTAAAATAGTGCCAGCATAACATTCTCTTGCATGGTGATCTATCGAGAGTAGAAGACATGCTCTTTTTAAAAGTAAATTCTGGTGGATATGTTGCCAAATAATTTACCAGAGAAGTAGTAATATAAGATGATGATTGATGACATCTCATGATGAAAATGAATTATGGTATATGTAGGGAAAACAATAATGTATTCTTAGGTTGTTAATTTTTCGCATAAGTGCCACTGGCGAACCTAAACTTTGAATTGAATTTGAATTATTATTTTTCTATACAAAGACCAAGGAAATGAATGTTTCATAAATATGCAACGCTGTAACAATCAGGAATTAAGTATTAGCGGTTTTATATCTTTTACAAAAATGGAAATTTCACAATTTTGGTTTTGCGATAGGTTTGCGATACAAAGAATGAAAAGTTTGGATTAGTGTTCATTTTCTTGTTCCAAATTTCAAGAAAATTGTGTTATTTAATTATAAAAATTACAAGTAATTCCACTCAAATTTTATTTTGAAATACATGCAAAGGCGTTTCGAAACTATGTTCTCAGGGTAACGTTACCCTTGATAATGGCATATTACAGTTACTTGCCGAGTTCCACAACGCAAGTTTAGAGAAAATTAATTGTATAAGTTACTCTATTTCTGGTTAGTTCATAATAAAAATCCTCTCGAGAGGTTTTATTAGTGCCGTTTCTTTAGGCTAGGGAATAACAATACTTTGCTATTTCTGTTTTTATTTTGCGACTGTAGAAACCGAATCTAAATTACAGTTCAGACACGGAATTTTCCGGAATTGTCCCAGGTGAAAAACAGCTTGAAAATATAGTAAGTTTAAAAGGAGTAGTCCGACATCTCAGCTTCTTATAGCGTAATCGATTTTGAAATTTTCATGCGCCATTCAGAAATTTGAATGTAAAATACAAGAAACCTTTCTAGCTTCGTTGATTAAGTTACGCCATTTATGAATTATGCAAACGATATTAAGAAAATTCCAAATACCTTTTTAAAATTTCATACCCAAAACTGATGTTGGAAAATTGAAAAGCCTTAGGGGCGGATTTAGATTAAAATCCATCAACATGAGAAATACTAAATCTATTATAATGAAATGTACGATATAATTATAAAAATGTTGAAATAAAATAAAATATTCAAACATTCATTTATTTTTGCAACTTTAATTAAGTAAATTTCTGAAGTTTACATTGAACATTTTCAGTTGCACCAGCTTTTTATCTCAGAGTGGCACTAACAGGGGCTATACAGGCTGTAAGACAGAGCGGTAATTTAGAAAAAAATTACTTAAAGTGAGTGTGACAAATTTGAGTATATCATCACGTTTCAATTTGTTATCTTCTTGCGTTTTGTAATTTTATGAACAGACATTTATTATCTACAATGACACAAAAGCGCATGCTCAAAGTTATCAAACATTTTTCTTTTTTGTTACATATTTTAATGATTGTTAGCATCTAACAATCCGAGCAAGCTCTCCTTACAACATTTAAAAGTAATAGTGTTTAAAATAATTATCTAAACACAAACTATAATTATAATGTAAAAATTCACAAAACCGTCCATGTATCGTTTAATATAATATTATAATAATGAATTGGAAAAAGCGACTAGTTTCGATATAAAAATATCATCTTCAGGCTAGGTCTGCAATTTTATGAAATAAAATTAAATTTTAATTAATAATCTATAATATAATCAAATGAAATTAAATACAACTCCACCCAATATGGACCAAACTTATCTACAAACTATAATGAGATAAACTTATAATGTTTTCCAATTTTTGTGGTTAAGTTTTTCAGAAACACTAAAGAAAGAAAAAATACAAATGACGGTAGAAAGCATTTAAGTTGTGCTGCTTATAAGAAAGCAGCTTTAGAAAAAGTTAAAAAACAACAGGACGTAGTAAAGAAAACTGTAAAAACATTCAGTGTTTTGCCATTGGAAATAGTAGCTGCGCCACCGTGGAAACTAAAAATTCTCAACAAACATCATACGAATTATTTAAAAATGAATTACGCCCAATCGCAAGGTTGTGTTCAAATATTACGCAGCAGGAGCACTTTGGATAGCAAGTCAAAGGTTTTGAGTTTGATCCCGCTTTGTGGCCAATCAGTCGACAACAAGTGATAAACAATAGTATACAAGATATTTTCAATTTGAATTTTATACGTTCAAGAAATTCAGTGAGGGTAACATCCTTACTGAAGCTCTATTTAAAACGAACTTAATCAATGGACAGGAAATCGAAGGATTTTATCTAATATACTAGTATTTGGAAGAATTTCAAAATTAGCAAAAAATGGCTTCAATGTATAGAATGCATGCCTGAAAAGCCACGTGAATTCATCAGACCATAAATCCTGCGTGTTAGCAATGAAGAGGAGAATGACCACAGCTGTAAGAATTGATTCACATCTCTTAACTCAAATTGAAGATGCATACAGTTATTGCAAAAATGTTTTAAAACGAGTAGTGGTAGTCGATCGAACTGCTGCTGGTTTACCAGGGCCATTGGGACAGATCGTATCTGAAGAAATCATCAAATTGATGAGGCAATAACTCACGAAAGATATAATAGCTGAAATTAAAACACCAAGCATTTTTCATTAATTGCTTACTCAGTCCCAGATATAATCCACACTGATCAATAATTGACCGTAATAATATCGCCGAAAAGGCAAAACTTCTCTTCTTTTTGTGCTGTTGTTGAAGTTCTGGAAAAGTATAGACATACAAAACTGCAGAGGACAGGCGTATGGCAATGCCTTCAACATTTCATTTTCTTTTTGATTATCAGTGGAAATGAAGAACCAGCCCTAAAAACACCCACAGAACCCTGCAAAAAATGGTGTACTTTATATGAGAAAGATCTTCCTTCACCAGAAGATTTTGTTAAAGAATGTCCAGATTTTTTTTATTTCTTAAAAGAACTGAAGGAATAAGAACGTACAAAAAATACTTTTCATCTCTATGAGTTCGTTATGACTTACGTAGCGCGACTATTTTGGCAATTATTCATCTTCTACTATAGTTGTCAGTCCATATTTTTACGAAATATAACATTAAGGAGGGGTTCAATTATCCTAAGTAATAAAAATTTCATAATCGCACTCCCATATAAAAGCCATGTTAAAATTGGACTTTGGCATGCATTCCTGGACAACTCGCTCTGATCATAGTTTTGCTCCGATCATAGAGTTTTATGTCTCAAAATGACCCTAAAAAAGTATAATGTTTCAAGCTGTCTAGAATGTGTCAAAGTGAGACAGATACTGTTTTCTTGCGATATTTTGCGATTCTTTCAAAGTTACAATAGAAATAGCATACCCCATCGCGATATCGATAGGCATAACTGCCGTGAGGGTTCATTGGGGTCATTTTCACATATAAAAGTCAACAATCCGACCAATACAGTGGTCACAGCGAGTTTTCCAAAAAATGAAGTCCAAGTATTTTCCAATGGCGAGTGAACTTTTGGCGTACTAGCAGGAAAAATTGTCGTTCCATCACAACTCTTTACCTCAGGCTAAATTTCCTCGTAGATTGCTCTCATTATTCGAAAATTTCGGAATTCATCAAACAAATTCGTAGAGATTTCCTCAGTGGAATGGGCCAACGTAAACCAAGATCGGTGCGTGCAGGTGAAAGAAAGGTGGCTAAGAACTAAGAACACCAAACTGGGCTGACGTAAGAGAGCTTTGGAGGCCTTCAACACGATAGAAATCAGGGTCAATATTGGATCGAAAAAGTTCTTGAACCCCCCCCCCCCCCCCCTTAATCCACAGAATTGTATAAAATGTGAAATTATGTCACGTCTGTTTGCCATTATCATACAAAATGAGTTAAAAACGATTTGCGATTATATTGACTGAAACAGAAATAGTATACGTTGCATTTCTAAAACGTTATTTACATCCAGGAACAAGATTTTTACTACATCGTTTGGAAGTAATCCGTTTTTTTGCAGCAACAAAAGTACCTTCTTGCAGGTGACCTACTAGAACTTTCAAAAATGTTTTATGGAGTTACTCCCAAAGAAATAAGTCAATATGCGTACGAGCATGCTATCTAAAAAACAAAAATTGGCATTGTTTACTCAAATTTAACCACCGTATGAAACTTTAAATGTCTCCGTAAGAAGTCCAGTTTTATTTATGGTCGATAGCCACCTCAACCATTGTAATTTAATCGCTGACAATTATTGCAAAGCTTCTGAATTCTCATTGGGATCAATGAAACTAACAAAGAACCTAGTCAGGCCGCACCTTATGCAAAAATTTCTCAAGAACAACCAGTTGCAAAAAATTCTATATAAATAATTATTAAAGGAATCTCTATCAGGTCGTCACAAAGATATTCTACTCAACCTCGATCGCTGAAATATTAACTCATCTCAGAACCTATCAAAGCGACGCCGACGTCGTCAAGAAAACCGGCATTTTGAAATGTTTACTTCTACGTCGATGAAGATACCTGAAAAAACGAAAAGAATACTAAGCAACAAAAAGATAAGGTTTCTGAAGTTAAACTGGCCTTAAGTAATGAACACAAAAAAACACAAAATTATGTAAATGTAAGGAGATGCACGTATTTTTTATTTTCAAGGCACAATGATGCACGTAAACGGTTTTACTTAACTCCACAGTACGTTTTTCCTAAACCTTTGTTTGTTCTAGTACTTAAATATTTGTGAACATTTTGTAGATTGTTTCATTTTACGTGTAACAGTAGCGTTCCGGTAAAAACAACGATCAACAGGAACTTGCCAACGAAGGAAACAAGGCTTACTGAAAGAGTTTTATTTACATCTCCTCTATTATTCCGCTGGATGTACAGAAAATCTAGGGTATGACATAAGACACAGAGATTTATAACAGACAAAACAGAAACTACTGTCTGAGTCATTATCAAGTATGTAACAACATGCAATAATAGTATATTATGCAACAAGCACAAAATGATGCACATTTTGCACGAGTTTGAAAGTTTGCAACACGAGCCGAACAGGCGAGTGTTGCAATTGAAACGAGTGCAAAATCGCTATTTTGTGCGCGTTGCATACTATACTTTTTCTACGAGCCCGTTTGTATATTTTCTTCGATGTTTCCGGGAATAAATTTAGTGTTGTTAAATTTGCTGCTTCTGTTATACTTGGGGGTGTTAATTTCAAGTCACTATCACTATCACTTTCCATATTAATTATATCTGATTTCTTTGATATAACTACGAAATTATTTGTAAAGCACAAACTGTAACTAACTGATGACATTTGTCGTTCGGCGTTGTATTCTCTAAGCCACCTTATTTTTTGTTATCAAAAACATCAGATCGAACACGAAATATTTCATATTGCATTTGTTGTCTGGCAACTTGCCTAGCAACCGATGAAAAATGCAATTCGATACAAAATGTAGCGTCTTATGATTCAATTTACACTCTTGATATGAACATTTTTCGATGTTGTCGTAGAAAAAAGTGATTTCAGAACTGAGATTAAGATCCTCTCTTGTGACGTCCGAGAACAGCTCGAAGACGGTGATCTTTTGGAAGAGCGGAAAACTATATGTTTGCCCTGCTCAGAAGAAAAGGAAAGGCTGCTCATTCCTTTATGTCATACAGCTTGTGTTGAATGCACTAAAAAGGAAGTACATTAAATTTGTGAAAATGTACGGTTTACAAGATTTTATCTTATATACGAATTTTATGGTTCTGTCTTTATTTATCTCAGAAATTTGCTACATTAACCTTCACAATCACTCATCGTAGACCTTTATTTAATTTTGTTTGCTACGTTTCATGATAAATGTTTTTTTGAAAATAAGTGTGTAATCAGCGATTTTAAGGACAAGTGTAATTTTGTGGGTGGAGGATTTTTTTATGATTTTGTAAAGTGGTACGAAGGCTCATTGATAATATTATTCTAAACACAAAATGTAAAATTGTAAGTATGTAATGTAATTATGTAATAAAGGAAAGTAAAAATGTAACCCCTCGCCGATTGGTGGTTACACAATCCTATAAGGGAATTGGGAGGAATGTAAAGATTATTGTGAAACAAATTTGATTGTTTTTAAAAAATATAACAATAAAAACACGGAATTCCACTTTTTGTATTTTAAATGTAACCCAACGCATTGCGACAATCAAGGGTAGCAGATTGTTATTACATTTAAAATAAAAAGTTAGTGCACTTTTTCTTTGTACTATTAATTATGGAGTTCCACCAACTACGTTAAGAGTTTAGAGGAAATTAATTCGTATTTTAAAATACATACTATTCGTTCAAGGTAACTTTCGATCCCATTTTTCACCCTCATCATATTATTTATATGTATTCAGCTAAGGCGAGTATTTGGTCCTATTAATGATTGATAACGACGGGTTTATTGGGTGTTATTAGACCATACAACGTGTAATTAAAAAGCTTGTTTTATTATTCGATATTTCGCTAATTAAATTATGTATTAGCTTCATCAGGGACTAAAAGATTAGAACGGCAGTAATTATACAATTGTGAAAAAACAATTTTTGAGTACTTACTATAAATTAATAGTTAATTCCTATGGCACACTTTAATTTATTATTATTATACCGGGAGTTCGTTCTCAAAGTCGAACATAGGGATTTAACATAGTATATTGAACGTTTTTGCCAATTTTTGCTCGCCTATTTAACTTAGAGACAAGGTAATGACATCAACAGAAAGAGAAAATTATTGCGATTCAAATAATGCTACTGGCAAGACTAAAAGTGCGATTTATTCTTTTAAAATACTAACTTAAAGTATGAAATTGTGTAAATAGCATTCCCTTGATTTTAAAATTTTTTGTACCGTTGGTTTGTCAATACAAATTTGACGTTAAACCACGTATTAAAGTTTATTTATCTAATAATGAATAAGTACCTATACCAACGAAGAAAGGGTTTTTATGGGGAAAACCTTTCATGGTGGCGCTAATTTCAGAAGAGTTCGAGATTTCTTTGCCGTTAATTTTAATACTACAATACAAAAGTGTCATACTTTAAGTTAAAGTTAAAGAATAAATCGCACTTTTAGTCTTGCCAGTAGCATTATTTGAATCGCAATAATTTTCTCTTTCTGTTGATATCCTCACCTTTTCTCTAAGTTAAATAAGCGAGCAACAATTGGCAAAAACGTTCAATACCATGTTAAATCCCTATGTTCGACTTTGAGACCGAACTCCCGGTAGGTATTAGACTAGGACACATTTCTAAAAAGTTTAAAAATAAGAATGTCAGAAGCATTTCGTATAACAATTGCGGAAACAACTTTTTTAGACTAATTTGAGTCTGCTGAATCCGAAAATGCCTGTTTCCACCTCAAGATTTTGACCGGAAGTCCGGGATTCAAGATGGCAGCCAAGATGACGATCGGACCACGCTTGAGCATATCTTTGGTGTCTTTTGGGTTAGAATCGTAATCCAAACATCTATATCGGGGTTTTTGATGGTGGGGAATGCAATAGAATAATAAAAAATAAGACATCTAATGGTTTTAAATACTTAATTTAATATTAATCTATAAATACTGCTTTTAAAAGTTGCTTATGAGGTCCGTTCTTTTAAGAAAATGGAAGTATCTTTACAAACGGCGGATTTTTATATTAGGTACACATGTTCATTTCTTAAATACTAATTTAACTAAACGATGCTGTTCTCAACACAATGGCAACATTCCACTTACTTGAAGTCAACGAGTTGAGTAGTTTAGGAGTTTGCAACATCGCAACCAAGGATAAGGGCCACGGAAGAAATTCAATCCTTTCTCCTGAACGCTAAAAAACTGGGTTTCGACGCAGTGGTAAAGCTTGTTCCGGAGCGACTCGTTCCTGTCGAGTCCACAGGAAAGTCAGCAGCGAGCTTCCATGATACTTTGCCCAAGAACAACGCGAAGACTATGGCCGACTTGTACAAGGTCCTATCAACTAAAGATGGTAAAAAAGTGATTGAAGTAGACCGGGATGTTCTTCGGCGTCTTCTCATGGCGTACGAGGCAGGGCGGCCACGGCCAGTAGATATGAAGTCGATATTAAAGCACGAGCTGTTACCTGTTCCCTTGTCACTTACAGAAATGGTCATCAGAGAAGGCATCGTTACTCCAAATATTAAATGGAAGAGTCGAACATTGTGAAAGTATAGACACTCAAGAACGATCATCCCACTTGATTATAGACGACCAAGCTTTAGTTGTGGCAAGGGGAAAGCCAGCTAAAGCCAATACCTTTGCAGATCTCGCTAAGGTTTTTGTTTCAAAGGTAAAACATCTAGGGTTACCCTATGGAAGAGTAGATGTTATTTTCGACCGTTACAGATCAATGTCTATCAAGAGCGGCATTCGAAAAAGGCGAACAAGGAAAGCGACTCCGGTGAGGCGAGACATCACCAACGCCAGTGTTCCTCTACCTAAGGTTTGGCAAAACTTCCTATCTCTTGGAGAAAACAAAGCAGATCTCGCGCGATTTTTATCGGAAGAACTTCTTGTCAACGATTTTGGCAACACCGAAGTAGTTTTCTCGGGAGGTTTTCTCGATGGAGAAGAATGTAGATCAACAAACCACACCAGAAATGTTCAAGTTCTTGCAGCATCGCACGAAGAAGCAGACACTCGCGTTATCTTACATGCAGCCCATAGCGACGCTGATGTGGTAGTCATCAAAGCCAGAGACACAGATATCTGCTTATTGGCGATTCATCACTTCCATAGAATGCCTTGCTCAAAACTGTGCATCATGAGTGGAATTGCAAATGATAGGAAGTTCATTCTCATCCACGAACTCTGTGCCAGTCTTACTCCCCTACAGCAAAGAAGTATACTAGCCTTATATGCGGTGACGGGATGTGACTCTACATCGCACATCTTTGGCTTGTCCAAGAAGTCAGCGTGATCCTTTTCTGAGGAAGGAGGCAGTAGATTACTCAGCGGTTTCGGTTCCATGCCGCTGACTGAATTATCCTTATAGTAAGAGTTTATAATTTCAGCAGAAAAATCAGTTAAGCTGATATCTATTTACATGATAAAATTAAGTATGTTCTACTCAGGTCAATGTTTGGGAAAAAGGCAACGAAGCCAAGGCCCCTCCTTCCTGATCTAGAGAGCTATGGATGGAGAATACAGAACAACACAGCAGTGCCCGTTTTGATGACGCTTAACCCTGCACCGAAGGCGTGCATAGACATTGTAACTTGTAGTTGCAAAAGTGAAAAAAACAAATGTGCAAACAGAATGTGTGGTTGCAAGAAATCAGACTTTGATGTGTACGAAATCTTGCGGTTGCAAAAGCCGATGTCTTAACTCTCGCGTCTTAGCTGATGAGTCAATCGACGAGTCTTAATATTTTAAGTTCTTTAACTAGTAAAATAGTTAATTTTCGTTTAGTTAAATTAATATTTAAGAAAACACCATTTATGTGTACCTAATATAAGAATCTGTCGTTTGTAAAGATATTTCCATTTTTTAAAAGAACGGACCTCATAAGCAGCTTTTAAAATCAGTGTTTATAGATTAATATTAAATTAAGTATTTAAATTTCCGAATGTATGCCTAGACTATATATGATGTTACTTCCAGCACATAATCAAAATGACATTTCCATTTTTTTCGAAAGGAGAGTGGTGGTTTATTTTCTAAAGTTGGAAAAATTGAGATTTTAGGAAAATTTTTGTAAAAAAAAAATGAAATCGAAGATTAAATCATCAATTTAAAATATTCTACTCTAGTCTGTACAATATGTTTTTAACGTTACGTGGTTTGTGCTAAGAAAGTACGAAAATTTCCAAAATTGATATTTCAAAACCTGCATTTTAATTCAATGAAGCAGTACCTAAGAGAAATCATTTAATAGGTAATAACAGTAGAGCTCGTCTCACGTAAAAATTTACGTGAGTACAAACGCCTTAATTGTTCAATAACAGTATAGTAGATTACTTTGAATTAAGATATACCTTTCTAATCAGTAACAAAATTGTGCGTCGCGTCGCTAGATTCCCAGATCATCCCCGGTAATTGGTAAATATAATAAAAATGTGTTTGTACACTAGTACATTTTTATATGAGACGAGATATTAAATTAAATTAAAATGAGTCTTAGATATACGTATATAAAAATTATAACTTTTGCAATTTTCTTTAATAATAGTCGGCCTTTGTCTCCAACAATAGATTCAAAGATTTTCAATTAAAGTGAAGCAAAAATTTCGTTAAAACATTAAAAACTCAATGTTATTTGTTTAGTAGCCCTATAATTAACGCAATATACCTTATGGTCCCCTACTTGGCAATTTGACACCATACAGGTCATTTTTGAACAATTTAACTAATGCAGTAAAATATGAGTAATAATGCTTTATTCTGTACGCGTAACAGGCGACGGGCAAACTAAATTAAAATTGTTACCAAACGTAAAGCGTAATCCTGTTTATCCGCCGTCAATTTAATGGCATCTAAACTTGGCGACTGTAAATTCTAATTGTTTTGTTCTCTATGCTATCCATAAGAACTTTTCTTCCACTAATTCCTAGCAGTTCTGCAGGTTGGAATACAGTTCCTAGTGGTAGGGTAATTTGGAAATTTTGTTTTTTAGAGTAAATAACAAATGTGGTAGTTTTGCCCTAATACAAATTAAGGAACGAGGGAACCAAATTCCCCATCCAGGATAGAAAATCGCTTGATTGCTTCGCCTTAGAATTGGCGGGTATCCTATCTCAATATTTATTCTTAGTTAAACCAAAGAGTATCTACTCTTTGGTTAAACGTTTTTAAAAGAATTCTTTTAGTAGCTGCTTTAAATTTTAACTGACATTAAACAATAATTTTAAATGATTTAAAAGTGCCATAATATGCTGTTACCAAACATTGAAAATGCTCCAAAGAGGTGTAAACGTCATTAATCATCATTCTTAAAAAACGTAAGCGATTCTTTGACATCTAAAGCGAAGATTTTTGTCGTGATATAACCTCTATAGTGATTCAGTTTTCCAAATGTGCTTGTTTCTTACATGACTATTTCGATTCCCAAACGTTTTACCGGCAGACCTCTTCTCCAAAAAATATGTTTCATTATTAGACGATGGACCAGCATAATACGATCCTGAATGAAAATCTCATTGAAGCTAAGGAAATGGCATAGTTTGTTTCTTTCGTTTAAAAAATATTCGTACACTAAATATTGAATAGAATTGAATTGAATACTCATGAAATACTTGCCCCCTACATTAATATATTGAAAATTATACCACCATATCTTCATTTCCAAGATAATTTAAATGAAGAGTAATTTTTACAAAAACTTTCTTTTAATTTTAGGTAAGAATTTGAATTTTCGCTTCTATAATTTTAATTTATACCCAAATTACATGCACACTTAAGGTTTTGCGTGTAGGGTTGTGAATTGATGAATGGCAAATTGTTATGTTACTGTAAAACTCGAAATAGGGTTATTTTGCAGAGAAAATTTGCTAGGTCAAAACTAAAAATAATCGCAGGGTATATTATATTGTAATTTAGGACCGAATGATTTCGACAAATACTGCGATTTACGACGGTAAAAGTATGTTTTGTGAATAAAAAATGCGATAACTTTGTTATATTAGACATTTCTGTTTACTAAATAAACCCTAAATGAAAAAAATTCAAATGTACTAGAAATAAGTCAAAAACACATACTAACTAGGCTATATATAAAAAAAGACAATGACAGTTCAGTTCAGAAAAGGAATAAAAAACAATCAATCGCCTGCCACAAGGTACCATTTGGACATTACGGAATTTGATTGTTAAATTATGCAGCAAACACATTCTTTTCTAATTCGATTCATGAATGGAAAAACAGGAATTATGGACGTGTGGTAACTTTACCAAAATAAATTGAAGTTAAGGTGAAGGACGCAAATCTACAATTAAATTAAATTAAATAATGAGTGATGAGTGTAGCTCAAAGTAATACTTACTAAAACATTGTTGACATAGTTAAATTAACTTGAAATGATTAAGATTATACGAGAAGAGCAAGAAAACGGAGTTCTTAGTAGTGATTCATGAATCACTACAACAAGAATTCACTTAATGAAATACTACACATGTAATATAATTTTTGTAGTCCACTCGTATCCATATTCCCCTGTATAATTTTCGGGTCGATAATATAAATCACGTTGTTTTCCTTTCTTTTATGTCCTGAGTCCTGCACACTACATTTTACAATCAGTTCATGTGTTTTCGTTAATTTGATTTCAGCCGGTTATCCGGCATCATTTCAAAATTTACTTAATGTTTATTTGGAGACTATACTTTTAATGCCTTTCGACATCATGTCCTAGCTCCTCAATATAAGATTCCCGTAAGTATCTACCATTTTCATTCCAAAATTAAATAACGTCTTTTACAGCATGGTTTGTTCGTTTTAATTTTAAATTTCATTTTCAAGTTTGAGATGGTTGTTATCAATTTAGGAGTTGATTATGTACTTGACGAATGTAAAGGCATTAATTTAATTATGTAGGTAACTCAGTTGCCTTGCTCTTCTCGTATAATCGTAATCATTTCAAGTTAATTTAAATATGTCAACGATGTTTTAGTAAGTATTAATTTGAGCTACACTCATCTCTCATTATTTAATTTAATTTAATTGTAGACACTAGCCTGATGATGATAATGATTTTATATTATCGAAACATGTCACTAAACTTAATAGTTAATCTTAATATTAGTAAAGTAAACTATCCATGGGGAAGGTTTCGAGACTTCACTCTCCTTAAACGTTAATGTTGACCCCATTTAGAGAAAAAAGGAAGAATACGAACTATGGAACCTATCAATCTACAAAGAAAGTGATAAGAAATTTCTGGTAACACACAAGTGTGTCTAGCAATAACAGTTCGTTATTATATTTTTAAGTGATAACTTGACTTTCGCCCAACTGTCAGTCTTTAGAGTCTCGAAGTAAAATGAAATTTAAATACAAAGAATACTGTGATTTGATCAGAATGATTGATCATTAGTGAAACAGTAGGTACATAAGTGCATTCACACAACATTTCACTAAGCACCTAATTTTAATATACACTATAGAACTACTGTGTTGAAAGTAATAGAAATTGTGTAAATACAACAAACAGTGGAGCAGTCGTGCAAAGGTTCCATAAGAAGACATTCACATAAAACACTTAACGTACATACATATAATAAAAGTACCTGAGCGGCATAATTGGCGGTGTTTCGAAATTTAGGCCTTCTACCGAATCTGCAAAAATTTCGAACGATATAGTTTCTTAATCTCATAAAATGAATACAAATTATACACTTTCGATTTCGTCGCGTTAATAATGTTTTGAAACATTTGAGCGCGAGTCACCACATCTAACGGCCGCCATTACTTTAACAAATGGAAGAATAAAGAGTTCTTACCCCAAACTGTTACAAATCCAATCTTGTACGTGTTTATCCGCCATAATAAGAGACGAGCGCACATAAAGGAAAAGAAATAGGAAGGATCTTTCAACTTTAAATTAAAATGTAGCAACAATAATGCTCAATTAAACATAATGCGCCTGCTCGCCGTTAACAGGATAATTTAAACCCCAGTCGATACCACAACACTCAAATATAAAATAATTTACTCATTAGGGACCCACGCAAGTCGTTTAAACGTACATATAAAATGAACAATGGAAAATAAACGCTCTAAAAATAGTTATTAAAAAAAGAGAGCTTGCATGTTAATTGCGGAAAAGTCATACTACGTTAATTTTATTGAAGATCGATGATGGAGGTAGGTATATTTGAAAAGTTTTATTCTTGGAAAAGTGATTACTTTCGTTATGAATGGATGCATTTTCAAATAAACGTTTTATAATCATTCGTTTTCGTATTCATTTAATTTGATTTTCTGGTCACAGCGAAAATTGTGATTAGCGACACGCCAGTTTCGTTAACTGTACAACACACACGCACGTTCGCGTTGTAATTTGCAAATCAAACAGCATAATTATATTACGCGACATGCTAATACCTATAAAGCTTTTGTTTTGCTAATTACACGATGTGTACGCGTTTTATGATCCGTTTAAGATGAAAAAAGAGTCTTTAAAATATCTACGATTAACTGCAACAGGAATTTTGATACACAGGTTTATTACGCTCTTCTTTTTTGACAATTTGTCGTTCTTCATTTCATCTCTTCACATTTATAATTTAAACAAACTTGCCTGTATTATTATCACTTCTTATGGAAACGCCCTTTATTTTAAGAGATAGACAAAAATGGACCTAGGTGTCTGGAGCTCAATTTTAATGAGAAAATCACTGCCACAAACAGAATTCAAAATTCAGCTATTCTTTGCCAAAATCAATTATCTTTAGTAATATGGAACTTATGGGACCACTAAATATATGTATCGACTAAACTCGAGAAACACTCCCTAGCGGTCAAACGATTAGATTTAGCTGAATTCTCATTAAAATTGAGCTCCAGACACCTAGGTCCATTTTGGTCTATCTCTTAAAATAGAGGGTGTTTCCATAAGAAAGTGTCCATTTTGGACCACCCGGTACATCCTATTTTTACCTTTCAGAATCTTTTCCTTTTCTCTTAGGCCATATCCTCTCCTGTGCAATATTCTTTCCAGGCTGTTCTGTCAATTGGAAAAAACTGTTGACCTTTGCCAATATTAAGCCATTGTCTTTTATTATCTTGCTGACGGCAAGTTCCACTTTATTTTTGGTGTTTCTCTCTGTCGTCTCTTTTTGACAGTATTCGTTTCCCAAACCACTTCCGGTGGTATGCCGTTTGACATTCGAAAAACCATAACTGTCTCTGTTAAATTATTTTTATTAGTGTCACTTTTAGATTTTCTCTTACTGTGTTGCTTGCTTGCTTCATTATACTCCTTCTTTGCATCATTCTACATTCCATTTTATTGTCTTATCACCATATATTCTATTGGAAGTTTGACCAATAGATATAGTGTAGATATAGGATTTTTTTGAGTAAAGTTTTTGAATAATTATTTTGTTTTAAAATTATTAATGCACAAAAAACGTTGGGCCAACTCATTGAACCACAAATGAAAGACAATACACTTCATCTAAATTATACATAGTATAAGAACAAAAATTGTCATTCTGTCCAACCTTCAAATTTTCAGAAATTTGTGTCCACGCGTTGTCTTTTTTTTGTTGTTGTGGTAACCTGTATCAGAGACATCATAGAGAAAATTGTACTCTCGAACACTTTCTATCAAATGTTCTTCGCTGTTCATACAATTTAGAAAACTACAAGATCAAATAGGTCTGGACTGATGCGACGGATTTTATTCTCCTCGGAGAATTCCGGCCGTTCCGTTGCCGTTCTGGACTGGGCTGAACCGAGCCTTCCCGCACAAATGGATTGCGTTATATTTAAGGTCTATACAATGGACTTTACCGTTGCCGTGCTGTGCCGAACCGAGCCGGGCGTTGATAACAATTAGAAGAATCTGACAAAAGTTCACTAGTGAAACCATTTTTTTTTCATAGAATTTGTATTAACACGCACTTTCGCACGTGTTCATAGAATCAAGGAAATCGCCAGCAGTTGCACAGACTGGGATGTTCAATGAAACATAACCTGTGGGCTGTGACGAATCTGTCGAACGAACTGCCTGGTATCGTCGCTACCGAAACTTTGGAGTGTTTTTTATAAAACCGCACATAAAAGTAAGCTTATGTTTTCCAAATTTGATGTCCGGACTTTAAGTTGCTTTTATCTAGCAAATGTTCAAAAATTTGACGGCTTCGTGACAGAAATACTTAACACTACCTGATGTAATTAATCTTGCAAAGACATACTATCCAACAACGCTTAAAAATCATTGCACAGAGAAGCTTTGGCTTCTAAATAAATGTTTATTAACTGCGTAGGTGCAAAATTTGAATTACCTGGTACCATAAAATTCTTGTACCTACGTTATTCCAGAGCGCGATCAAACGAACATGTTACATGAAAACTTGAAGAATTATGAAACATTTTCATCCAGACAAAACTTAAGCTCAATCCAAGTGCCCATCATTCAATGTGTGTGTTTGCTGACTACGCCTCAAGACAGCTGAAAGTTTACTCAAATTCAGGGTAAAATAGCTATACAGGGTGATTCACCACTATTCCCTCGGTCTCTTGTGCCTAAAGGGTACAAGATATCAGCTTCATTTTTTGGTGACATATGTAAATCGATAACGACTATTTTTTAAAATTATTTTCACTTATACAGGATGCTTCACAAAATTGTAATATATCAAAGTTATGTTTTTTTAAATGCAACCCCCTGTATTTTATTACATTTTTAGATTATACGTTAAAAACTAAGGTAACTTTATTAAACGTTCCCTATACCTATCGCTTACCAATTTTGAGAAAATTGTGATTTTAAGAAAAATATTCAATTTAAACATCCCCTAATAACACGGAAACCACTTATTTTTAGTAACGCAAATTTATATCGATTTATCTTGACCTTTGAGGCTTTTATTTGCACTACGTAGGATTTCGATATTTTGTACAGGGTGTTTAGAAAAAGGATTCATATTTTATATTTTTCAAACATCAAAAACTCACTTAACTTAAATGGAACACCCTGTATGTTTTTATTCTATGTTGAATAACTTTTCATTTTCTATCAAAAACTATAAGTAATTGATATGTCTAAAATCAACGATTAAAAAGTTATTAAGATTTTTCTCTAAAATTTGTATGGAAATGGTTTCGTTTGCATTCTAGTAGGCTATGATTTTTTTTATTGTAGTTGATAATTAGATATGGGATCATAACATAATTAAAAATGAAATTAATAACAAGAAGTAATCATTTATGGAAAATAATGGTATAGTAAATGCTCAATTTGATGACCATTTTCTTCTATGCACAACCGCACTCGATTTTCAACAGATCTAACGTTTCTCAGGATATCTGGTGTTATAGTAGCAAACACATCCTTTATTGTAATCTTTATGTCATCAGCAGTGGTAGGTGGAGTGTTGTGGACCCCTCCTCCCAATCCCTTTATTGAGGAATTGTCTATCTAAATATTTTTGAAAAAAACATAAATACCATCCTTATCACATTCAACTTCACCAGAATTTATATGGACGAGGCTTTCAACGAAGGTTGAATTTTTGTTTATGGAGTCTCGAGAAAGTTGGGAGATGAAGATGAATTCTTTAAATATGTTTTATTTACCGACGAATCCACTTTCCACAACATAACGGCTTGGTAAACCGACATAACTTTCATTACTAAATCGTCACCTGTATCGCACTGTTGATCGCCAAAACTGGTGGAGCCTCAATGTATTTGGGAGAATTTTGATTTTTTGATGGAAACTTGAACGGAGTAAAATTTTTACGGATTTTAGAACAACACTTTTTCGAGTCTTCTTGATGAAGTTTGTTTAGATATTATTATTATTATTATTATCATTAAAAATTTAGTTTACAACACTCCACCTACCACCGCTGATTAGGTACATGAAGATTAGAATAAAGGATGCGTTTGCTACTATAACACCATAACGTTAGAAGATCTCTTGAAAACGAGTGCGGTTATGCATAGGAAAAAATGGCATTTACTACAGTATTTTTTCCATTGCTTTAATTTCATTTTTAATTAAGTTTTGGTCACATATCTAATTATCAACTACAATAAAAAAAAATCATGGCCTACTATAATGCAAACAAAACCATTTCCATACAAATTTTAGAGAAAAATCTTAATAACTTTTTAATCGTTGATTTTAGACATATCAATTACTTATAGTTTTTGATAAAAAATGAAAAGTTATTCAACATAGAATAA
Organism: Pyrocoelia pectoralis; assembly: GCA_036250285.1. Lineage (NCBI taxonomy): Eukaryota > Metazoa > Arthropoda > Insecta > Coleoptera > Lampyridae > Pyrocoelia > Pyrocoelia pectoralis. Next base: position 86,546,877 of record CM070074.1, on the reverse strand, counting down.
AAACATACAGGGTGTTCCATTTAAGTTAAGTGAGTTTTTGATGTTTGAAAAATATAAAATATGAATCCATTTTCTAAACACCCTGTACAAAATATCGAAATCCTACGTAGTGCAAATAAAAGCCTCAAAGGTCAAGATAAATCGATATAAATTTGCCTTACTAAAAGTTAGTGGTTTCCGTGTTATTAGGGGTTGTTTAAATTGAATATTTTTCTTAAAATCACAATTTTCTCAAAATTGGTAAGCGATAGGTATAGGGAACGTTTAATAAAGTTACCTTAGTTTTTAACGTATAATCTAAAAATGTAATAAAATACAGGGGGTTGCATTTAAAAAAACATAACTTTGATATATTACAATTTTGTGAAGCATCCTGTATAAGTGAAAATAATTTTAAAAAATAGTCGTTATCGATTTACATATGTCACCAAAAAATGAAGCTGATATCTTGTACCCTTTAGGCACAAGAGACCGAGGGAATAGTGGTGAATCACCCTGTATATGATATAAGTGTTAAAAGTACATATTTTGTGAGTGAAAAGTTTGCGAAACGAGCGAAGCGAGTGGAGCAATTTCATGAACAAAATAAAAGTTACTTTTATTATTTTCATCCATAAAACACATTTCCTATACGGACTAACCAAAATCTATAATACTGAAGTGATTTTTAAGCATTTATTTCGCCCAGGAAAAGTGATTTTGTGGTGCTGACTGTAGAGGGGAGGAGTCCTCGATCCTTACATATTTCAAATCGTTGATTAACTAGTCAAGTAAATGGAAGAAGATGACGTAATGTGCCACAGAAGTCGAAAATAGTCGCTTTGTTGCACAAGTTTCCTGGATCGATAACTTCACAAAACGTATATGTGACCACTGGCCACTACCAGTATGTGATTTCACATCCAAGACCTTATCCTTTGGCGGTTTTGCTTATTCCAATACGCCAAGGAAAATTGAACAATTGGAGAATAACGTACGATGCGGTGTGGAGTGGGTCCTCTATTAGAAAATGTTATTTCCCGTTGTGGACATTTCAGTAATATTAGATTTCTTGTCATGTATTATATTTATAACGGGTAATAGAATCTTGCTGAAATTCCGATTTGTTTAGTTTTTAGCCAGTTTTAAAATTCGGGAATGCCAACACAGATATCCTAGCGATTGACAATCCTTATTGATCGCTGTTTGTGGGAGAAGCCTTCTATGTCAACCAAACATTATAGATGTATCTCAGTAAATGTCAATCTACAAATCTAAAAAATATTAGTTTCATTAACAATTTTGATAATTGTGCCATAATTGATATATTTTCAATAATTGACTACTCTGTGGAATTTTCAATTTCGGATATACTTTGTAGATGCTTAATTAGCGCTGACGAGCGGTCTCTGTTATAAATAATCCTTCATCAGAAACCATTTACATACAGAAAAATCAAATTAAAATGCACTAATTCATAGATTTTGCTAATTTAGTAAATGTAAAATGCAGCGTGTTAAAAAAATATAGCAACGTCTTTTTGATAGGAACCCCCTTTAAATGTGCACATCCAAATTTGAGAAAAGATATGCAAGATACGGGCAAAACGACAACTTGAATTTATAACCGTGTGTTACTAACAGTAATCGTTCACATTTTCCTCGCTGATGGCAATACTGATACGAACTATTTCGTTCAATATTTCTCCACTGCCATAAAAAGTTTACTAAAAGGCGTTGAATATCTCAACGCAGAACCTTCAGAACAGTTCAGGGAATATGAACTTGATCCAGTAGAAAAGTAGTCCTAATAACGTCTACGATTAGATTATTATTAGCGTCTCTACAGGTCGACTTATCATTAAGGAGAAAATAAACCTTGAGTTTACGCTAAGGATGTCTGGTAGTTTGGTGCGATGCGTTCCGATTACTAAACACAATTCTAACCCCGAAAAATGCTGTTAAGAACTTTAAAAGATGCTGACAGTTATTTTGTTAATGCGCTAACAAGAAAATTTAAGCCTTACATTCTACAAGCCCTAAGCACTGCCATGCATATGATATCAGATTGTGCGATTTCTTTAAATTTAAGCCACCATTGTGGTCAATTAAGCAGATTGGCTGCGATACACAACCGAACACCATACCACACAATCACGGTAGGAATCTATTCTATAGATATTCTTCAACTTGCTTCAGAGACTTTTTAAGAGTGTGTTATCAATGCTTTTAGAGACATTTTAGGTGAAAAAAAAGGAATACCTTCTTCGACTACTGTTCTGCTCATTGACGGGATCAAGTTTTGTTCCCAACATTGAATCAGCTAAATTTTATTCAGTATAAGTCTTCATAATAATGAGGAGACGAATGCTATATTAGTTCTCCGTGCTTCTAATGCTGCTACAAACTGTTGGAGAACGCGTTATCAGTTGGCTTAATTAAACCTTGGTTGTCCACTAGCACGTGGAACCGTCAAATATATTAAATTTGTTATAAGTCCGGTGAATGACGCGGTACCCTTGACCTTTTTTGCTATAACAAGATGTGATGTATCACAATTTGACTGGAAAGGGAAGAAAACCGCATTTGACGTCTGTGGCGCAAAGCCAAATCGGACGGGGGTAGCTTTGAGACAACCTTAAATCCTTGCAAAATTGTTGAGATCCTTCTGAACGTGCTCATTAGATTAACTACTGGTATTATGGATATAAAGTTGAGAATTCTAATGGATTTCTTAGCCGTTACCATGATAAATTCATAAATTGATAACTTAATAAATAATAAATAAGGCAAGGAATAAACGGAAGATGGAAACACCACCAGATAGTAAACTGAAAAAGAAATGCTCCAGTTAAAACAAGGAAGGAATAAGGTTGCCCCTTATCAAGTCTTATAGATAGATATCTTTGCAAATACTAAATTTTTTTTATTATATAGATATTTAAGTACGAAAGGACTAAAGAAATCAATTCGCTGAATGTTAGCTTACTACTTTATTGGAATCAGATTATTGGGTTGCACATCCCCAAATTCGACCTGCTCACTCACACCCCCTCCACCCCCCGGGTTATTGATAATTGGATTGGTTATGCAGCAATTCAAAAACTTATTCGAGGTGTAATTACTGTTACCCTTACCTTGAAAACGCCCCACAAAACCAAACGATGCGGTTGTCATATGAAAATTAGTGAGTTCTACTATACATATTAAAATCTTGCTCCAACGAAAAGATAACCTTCAAATTTTTTGGCATTGTTCCTTACTGCGACACTTAATGCTGATTGATTTACAGCTCGAAGTTCTCCTAAATCTTCGCGAAAAGTGCCAAAGGGGAAAGATAATCTTGAGATGACGTTCGGATTTAGGTAGGTACATTGCTGTTGAGGTATTTAAACACTCAAAGCATTGAATTAATAGATTTATCGCCATGTAGTCCAGGATCAAGGCATCTAATAATTACATATTATGCGACATTTTGACGAAGAAGAAATTTCCCCATGAAAATGAAATTTGAACCGCCAAAGAATTCTTTAGAAATTGAGAGTGAGGTAAGAATATTTCGGGAATGCAAATTATGCATTACAGCACTCGTTCATTGTGTACTACTGTCAGTTGGTTAAGTTTTATGCTAAATTTGAGTAAACCGAAACGAGGTGGAATTTTTACATTAGAGCTTCGATATAAAATGAGTATACAAATTAGTAACTTAATGATCCTTCAAAATGCCATCAAATGCATAGCTACTATATTAAATAAAGGTTACCTCAATGGTCGCATTTGCACTCTCACGAAGTAAAAGAAACTTGAGTTTACTTATTGCTAGTAATTTACATTGCGAAACTTCATAATGTATCAAGATACAGAATGACATTTTCTCCGAATTTTGTTTTCCAATTTTCGAGACTTTTCGGTAAAGTAAAAAAATATTTTGAATAACGATCACATTCACTAACCAAAAATCGACAAATATTTTGTTTCATTTCAAAATTAAACTACATGCAACGATATAAAAATGAAAAATACACACCTTTTACAGGTAAGAAAAATTGTTAAAGATTTCCACTCAGATTTTAAAGTTTATTACACCTGTCACCACCGTGTGTGAATTAATTCTTTTAAAGGTGGTTGTTGAAAATTATTTATCACATCAATGCGTACAAATTCATCGCAACAAAATGTTACGTGATTTCTGTTTCCCGGACTCAGACCCGGAGTTCTGGAGGGTTCTCATCAGTGGTGGAGATATTTCTCGACCTTGCAAAATTTTCACCGAAAAATAAATGACGATTTAACTCATTCGATATATTATCTAATACTAATTTCTCTACCTAATTAAAATATGTAAATTTCGCGTTTCATTAGGATTCTCTTGGAATATCATTTCTTTAATCATCCGAGGAAATTATTCATATCGTTTTATAAGTTGGACATATTTTTTTATTTATTGATAAATTTGGTTATAATGATCGATTGTCATTAAGTTGATTGCTGTCGCATTTGGAAGTTATATGTTACGCCCATGTATAAAAGTTTGCGACCGCGCAAGATTATTGATTCGTTGATGTTAGTACCAGTGGCAGTAACCCACTAACCCTTAACTATTGAACTTAGACAAATTCTCCCCTCTTATTCAACCTCGAAAATGGTACCTAATGCCCTAAATTACACTGTTATAATTTGAAAAATTTAGACTTACGGTGTTGAGGATGGCCGCTTGCCATTTTTTTTATCCCAACTCCATCGCTCCTTTGAAAAGATACTGTCATCGAAAGACTCGTGTTTTGCTAGAAAGAGAAATTAAAATTGGGAAATTGTTTTTCGTATATAACAAGGATATTCATTTAAACGCGTGGATACAATAATACTATAATTTACTTAGACGATCGAACGTCATATCTGTTGTTGATACCGTTAATCAACTAATCTATTATGAAATAGAAACGGGAGCTGCATTCAAACATAGTAAACTTTTCAGATTGAAAACTTTGAAAATAGGGATTCCGTTTGAGTTGAATGAATAATTAACTTACTTAAAGCAGATAAAGAGAGAACCCGTTTTAACGGAAACGTTTTTGGTCTCCCTTTCAAAAATTTACTCTTTTTTCGCAATTCTACGCGATTTTCATCTATCTCTTCATTTTCCATCTTTCCAAAAGTCGTAGTTTAATTCACTTAATTATCACTTAGCTAGTACGACTACCTTAAAATATAGAGGCTGAGGTAACACTACCAATTTAGATACCTGTAATGGGTTGCATGATAACGGAAAGATTAGATATACAATATTAAAGTGTTTGTTTTTGGTATATGGCTGAGATTAGATTTTTTTAATTGCATGCGTTGGTATGAATTTATTAACCTGCAATTTGGTGATTGTAACAATTTCTCTCAAGATTACATCCCAAAATACAAAAACAGCCTTTTTTCGCTCAAAGCAATCTCTAAAGTAATTCTGAAAGTCATGTCCTGAATCTCTGAAATGGTTTTTCATTTGCGTGTGTACGGAAAAGTCACATGCAGCCAAATTAGACCAATAGAAATGGATATCGAAAACCTACCACTTTGTTCAACATTTAGAATTGTCTTTTGTGCATCGCGCATCGGCACATCGGTATCTTGTTTCCGGTAATAGTAGCTATAGTTGCGTTTTCAGATTTATGTGAGTTTTGCAGACCTTTTGCAATAAAGGAATCTGCTTGTGAAGCACTATTCAAAAACCCACCTCTCAGTATCAAAAATGCTGCAATCACAAGTAGGAATATAAACCAATGATTTTGGTTTTAAAAATAAATAATTTAATGTCATATTTGTGATAATGATAACATGTAACTAATTCACTTGAATCAACCGGCTGCATCTGTGCACCCTGGGAGCGTTTATCAAGGAACATCTACAAAACCTCCTTTGAAACACTACAAATTTCTCTAGACCATCATGGGGTAACAATGTTCGTACGAGGCTGGGCTGCACAGCGCTACACAATCTGAGAGTACATCAGCGCTGGGGACAAACATTGAGGTGATCTCAATGTTTGTCTCTACTACTCGTGAGAGGGTCCTCCCAAAATCGGATGCTATCAACACTTTTGTGGAACATAATCACTATCAGCCTTCTCTGTAACCTTAAGGACAGCGGGTATTCTATTATACATTGGCATATGTGAATGATTTATCCATACTAATAATCGGCAAGTTAAAGGTTCCTCTGAGCAGTCTCATGCAATCCCACACTACATTCAAGAACAGGCCATGATGGCAGTATTGAGACTGAGAACTACCAGACTGTTCAATAACAAGGATAGTGAGGTAGGACATTCGCATGCTAGGCGAGACAATCAAGAAATTACGCATCCTGAAGGGGAGATGGGAATGGCTCGTCCCGGTATTTATTCCAAAGAACAGAATTTCAATACTACCGACTAAAACAAACTTCAAAATGTGGTACAGGCAAAATCGGTAGGAATTACGCTTAATGCAAAGAAAATTATCATACAGAGCAATGGGAACCGAGTAATTAGAACCTCCAACGACAGCAGAGCCACCTTCCAGCTACGATTGCACCACACACTAGAACAAATAGCAAATTAAAAAAGCACCATATAGGTATGTATACGAATCGCCACTTTGTAGATGCTACAAATAAATTTAATAGAAATGAACTAAATTTTCTCGCTTGGAAAACTAATCAACAACCAATGCTGAAAAAATAAAGCACTTTCTGGAGTTAGTGATTTGGTTGGTATTGGAATGAATTTCTTATCTACTTGACCAAGGTATTTATAATAATAATAAAGGACATTTATTGAAGGAGAAGGATAATATCAGTAAAGGTATTATACAAAAGAAAATAAAGGAGGAATTCATAAGAACATAAACAATAAATAGCATAATAAAATAGCACAGTATCACAATCACCTTCAAAAGGGCGAAGTTCACATTTATGAAGAGTGTAGTACTCTTCATAATCTGCTCTTACACTTAACCCCAAATTACATTAAAAAAAATATTAAAGGTACGTCTTACGAACGAAGAAGAAAAAAAAACTTATTAACGTGCAAATACATAGAAAAAAAAACTGGAATTAAATGTGCATATATAACAAAAAAACAAAAATATTATAAAAAATATTAAATAAAGGAATATAGAGTCAGAATAATACTGTTAACTTAATTTGTTTCTGTTTTAATTTTGCAAAAGATAGGTAATGAGGTGGTGCCTGAAAGTAGTAACTTTAAGCGATTTGAGAGATTGAGGTAGACTATTATAAACTTTACTGATGGTGTAGGAAAATGATTTTTTAAACATGCTAGTTTGATGGATTGGAGGTGTGAGAACGTGCTTTCTTCGTATATTTACTCCGTGAACGTGGTATCTAAATCGTATTTTATTAAATAAGTAGGTTGGTTGTTTATTGACTATAATTTTGTGGAACAATACGGAAGAGTGCAATATTCTTTTGTTATACATATTAAGCCATTTGGATTCAGTTAATTTATGCGAAATACGCTGAAATTTTTTGATGCCGTATATTAGTCGAAGACAGGAATTTTGTACTCTCTGAATCCTACTCGCGTCAAGGCTAGCAATGCATGGTCCATATACAACATCACAATAATTAAAATGAGACAATACAAGCGAATCACACAACATCATTTATATTTATATTTATATTTATTTATAAGTAAACAATTCCTACACCAGTTATATCAAGAAATCAATTTTAATTGTTACCGATGAGTATGATGCACTTTGCCAATAATAAAGCAATCGAACCACAAAATAGTTTAGGGAAAGACTCGACCTCTTAGATTATAATAAGGGCAAAGAAAACAGTTATTTACCAGAACAAATGACCTCGTATATTACAACCCTACGAAATGAAATCAAATGGTACATACCTCAGGATCGAACAGCTAATGGGAATCGCAGTAGTAAACTCATGGATATTGTTTAGAAATACTACAAGATAAGAAAATTTCAATTCGAGCATTCCGTGAATCCTTGGTAGAACGTTCATTATAACATAAACAAGGAAATGGGCTGCACCATCAACAACTAATATTATTTATTTGTGTACAAGAACGCCCGGGAACGGAATGAATCTGCAAAGAAGATGTACTTCCTGCTGCTTCTAGAGGAAGAAGGCTGTGAAAAAATGGTTTTCATATACCCCTACAAACGAAAATATATTTATTTTGCTTCAATGTATCTCATAATTAAGTAGGATGCACACTTTTTGTGTAATATTCAGTAATTACCTAGAAATAAAAGCTGTTTCAAGTCTTTTTCTATTAAATACGAGCTATTCTTACATTGCTAAAAGCATTGATTTTCCACATTTCCCGATTGCCGAAACCAAATACAGGGTGATTCACGACTATTCCCTCGGTCTCTTGTGCCTAAAGGGTACAAGATGTCAGCTTCATTTTTTGGTGACATATGTAAATTGATAACGACTATTTTTAAAAATTATTTTCCATTATACAGGATGCTTCACAAAATTGTAATATATCAAAGTTAGGTTTTTTTAAATGCAACCTCCTGTATTTTATTACATTTTTAGATTATACGTTAAAAACTAAGGTAACTTTATTAAACGTTCCCTATACCTATCGCTTACCAATTTTGAGAAAATTGTGATTTTAAGGAAAATATTCAATTTAAACAACCCCTAATAACACGGAAACCACTTACTTTCAGTAACACAAATTTATATCGATTTATCTTGACCTTTAAGGCTTTCATTTGCACTACGTAGGATTTCGATTTTTTGTACAGGGTGCTTAGAAAAAGGATTCATATTTTATATTTTTCAAACATCAAAAACTCACTTAACTTAAATGGAACACCTTGTATGTTTTTATTCTATGTTGAATAACTCTTCATTTTCTATCAAAAACTATGAGTAATAGATATGTCTAACGTCAACGATTTAAAGGTTATTAAGATTTTTCTCTAAAATTTGTATGGAAATGGTTTTTGTTTGCATTCTAGTAGGCCATGATTTTTTTTATTGTAGTTGATAATTAGATATGGGGTCAGAACTTAATTAAAAATGAAATTAATAACAAGAAGTAATCATTTATGGAAAAAATGGTATAGTAAATGCTCAATATGATGACCATTTTCTTCTATGCACAACCGCACTCGATTTTCAAAAGATCTAACGTTTCTCAGGAGATCTGGTGTTATAGTAGCAAACGCATCCTTTTTATTGTAATCTTTGTCATCAGCAGTGGTAGGTGGAGTGTTGTGGACTCCTCCTTCCAATCCATTTATTGAGGAATTGTCTATCTAAATATTTTTGAAAAAAACATAAACACCATTCTTATCACATTCAACTTCACCAGAATTTATATGAACGAGACTTTCAACGAAGGTTGAATTTTTGTTTATGGAGTCTCGAAAAAGTTGGAGAAGAATATGAATTCTTTAAATATGTTTTATTTACCGACGAATCCACTTTCCACAACATAACGGCTTGGTAAACTGACATAACTTTCATTACTAAATCGTCACCTGTATCGCACTGTTGACCGCCTAAACAAAAAATGTATTTTGGAGAATTTTGATTTTTGATGGAAACTTGAACGGAGTAAAATTTTTACGGATTTTAGAACAACACTTTTTCGAGTCTTCTTGATGAAGTTTGTTTAGATATTATTATTATTATTATCATTAAAATTTAGTTTACAACACTCCACCTACCACTGCTGATGACATGAAGATTGGAATAAAGGATGCGTTTCCTACTATAACACCATAACGTTAGAAGACCTCTTGAAAACGAGTGCAGTTATGCATAGGAAAAAATGGCATTTACAACAGTATTTTTTCCATTGCTTCAATTTCATTTTTAATTAAGTTTTGATCACATATCTAATTATCAACTACAATAAAAAAAATCATGGCCTACTAGAATGCAAACAAAAACCATTTCCATACAAATTTTAGAGACAAATCTTAATAACCTTTAAATCGTTGATTTTAGACATATCTATTACTCATAGTTTTTGATAGAAAATGAAAAGTTATTCAACATAGAATAAAAACATACAGGGTGTTCCATTTAAGTTAAGTGAGTTTTTGATGTTTGAAAAATATAAAATATGAATCCTTTTTCTAAACACCCTGTACAAAAAATCGGAATCCTACGTAGTGCAAATGAAAGCCTTAAAGGTCAAGATAAATCGATATAAATTTGTGTTACTGAAAGTAAGTGGTTTCCGTGTTATTAGGGGTTGTTTAAATTGAATATTTTCCTTAAAATCACAATTTTCTCAAAATTGGTAAGCGATAGGTATAGGGAACGTTTAATAAAGTTACCTTAGTTTTTAACGTATAATCTAAAAATGTAATAAAATACGGGGGGTTGCATTTAAAAAAACCTAACTTTGATATATTACAATTTTGTGAAGCATCCTGTATAATAGAAAATAATTTTAAAAAATAGTCGTTATCAATTTACATACGTCACCAAAAAATGAAGCTGATATCTTGTACCCTTTAGGCACAAGAGACCGAGGGAATAGTCGTGAATCACCGTGTGTGTATACCATTGACTTTATAGTTTATAGTGTATAAAGTCAATTCCCTTTTTAAAATATACGTAATGTAACTTATATACGAAACACGCGGCTGCAAAGTAAAACACGTAGGTAAGTTATACACTTACACGTTCAATGTGGTAATTATGTGGTACGATGTGGCGAGGTGGCGTTAATGTTATCGAAAAATTGAAGAGCCTTTACATAAGTACAGAATATCGTCAATAAGGTTGATACAGAAATGACATAGATTGTATAAATGATCAACTTTCGCATCCACTAAGATGTTGTAACAATAATTTTTAATTTTATTCGGGGTTGCTCGAGAAAAGTTCTTAATCTCAAAGCTCACCTCTCTAGCATTATGAACGATGTGTAGATTTTTGATTTTGTTTATAAGTTGCAACGTGTTTTTGATGTTAATGAGGATGAATGCCTTTATAGATCTAAAGATCTAAAACTGTTAAAATTCGCTTTAGGTATGTATCTTAGGTACAAGTTGTCCTACGGTTGTTTAGTAATCGTTGGTTCACAGTAATTTTTTTTTATTATAAAAGGACGTTAGGGCTTCATTGCAATCTTTTATGGTGAGTCTAGTAAAATTTCTAATAAGAGGAAGTTTGAGTATGTTTACATAACTTGTAATTTTAATCCTTCATCAAATGTTGTCAATGTTTACAATTAAATTGGAATTACTTTTATCAGTCTTAAGGAAGGAAAGTTGGTCAAATTTGGATTTATGTTTTAAACCTCTCAAACGTTTGTACCCATATCCCTGTGCGGTATAGTTCCTGCTATGTAAATAAATTATGAAATTTATGCATAAGCTTACTAACTTTAAGTTTGAAGGATATTTGATCCATACTTGGGTTTTGTTCAGTACCCTTTGAGATTTGCAAACTTATCTCTATCAACGAACTTCGTTTGTTACTGAATTCAATACGCCCGTGCGTTGCAAGAGATCTATATTGTCTACAATCGAGTTATGATATGTGAAATTTTATGCTGATTCAAGATCCGGTGTCATTTCTTCGGTATCTCAAATACTTTTCAAGATATTCGACTTTAAAGTCGATCAAATTTTGTCTTTTTGATAAGGCCAGTTTATACTTTCGTTACTACGGTATTCGAAGTTCGTTCTGTAAAAGGGGGAATTTCAACTACTATAAGTTGAAGTCATTGCAAATTTTCTGATTTTGACCTAAAATATCCACCTATGTAAAAGAAATTAACTAGGTAAACTACTATGAAATTTCTGTGCGTGTTCAAATGGTGTTCCTTTCATTTACTGTTACTGTTGACTGTTGTAATCTAAGCAATAGATAGACAGGCTTTAGAATGTGTCCAGGCGAATAACTCCTTTGGCGTTGTCGGTTAGTATTGTAGACTAAGTTCGCTATAGATGCGTGAGCATTGTGGGTACGGGTACGAGTGACTTTTCCGTTAGATCGCCCAGGGCCTATTTTATGTATGGGCCCGGGCGCAGAGGTTTTGGGGCGCAAGAGGTTAGGCCCAACAAAATTTTTTCACAAACTTAATATTAATAAAAAGCCTGAGCAACGCTTTTATACTAAACAAAACCTATAATGTCTAACCTTTAAAGTTCTATATAGTTTACGGCGTTAGACAAAATAATCGACTAATTTCGTAGTTGTACTTGTATAAACGCTCGAAGCGCTTCGCCGCTGCCTCCTAAAATATAGCATTCAGGAAACCGGCGGAAGACGCGGCCACTATGAGTTAACATAGTAGAAGTAGGATAGTGGATTTTAAACCGGGGGGGGGGGGGGGGGGGGGGGGGGCTTGGCGTCTCGGGACCAGAGCGCATCACATGCTTACCGCGGCCCTGAGATCGCCGCCCCGTTTTTACATTTTAAACTTATAATTCACAGGACATAGTTAAATAAACAAATTTAAAAAAATGCAAAAAAGAAGCGATACCGGAAAAAATTGTGAATACCGGTTTTCGGTATTCAATCAATGTGAATCCCGGGATCCCGGTATTGGTTTTTTTTACTGCTGAAACTATAAAAGAGAAATAAAAAAGCATAGAAATTCAAACTTCAAAATTTCAAATTCAAGGTACTCAAGTTATTCAAGATGTAAATATGTAAACTTGCAAACTAAATAAATTGAAACTCAAAATATTAATGCTGATAAATCCTAAATTATAAATTGGAAATTCAACGCTCAAAATCAGACCTTTGAAAGTTGAAATATTAGAATTATTCCAAGTTAGAAATCCAATTGAATTTCAAAATTCGAAATGCAAAACATTACTGCTATTTAAAGTTAAAAGTAAATTCAAAATTGAGACCCGAAATAATAAACCACAATTATAATTTTATATGGTATGGTATGTCACCTAATAACACTGAGATTCGATAAAGTGGCACTTTTCTTGCTTTGGTCTCAGAAAACTTTTTAAATAAATTGGTCAAATCATTTGTCTCGCAGATTTCGTGTTCTATGGATAGAGTAGCTAACACCGATAATAATCTTTCAATGGCATGAAAGACCGTAGATCATTTTTAAGTGTCATACAGTAAACAATTTTGAAAATATCTGGGATCTCTCGCTTTATGCAACAATTGCAGAAATTAAAATATAAAAAAAGAAGTTAATAGAATAAAAAATTATTTATTTTTCGAACTTGATAAAGCCATTATATTGGCGAAACGTTATTAAATAGATTTTACTCTATGACATTTAACCTGGCAAATTAATTACAACCCTTATGTCTACGATAAAAAAAGAAATTAACCTTGAACGATAGTTTGGGAGACAGTATGGGCTCATCTGCACCTTTGTAGTCAAACTGGCCTTTTCTTCTCCTGACTCTTGACAAATTACGGTAATCAATTCTTCAATGCCTACTTCTAGTAGAGTTATCGCATCAATGCGGCTCCCCCACCTAGTTTTTGATAAAGGTTTCATTGCTAATTTTGGATTATGCTCAAAAGAATTTTCCATCTGTAGTTCGATGAAGAAAAAAATAGATCAGCTCTTGAATGATTTCGAAAAGTTTCACAGATTCAAAACTTGTCTTTTCAGAGTCATTTAAAGCTAGATTCGCGGCTATGGACAACGCAAGGAATAAAAAATGCTCGAGAACATCGGCCAAGGATTGTTTTCTGAAGTCCAATGTGTTTCCCGCGCATTGTCATAACTCATAACCGTGTCCCATGGGCGAAGTTAGGGGGGGGCTTGGGGGGGCTAAGCCCTCCCAAACTTCAATTTAGCCCCCCTAAACATCTTAAAAAACTATATACGTTATACATATATTCATACTTCTTCTCATATTATCAGTGGGGCTTGAGCCCCCCCCAGATCTGTTCACCTAACTTCGCCCATGCCGTGTCCTCGTATTTTATCAAATCCAACTTACATTGGTAACGAATACAAATAATCCTTACCCCGTAACATGATAAAATCACAAGAAAAAAAAATCAACTAGTGTTGAATTAAAGTTTGAAAAACATCTAACCACAATGGTAATTTGTTCTGTATATGTCACATCCGGGGTACAATACAAAATAATAGAAAAATAATTCGATTCATGAATCCGCTTCACTTCTAGAAGAGAAGTTACCAATAGAAGAATCGTTTCATTTTAATGTGGCATGCGCGAAGATTTTTGTATGCGTTGTAAGTGTTCCGAAACTACTACAGTGTACAATTTTTGAATATCATTATAACATTTATTGTAGACAGTTTTCATTTTATTAGCTTCTTACTCAAGAGCTTGACTATCAATAATAATCTTTCAATAAGTGACGGCCAATGATTTTTTCTATCTCATAGAGTTTCTGATAACCGCTTAGTTTTTCTGTCACACAATATTCTGTTATTATGCGATTTATAATAATCGAGGACAATACTAGGCGACGAGGCGATAGCCGAATCGCTTAGCAACGTTCGAGATGGTATAAATCGCAAATATTCGAGTTATATTCAAAGCTTTATCGTATCATTGAAGCAAGCAATTTTAAAACAACACTGATTTTGTTTACATTGAATTAAGAAAATTTGTCGAAAGTTTTACCAGTTTAGTCGTTCCTGATAAAACTAATGGAAGATATTGGTGTCCCCGCACGTATTTTATTTTATTATTTATTATAAAAAACAACACTCTTTATCATTACCTTTTTCTAATGTTATATTAAATTCTAAGGCGACTGAACAGTGGAGAATTTGACCTTCTGTATGCGGTACACGCACTTCACACATATTGTAACGGTGGCCCTAATGAGAGGCAACGAGTTGAAAAATAGAGTAGACCCATCTGATTTAAAGGTACTTTAATGTAACTTCTAGTGTTACGTTCAATGATAACTCATCGCTCAGTATAAATTCAGAAACAAGACATTAATATACTAAAAAGATCAATTCAGGATTGAGCATCACAATGTGAACTGAACGAACCAATTTGTTGTATACTGTTGACTAGAAAAGTTATCTCATCTGACAGTCGGGGAATATTCCTGACAGTATACGCCATTAAACCAGCTTTACATACATATATGTGGCTTTACTCCCTGACGTCTCATTCCATGTCATATGTATCGGTTCTGGGAGTCGTACTATGTTAACATGTAGGGACAATAAATTGAAGTGGGAATATCCGGTTACTATAAAGCGATATACGAGTACACTATGTCCAAGATAAGGAGGGCTCCTATGGGAATTTCGGAAACGGTAAGAGATAGAGTTTTGGTTAAATGGGAGAAAAGTTCTGCTCATTTATGTGTTGTTGATTGTTTGTAATTACTTGGTTATAAAATTTGTATTCAAAATTGAAAATTCAGTATCATTTCATTAATTTGATGAGAAACTACAGTTAGGAAAACCCCATTTATGAATAAATTCAGTTTGAATGTTATTAGGTACTTTAATGTGACAGGTTCGTACTTAGATTTTTTTCGATCATCGCAATTAAACCATAAAGTGTGATACATGCTTGAATACAGAATAAAAAGCTCTTCTAATATTATGTATAAAAAATCAAGTCCGTATTAAAAAAACAAATTTGATGATGGTTACTTGAAAACGAAACGTGGGATTCCAATTTGCTGTATAATGCTGTATTAAAAAGTACCTGTAGACGCTTCTTTTACTTTTTATTTAACATCAACAGACAAAGTAACAATTTGTCAAAAACGAAATCCTGAAAATTCGCTTTTAACGCATAACTTCGGAACGGTTCGAAATTTAAAAATACCATTTTACTAAACTCAAAATTGCTCAACTTTTCTCCTATTTAACCGAAACTCTATCTTTTACCGTTTCCGAAATCCCCATAATGGCCCTCCATATCTTGGACACAGTGTATAATCCAGAATCCAGAGTTGCTGAAAATTTAAAATTGCAATTCCAGAATATTTAATGAATTTATTGATTAACACACGTCAAATGATATACAAGTTATTTGTCTCAATTGTTGAATGTGGTCGCTGTTTAATCTATCCTCAATCTAAGATCTACTTACATAGTAGAAAATATTACACCTGCCTTGTAACAACCCAACAAAAAATAAAAGCAAAATCTGCTGACAATCGAGATTATGTGCTTGGTGTTTACTACCACATTTGTATATTTTCTTCGTTGTGTTTTAAGAGTTACACAAAACTATAACTGGTGTGCGTAAATACAAGACAAACGTAATATTTACAAATAAAGCCTTTATTTACTAAGTTAGAAAAAAAATATACTTTCAGCTGATGAGCCTATCCTAAAAGTACTATAATAATACTAATCAATACAGAAAAAAAACCATAATTATTTCTCGATCTATAACTATCAATAACACAGAATTAGTGTTTTTATGGAAAGGACAGTCTTGGCGTATTCATTTTGTAAGCTATACGAGATCAATTAAACGCAGATCTCCAACTTGTAATAACAATTTGACGGACTTTTGTTATTGTTAAAGTGGTTAAGGGGTTACCTTGCAGATCTAAAGAAAGTAAGTATGAAATTACAAATTTGTGTATGTGATTTTTTTTACACCGACACAATGACTACGTTCTTTCGTTCAAAAAATAAAATAAAAATTGGTTATAGCTTGTAGCATTAAAATTATTGGTACTGATTTTTTTTTGTTGCTTAAACCTATATCACAAACCATTTTCGGCAGAGCCATTCTCTGCTTCTTAGCTAGTTAAACCTGCATTAGTTGGTGCTTATCTACTAAAGCCAAAAATTTGTGTAATTTCAGACTATTTAGTTTCATTAATCTTATATATGTGAGACGTTAAAGTTATAAGAGTGAAGGTAGAGGAGCATCAACTAAAATAAAGCGCGCATCGTTCCCTTTTTTTATATACAAAGCATAATTCTATGATTAACCCTTATATTTACAATAAAATTTAAGTTTCAACATAAAATTTTTAAAAGAGAAATTAAGCTGAATTAATATAATAAGTATAAATTTGCTTAAGCCCATACACAAATCCTTACCCTACATTGTACTTATAAACATTTATATTTACATTCAGCTATAACTTTTAGTATAGTCATTAACATAAAAATATTTTTGAAGCAATATTTATCTACTGATACATATACAACAAACAGTCTAATAGTTTGATCTAATCTTTAGGAGTATTTCTCGGTCCTTTTTAAATACAATTACAAATTATTATAGTTACTGTAGGGCGTGCGCAACTAAAAATATATATGTTTTAATGTGATACTAGTTAATTGATATTAATAATGACGGACCGACGCATTACATTTTTAATATTGCACCAAGTTACTCACGAAGCTTATGCCAATCTGCAATCTGACGACGAGGTGAGTTGCACACTTCATTCCAGTGATGTAAAGCTGATCCGGCACATTTCGGTCCTCCTAGTTCCAATCTTCCAATTACCTACAAAAAAATAATTCGAGTAATTTTACGTTTTTTTTTTGAAGGTTTTGTATCGTGGCCTAAATAACAATGTAACTTGAACTTGCGCAAAAATAACCTGGAAGAAACTCCTCCTTTATGATCTTACTCAGTTTGCATGCGTCCCAGAAAATTCGTGTAGAGCTATGTATAAAGATGAAAGTTGAGAATGACAACTGTGATCACCACACTATATTATTTTCCAGCATCATCTGCACCTCCGTCTCTATGGTATGGAATAAATGGGACGGGACCGTTGATTTTAATTCACAGGCGAAATTTTGTACAAATGCAGGTTTGTTTGAAAATATCCCTTCAAATTCTGGCCAAATATTGGCCATAGCGTTTCTGCGCTAATGACCTTGGCCACGCATGGGCATTCCCTTAATAGGTACTTAATTCTTAGAACAGTCTTTGAAATTGAGGGAGATAAGTGTTTTTCATCATCCATTCACGAAAAAACTGAGTCGGGAAGAATTAGGAATAAGTTAGGAAAGAAAAACAGGAACATTAAAACAAAAATATAAAACAAGTAAAGGTATCTTAACGAAAAGATTATTTCAGTACTCAAAGCTGGGGGACAATAATAATGAAATATTACATAGGTACCTGAAAAATACAAGAAAAGCTAAAAGAAAAACAAAAGTTGAAAAAAAACCTGGAATTACTAGATCTTTGAAAATGCATATGACTAAAAGAGGTGCCAAGTACGTAGTAAAAGAAGCCGAGCTAGACAGAATTTAGAAACAAAATAAAAGAAAACTATTGCGATAATCAAAACTAGTCTATAATACGTTAAAACATCTGAAACAAAAGAAACCATCAAGTCTACCGAACAATACTAAAACAAATAAGGAAACAAGAGGAAACAGGATGGGAAACGATACAAATGAGTCACATTAAATCCATCTGGATAAAACGAACATCAATAGAAGATATATGTGAGAGGAAGCAAAAGAGATAGCCAAAAATTAAACCACACTACCTATACTGAAATTTGGTTCATTGCAAAGAAAAATCATGTAAATAGGACCCTGGAAAATAAATGCAATGCAGGTGCAAAACCGACGAAGAACTACAATATAACGTGAATGTATCTTAAAACGAACTAAAATCAGAAAATAACTAGAAAAAGAGCAGAGGAAGAGTGGGAAGAATATATAACATAGTGAAATCCACATTCTTTGGATAAAAGGAGATTCCTAAAGAGTTCAAAATACAAATACATCAATAGGTAATAACACCATCACTAATAAGCCGCAGGGCCGAGCCGTGCCGGGAGTGCAAGGGGTGCATGACACCCGGGCGGCAAGCTACTAGGGGCGGCAGAATAAAATAAGTAAAAGCGTTGAGTGAAAGCAATGGTCAAAGCCGCCGATCACTGTTGCAAATAGAAAATTTGGTGGTGGAAGGCCTGTTGTGATCGCGATTTGAAACATAACGGCGATCTATCTGTTGTGGAAATGTTTAGAATGTGCCAGGCAGACATTTATCCTAATTGTAAACTACTGTTACACATTTTCTTGAGTTTTACAATAAATTAGCTTGGTGTCTGCAAAAAGATGTTTGTCAGCCCTGCGTCGGCTGAAATCGTGACTCAGCAGCCACTGACCTAAGATCGTCTTGTGGAACTCTCGTTATTGCGTTTGCATCAAGGCATTCCAATGATAGGTAGGTACCCAAAATGATACTAGATAGATTCGCGAAGTCAAAAAATCAACGTTGTTACATAATTATTTATATTTAAGTACTCTAAGTATTTATAAATAGGTACATCTGAAAATCTGATTCTTTTAACCCTCTTCTCTTCCCAGGTCGGTAGGTACTGAGTACCGATACCGATTAGTCGGCATAGTCGGTATTGGATATTGACCTTATTCAATTCAATAAACAATAATTTGAATATTTTTCAATATTTTCAAAAAAAGTATGTATGAAACCAAACGATACTGGATTAAAAGAAATCGTCGGAACCGTGAGGGGTTCAAGTTTTGTTGAACCAAAGAAAGTTATTCCCCCCCCCCCCCATACACAATTTCTGGATTCGCCCTTGAGGGGTGGCAAATAATACCTTGCACCCGGGCGGCAGATACCCCTGGCTCGGCGTTGAATAAGCGGAAATTAAATCGTGGCCGTTATTAAGGAACATCAGTAGTAGTAGAAAAAACTGAAGATAGAGTCGACTGTCGACAGAAAAAATAATAGAAGGATGCCAACTGAGCTGACTAAAACATTTCCACAGCATGGATGCCGACAGAAATGGGAGTATACGAAGCCGAAGCACTGCAAAATAATAAAGTACATCGATCCCGATGGGAAGAAGAAGGAAGCTGAAATTACCTGTATCCAACAATCCGTCATAAATCTTACACCTGCATGCACTACTGAATGCTCACCCAAACGTGGTTGGGCCAAATTCGTTTAGACCATGTGCAACTAGACTCCATCTTAGGTTTGACTCACAAACTCGCGTAGGAATTTATTATGGACAGTGGTTGGACTAGAATAACGGTTTTACCTCTCATCGCCTAGTTTAACGGTGTAGATAAATTATTGTATTAGTTATTACAGAAACCATGCTTCTTGTCATTCTGATGTCTTAATCGTATCTAGTTTTTCAAAAAAACTAATATTTGATTCATGGTTTAGAGACGGACTATCAATACTCACACAGAATCAGAAACAAAAATTGTATTTAGTACATGCTCTAGATTGTTAAAAAAATCTATTATTTATAAAACTCTTTAAAATAGTAAAACATATTAAGTTTAAGATTGTTATTAATGAAATTCTAGATTATAGAGTTTCCTCTGCTTTTCAGATTCAGTTTCTTTTATTATGTGCATAAATACCCTTTGAAGCAAAATGACGTTGTGACTATATTATTCTATTTATGTTTCACTAGACTTAGTCCCCCTTCGCTATTAAAGACGTTGATTTAAATAAATAGTACTTAATATTATTTGAATGAATTTTAAACTCTCCCTAATGTATCTTAATGTACTAATTTCTTACCTCATTTTTAGTGACACGGTCCCAGTCAAGAAGAAGGAATTCCAAATTTACATTCTCTAAACCTTCACCACCCGCCGGTATGTCAAAAACAAAGCTCTCGTTGAAAACAGGACTCAATGTTCGTTTCTTGACGTGAGTTTTCTTTTTGGCAATACGTTGTCCGTTATATAACAAATACATTTTAACATACGGATCCGCTAAACCGGTAACATCCATTTTTGGTAGATTGCGTGCCTTCAGTACAACAACAGTTAAACGATTTGCAGCCGGTTGCCAACATAAAGAAACCAATAACTCTCCACGTCCTTGCGAGCGTATCTGGAACATAATAAGTTATCTAAATGTCAATAACGTTATTCATGGATCTTACCTTTAAACTTCTAGGTTGTATCTCGCGACATAACGCGATTTGTTGATTTTCAGCTTGGTTAATATCGACGGCATTGAGTGCGCAGAAAACTTCCCCAATTATGTCATCTCTAGAGTAACGGTCAAAGCTAAGTACGACAAAATGAAGCGTTATGCTTGGAAGTTGATTAAAGTTAATGCCATAAAAGGTGAAGTCTTCATCGTATACTGGGTTACATGTTTTCCGTAGTACCCGAGTTTTTACTTTGTGCTGCTTATCGGGTAACAATTGAAGTTTCACGTAGGGATCGCTGGAACCAAGGTTGGGATCTTTGGCTGGTAGATCTCGACAACGAACTACAGAGACTATAAGCGCGTTCTTATCATGTTTGTATCTGAAAAGTAAAACACATCGTGATGAACGATTTAATTACATCAAAGCACAGATTTTTGCACCCCAAGTATATTCGTATGCGAACTTATGAGATGACTTTTGTCGTGTTTATGGTTTTGACACTGCTCATCACCTAAAATTAACAGATTACTGATTTATTTAATAGTCGTTTTAAATTAAAACGTGTTCGATTAATTAGCTACCCACTATTAATAAAAAAAAATAATTGCATGCCTCCAATAGAAAGACTAGCTGTTAGCCTTTGTGTAAGGACTCAATTGCAAAAGTTGCACTTGATTTCGATGACACAAGTTTCAATCGTGACGACATAGCGACAGGATTGGGTCTACTGCTTTATGACACACCATTAGTCAGAACCCTCGAGGCAACGTCTGCCGCAAGTAAAGACCGATGGCCCCATGTAAAAAATATCTAGGTAACAGAAATGGAAATAGGAAGCCATATTATATCTAAACGTAAACTTTATGCTTCCCTGAAATAAATTACTAAACCCAAGAGGTGAACTTTTGGCCAAGATTAATCCAGAGAAAGTTGATGTCCGATGGCTCTAGCCTTATTTGATAAAAAAAAGGGTTTCTACCCATCAGAATGAAAATATGACCCCAACCCTAACCATCACAAAAAATCTGTTCTGTAGGACAGTACAGACCTCTTCAATGCGCAGCAGAAAGGATAAGGTCTCGTTTTTCAACAGTTAAAATATTAAGATGGCTTCCTATTTCCCATTTCCTGGTTTAACATATAAAGAAGGCTCTTCTTCTACTTTCTTCACGCTGTATTGTGTTTATACTATCCTGCCACAAAATAAATCTGTACAAAAGATCGTTCTTATATTCAGTCAATCAAATCCTAAATAACCCCCCCCCCCCCTTCCTTAAATATCTCAAATTGAATCCATCGATAGACGATAGTGACATTAGCGAAAGCGAAGAGTAAAATTATATCTACTTACACATTCCAAACTTCCTTTACCAAAAAATAGTTTAATTCAACAACATGTTGTAGCCTGTCGCAAACTAGTAGCACAAGGCAATTTTAACTATTTTTAGGAGACATATAGGGAAGGTTTGGAGTTGATTATTTCAATCATTCCAGTGAAGGTATAATTAGCACAATGTTTATTTTTTTTATCGATCCAACAAGTGTAGTAGGACTTGCATACTTTACACACTACCACAGATAAAATACACTACACAGAGTAGGTACTATTATAGTGAATTTGAATGTGGGCAATGATATTTTATTAGCTCTCATATTCCATTTGCGCATCAAAATTATATTAAGTGATATGAGTTTCAGTGGTTAATCGCCTTACTCGGTGTAATAAAACAGCGTAACCTTGGAAAACTACTTGCCTGTTTTGGTCGATTTCGGCCTCATTAACGAAATCATGGTTCTGAACGTTGAAGGTACATTAGCGTTCTTGTAATAATAACACACAGTTTCTATGTTATTATTATTATCCTAACAAATTTTCTATTAAGTGAACAAATACTAAACGCAGTTTCATTTAATAGGGAGTACGACTTAACGTCAAATTTATGCCGTGAACAAATAAAAATATTTTAGGATATTATTAATGTACGTGAGCCATTCTCGCTCTATGTTAAACGAGAACATATCGGGGGGTGCCTTTACATCACAAGACTTAAGTTAATACCTTTGGAAGTGGAAATTAAATCAGGTGGTTAATATGATGAAAATTAATGATACGTATAAGAAAGCCAAACACCAGGGAAGATATAAATCTTGCCATAAAAATTTGCGGTAAGTATGGGAAAGTTGCTTATGAATTTGGTGGTAAGAACAGGGCTTGATTTAACTCAGTTACTAAATAAAAAAAGACGTGTCTTATCCCGGAAACGCTATTATCCCAAAAACCCACTGTACGTTTTCGAATTACGATCTGGAACGCCGAGACTACTCAGGCAAGTGCAGTATTGGTAGAACGCTAGGACCGGTCGAAGGGTCTGCAGTATTCCCACAAATTCGTTTTCTTGCAATAGATAAAGTTTTACCTTCTTCGACTATATAGAACAATAATTGAGGAAGATACCCTGTCATATGAGTACAATCCTCGAAAGCTCCCCTAAATTACCTCTCGTATCAATGCATGGGCGTCTGGAGAGGAAATCAACAATAATGCTCCTTAATAACCACCCTTGGACTAAATCTTGTGAATAAACCTTTTTTAAACACAGAATTTCGATACCTTTGAAGTGTATTGGATCGATCGATCGTATAGATATCTATAAATGACTACAGATATGCATTTCGCCAAGTTCCGAAACTTTGTTCTTTGGAATCTTTGGCGCAAAAGCAAGCGTGTTTCTTTCCTTTCTTTTTTTCCATAATTTGAAATCTAAGCTAAAGAAGTCTAAAAAGCGGGAGTTCTGAAACGTCACTGAAAGTGACGTACAGGGAAACTTGTTTTTGGTGCGATAAACTATCAACTATATCCCAAAACGTCCTTCATAATTAGCTTTAACAAAACATTACCATGAGCGAAACCTTACTTTCGTCACTGTCAATTGAAGGAGGTGCACCACTGTGCTTTTAGTTCTGCTAAGCTTTTCAATAATCTTACAGCACCAGCAATAACTTGAGAAATAATGATAGCTCTTCTAGACACACTCAATACGTAGGAGAGGCGGACTAGTCAACGCCCCCTATAGATTTAGGGTCGCATCATGAGGAGGAACATTGAATCTGAAACGATTTATGTCTTTGAAATTAACAGGTAAATGTATTTGAATAGAGGAAATCAATCTATGGTTACCTTCGCCTCCACCGGCAGTTGGTGATGAGATACAGTCAAATGTTAGTATCCATAAGCGTAACAGTGCCTTTAAAGCAGGAAGGATTATGGTTTCTATTGGAACAATTACGGCCACCATTTTCTGGTGCTGTAAAGGTGCAGAATGTCGAACAATAAGCACTAAATATGAGAAAACAGTAGTCTCTAAGGCCCAGTAAATCCTGCCCTAATGATTATTAATTTATCTATCTGTCCGCTCCATGAATACCATGCAACACCTAGGTGGAACGTCCTCCATATGAATTGTTACCTTCTCTATGGCCTGGATCGGAAAAGCTTTTGCAAAATACCAAATAATACAAGCAACCTACCAATTCCTGTGGCTAGGCGGTATTCGGAAGCTTGATCAAATAAGTCAAGGTTTCCGTTCTGTTTATGAACTATTATAATATTTGCCTATCGGTATTAATTTCGTTACCTTAATTTTTGGAAACGTCTAGTAAAAGACCTGGTTTCATCCAAGAAATGCTGAGATAAAATTTTCAAACGTTCTGTGGCCTTTCACATATTGCAGGTACAAAAGTAAAGCCAAGATAATCCAACTTGCGATTTAATATTCCATTCGACTTAAATTTTCATGGAAAGTTGAGGTCAGTCTCTTATCTTGAAGAGCATCACAAGTGCAGTGATTAAATGCATAACTGCCGAATGCAATTAATTTGAAACTATTTAATACTTACTAAAGCTTGATCTTGGTACAAATTAATTCTAATGTATACTGAGCCATTTCAAGGTGGACACTGATTATTATCATAATAATCGATTAAAAACTTTGCATGGCAGATATACATCGTTGCATACTTACCTCATTAACGGTACGTTCATGTTATGCATGTCAAACATATTCCAAACCTCGCACGATTTTAGTTGAAATAAGTAAGTCTTAACTGTGTTACAGTTAGAAAATATTACAAGTAGGTAAGTATAGTGAAGCGAATAAATTACACTTCCTATAATATTTCACTTTTATGATCATATTTCTAATCTAACTTAGATAACTTTAAAGTATCGTAGTACATCTAGTTTAAACAAGATTAATTTTAGTAATTATACAGCTAATTAGTGACTAATTTTGAAAAATCTTATTACTAAACAAATATGTATCAAGCTTATAAAAGCTTGATATATATTACAAAACTTTACTTACTAATTGTTTCATTGACTACCGAATGACTTATTACCACGTACCTACCTAATTTTAAAAAAAAAAGATACAACTGTAGGCATTTAATGAAATATAGTACTTACATCATGAAATTGGTTGGTAGGTTCCATACTCGTAAAGGGGGCGAACAGGATCAGTAATAATTCACTCAACCTCCCCTTCAATCGGATTTATTGATGATAAGACAAACTTTATGAAATGGCGATTATGTTATAGTGGAAAGTAAAACTGCTATCGATGCAAGATTAGCAGAAGTAAAATTCTGAACATTTCATATTATTAAAGTTTGAATGTCGAAGTTACAAAATTATAAATTAGGTATTAGGCAACATGTTTCGAAACGAACTCGTTCCATTTTCAAGCCTTAACGAATATATATGAGTGAGATTACATGTAGATGGAGACTAAAATAAAGTACGTTAATTAAATCTAACCTATGATTATCAAATTCCACTCACCTGAGGGGAAAAACTAATACATTGTATAAATTAAGGCATTAAAGATGAACTTAAATATGTAAATAAAGGTTTAATGCAAACCATGATTAAATAGATAAAACTTATTCATCATACTAATTTAAAAATTTGTCACACTTTAGATACGTGACCTAATTATAAGATGGTCGACGAGTAAGTGGTTTGCATTAAACCTTTATTTACATATTTAAGTTCATCTTTAATGTCTTAATTTATACAATGTATTAGTTTTTCCCCTCAGTCTCCATCTACATGTAATCTCACTCATATATATTCGTTAAGGCTTGAAAATGGAACGAGTTCGTTTCGAAACATGTTGCCTAATACCTAATTTGTAATTTATAATTTTGTAACTTCGACATTCAAACTTTAATAATATGAAATGTTCAGAATTTTACTTCTGCTAATCTTGCATCGATAGCAGTTTTACTTTCCACTATAACATAATCGCCATTTCATAAAGTTTGTCTTATCATCAATAAATCCGATTGAAGGGGAGGTTGAGTGAATTATTACTGAACTTACATCATCACTATTTAGCAACACTAAATATTTATTTTGTATTTATGAGCTTCATCTCCAACAATGGAAAATGCTGAAAGAATCCTTGTCTTGTCAAGATGTTGCTGCAGGAAGAGGGAATCTTGCTACCTCTCTTAAGCTGGCAGGACCAAATCGGCAGAATCAAGTCGGACTTATTTAATTATTTAGTACTTATTTTGTACTAATTTGTACCACTAATAAAAATTTTGTACTCCATGCCGTTTTGAAAAAAACAGTGGCGCTGCTAGCTTCATATTAAGCTAGCAGGACCACAAGAAAAAAAGACAAAACACGAAAGATCGAGGCAGCAACACAAAGATCTGAATTTGTACTAATTTGTACCACTAATAAAAATTTTGTACTCCTTGCCGTTTTGAAAAAAACAGTGGCGCTGCTAGCCTCGTATTAACTTAGCAGGACCAAAAGACAAAAATAAATTAAAAAAACAAAACAAAGGGTGATACGCAAAGATCTGAATTTGTACTAATATGTACCATCAAAATAAATTGAACATGTCCAAAAATTTCTCTTAAGACAACACCCAAATGATATGAAGCCTGTCAAGAGTAAATAAGAAATAAGAATAAATAATTTGTACCTTCTAAATATGAAATTTGGAATTTCGTACCCTCCTCCTTCCTTTGGAATCTACCACAGATCACTTTTCGACTCAAGAGGAAAGTACCCTTTGCCACGAGCAGAATCAGTTGATACTCGTACCATCGAAGCAGGATAATTTGTACCTCTCAAATATGAAGTTTCAAATTTCGTACCCTCCTTCTTCCTTTGGAATGTACCCCCTATCACTTTTCGGCTCAAGAGTAAAGTACCCTTTGCCACGAGCAGAATCAGTTGATACTCGTACCATCGAAGCAGGATAATTTGTACCTCTCAAACATGAAGTTTCAAATTTCGTACCCTCCTCCTTCCTGTGGAATCTACCACCGATCACTTTTCGACTCAAGAGTAAAGTACCCTTTGTCACGAGCAGAATCAGTTGATACTCGTACCATCGAAGCAGGATAATTTGTACCTCTCAAATATGAAGTTTCAAATTTCGTACCCTCCTCCTTCCTTTGGAATCTACCACCGATCACTTTTCGACTCAAGAGTAAAGTACCCTTTGCCACGAGCAGAATCAGTTGATACTCGTACGATCAAAGCAGGATAACTTGTACCTCTAAAATATGAAGTTACGAATTTCGTACCCCCCTCCTTCCCCTTTGGAAACTACCCCCGATCACTTTTCGGCTCAAGAGTAAAGTACTAAATATGTTTACATTGATATACTAATCATTATATTTGCGTCCAGTCCGAATATATTATCTTGATTATTTACTATGTAGTGCGCTTCCAGCGACACCCCACCTGCACCCTTTCAGTAAGTAAAGCTAAAAATAGCTCCCGAATCTCCCCCGCCCAGTCCCGTCTACTTACGACGGTATGTATTCATTCGTTTTTGGTGCATTCTAACCTGCGGTCGATTGTGATCGATCTCGTCGAACTACGCGTGTTTTTTGCAGTTTTAGGTACAATACTGCATACATGTAAGTATACCTAACTTTTCTAGACAGTTTTAGCATAATTTAGGTAAAAGCATGGTACAATCAGACAAGCTATGCCTATACGCATTTGTTCGTGACGTCATTGAGGTCATCGGGCTCTACCACTTCAATAAAGTAGTGGCGTTTGTGTAGTCCTACCACTTAATAAAAGTGTATCTTATGGATAACGAAAATAGTGGATGTTTATGGAGCTTTTTGCACGTTGTTCTTACAACCT
Source organism: Pyrocoelia pectoralis (assembly GCA_036250285.1). Taxonomy (NCBI): domain Eukaryota; kingdom Metazoa; phylum Arthropoda; class Insecta; order Coleoptera; family Lampyridae; genus Pyrocoelia; species Pyrocoelia pectoralis. The sequence goes on along the minus strand of CM070074.1, from coordinate 86,518,899 downwards.
TCACAACACATTACGATACAAACGCATCTGTCCAAGCTTGACGACTTTGCGTTCCTTTATAGGCATAGAGACTACCGCTCTCGATCTCGTCACCGGCAAGGTCATTCTCCTCGTGAGATGGGTTGTCGGAGAGATCCTCTCGAAGAGCAATCTCGCTATTCTCGTTTTCGTGTCTGTCGTTCTCTGAGTAGTTCGAGTTCACGAGGAGAATATTGCGCTGGATCTCGTGACCGTGAAGGTCATTCTCCTCGTGAGATGACTTCTCGGAGAGTTCTATCTTCCATATTGTACCATGGAGACGTAGATTTGGATGGCAGCAGGGGAAAGAAGGCAAAGCAATCCCGCTATTCTCGTTCTCGTGTCTGTCGCTCTCTGAGTAGTTCGAGTTCACGAGGAGAATATTGCACTAGATCTCGTAACCGTGAAGGTCATTCTCCTCGTGAGATGACTTCTCGGAGAGTTCTATCTTCCATATTGTACCATGGAGACGTAGATTTGGATCTGGTAGCAGGGGAAAGAAGGCAAAGCAATCCCGCTATTCCCATTCTCGTGTCTGTCGTTCTCTGAGTAGTTCGAGTTCACGAGGAGAATATTGGGCTGGAGCTCGTCACCGTGAAGGTCATTCTCCTCGTGAGATGACTTCTCGGAGAGTTCTATCTTCCATATTATACCATGGAGACGTAGATTTGGATCTGGCAGCAGAGGAAAGACGGCAAAGCAATCTCGCTATTCTCGTTCTCGTGTCTGTCGTCCTCCGAGTAGTTCGAGTTCACGAGGAGAATATTGCGCTAGATCTCACCGTGAAGGTCATTCTCCACGTGGGATGACTTCTCGGAGAGTCCTATCTTCCTTATGCGAAAGTCGGTCCCTGTGTGGTTCGATTTCGCGGAAACGCACTAAGTACGAGGGCGTTTGCCGATAGAATCGGTTGCCTAGTGAACCGAGAGTTCACACTTGATCTGAAGTTGTTGGCGACTTAGTCGCAAACCTTAGTATTGCTATCTCGCTCTTTAGCAAAAGGAGTACCGTTACTCTCGATGTTTCGCGGAGGAATGCTACTAGTAGGGCCGGTCTCCCTCAGTGCAGTGAGACGCCTGTTTTTAAGGAGCCGAACTTCGATTTTTCGGTAGCAACTCTGATTACTTTGGGTTACGATGTAATAAAGCGGAAAAATTTGCTTCCTTTTTACTCGCAGCAGTAGAACCAATGTAGCCTAGATTTTGACTTTGGTTTAACCAAAGACGACCGGGCAGTTAACCCAGGGTTACGTTGAGCAAAGTTTTATCAGCTTTGAGACCTTCAATAACTGTTTTATTGAACGACGATTCAGGTATATCCATATCAGTACGTGCTTACATTTTGGCTCAGGGCGCATGGTTTGCAATACATTCTACGTAATGTCGCAAAGCGCAGGGAACTGTTATTTCCCTTCCTGACTAAGTCACTTACCTGTGCTGGGGAAAAATTACCCTCGAGCGAATTGCTATTTGGTCCTGATTTGTGGGAAAAAATATAGGCCGCTACAACACGGGACAAAGTCTGTATCGCTTTGAGTTCCATTATCAGCGAGCCATCTACCTCCCGTTTGACATCGTCACAGTCCTTCGGATTTTTTCGCCGGAAAACGGGGGGGGGGGGGCAGTCCTGTGCAACAACACGAACAAGGAGGGATGTGAGGGCACATGGGGGACCCTCCTTCCCGAAATGCTATCCATACAAGCGTTTTGGTTTCTGGCTGCCTCACGTACTTTAGTAGTACTTGACAAACTTTGGTCCAGGATGACAACGTTTTGTCATGGATACAAGGTTACAAAATTCCCTTCCGTGGATCACCTCCCCCGCATACTGTTCCTATCGAAAACGATATAACAAGGGAAAAGAAATCTAATGGCAGAAAAGATTTCTTTTAAACCTTAAAATATTAATCTCTACAGGGCTGTGTTAAGGTTATTAAGCCGAATAATATGTACCTACATGTTTGCCATCGACTTAAAGGGCGCATACTTGTCAATCCTATTCAACCTGACCATCGTAAATGCTTACGATTTCATTTCGAAAGCGGTCTCTATGGATTCACGTGCGTGCCCTTTGGAATTTTGGCCTCAAAATTAATGAAGCCAGTGCTTTCAAATTTACATCAACAGGGCATTCTGGGTGCAACTTTTTAGTCGATTTTCTTATCATCGAGAAAATCCTTGAACTACGTCGGAAAATTAACCTCTTGGAATCACTAGGTGTCACCATAAACAGGGACACGAGTGCTCTTAATCCAATTAGGAAATAAAAAATTTTTAGGATTTCTTTTTGCCACATCTGAAATGGGATTAACCTTATCGTCGGGAAAAAATTCAGACTATTAACAAGACCGCAAAGTTCATTGGCATTTTAGCATCAGCTTGCCCAGGCATCAAATCGGGTGGCTGTACGCTGTACAATGTACATATTGCGGGGTTTGTCCATGAACACCTACTTTGGTGGGTGCAAAATATTTCTAAATCATTCTAGGACATTAAATCTGATAACCTTCAAACTGAAACGTTTACTGATGCCTCTTTAACAGGCTGTGGGTATTGTGGCAAGGAAAGAACTCTTGGCTTTTGGGAGAGCTTAGATAAATAATTACATATTAACTTCTTACAACTACAAGCTATACCTTACGGTCTAAAATGTTTCGCCAGCTATCTGTCGAATTGCAATATTCTTATCAAATTCGACAACAACACTGCTATCAAAACATTATTCGCATGGGCAGTATAAGTAGGTACAATATCTACTATCACGGAGCATTTTGGCGTACCTGAGGTGGTTATTTTTGCTTCTTATCTTACTGACAAATATCAACAATATGTATCTTGAGGCGACAGGATCCAGATTCCAGCGCTGCGAAGGCGCTACTTTTGTGATGGGATGCCTTTAGCCTTTATGCCTCTTTCAATTTCATCTTACAGGTCCTCCAAAAAATACTCACGGACAAATCTGTAGGAATTATGATGGTACCTTATTGGTCACACTACCTTGGTACCCATCGTTTTCTCCGTTACCAAGTTTGTTAATTTCGCCGTCAGGAAGATTCACTCGCTATCTCGTGAACTTATCCTGGTGTACACCAAATCATGTGGGACTCGGTTGTAGCTAAAGGCGTTCCTAAAGAAAGTATTTCAACTTTCAACGATTTTTTCATCTATCACCACATCAACAATTACGCAGTATTTTACAACCTCCTGTCCTTGGTGGGACTTCTGTAAAGAAAACCGAATTTTGATTTTCTCATACCAAGCAGAACACATTTACAGCAAAGTTATGAAGTTCATAGTTGCAGATAGGGACTAATGAATTCCTATCGACCAGCCCTTAGTCTCATTCTTGCCAACAATTTAGCTGCAGACCCAATAATAAAAGGTTTTATGAAAGGAACGTCAAATTGAATCTTACAAAACCCAATCTATGCGAGGCAACGACCTTAAACCAATATATCGATGGACAAAGGAGTTCAGGGAAACAAAATAAGGTCTTCCTTTTCGGAAATAAAAAAGCCACATATAGTATGCCAATAAGCAGGCGTTGAGTAAATCGGTTAAGAAGCTGTTATCGTCAGCTGTTCTCGACTCTATAAATTTTTGCCTCATTCCACGAGACACGCATCTACTTCCGCTGTTTTTCAACAGTGTACAAGGTGTACCCTTGGACACATTACGTAAAACAGCCGGCTGGTCGCAACGATTTTCAACTTTTGTGAATTTCTATAACCATCCTCTTTCAAACGAAACCGATTTTGGCAAAGATATTTTTAATCTTGCCACAGTTTGAAATCCAATATTAGTCACTACGAACAATACTATATTATGCTACGTAATATGATACCACAGATTATACGAGTTGTATACATTGTGATGATGATACATTACTCTTATGTATATTTACAAGGCTCTAGTTTGTTTTTCTTCGTTATAGCGCGGTTATAGAATACAAACTGCAATTTTTTACTACAAGGACGAATTCTTTCAGTTTTAAAAGAGTTTCTTATTTCGTTTTATCGTACTCTTATGATTACGATTACGCATTCAACACTACTGTGTTAGTTTGATCGTTGAGTAACGGTATTCAGGGACGATCCGAAGACCTTACCTTTAGGGGGGTGTTGGACTAAAATTGCCGACTGTTGATATAGGTGCTTCAGAGAGTATTGTTGGCGTAAAAAGTACTCCAGTTTGAAGCTGAATAAAAAAAGTAACCGTTGGGCCGATTCAAGTGGGCTTGGTGTTAAATTAAAGCCTGTTTATTTCTACGTTGTATAGGTGTAACAATTTTTTTTTGACCATTTCTACGGGCGCACGATGCAAAGTGCCCGTTTTTTTGGGTTTACGACGCCATAGCTAAGTTTTAGAGTTACATAAAAGCAAAACTACAGGCTGAAATGGTACGAAATTTTAGTATATCGTAAATTCAACTATGTTGAAATTTGATTTTTATAGATGCTGGAGACGATTTTGTAGCACATTGCATTCTCGGGAATGGTAGGTCCAGGGACATTACACGAACGTCACGAATCTATTAGGAGCCAAAATTTTGTCATGTTTTTTAAAAACAATTTTTGATTAGCTTTTACATACACGCTTCGGAAACAAACAGCAACTCTGTGGCAATTTTGACACAAGTCAGCTGAGCAACGCACTCAGTCCAGTTACTAGTGTCTTCTTTATTCTAAATAAAAGATTTAATTTAAAAAAAGTTACTCAAATTTTCACGAATATTTTTTAACTTAGATTTCTAGTTTCATCTTGTTCTTTCAGTTCATTTTCGCAGAAAATTACTGGGCCATCACTCTTTTCAGTCAATTCTAAATAGGCTAAAAAATAGAAACCAAACTAAACACAGCACAAGCCAAACAATTTTTATTTTTAATTGAAATAAATAAAACTAGTTCTTTGCAAGTTCTTGTAAATAAAGAAATCTATAGTTAATAAATAAATAGGTACTCATTGGTATCTCTGCCCGTAATTTTTGACGTTGACAGAAAGTTTATAATTTCTGCAGCATTTGTACTTGTGGAGGGTTTTGGCTGTAAATCCTTAAATTCCGACTTTTTAGCGGCTCCAAAAGGATTTGCGAGTGTTCCAACTAATTGCACTTTTACCCGTTTTCCTCCGTGTTTTTTTTATTTTCATGCTGCTTCCGGTAATCATCATCAGACTTGCTGCCACATTCTAAGCACTGCATTTTCGTTCATTGTTATTGAGTAGTAGATAAAATTATAATTAATATTATGTACTAAACGTAATTATTGATTTTTAATAATCGACTTACTAAACATAATGCCGGCTCTATAAAAATTTGCCGACTGAAAAACCTTTGGGGGGGTGTTGCACCCACCAACACCCCCCTATCGGATCGTCCCTGACGGTATTCAATGGTTTGATGTAAAATACATCCCCCATTCAATACATTAGTTTATCCCTGTTGCTTTTTGGGGTTATCGATACATTGTTACCCGTTCACTTATCAGCAATTCGATTTCTTTGAACAACTACATAGTAAATAATCAAGATAATATATTCGGACTGGACGCAAATATAATTATACGATCAAACGAACTTACCTGTGAAGTTCGATCGTAATTATATGAAGCGTCCAGTCCGAATATATTATCTTCCCTCCCGCCCTATAACCCCGTTCGTTGCTGATAATGAACAGTACACTCTTTAAAGGAATGAATACATACCGTCGTAAGTAGACGGGACTGGGCGGGGGAGATTCGGGAGCTATTTTTAGCTTTACTTACTGAAAGGGTGCAGGTGGGGTGTCGCTGGAAGCGCACTACATAGTAAATAATCAAGATAATATATTCGGACTGGACGCTTCATATAATTACGATCGAACTTCACAGGTAAGTTCGTTTGATCGTATAATTTTATTCAATTTTCAGGGCTTCTTGCACCATTTAAATATTATTGAAGGATTACCCTGTATAAATATTGTAATTCAGAAGGTTATTTCACGTATTTATAACAAAATAATTAGTAGAAAACGCTTGTAAACATTTTTAATAAGTACACCAAGTGAAGTGAGGGAATAAATTTTAATGAAAAACAATAAGAATCAAAAGGAAAATATTTGACTGATTTTAGTAATATGTAATTTCAAAAAACAAATTACGAAACTGTTTAGACTTAAAAGAAACATAATAATTATTCAACAAGCGTTAGGTAATAAAAATACTTTTTAAATGAAATAGTGGAGTGACACCTTGCATCATTTTTAAAAGATTAAATCTATCCTAAGATGTTGTGACAATATTATGTATTGCACGAAGTGATCGGGAGTAGATTCCAAAGGAAGGAGGGGGGTACGAAATTCTAAACTTCATATTTGAGAGGTACAAATTATCTTGCTTCGATGGTACGATTATCAACTGATTCTGCTCATGGCAAAGGGTACTTTACTCTTGAGTCGAAAAGTGATCGGTGGTAGATTCCAAAGGAAGGAGGAGGGTACGAAATTCCAAACTTCATATTTGAGAGGTACAAATTATCTTGATTCGATGGTACAAGTATCAACTGATTCTGCTCGTGACAAAGGGTACTTTACTCTTGAGCCCAAAAGTGATGAGGGGTAGATTCCAAAGGAAGGAGGGGGGTACGAAATTCCAAACTTCATATTTGAGAGGTACAAATTATCTTGCTTCGATGGTACGAGTATCAACTGATTCTGCTCGTGGCAAACAGTACTATACCCTTGACCCTAATAGGCTTTATATCATTTGGGTGTTATCTTAAGAGAAATTTTTGGACATGTTCAATTTATTTTGATGGTACATATTAGTACAAATTCAGATCTTTGCGTATCAGCCTTTGTTTTGTTTTTTTTATTTATTTTTGTCTTTTGGTCCTGCTAGCTTAATACGAGGCTAGCAGCGCCACTGTTTTTTTCAAAACGGCAAGGAGTACAACATTTTTATTAGTGGTACAAATTAGTACAAAATAAGTACTAAATAATTAAATAAGTCCGACTTGATTCTGCCTATTTGGTCCTGCAAGCTTAAGAGAGGTAATCCTGCTAGTGATGTTACCAAGGACAAATTTATGAACAATTAGGGATTATTGTGGAATTAATATAAGAATGGAGCTAGTGGATGGATATGGAAAACGACTTTTATTGATTAACAAGAAAGTCTTTTTTTATGTAACCACAAAATGACAATTTGTTAAAAATTATATTTTTCAAAAAGTGTTTTGCCCTTACAGATCTAAGAAATTTATCAACTTTTATCTTAGAAAAAAGAGATTACTTTGTTTTAAAGTCATCAAAACTGTAATTATGGTTAGTATCGTGACCGAGTCTATGAAAAAGAAAAAGGAACTTAATCTCTGCTTCATGAAACACTGACAATGTAACCCTTCACGGGTTAGCGCCTTAAACAGAAATTTTCACTCTTTCATGGTCTTCATTTATAAAATTTAATTTAAAGTAAAAACACTCTGGAGAGTTAAAAACATCCATTGGGTGTGATATCTTAACAAATTAGAAATGAATTCCAGTAGCAGATATTTGACCGTTTCAAGATTTTTGGCGTACCCTGTACAGGCTGTACACAAGTAATAACAATGATTAATTCTTCTTCTTCTTTCGTATTTTCCATTTAAGATGTAACATTTAGATTATATTATATTTTGGTATTGATACTGGTTAAGACAAAACAACTATTAGATAAACTTCGCCAAAATTTCTCATCCCATGCATTTGTTGCAACAGTTTGGCAGAAATACGTGCTTTGTTCTTTAGCGTAAAGTTGAAGCAGAAAATAAATGCTAGAACATTTCGCCCATTTTAATATCTAAATTCCGCATAAAATACTTCTATACCCTTTCGACCTGAATTGCGTAAGAAAATTTAATTCGAATTATGTCATGTAGATTTCAGCGATTGAGGCTGAGAGACAGGATTCTTGAAAGAAGAAACATTTGTAGAGCAACCCCTCAATAACGTTGAATACTCCATAACAAGTTAGTCATTGAAGTTTTTCACGTTGAGTTCACTTGACGTCAATTATCGTGTGGCAGGAAATACAGATTTTAATTACTGTAACGATCGTAATAGGAAAGTGAGAAGAATAGGAAAGGAGTACACAAATAGATAAATGCGAAATGAGAACAATTATTTAAGGGTAGGTATCCTATAAAAAGCAACGCCTCAAGAGTAGATGGAGTAATAAGTGAAAAATAAAATTTTTTGGATATATTTTCAGAATCTGGTCAACTCTTCTTCGGAGCGATTGGTATTTAAAATATAAAAAGCGTCTTTTCATCTTCATAAAATTTAAGATGAGGAAGCACGTACCGTACAAGTTACAGAAATATTTGCTGGCAACAACGTCAAAATCAGCGGAACAAATCTCAGTTTTTCCAGATTTTTCCTAAACCAAAAACTGCTGGGACCGTAAATTTATTTTCATTTGGTGTAAATTTATCCTATTAAATACCACTTTCATTTATGATTTTCTTTATTTGGTAAGAACATTTGCAAAGAATTATGTATTGTTTTATTTATGTTTTCGTTAAGAGAATATAAATTATGATTTCTATTACATTAAACAATTTCAAAAGCAGTAACCATAATACAATGGTCGTGCTCTGAAGGTTCTTTAAATAGCACAGTTGTTTTGTTGTTATTAATTTAACTTAAAATCCAAAAGTTATATTATAATAATACGACGTAAATTCCACTTAATTAAATACAACCCAACGCGTTTCGAGAATATTTGTTATTATCAAGGGTAATAGATTGTGAAAAAATATTGTGTAAAGGGGTTGATTGAATGTGTCCTTTTCTATATTTTCGATTGCCTAAAGATTGCCTAAACGTTGCAACTTGTAAACCTTGTTTAATTTTAATGTCACAATATATTATCCTTCTATTCAAAATTTGCCATTGCTTAAGGTGGTTTAGACGATACACCTTCAGATCTAAGATCTAATCCCTGCCACTATTTTTGTTTCCAATTTCAAAAATTTAAGAACGATTATTTTGCTGACAAGATACCTTGAAGAATATTTTCATAATTAATTAAAGTTATTGGAACGATGTAAAAATATGTTCAATAAGATAAGGACGCTGTATTGAAAACTAACTTCTTGCTTTTGTCCTGGTTTCTTGTTTTAATTCCTTACCCGGGACTACAAAAGCACCCCTCGTAGCACACGATTCCAAGGGAGTAATTCTACCTAGTCTTTTGATTTCTGCGTTAAGACGTTCAATTTTTTTTTCATTTCTGACCGGGGTGTTATAAGCTTATATCGTCAAGGGGGCCGGGACACTACGCCGAATGCCCACAACGCCTACACGATTTTTTGATGGCCCATATCGCCGACTAGGGAAGTATCCCTTGTATACTTGTCGTCGATGTGGGCACTGTCGGCGTAGTGTCCGTCGGAGATGTGGGCATGGTCGGCGTTGTGTCCCTTGTACACTTGTCGACGATGTGGGCACTGTCGGCGTAGTGTCCGTCGGCGTAGTGTCCCTAGTCGGCGATATGGACCATCAAAAAAGCGTGTCGGTGTTGTGGGCATTCGGCGTAGTGTTATATGCCCTCGTGAAGCTCATGGTTATGCTATCAATAAAGAGAGAGTTATAACTCCCTTGGAATATTAAAGATTCTTTAATTCCCTTTACCTTTTACAGGTAAAAATGGAACAAGAAATGTTAAAAGTATTTACGAAATGAAAACCAAAACATGGTTTATTTATTCACCTCATTACAAGTAATAAATGTACAATTTTGAAATGTTCCCTGAAAATTAATTCCACAACTGGAAACATTTTCTTCTTTTGTATGGCTGGTGCTTCTGTTCACTACGGTCGAGGTACCTGCCTCTTCTGATGGCAAAATAGACAACATTCTCAATTCGATACTATCCTCCAAATACTCCTCCACCACCGTGGAATTCCCCCCCCCCCCAAGTTGACAAAAAAGTATCAAGTATTTGTTTGGAACGCATCGAAAGAATGAAAAATTTTATACCTATACGCAATACGTATAGGCTAAAGCCTTGTTTATTTAATGTATATAAACAACGGCTCCAGGTAGGTAGGTAAGCATAGTCTATAACGTATTTTATTTTCCTACAACGGGCAATTGCTAAACCTCGGACCAAAGGCCCTCGGGACACAAACTTTGCCCTTGGTAATTAAAACCCTTATAATTCCCTTGATACATAAATAACTATTATGAACGTTGTGTTATAACCCCCATTACCTTACTGCAAGCATTGTTTAAGATCTTTTAGACTATTCGAAGGGTTTTTATTCACAACCCTTTTCCCTAAATGAATAAATCTTTCAGCGTGTTCGGTTCCCAAGTGTCCAGGAAGGACGTCAGCAAACGGAGATCGTCTATAAAAATTATGAACATTCTTGTTTGAATATACAATCCTCGTACTTATTTCACGTTATGATAATATCATTATTGAGGTTATTACTATTAAAAGCACGTGAATGAACTTCAACAAAAACGAAGTACATAGTAATGAATGACTAAAGACTCAAGACCGTATGCGTAGGATGAACGTTTTCAAATTATACATTAGGAACAATACAATGAACGCAAATATTTGAAGTATGTATGAAAGTAATTAAGCTACTCTTGTTTTCCTGAAGTAGTGTCGCCCACGGGATATTTCCATTCCTTTACCTAACATTTCTATCAAATTATTATTGAAGCACACAACCATTAAATTGGTTTTTAAATTAACAAGAATTGAAGTTATTTTAGAAATAAGGAATTGTTGTTTAATGAACGAAGACTACATTAATTGATTAAAAAGCAAGTCCTGCGTAAATCTTTAAGGGCCGGTATAGACTTAGCAGTAAATTAAGGAAAGTCATCCAGAACTAATTATTCTAATTAAACCAGACAATTACACAATTTGCAAGTTTATGCTCACTGGTTTAATCACCCAATTAATGCAAGTGTCACGAAATTGATAACGTCACTTATAGCTCGCAAATATAATACTGAAATTTAATTAACTTTAAATTACATTTCTTTGTTGATCTATACTATATAAAATCAATTTACGCGTTAGGAAGGCTACAGTAACAAATCGCGCTCAATTTATTTTTTTAAATTGCTTTTTTACTAACCTCAGTTTAAATACAAGCTGTCCCAAATAAGAAGCATTTTGTTGTAGATTCTTTTCATTGGTTTCAATTTCCTCTTTACTTGGAGTGTGTGATTCGCACTCAGTTGTGTAAACATCTCGAACTGCTGGAGATTCGGTTCTTTCGTTTGCATTTGACGTTTCTATTGTTCCTTCGTTTCCAATTGGGCTTGGTGTGTTCGGACCCGACATCTAAATGAAAGAGAAGTTTAATTATTAATCAATTATGGTAAAACAACGCAATTACGGACATAACACGTAGGTAAGGGATTGTTGATTCGGATTCGTGTAATTCGCAGAGAGTGTGTGTGTAGTCTTTCTAACACTACATAATTTTTGCATTCTATATACATCTTAAAACAATAGAAGTCTCGTCTTCATCCTTCCTACAGGATCAGAACTTGTCTCACGAGTGTAGAAGTGACTTTACCATGAGGTGGGATAAATGCTAGGCGAGGGAATCAAGGGATTGCCAATACTGGAGGAAGAATCAGACTAACTCGTTCATAAATTTATATTAGGGACAAACTACCATATCTTTCATGAGCGTAAGTGGCATCACAACCTGACATATCCATTTCCATGAATGGATTTAAAACATTGAAAGGAATACACACTGGTATTTACAAGAATACAAGAACATTCACCGTATTGCTCGAATTATCATCTTGAGAAGATGATAACAGACGTACCAAATTTTTATGTAACTTAGGGGAATGCTGAGTGGACATAGCTACGGTTAGAGTCGCTTCCCCTTTCAGCATTCTCAGGTTTATATCATGTGTGGCGTTGCAGGGTAGCATGAAGGGCCCAGATATGAAGCTCGTGAGCGCGTGGGCCGCTTGCTCTCTTATCGTAATCCAGAGCCCAGATATCGAGCAATTAAATAACAATAAAGATAAGAGCTTGGTAAGTACTCCCGCGTGTAGTTATATAAATAACATATGGCACTGACCTTTGTGACATATCGTTATTGAACTATATTAACAAATTTCAGTTGCAGAATTGTATCGTTGAATGAAAAATATTTCATTCAACGATTGTATATTAACAAAAATTATGAATAAGCTTATGTAAAAAAGCGAAACGTCAATTGTTCACCTTTAATTGTTACATTTCCACGTTGTACTAATACAAATAAACAAATAAAAATAAATTTAGCTGTTTTTGTTTCTTCAAAATCATCAAAAAATAAAGATAAGATGTTCTTCATTATACCATCTCATATTGTCTTGTATTTTCTGCGAAAAGTATCTTACTTGCCCTTTTCTATGTCATTCAATATACTCACAAAGAAATTTACTGTGAGATAAATCGTGTTTTTCACTATCTGGCTCACCAAATATAGAATAACGTCAATAATGTAATATAACATGGTTATGGTAGTTTCCGGCTTATACCGCGTCGTTATATTTGTTTCACAGCCTGCGATGATAGGCTGCTTTGCCTTTTATCTTGCGAGCCAAAACAAGGATTTTCGGGATGATTATCCATCCGCTTAGCTCCTGGTGGTGATGAGCTCTTAAGTCTAGATTTGCCAGACCTAACTGCTGAATGTGAAATCAAAAATTCTGACGTTTCGCAAGACTTTGCAGCTTGCACCTTCAAAAATCCTTGTTTTGACTCATAAGGTAAAAGGCAATAAGAGCATTGTGAGTCTCTGATTTCAGGAAAATGGAGCAACGTGACATACTTCACGCAAGAGGTTGCAAGTGCAACGAGTGAACCTTTTACAAAAATGACCGATAAGGACCTATGGACCTTGCAACCCACAGCTTTTAAAAGAAATCGGACACGTTCTAAGAAATTTAGAGCACTAGGCAACGATGTCCATGGACCGACTTGAACTCCTGGCCTCTCCAGACAAACTGTAGCACGTTTTCTCTTCGATGTTCGTTCAACTGTCATTCTCTCTTTCTCTGGGGCAAAAATAGATGGATAAAGTAGGGTTTACTTACACTGTATCACTTTTGATGTACATCCAAACTCAGAATGAAATCATCAGAGTAATTATCCTTGTTTACATCTTCATCCAGTAATGCTGTGGTTTCACTGATTTCACCTCAAGCTGTGTGTTACTGTTCTTTTAGTTGTTGTGATTATTGTATGGTGATAGGTTTAATTTTGTTTTATTCGGTACGTGGCAGGATGTCTCCTTTGAGAAGGAATAAAATGATTATTTGCCGAGGCGTTGACTTCATTTCACGCGGACTACTACATGAACTGGACTCAAGTACTGGCCATGCTCAAGGAGGTTTATGGGTAAACCATGGTTTTCAAGGAGAAAAACTCTAGGGACGTCGTTAACGCTGTTAAGGGAATGGGCAGAAGAAAACCCTGAGGTATATCTTCCAAGGAACAATAAAAATTTGGGCCGTTTCCCGAATGAACATAGAATTTTTCATTCAATTCAATTTTTTTGTCTGTTATTGTCAATCTACAGGTTTCTAAAGCGAAGCCCATGGACTTTACATACTACAAATTAATTACCTGTTTTTGATAGTGGATAAAAGACCTCGTTGATAGAAATGACACAGTTAGGCAGATGTTTTTAGGGGAGGATATAGATGCAAAAATTTTGCTTATATGTATATTAATTGTCGATATTGCTATTTGCCTGGCTTGATTAGTCTGCCCTATTTAACGAACAATTCTGCTCGTTGTGTGTCGCTTGGAAATATTGTGCGTACAAAAATGAACTGGAATTGAATCAAATGTGCAGAAAATACGAGATGATATTACTCTTTTGAAAACTAAGGAATAAGAATTCTGCTTCTGAAATATTGCTTCGTATCAATTATTTCATACATGTGGAACAAAAGCATACAAGGGAGAATCTTTTGAAGTTATACCAAATACTTATAGAAAAAATAATGCGAATGGCGAAAATATTATCCTTCTAGATCGAACTGAAATCAGCCGAGGTTGTAAATTTTCATTAAACGAATGAAAATATACCGAAAGGTTTATAACTAATCGTTATTTTATATTACGATTGAAGTACGAATGAAATGTACTTAATGAGCGTATAAATGTACAAAAATAAGCCGGAGTACTGTTTACAACAATTTTCCCACTTTTCCCACAGCAAGCTTTTAGTCTCTAGAAATGAAAATTTTGTTTCGTACCGTTGAGTGAATATTCAATGTTCGTACGAAATACAGAACATTAATTTTTTATGCATTTTTCGCAGTTCTCTCAATGTCTTTGTTCGTATTCTCATTCAGAAAATCGATCTTACATTTTAATATTCTAAACTGAATTAAAAATTAAGTTTGAAAAGGGGTTACTTACATTTGGTGGTGTTCGCGTAGGATTGGTAGGACTAGGGCTTTTCTTGAGATAATGGGTAGTGTTTCCACCTGCTGGACTTTTAACAGCCGTAGGTCTTCGATGACTGTGGAAAGCCAAAGGTTGATCAGGTCCATGTCTTTTAGTATTATGCAATCTTCTCATTCGATAACAATAACACGTAACAGCCGCAACGCATAATAAGAATATAACACCTGCCAAGCATAATCCAAATATGGCCGGTGACGCAACTGAAACAAATTGAAAATTAGCGGTGACGTAGTGATTGATAGGGGATAAATTGAAAATGTGAGGAACGAATGTGGGGAAAATGAAGGGGAAAGAAAATTATTTTTTATTTTGTTTTTCGTTGTAGAGGTTTCGACGCGTGTGATGTATATCGAGAAAGTAGATGCGATATTGGGTGTTGCAATAGAGATCTAAAAGCTACCCGCTCGCGTAACTTCACTCATAAATTTGTAATCGATACTTTGCGTGGGTCGTTTCGTGATACGATTTTCTTAATTAAGTAATTTTAATTTAAATTTACCGTTGTGTGGCGAACCTAATTAGTGTATCTTAAATAGCAGGTATTAGGTTTTTGAATTTAAATTTAGCGAAATCCTTCATTTAAATTACATTTGGAAAATGGAAAATCTCCTTTTGACAGTGATAAATGGAAGAATTTCAATGAATACGAAAAGGACGACAACCTTTTGTCGAGTAACTCAACCAGCCTTACATTTGTATCAGTTTAGCAAGTTGCTTCACAAACAAAAAACAAGTTATTTAAGCTCGGCGAGACCAGAGCTGGGCGAGACAAACTTTTAAAAAAAATTCTATACAAACTGGAGATGAGCAGAGGAAAATACCGCAAAAATCTAATTAGTGAACAGCTTTTAACATTCTGAATACATTTTTCGGATTCTTTCTTCTGAGAGTGTTTAAATTTTGTATCTTATTTCAATACAAATATTAAGATCATTAAAAATGGATTTCTATTCTACCTTCAAATAACAAAAGAAAATGACTTTTTTTACTTTCTTTTCAATTATGCCAAAGAGTAAATGTTTCAAAAGATACGCCCTGCAAAAATTTCTTATACATAGTTATATTCTTAATTAGTGGGCGCTACTTTACTTTAGTGCCTTCTTGTTTGATACATTAAGGTACACCGAAGCAACTAGAAAATCAATAGTTCAAGTTTGACTTGCTTTAAAAATTTAGTGTTTTTCGTTTCAACGTGGGTAGAACTGGGTACGCCTAACTATATCTTTTAAATACACCTACTCATGGGAAAAACTAACGCATTACTTCTATTTTTTAATATGGCGATTTCTTCGAATTTACTGAATGTAGTTGTTTGTATCTCGTACGTATGTTTGAGTGCTGAAAAATGAGTCCCGTAGGGGATATATCACTTGCAGAAGCTGTAAGCACATCAACCATTCTGCGATCGCCTGAATGATTAAATAATTTACAATAAAACAGGTTCTCATTTCCGAAAGTTAGAAAAGGCGCGAAAACCACACAGCCATTATCGGAATTACCATTTTCTCTCATACACTCAGCACTCTATCGAAACTGCCCGTAACGGTTGTATGAGTAGTAGAAAACCTGCAAAAAATCATCGATTGCTACGGTTTGTAAGAATTCGAGAATGCGTTTCGCAAGAAACAACCCAAAATGAACTGCTAATGACTAGAAGAAAATTTTCTTCGCAGATGTGACTAGAATCAACCTTAATATCATACGATTAACTACACAAGTCACTTTCTTGTTTTAGGAGGCTTAGAAGGTGACTTGAAGCCTAGATATCGTTATTTTTTAAGAGGTAGATGCTCATTTTCGTAGTTTATCAAGACTTTTCTATAGCTCTGGGACAGATATGTAAATTTCACAGTTCCTAAAGGGTATTTGTTACAGGAACACTGTGCTGGAACGTACAGTAAGCTGTGTGTCTAGAGAACGGAATGAGAATGACCTGTTTGTAGATGAGTTGTGTAATCTTCTGGATAACTCTCAGCTCACACAAGCTTTATGCATGCAGATTGTTATTTGAAAGATGTAAGTTGCTCCATTTATTGATCCCAATTTTGTATCTCCTCAGGTTCGCGAGTACCTTAGTACGATCACCAAATCGCAGATCGAATGTCTAGCCCTGTTTTAGATCTCATGAAACACATACAGGGTTTTTCAACTAAGAGTAGCCACCCTTTATAACTTCTAAAAAAATCAAAATTTGAAAAATCGGCGATACCCGTCTATAATAATATCGAGGGGGACACTTTTTGACATAAGTTTGAGATTTCATACCTTAACCACCACTGGGTCCCACAAACATACCCTTAATTTTTTAAATGGCAACATGGGTCATGTTATACATCATTTGAAAGGTCATTTTATATCTTGCATTACTGCTTTTAAAATTTTAAAATCGTTCAATTGGTTTGTGAGATATTTTAATGTAAAGTTTTAGAGAACTGATATAATTTGTCGTTATAATAATATAATATAAAAATATTACTCACTTTTTAATTTATTACGTAAACGTAATCGTAAACGATACTAAAACATTATATTATTCACTGAAGATAATACGTTTCAAAATATACCTGGTGACGCACTATACAAGGTTGTGCAGAATGGAGCCCCACATTTCAATAAATCACTGATGGGTATCCTGAGGAAGTAGAGGGGCGCGGTAAGATCCGTCAGTGGAGCCATGCTGTGGTCGGATAAACATCGAGCCTCTTGTGAGAAAACGGTGAGTGTCTCATCGGAAAATAGTGTCGAAATGCCCCAAAATGTAACAACAACGTGGCCTATAATGGCTAAAAAACCGTTGGGGTCCCAAGAATGTCCATAAATATCACCACACTAAGATGGTCCATCGAGCAGTCTCAAGCGCGTTCTGCTCAGAAACATACCTAATTGATATTAGCCTTAATGAATTTTACCAAATTTTACGCACAGAATCAAAGAACAACGATTCCTATAACTTTTGAGTTCAACAGGGTGAGGGCTACCATCGCTCGTCGAACTTTGCAAGAGATGTTTTCGATCGTCTGATCTCCTCACGGGTAAATGTTATCAAGGCTGAAGTTTAAAAATGTCCATGGACCATGAAAAACCTCCATGAAGCGGAAATCAGAGAAGCTCCCAAGGTATACTCACACTCCCCTCCTTATAGTTGTGCAAATGGTCCAGACAGGAAATGATGTTGTCAAGTCATTTCCTTTCACGTGTTCTCGTATAGATAAAACAACTACTTGAGATAGTTTTAATTCATCGAGCTTGACTTCCATAGGTTTTTACTTATATTTTCCATCTATCTCATACACACTTTTTGTGTCATAAATGTTTGTAATGCGATTGACCACCTGCTGAACATTAGATGGATCAAACGTCTACGGTTCAGGATATCAAACGCTTTACTAAAACGAACTCTGAAAAAAATTTCGAGTAGTCTACTGCTTTTGCGATGTCACAAGAGACGTTAACTAAGACCAAAGAGCATTGGTCGTTGCTAAGACTGAACTAACACCAACACAGAAGCGGAGCAGGACGTTTGGGCGCCGGCGGTTGGGCGCCGGCGATTGGGCGACGGCATTTGGGCGCCAGGCGTTTTGGCGCCGGACGTTTGGGCGCCGGGCGTTTCGGCTCCGTAATTATGTTATGCAAGAAAATTTTACCAACGCACTTTCAAAACGCTACTTTACATCGGAACAGGACTTTTGAAACTAGAACGAATGCTAACCTAAGCGTAGATTGATGCGAGGTTAAAGATAGGTTTAGTATATTTTTTTTTGCAATTGAAACAAAAACAGGAATGTGAAACTAAAGAACGTTTGAAGCTAGAACGAATGCTAACTTAAGCGTAGATTGATGCAAGGTTAAAGGTAGGTTTAGTATATTTTTTTCAATTGAAACAAAAACGGGAATGTAAAACTAAAGATTTGGCGCCCAAACGTCCGGCGGTAAATAGTCTGGCGCCCAAATGCCCGGCGCCCAAACGCCCGGCGCCCAAACGCCGTCGCCCAATCGCCGGCGCCCAAATGTCGCGTACCGCCGCGGCTCCCCAGGGAGCCACGCTACCGTCATAAGAGCGCCGCGAAATATTCAATTAAACAATTCGGCAATTTTCTTGGAATTTCCAATTCTCGAATTTTTACGCCAACAATCATGCGTTGACAAAATTCTAAGAATTTGGCAACTTTCGATTCTTTCATTGTTTTCTTTCCAATCCACATCTTTTGAAACGGATAGTGCGCAAGCACGGCTTCCCCACATATGCTCTAGTAATCGTTTTTAAAAAGGAAAGTTTTCCAATTTTTCAAGAAAGTCAAAAATTTAGATAAAAATCTGATGTATTAAGGGCGTCGCGGAAAAAATCCGATTATTTAGGGAGCCGCAAACCGAAAAAATTAGGAACCTCTGCTCTAGACATTACTATTTCATACACTTTCTTCTTTTACACTTACACAATGTGTGAAACTAGGGTTTCCATCTCCCCGGATTTGCCCGGACATGTTTGGGGTTTTAAAGTGTCCGGGGACGTCCTAGGCGGGTTTTGTTAAAATATCCGGAACAAGTTGAGAGTGTTTTATTATAAATCCGGGACAACGCTGACAATGACAGATTCGACAAAATAGCATAACGGTCAGTAAATATGATATAATTGTTATACCAAAGACCATATAATAATGGTCTTTGGTTATACCTAATAGGGACATCTCTAGAAAGTATGTTTAGAGTCGCTACTCGCCCATAATTTTTCGCGATTCCCGCTTATAACCGAGAATGTGTATCCTAAACGAAATTCAGAAATCTGAAAAATATCTAGTAAAGGAATAATTTTCAAATTTTCCAAAATTTTGATAATGAATTTTTTACCTGAGATTTGTTTTTTTCGTAGAGATTTGTTTTGTTCCTATGTACCTATTATTTTTTTTATGTTAAACATTTATTCACAAAATAAAAATATACAAACATATTTTGATTAGGAATCCGTTTAGACTGTATTATTGCTTAAAATATGTACTTTTATATATTTTACTTAGTGTTTTTATGTACCTACTTCACATATTTTTTCGTACAAGTCCGGATTTTGTCCGGGTTTTAGAGCTCAAATGTCCTGGATTGCAAAAAACCCATATGGAAACCCTATGTGAAACTAAAAATTCTTTATTCTTTGTGCAACACAAATCAATAACAGTATTTTTGTTACGTAGGTACGACATACCTTTAACATTTTATTATTACGGGCGTATTTATTTTATATTACTTCACATAAAATAAATTTAATATTTCTACACTAACGATAACAAATTATTGTATTTTTACCCCACTGACATTAATGTGTTTTCATTTCATTTCCCGTACATCCAATATTTGCTCGAACAAACAAAGAAGTCCATTTAAAATGTTTTCTCGGTGGTCTATTTAAAAAAGGAGCTTTTTATTAAATAATGTAATAAAATTGACCCTACATCATCCCTTAGAAAAAAAGTTTCCACTTTTCCAGGATATATTCGTTTAACGTTAATAACATAAAATGGAAAGTATGTTTTAGTTATGAGTATTGATCGCCATGTTATATTCTAGCTCTACGAAGTTTTCATTTTCTCTGCGTAAATTGTTTTCTTAAAACTCGTACACATTAATTCTTGAGAACCGAAATATCGATTGGACATTTCTCGAGTTCGAAATAATTAAGCGTGATTTGGGACTATTTGTATTTCTGTGAATATGTTCGCTCTATAAGGTTTTGTAGTTTCTATTCATGCAACAGGATAATCGATCTGTGCACTCATAACCAATGAGTTTCGAATTGTTTTTTTAGTAAATTTGTTAGCGACCCGACAGTTTATTTGCTTTCAAATTGATTGAGATGAATCAGTCATTCTTTATTGCGTTTTCCTTAGACGTAGGCAACTTATGCAGCGGTACCTAATGGTTGGTCGCCTTACTTTAGTAAGTTTACGAATATAATTTGATTTGTACCGTTTCATAACTTGTGACATAGCCTTTTGAACAATATCTTGGCATGGTATAACAAAGTCAAGGAACCTGATGTGGCAGCGCTAGAATAGGAGTGGTAAAGGTCTCACAACTTTGCAGTGAACTAGATAGGTTAACCAGAATGGCTTGCAAAATACAAGCCGAAAAATAGATAAGAAGGAAGTCGTGATAGGAACAGATGAAAACATAATATAGACAAAGTCAATCAATGATTCCCCTACCAAATACAACACATAAGAGACGACCAACAAACTAATATGTATGATTTTCAATCGTGGGAGGTCCCGGTGAGAGGAAGAAAGGCATATTGGTCATGGCAATTAACAAAGTGACGCTATATGGTGTGGGCCGCTGTGGTAAAACAAAAGGTACATAACGGTTTAAATAGTGCACAAAAATGATGTCACCAATGGTAACAGATGCCTACTGCAGACTTATTGCCAACGCTCAAAGTGATAGTAGAGGAGCACAGGAACAAAACACCACGCCAGGAGACATTGGGATGCTAGCAGGTATAATGGAGTGAGAGATTGGTCCCTTGATTATAGTGTACGAGCCCATCCTCGTACACTATAATACCAGACTTCCGAACTTCTAACAACGAATTAAAAAAAGGATAACGACTGAGAAGAAGAAGTAGTGTTACAGTGTGTTAGATGAGATTTACAAGGCACGAGATTCGCGTTACGAATAGGGGAGATGATAAAGGCAGACATGATAGTATAGAACAGATGCTTGAAAAGTCGAATAAGTGCGAAAAAATTTATAAAAAATAACGGCGTAGGTTAGACAACCCACAACTGTTTAAAATGGGGATCTTGAATCGGTCCTCGAAGAAAACCTAGGAAGTCTCACTATAATGGAACCATGAAAGCTAATCCGCACCTACAGCGGGAAGAATTCATAAGCCAGATAGCTTCAAGCTAGTCATCACTTTCTCAGTGCATGGAAAGCATTAACGGGCTAGTGAAAAAGAAAAAGATTATCTACACCCATTGGATACAGAGAGGTCAGTCCTGCTATGGAGTTCAATATGGCATCCTCCACGATATTTAAAACATCTTTAGATGATACCATAATGGGAATGGTGGGAACAATTTAGAGACTTGCGCCACTGTAAGTCAGATATAAATACAATGCTTGCACCCATTTATCTTTGCAGTTGGTCAGGTAGTCATAGCACAAGACGATGAAAACTCAAAAGTAGGGTTAGAAATGCGATCTACCAAGAATTAGGCAGGTCACATAGGCCAAAAAATCTACAAAAATGTACGAGGCTTAAAGGTCCATAAGTTGCCTTGCCATCCTGTTGACACTGAACTAATCGAAAAAGAGAATGTCATGCGTTCAAAAAAAAAAATTAAATCTCCAAATTCCGGTAAAATCTACAGGAACAAGTAACAAACTTCTAATAAGTTGCAAAGCTTCTTGGATGCTAAGGCTCATGGATCTACTTCAAACATGCGGACCGCTTTTGGAAAATGTTGACCACACATTTTATTACAGATGATTAGGCCTCCGTTTTTGGCATCCATTCTGTGCACTCTAAAACAACGAGAAACTGTGATGTGCCTACTTATTCATCAATTCAAGCCAAGTGGGACTTACCTATTAGCATATTCGAACTTCAATGGAGAAAACAATGCCAATTTTTTTTAAATACAAATCTACAAATCACACATTTGTAATTGCAGAAGATCAGTTAACAGTCTACATGGTTTTTATTGCGGAAAAGTCCTGAAAGAACAGGTAGACACAATTGTGAGATCTATGCTTTTATACTATTCTTTAATGAGTTTGTTTTTGGCCTATTGTCCCCCTTTTAGGGGCAGGGTTAGTAAGCCTATACAAATAATTGGAATGATGTTGAATACTTCTGCTAGTAATCCATGAGCAGAATCTGGGGGTAAATGCCTCGATGGTATTCCTGATTGTCACATTTAATTTTCGCAAAAGCTCTCAGCTTGTAAAAAAAATTACATACAACACTTTACAAGATAAATGCCAATATAAAATGATTAATTTTATTGCCATACAATAAACTGTTTTAAAAAATTAGAAAATCATATAAAATAATATACATTTTATTTTCAGTTCCTCAAAAATTTTGATCTGACGCCACACAACAAATTCTCACAATTTCGCGTGTTTTACAATTCAGAAATAGTCATTTTTTGAAAAGGTATAGAATACGGCCCACAAAACAGCATCACCTTCACTTTTGTACCCTTGCCTTTCAAAGTCCAAACGCATTAAATCTGCAACTCTCGATTTCGCTAGTCGATAATCTTCGTTGCTCAGATTTTCAAGAACGCCTTCAAGAACGTCACTAGCATGGGCCATCAATATTAAAGCCAGTAGACGTTTTTCCATTCGAAGCGTATCGTTTGACCATTTATTCAAAATTGCATTCTGTAAACTTTTCACGAGTTTAGTTTTTGTTGCATTGTCTAATAACGGATAGGATATAATACTGAATAAATAGAGATTTTGGCTACCAGTCATCAAGACACCTTTCTCTACTAAATTCTTCGCGATTCGATTTCGTACATTCTTTAAATGATACTTCATTTTGAACCAATTCTCACCAGCAAGATAATCTATCCATTCTGGAACTGTATGGAGTTCGCTACTCGATTTGATATGTTTCAGGACTTCGTCAAGTAATGGATCGTCGGTTAGCATATCATTCTTAACAATCACGTTACGCGTTAACAACGATCGCGGTCGTACACCTATTTCTAACTTAATTTTTCCACGTAAGCACAGATCAATTAAAATACACCCGCGAAGTCCCGTTGAAATGTAATCGTTCCAAAATGACACATAACCTTCACGATCTTTAAGACCGAGCAAAAACACTTGTTCCGTTAATGTTAATTTTATACTTTTCGAATCTTCTATTTCTTCAAACTCACAATTTTCTAATAACCGATTTTCAGAAGATCCTAAAGGTTTACGTTGAAATAAACCTCCTAAATTTGTCATAATGAATGTAGAATTCTATCTTGACGTTTTACTTGACATCATATTTATGTTGTTGTGGTTTTTGTTTTCCTGCCTAGAATTTCAATTTTGATAGGGATAGCTATCAACGCTTTAATTAATATTTTTAACACATTATTAACTTTGTATTTAGGTCGGTAGGTATATGTAGAATGTTGAAAAAGTTTGTTTTCGATGTTATGCATTGATAGCCACAATCAAAGAGATTTGTTTTGTTCATAACGGTGCCTTAACCTTACTTAACTTATGTAAGTAAATTCATTCAATTTTGCAGTAAGCTACAAGTATAGTACTTAAGTGTCGTGAGTGTGACTCAATTATTGTAACATTGACCAATTACGATTGGTTTGTGTCATATATCTAGAAGTACTGATTTTACTTAAAAATGGTAAACGTACTATTTCGGAAATTAAGCTGCCAAAAATATCACAAAATTGAAGCAAAGGTACCTGAAAGCAAACCACCACCGTTGTGTAAAATTAAGGGGACTGTACAACGGCCAATGATCATAACAGCCACCCCATCATTGCCGTCATGATCATGAAGACTGTTGCCTGTTGTGATCACAACGGACAAAAGATGTTGATCACAACGGACAAAAGCTCATCTAAATCAGTTAAGAAGATTCCCAGTTTACCACTCAATTTCTCGGTGTATTTACCCATATGGAGGATAGGGAACAACGCTCACAAACTTCAACGGTTTGTCTTACGTACAATGAATAGGGTCAACAGTAACCTTGAAAGAAACTGTGATTAAATTAAATTAAACACCTTTGAAAATTCTCGTATATTAGTTATTAGTTAAAATACTTAGCAATCTTCAATTAGTGTTACAAGAATTACCCCTAGAGAACATAAAAAACAAACACCGCACAGTAAGCTCTGGAACATAATTTCAAAGATGTCCCACCACGATAACATGCCCCTCTCCCAAACTACATTATATTATAATAGAGTCAAAAAACCGAGAAACTGAAAGCTCACGCATGATTCAACAATTAAACGTCAAATAAACGCAAACAGGATGCACTTGGAAAGCTATTCCAAGATCCAGTTCGTACAATTATTCTTCGAAGAGAATAGATGCCCATGTATAGCACTCTCAACAACGGCCACTGCCCACAACACGCTTAGTCGGTTTCACAGAAATCTTTTTTCAAAGTCTCGCCAAGAAGCTCAAAAATGTCGAGAAGTGATCTTAGATGCTCCCTTAGTCAGTAACGTTCCCTTTATATCGCACGATGTTACAAGACGAATCGAAATTCGCAGAAGTGAACGGTATAAACTACCTTACCTTACAAAACATAAACATATACCCAGTGATATGGAAGGAAATTGTCATAATAATGATCCGCAAGGCAAGGGAGAAGCGATTTAACATTAACAACTACATGGCAATGCTCTGACTTCCGATCCTCATGAAGATATTCTAGAATTCTTTCAGACAGGAGTGGAAAATTAAAAACCTCACGAAAGAATGGCGACTGATTCATTCCCTTAGGAAAAAATTCCCCAACAATTTATCAGAAAGAAGTCACACGGGCCCAAGTTAAAGCTATTAGCCTTCAGAAGCCACAATCAGATATAACCAGTTGGACTCTGCGTGCTTTATGCACCCGGCAAATGTAATGCAAAGACAAAGGTTTTTGATTCCACTTTAAATTTTTAATGGTGTTTCCATAAACTTCTCCATTCATAGTTTTGCCCTTTTGCATATACTCATTCAAAAGAATTCCGTCAAGTGTAGATTTAGATACACTGACACAGACCCAGAAAAAATGTTCGCACAGTAAGTGTTTATCACGCCAGAGAATAAAAACTATGAATTTAAAAAAATGTAGAATTGTATAGAAAAGTCACTGTTGATTAGTGCAGCCAAGTATGTCCCGTTATGGGAACGCATGGTGTTACGGATGATCAGAAGGTAGGTACAGGATGGGTCAGTCTCTATAAAATAAATATACATGCAACATAGAAAATGCACACCAAATGGTAGAACAGAAGATGTATTTATGTAGATACCACAAATACATGGGCAGGAATATCACTTGATTGGAAGTTTATTACCAGCACGCAGACGAAAACTTCAGTTCGATAGATTTATTTTGTCGGTGAAGTACGACGGGGGCATTGCCCAGGCTTAATCAATTAATATTATTATAATTTTAAACCAAAGTGTGAAATTATTTTGTGAGAGAGAAACAATGACCATACGTTTTTTTAATCTAAAATAGATGTTAAGACCTTTAGTAGTCGCAACGCTTAGTTTATATGCTCTATAGATTTTTTAATGACTAACAGTTTAGTGGAACTAATATTATATTTATATAAGATCGGACCATTTTAGAGTTACTTCAGTTTCTTCGTAAAGGTTTTTCGAAATGAAAGCGGGTCAGAGCAAATACTTTAAGGATGAAGAAACTGAAACAACTCAACAGCAACACACTAAAGATATCTGATGTCTTATATAAAAGGTTTTATTGACATTCGGCGTCGATTCCAAAATTTAAAGAAGAGAGATGGGAAAATTGAGCATGATCTTACGAAACTAAAATCCAAACTAAAGGGAACAAGCGTATACATAGACAACAATTACACAGAATAAGAATTAAAAGAACGGCAAATGAAAAACACAAGGGTAGAGATTGGAAAGAAAAAATGGGAGCCAAGTTAAGATACAATACAACAAGCTATAGGGGAATGGTAAAGTGTGAATCTGAAGTAACTAAAATAGCATCTTGGAATAAAAGCACAAATGGGAGGAAAGGAATTTTTATCAAACATGAGCAAAAAGGGCACAATTGGCAGGTCTGTGGAGATGCAAAAGAAGAACGGAATATAGAATGAGGTAACAGGAGCTTGGAATATAACGAAGAAGCTCTACAAGAATCAATACGGTTACGTCTTCACAGTATGAATATACTGCATGTATTCTCGACCATATGTTAATCGAGCACAAGGAACGAGTTATATAAAAAATACGAATATACAAAGGATCAAATGCACATGCAGATATTTCATGGTAGGAAAGAAAATGACACTGATTGTACCAGTTAACAAAAATTATTGAAGACAGACACAGAAAGCACATTATTAACTTCAGAATAACAAAAGAAGGCGTACTATTTAGAAAACAAAGGATATTACAAAGACCCTAGAATGAAGGAACCAACAAAAGAATCAAGAATGTCACACAGAAGTTACAATAATAAACGGCAACGGGTGGAATGTGAAAGTGGAATAGAGAAAAGAAGTGGAGATCGAAAGAAAATATTCAGAGATGAGACAGAAGAAACAAGGAAAGAATACATGAAACAGCGTTAAAGAACGAAAAAATGACTACGAGAGAAGGAATATTAGCCATTAAAAAATTATAGAAACGGAGAAATGAGAAATTTATACACAAGAGTGAAAATGAAAGGAATGAATATCCGCCAATGCGAGTATTTGAGATGATGAAGATAAAGACCACCATGAATACGGGACCTAATATTCAGGAGAAGAGGGCGGGCAAATACCAAACAAATCATACTGAATTTTAAACATAACAAAACAAAATAGTCCTAGGAATTAGGCAGAAACTAATATGGTACAACTATAACATTAAAAATACGGGTACAAGGCATTTCAAAAATTTGAAGTCGAGGAGAGAGTCTTACTTAATTTAACTACTAGTTAAAATATAGAAAAGCAAAGTAGAAAATTAGCGGAAAGATTCACATATTTAGGGAAATATTTACACGAGATCTAGAGAGGTGGACTGAAATATAAGTACGTATACAAGATTTTTGGCATGAAACAAATAATATCCACGCGGTATGAAAATTGCTAAGGAGCAAGACCATTTCAAGGAAATCAATGTTCAAATGTAGAAGAAACACGGAAACACGGTATAAGTAAAGTATTGGAAATAAAGCTACTGTAGTAGCAGGAGGGGCACGCACGGTGAGAAACCAGAAACCAAGGCGCAACAAAGAAGAATTAATGAGATATTGGTTGTCAATTATGAAACAAAGATCCTGTATGTCTAAATTCAAAATTGGACATGTTGCCTAATGATTTTCGTATATTCTTTAAAATAAATCGTTGAATATTACTCAAGAATAAATAGAAATTGATTTCTTTCCCATTTATTAAATAGAATAACCCATAGAAGAATCCATGAAACAAATGGTTAAATTTAGCGAAAAATCCAATCAAGATTAACTAATTAAAAATAAATTGAAGGTAATTAAAAGTAATATTATTATTGAGACAGTTTTATAAAAACGATATTTTCCAGCCATTACTTCCGCCGTATTTAATTTCTCAATTTTCTCCACAGTTAATTTCTGATATCTTATACGGTTGTTTTTCTTAGAGGTTTTTCCGCAATTAGAAATTTTTCCCTCGGCACGTGCGGTTTTACGTAATACCTTCATAATCAAGAAAAATGTCGCCTTATTTGTTACGGTATTGATTAGAGCCCGTATTTTTCGTACCACCACGGGTCGCATCGAATTACTTTGTTAAGTGTAATTTGTAAAAAGTTACGATTTTTAAATGCAAAAATGTAAATCTTTTGATCTCGACGCTTAATTAATGGAAATTTTCTCATATTTTTAATTTAGATTGGCACGTTAGAACTGGAAAAGTTTTAATGAATATACTTTCCCGGAATGTCAAAACTGTGATTGGATCAACGATTCCGTTTATTTACCCTTAAGTGAAAAACATGGGCAAAATTGAAAAGTGAGAAATGATTGTGATGTGTCATTCCCTAGAGGTATCTTACACAATTTTTCTAATGACGCTTAGGGAAAATATCATAACTTCTAAATTGTCAAATTTGACATTAACTTAATTATTGAAGGAAAATTCGGGTCCGTTTACTTTAACTTTCAGTTAAAATGGCACGTAAAAGTGGATTAGAAAAGTAAATAAATAATGTAGTATATAATATAAATTACGTCTCTACGGAAATTGGAGCCAAAACGAATTATAATTTTCGTTATATCTTTGCACAACTTGATACACTACTCTTTTGTTAAAACAAAACTATAAATAATTCCTACGCATTTATGCACTACAGATAATTGGGTTTTACTGGTAAGTTTAGTCCCCAAAGACCGTAAAGCCTTATTAATATTATTATTTGTATTTGTATTATTATTGTTGTTAAATCGGTTGGGCCCATGGTCGTAAATACGGGGTGACCTGGCTCTCCAAAAAATTGACGAAAAAAATAAATTTTTGAATTTTTAGTCTTGAACGGATGCAAAGATTGAAAAACCTTATACCTAACGGTATGCGTGTGGGCTACAGATAGGTGGGGTTCGGAAAAAAAAACTGGAAAAAAAACCCGGAAAAAACCCCTGAAAAAAACACCTAGGAAAAAAAACCCGGAAGAAAAACCCCCGAAAAATAATTATATATGACTGTGAATAAATATATAAATATATAAAATTTGGAAATAAAAGTAATGCCAAACTTAAATGTAGATTGCCACTAAAGCGCCTAGGTTATTTGCAGGTTTTGGCAACATGACACTAAACAAAGTTTGGAAGTAAAAAAAATGCTAAACTTAAACGTAGATTGCCACTAACGCGCCTAGGTTATTTGTAGGTTTTTTTCCATTTTCAGGGGTTTTTCTTTCGGGGTTTTTTTCCTGGGGTTTTTTCCGGGTTTTTTTTCCAGGGTTTTTTTTTCTAAACTCAGATAGGTATAGGCTATACCGTATTCTATCCCCCTCCCCCAATAAAAATGTTGGAATTGCGCCCATGGTTGGGTCCATAATTGATGTTGGAAGGATGAATGTAACTCGAAATGGTATAATGATTGACGTTGTGTGAGAAATTCTTTAAACCTTCACCATGATTTGGTCCCATGACCTTCACATCTATAACTTTGGTTTCAGTGGTGCTAGTCACGACGCTACGTTATCTTGAATTCGCATCTTAATGTTCATATCATCTTGTCATTATAACCTCATCAACGATCAACATCATGTAAGAACTCAATTTGCTTATAGAAACCATTTATTTAAGTTTATTTTAGCATTACTTAGCCTGAAGATGATAATCACTTTATAAATCATCGAAACATGTCGCTACGTTTTATTTAATCTAAATATTGGTATTGTATGTACAATTGAATAAACATATCAAAGGGAAGGTTTAGAGAATTTTTCACACAACATCGATTATTATTATTGCTACTATTATTTCCATGAAAAGAGAAGAATATACTATCTATAACAACATTTCATTGGTTCTTTCTACATCTAAACCGCAACTCAGTGGTAAGGATGAAACTTACTTTCTATGTTCTTTTTGTCTCTAATTGTATTATGGGAAAGGAACAAAGTTAAAAGTGAATGTTCCCCCGTTTCTATAAAGGAAGCTTGTTGCAGACTCTTTCACCCCTGTCAGATTCTGAAACCTTCTACTTCTGTTTCCTTGATTCGTGGTTATTTCCCCATCTTAATAGTATCTCATTTTCAAGATTATGTTCTTTTACTACCTCTACCTTTGTAGCCTAATCTAACGTTACCATTTTTTAATGCTCACACCCTCTATGCTTGCTGTTTGATAAGGCAACCATAAGTTCTGCTTTGTTGCTACCAGGAAAGTAGACCTTATCATCATATTCAACAAATATACCCTATTGTGAGGTTTAGAATCTAATTTGTATGTTTTTTCTTTAGATATATTAGGGAAAAGAAAAATACCAAATATTTTGAACAACTCTGTGCTGCACAAAACATTCCTTTAACTCCTTTTTTTACGAGAACAAATTCTACAACGTTTATTACTTTTGTTTCGTTCTGCTTCAATTAAAACGAAGCGACTTGTCTCGAATTTAAATTAAAACTAAAAAAAATCTTGAAACGCCCAAAAATTGGATAAGACATTTCGGATTTTGGAGGAAAAATCAATCCTACAGCAACGAATTCCTATCACCAACCCAGGAACCACAGTCATGAGATCCAAGGGTTTCTCTATCTATCCAAATATGTAAGTTTTTCCTTCAGTTCCACGACCATAGTATTTACCGTTAATGTATGTGTGTCCTCCTACAAGTGGAACTTTATGAATTTAAAACACACGATTAGTCACAATAAGTCCTTTATTTTACTTATACCTAATGTAATGTAATGCACTGTACACATTACGCTATATAGTGAATGGTAGTGACAAGGTAAAAATCTTATATTCTTATAAAATATGAAGGTATTTTAAGATCTACATTATTTTGTGTATTTTCCACTAATATGATCATTGAATGATTATGTTATATATGATTAAATATCTTTATAAGGGTCTCTTTCTCACTGATCACTGTATACCAAAAAATTAACAAAACAAAAAATCTCGTGGCCTGTCTTGAATCTCGTAAACAATGATTCTTTCTCGAAAGTGAGAAGCCTCGTTACTATCCCTATCAAGCAATAATTGTTAAACAAACAAATTTTTACAAACATAGGAACAATTCAAAACCACATTTAATTACAAATATAAACAGTAATAAGTTATACTACAAAATGTTATTGCGAAAATCATCCACTCATTTCATTTTTCGGGACTTTGCCTTTAGGACCCCCATTAGTATCGCTGTGAAGTCTTTCGATGTACCTAACTATGAGTATAAGCAAGCAAAATATTTTAGGAAACTTTACAATTAAAGCTTTTGTAATACTTTGGATTTTTAAAAAACGTTTCACAAAGCTTTTATAAAACAAATCCCTTCTCGGTCTTTAGCATAACACCTTTGAAATGCTCGGACTTCTACTTACCTCGTCACCATCATTAATGAAAATTCAATTAGTTAAGTGATAAATTTTATAACTCTTATCACTCGTAATTTGTGGAAAATGACAATAAAATCTACTTATTCTTATTTAAAGGTCTTCGAAGCTTAATTTCGTCAAGGTTGTCAAATACTAAAAATCTCCAAACGACAGAACATAAAAAAACTATTCTTTAGGTTTGGATATTCGAAAAACTACAAAATTCTTTGTTAATTTTTACTGTCAAGGCATTTTAGAAGATCAATGGAATAAATGGGAACTATGTAATAAGAAATTCCCAAAGACCTTCAATAAAACTACAGAGAAAACGTACCTATTGGAAACGATTCGGTGGTCGGAAATTTAAAATACTTACTATGGTGACTTAGACACGTTCTAAAATTTGTGAGTCTATTTAAATGCACAAGGTGAGTTTTCGGACATGCTGGAAAGCTGTATGCGTTCGTAAGGGCTACAATGAGAAACATAGGAATTTTCTAATTTCATTGGCTTAATTGAATGTGTAATATAAAATCAATATTAGATTAATATTGTAAATGTGAAGTGCAAAGTTAATTACTTTGTCTTTTTTTGGTTTCCTATTACGATAGGCAAGTACCATTAGTCCATTTAACTAGTTCAAAGTCATTTCAGTGAAGTCATACGTGTGAACACGTCACTCATCGCATGATAATCGAAATTTCGGCAGGCACATTAACGTTTTAGTTAAGTGTATATTTTCCTTGTTCAGGTAATGGGGTTAAATAGGGATTAGTAAACGATTGAAAAACAGTTGAGTGATTTAATTCGCAGTTCTTTCCTTTGGAAATAGTAGAAAGATACACGCCAGTTTTCATGTATAAAAAAAGATAAAGAGATACAGAAGAATAAATCGGCAAACAATTATTTTGCTCAACTGATGCGTTCAGTTATTTCAGCTCCATCTAAAGTTTAAATAATATTTCTTTCTTTTTCATAGAGTCAAACATTTGATTAACTAATAACAAAACTGTCCGTTTTCAGATAGTGATCCCTTATTTGTACATTGCCTTAAATCGACCGACGTGTTAACTAAAAACATAAAGCATGTTCTATGCTATAAGCTAAAAGCCGAAAAACAAAAATACTTCAACCATTCTGCCTCCATATACTTTTTAACACATTCCTGAAACGTTCCATCAATACCAGTCACAGTCGTGCCAGTGTATGTTTTTAAATAAAATACAAATTACTCCGTTACTGTATACATTGAAAGTACCGAGACCATATTGACAAGTGCTTGATAAATACCTACGTGTTTCAGTAATTGTGAATTAATCACAGATTACTTCCGCCATTACAACGCAAGATAAGATAAATATCCCAATTTTTCTTTATTAAATTAGGTAAAGAGAAAAGGTCAAAGTTCAATCATCAATAGTTCATAAAAATTAGTAATCAATTTAGAGCAGGTACCAAAATGAGGGTGTTGAGTCAGTGGTTTTTCCCAATCACTCTCATGGAGACCTCAATATTTGTTTCTAATCGACCAACTTTGACATTTTCAATTTGTTTTGACTTAAATTTGTGTATTACGCCTTATAAGAAGAATAATGGAAACTTACCCCCTTCGATCGCTTTTATTTCCGGTCCTTCTTCAACCATTTTTTATAATTTCTTTTTTTTCTTAACTACACTACGCGCTATCTTTTCTATTCCCTGATTTGGAAGAATGGGGGTTCTAAACCCCCAATTTTAAATATTAGTAAATAAGATCGTTCCGAGGATGACTGTGTTGCGTCTAACTTTAGGGTGTTAATGGATGGCCGGCTTTGTAATCAATAGCACAAACGCTTGCGCCGCGACGCTTGTGACGTCATATGTAAGGGGGTGGACGATATAGAACTATAAAATGGGTATACTTTTGTGTAACAACATATTGGAATTTTTTCTTAATTTATGAAACGAATTTTGTTAGAGACGTGTAGCTTAAAATTACTACGTGTATGTCGTGTTGCATAAAACCAAGCTGAAAACAAACACAACAGCCAATTTTTGTTACCTTCTTATAACCATCCTTTATAATCCATCATTATTTTTATTGAGATCTTAGCCTTTCAAAAACCTTGATTGTAATTTTCATACATTCATCCTAATGAAACATAATGCTCTGATTTATTTCAATTTACATGCTATTATCCTACGATCAATCCCTTATTTATAATTTTATCCACGTTATAATTTTCTACGGGTCTTTAAGCTTACCAGGTTGTTGCCAATTGCCCAACCCAACGGGCAGTAATTGACCATAACTTTTCTTCTGCTACACATAATCCCTTTTTCCCTTAATTTTAATAAGTAAAACCACCCAAATCCAAAAATCGAATACCAAAACGCCAATAACAAGGATAGGTACCTACTTGTTTTTGCATATAATGCCATTAAAATTCTTCAAGATTAAATTTCGACATACCTACAATCTACATCCTTAAGGATTCAATTGCAGCTCCAAATGTTTGCTAACAAATTTACTATATGTAACGACATTGCCTCTCGTGGTCAAATACTGATCTATCATATGAAAAGGATTACAAAACTAGTTTGTAACAACTAACAACAATAGATTATATTTATATACTTACCTTTATATTTTAAAGCAGATATCAATATTACTCACCTTTCCTAGAAAGTCATTTGTGACGTGTACTGCGTTTCTTCGAAATTTTCCTAGAATGTTTGCTTCCACCAGTGACTAATACCTATGTATTATTATTTTCTTCACAATTTCCTTCGATGTTTCCTTTCACTTGGCATGACACTTTATATAAAGACCCGTTACTTTCTTTATGCACCTTAGAAAATATCGGCTCTTACACACATGGGCTTCTACTTCTACCAAAATAGACATTCTAGCTGAAAACTGAAAACTTCAGACTTGATCCAACACCTTATTTTATTTATATCTTAGGGGTGTTTTAACATTATAGATAACAAAGTTTAAAGTTCTTTACAAAAGAGGGGAGCCCTAATAACGAATAAAACTACTGAGTTGATTAGCAACATTTTAATTAAGTTTCTTTCAAAAGCACCTCCAGTTTTCAGATTTAGTTAAGTAAAAAGTGAAGTGGAGGGAGCACATTTTGCTTAGATAGAAAAGGAATGTCGTCGTGCAATACAATTATCCTTATGCAAATGGTTGTACATTGTAGTGATTTAACTATGTTTCGAACAGCGTCCACAACATTCATTGAGGCTTCTCTGAACCTGCCTTCACTGAATTTGTACGTGCAAAGGCAGACCTTGAAGCGACTGAAACGCAGAAAGTTGCTGAACAAGAATGCATTGAGATAGGGCATTCTCGCATTCTACACTGCAAAAGATGTCCCTCGTTTATTAGTTTCTGAAAGGAACTACCGCACCTATATTGGTGCCGAAGCGGCCTGCCAATCTGGTATACCTACCTGCACGAAGGTACAGGTGTGGGTACTGAATTTATACATCAATTATATTCCCGACTGAAGATAACGGTTAGTAAAGAAGAAGTTGTGGAAGAGAAAGAAAACAGAATAATCAGAACCTGCAAAAATTACCTCTAGAACAGGTATCACACAAAGCTGTCATTAAAAATTCTAAACATTAGACTGGTAGACTTCAAACTCTAATAGCTCTAGAGACCCCAGACCCAACACAGAGCTAGACCTCGGCAGTACGGAGGGGGGAGGGGGCTCGGCCTTGGACTGTTCCCAATCCCAAGGCGAAGAACTAGTCGAAGGGATGCGTGACTGGATGGAAGACCAGTAGCTTATTGACTCACGTCCTGTTCGGCTGTCGTGTTGCGGCTAAGAACATAGCACGAACGGGAATAAACCATGACCCCGGGACCTACGCCCTGACAACGTCAAGGCGATAGATCAGACTGATCGCTAGTCGTTCCCTAATACCATAACCGTCGTCTGTGCTTCTGCGACTGGGGCAGGGCATGGCGATCGAACCTTATGCAGACGGCGGCCGGGAGTCTTGTATTCGCCATCCGGATCGAGAGGATGGTAAACTCTATAAATGTGGTGCTATGCTCCGTAGGTACATAAACTCCGGCCAGTGTCGGCAGGGGCAATGTGTGTAATAGCCGAAAGTACTACTCTTACGAAAGGCACAAAGGCACAAAGAAACTGATGCTTAATATATCAAAATGGGTAGGAAACAAATGCTACGACACAGTAGGCAGATGAAAGTATAAACGAGTCAGTTCCTGCTTACCACCGCGTAGTGGGTTTCATGGGTATTTCCGACCTAGATGGAAGAAGGGTCCCACACTACCGTACGGTTCGTGGTGTCCGTAAAAGGGTTCCCACTTCCCCACAAAAAAAATTGTCGGCATGCTCGAGACGCCTTTAGCGGTGCATCCTGTAGCCCAATGCCCTTCTTCAGAGGGTTGCATACTGAAACATACCATCACTCTCACATAGTTTGCCAATTCGCTGAAACATGCATAGGGGGTGCTATAGCGCACACATGCCCGATAAAAAAGTTTAAATTTTGTTTAGAAGGGCTGGCGCGTAATATATTGTCTAGACTCTTACGATAACTTCTCTCAATCCTCTGAGTTTGAAACAATGATCTCCGCTGGAAATGAGGACAAAACATTGACGATTGGAAGGTGACAGTCCCAAAACTATCAGTGCTATTAGCACTGTGTAAAATGCTATTTGTGCTCAAAGCCAATTCTATAAAGAAAAAAATCTTTATATTTATCGAAGCAACTAGGTCACCAATAAACTGGCAAAGTTTGCAAGTGAAGAGTCGTCCATAAAAAGATGACTTTAAAGGTTCTCTTTGCTTGATGGGTAGATTCATTTACTATTTTCGAAATTAAAGCTACTACCGCTGGAAGACGGAATAATGAAGAGGTACACTATTATGCTTCTTTACATACTTTACACACAAAGCCTTCAAAGCACTGATTAGGCGCATCAATAGAATTTTGTTTTTAACCTATTTGTTGTTAAGGCTTCACTCATCATGGCTACAGTGCAGCTTAAATTTCCTGCAAATAACATAACTATGGGGTCCTTCAGTCGATCCAGCTAAAGTTTTGTAATGAAACGACACACATTACCCAATCCCAGAAAAGTTGATGAACTGAAATTAAAATTAGAAGTAGATAATAGCAAATTTTTAACATGATAGAGAATCTAAATAGTGATTTACTAAACTTATTATTTATTATTATTGTTGCTGGGGGTGGTCCCAGTAGGTTCCCGCATTGCGACCATTTGGTTTATTGTGGTCCCCGGTGTTGTCTACCCTTCAAGAATACCTGTATCTTTCACAAAGTCCAGGATTTTAGTAGGGCGAATCTTCGTTACTTCCTCTTGTGTAATCTTTTCATTCCCAAGTACGTGTTCCCTTGCCTTTATGAATGCCTCACATTGCAAATAACGTGATAGCGCGTTTCATCTGCCTCACAACAACCCTGCATGTCGGGCTATCGCTCAGTCCCATGTTATGCAGGTGTTTGTTCAGGCGGAAGTGGCCCGTGACCATTTCTGTCCCAAGTTTTATCTTCGTCCTGCTTAACTTTAAGATTTAGGTAACTATGTCTCCGTTTGGGGTTTCCAAGAAGTTTTTGGAATGAATCTGTCCTGGGATTTTCGACCAAGGACTAGCCCTGAATTTACCACATAATGAGACTATTGCTGCAATCGCTGCCTTGCTATCTGTCACTATAAAGATGTTCCTTTTGATAAGGTTCTCTTTTAATAACTGAGCAGCCGCTGTCAGGATTACAATCTTCAGCTTTGTACCTGGGGGTTCTTTAGGAGTCATGTTTGCGAATACCGCAATTAGGAAGAGTTGACACATGTTGATCACTCTCAAAATTTTCTCATCGGGCATGATTTTCACTCAAAAAATTAAGCTTTAAAGTTAAGGCATATGTAATAATAGGGGATAGATCAGGAAATGTTCACTGTCCATGTGTTACACTTTTGTGTATCATTTTAGCCAAAAACTGCCTAGCGCAAATTATAGGCTACTGCTGCAATTTTCCAATGCAACCAGATATAAAATAAGGCTACTATATAGAAGAAAAATAGTATTAGCTTTCTTAAATTAAATTGGATGTATTTACAAGCTTGTATTATTATAATATAATATATATATAGAATTACAGCAATGCACATAACCAGATGAATCCCGTACAATAATTATTTTTATTTCAAAATAATAATTAACAATTAACGCGTTAGAAATTAATACATCGGAAAATTGTGTAATAAAATATAAAGATATTCAAATTTACAGGATGTTTACTTTTGTGTTGTTGTGTTCCTAAATTAGTAACCGGCCAATTCAGCAAAGGTGGAGTCCATTTCATCGGCCAGTGATTTGTACCTATCCTTGTTGATTCCAAGTTCATCTGAAAATTTAAATAGTGAGATTTGATCGCTTTCATGTTGGTGGCGGCAGCTTTACCTGGGCATATGCGTTTACTAAGCGAAAAAAGTAAAGCTATTAAAAAAAGTGCTTAAGCTAGGGAAAGTGCGTTATTTGTTAGCGGTAAGCGAAGCCATTTCAGTGAATGTCTTATCAATCTCATTCAACACTCCTTGATACTTAGATTTTTCGCGACGCACAAAGTCTGAAAAAGTCAAAAGGCGTGAATGCAAAGCAGAAGGAAAAAAGCAAAAAAGGGAAATGGGGAATACCTTCAATTCTATCAACTTCTTTCTGCAATTTCTTCACGGTCTTCTCGGCGTATTCAGCACGAGCTTCGGCTTCCTTTAGCTTGACGGTGAGAGATTTCAATTGTTTTTTGAATTCTTCTACCCGTTGGTTGGCCTTCTCTTCGGATACTTCAAGAGATTTAAGTGAATTACCGACGACCTTTAATTCTTCTTCTAGTTCCATTATCTTGGCATCTCCACCTTTGACACGATCTTCGGCTACTTCAAGCTCATCTTCAACGAATGCCAGTTTACGGGAAACTTCGTCAGATTTATTATCGGCATCCTCAGCAAGCATACGTGCTTCCTTTAGTTGAGCCGTTAATTGATCCATACGTTCTTCGTCTTGTAAGGCACGATTTTCCAATACCTTGCACATACTGTAAAGGGTGCAAATAGAGTCAGTCAATAAGGCTGTGTCACCTACCGGGTGCTTTCATCAGCGGCTTGAGATGCTTCTGCAAGCTTGGTAGATGCGGTACCTAAACGTTCTTCGGAACGTTCCAAATCTTCTTCAATGAGTTGGACTTTACGATTTTGTGCAGCCATCTCTGATTCGGCCTAAACGTAATTTGTCAGTTTAGATTTAAAGAAATTATCTTTTACTCACGTTATTTAATTGTTTTTCTTTGCTTTCAAGATCTTTGTTGGCCTGTTCAAGGTTGTTTTTAGTGGTTTCAAAGTCGGCCTCCACTTGAGCCAACTTTTTTGTATATTCGTAGACCTCTTCTTTCACCTATAAACAATTTCGAATTTAAGGTATTGTTAAAATTGATCAAAATTGGGATGCGCGGTAACTCCCGTAATATTTTGATGTTATAAGCGAATTCTCCTTTAAGTGCGATTTTCGGGCGGATGTGAAAGTTTTCTGTTAAATACTTTCTATCAGATCAAAATAAAATGGAAGCATTCAAAAAGGGACATGACCCCTAATGAGGGCCGGGGGGGGGGGGGGGGGGGGGGGGGGGGTACGTTACCAATTTCTTTAAAAATTGTGAATAGGGTTAGGGCTTTACCTTTTCAGCACGCATGTTCGCATCCTTGAACTGCCCTTCCATCGCATCGGCTTTATCTTGCGCGTTATCCTTTTCAAGCTTCATCGCTTGCATTTTCTTCTTGATCGCGTCCATTTTGCTTGGTTTTTTAGGGCTGGCTCAGAGGGAAAACGAAAAACTGCCTGAAACATTATAATCGTCTAAATATGTGAAATAAACTAAAATTGGATAACTTTTGCTTATGGTTTTTAATGTATGAACTAGAGTAATTTAACTTACAAAATAAGATTATAAAATGAGAATCTATTAATTTATTTTTGAAATAGGTTGAGTTTGCCTAAAAGGTGTACTAAATCAAATTCAAAAAATATGTGATAAACACAAAAAATATTAAAATTACGTAATTTAAATTAAAAGTGGGCACATTATTCAAGACAACCGTTTAATTGGGTGCAAAACTATGAGGAAGCTTTTAAAAATACACCTGCGGATATAAATGGACGTGTTTTAAAAAATTCGTATAAAAAAAGTTTCTGTCAAATTTAAAAATAATATTTAAAATATTTTATAACGAAAGATCAGAGAACCGAGATAGAAGATGTTCCTACTTGATACCCAATATGAAGTAGGTACGAAAATAACCCGCTCCTAGTTTAGCCTGGTTGAACATTCCGACGCGTCAAATAATAATAAAAAAGGAACATGCAAAAAGCTCGAGAAAATCACCGAATCCGCAAAAACGGTACGTAATGCGAAGGTGGTTACATTAAAATATTTATGATATAAATAACCGACCCATATACAAAAATTTTACAATTTTGGTAACGAACGTAATTTTTCACATGTGTTTAATTTTGGCAGAAGTATCAAAAAACATTTGTTTAATTACACAAAAAGCTTTTCCGTTTTAATGTAATGGCGTATGTGAAACTTTAAATGATTGCTGTAATTAATTAGGAATGTGTGTAAGCGTAATTAGTAATTAAGAGTGGTATAGAGCCTATTAGCAAAATTGTTAATAAAGGGGCAGCGATTAAACACGCACCTACCTGTGCCTGAAGGCGATCGGAGGCTGTTGGCTAACCTAAGAGCAATAAGCGTCGCGGCGTCAACTACGCTTACCATTTCTCTAACACTGTCGTCATCTTCCCCTACCTCCCACCATCTAAGATTATTTTCATATTTTCGACCACTGACGTGCGAATCTCAACATTTTCGAAAATGCAAACTCCAATAATGATTTTACAATAATTAGAATGGTTCAGTGATTGATTAATTCATTTTTTATTCAATTTCGTTGGGTACACATGGGGGTGACTAAATTTGCGAAACAATAGTAGTTTAAGTCACAAAATTTGGCGTAATAATAATAATAATAATAATAATATCCTAGCAATACAAGCAGTATTTATGAATCAAAGCGTATTACCCCTTAATGTGAACAACTGCAGAACGTAACAGAACGTAGAAAAATTTTGAGAAAATATTTGTAGCATACGCTTGACTCTGCGTGGTACCTCTAAAATTTTCATTGAATTGATTCAAATTTAATAGAGGACTTCTGAACGGCGACAATGCGTTTCAGAAATGCATCTTCTTCGTTGCAAAGACCATGGTAGTCTCATTGATCACCATTTCAGTGCTTCCTCGTAATTCTCTTCACGTTGCAACCATTTCGATATGACAATTTTATGTACACAGTGTTTTCGTAGAAGCTTTGATAAGAATGCCTTCCCTATGAAGGGTATTTTGCAGACAAATTTGAGTCATTAGTCAGATTTCCTTTGGACTACCTCTTCTACATTGTATCCCACCACAAATCTTTCAATTTTATATTCGCACTGCATTGCGCTCAGAAATGGATGAACACCTTTCCCATTCAATATACAGGGTGGCCCAACGAAAAGGTAACAGACGGGTTTCTGGCCAGAGGGAATTTTTTTTTGGGAAACGCAAAAACACGTCAATTTTTTATATTTTTTTTATTTTTAACCAAAAAAATTGAAGTTCCAAAATGGAAAATTTTGATTAATTCGTTCCTCTTGATCTCACCCCATTAGATTTTTTTTATGGGGTCATGTAAAGAGTAAAGTTTTTTCCACTGGTCCGGAATCTTTGGAGGAGGTACGTGACCGTATAGTACATGAATGCCGCCTGATCACTCCTGAAATGTTGCAAAATGTACGGGAACGATTTAATGAAAATTTGTACTATTGCATGGAGCTGAAGGCAGGCACTTCGAACATTTATTAAAATAAGGGTTGACTGGTTTTATTAATTAGCACAAGAAAAAATTAACCCTTGTTTTTATTTAAAAATTTAAGGGTTGTTTACCCTGTACCCAAGGGGTGAAACAATGTTGTCAAATATCAGTCAAAGTACCTAGCTTCTCCAAGAAAAAAACAATTGATCTGTCCGAGCTTTTTTGAGTTTTTAAATGCCTCAATCTCTTTCCTCATTTTCCATTTTGGAACTTCAATTTTTTTGGTTAAAAATAAAAAAAATATAAAAAAAACTAGTGCACTGAAATCAGAAAAGAAAGACCTTTCAAATGACGTATCACTTGCCCCATCATCCCTATTTAAATTTTAGGGGTTGTTCTCACAGCGCTAAGGGATGAAATCACTTCAGGTTGAAAATCATGGCGAAAGTTGTCCCCCTTGATATAAAAATTGACGTGTTTTTGCGTTTCCCAAAAAAAAATTTCCTCTGGCCAGAAACCCGTCTGTTACCTTTTCGTTGGGCCACCCTGTATAATTGAATTAATGTATGATATTAATGGATTAATCTTAAGTGGTTAGCGACATGTTTCGATAACAAGTATCATCATCTGGCAATTCTTACTAAAATAGATTACTTAAATAAGAGACTTAAGCATAATTATTGTTATGTTCTA
Source organism: Pyrocoelia pectoralis (assembly GCA_036250285.1). Classification (NCBI taxonomy): domain Eukaryota; kingdom Metazoa; phylum Arthropoda; class Insecta; order Coleoptera; family Lampyridae; genus Pyrocoelia; species Pyrocoelia pectoralis. Next base: position 86,477,061 of record CM070074.1, on the reverse strand, counting down.
GTTCGTAATTTTATATGACGTTTAAATTAGTTTGTAAGTATTCAATTATGCTTAATTAGTAAGAATTGCCTGATGATGATTCTTGTTATCGAAACATGTCGCTAACCACTTAAGATTAATCCATTAATATCAAACTATAATTCAATTATATATAATTCATGGGGAAGGTTTTGAGTTTTTAATCGTAAACCACTGGAATACTACCCCATCTAAAGCTGTCTATTCATTGTTTCCAACCACTATGGTGCGCTTATTCACCTATTTACCTACGTTCAACTGATGTTCTTAATTTTTGTCTCAATGACAATTTCACATACATTAAAAAACGTAAAAATCAGTGTAATCCTTTATGACTCGAGCACTACATCACCTTTCCTTCAGTAGGATACCATTTCTTCATTTTATCGGGTATAGTCGTATAGATACATTTTTTTGCTTTCAACGTATAGTCCAGTTGGTTGTGTAATTCCGTAGGCTTTTCGTGAAGAAAGCAAACCAGTTTGATATTTATGTTCTTCAGGCCGTACTGAATCTAAAAAACCATGATTTCAGTCTGAAATCTTGCTATGACGTCAGTAATGACGTCACAAAGATGGCGTCGCTTCAAAAAACTTGAAATCGCTGTATTTCAAAAACTACTTAACATAATAACATGCGGTATGGGTCAAATTAAAGCTAAAACAATTTGCAATAAAATGTCTGAAAACACATTAAGCGATATGTGTATCAAATTTTGAGATATACGCCAAGAAAGTGAAAATATCGTTTTGCATTATCCGTTTTTTTCCATTTTACTCAAAAATAAACGCGATATATAGCTCGGTTACCTGAAATGATTTATAGAGCTTAAAATTATCTATCCAACGATATACAGTGTGTCCCCGGATAGGTGAAACGACTCTTGTGAAAGATAAAAAATTTTCGATATAAAATTTCATTGCTTGGGGTTCAGCCCTGCTTAGTTAAAGACTAATTTCTGGCATAATTTTAGTTTTCTAAAATCATGTATGCCTTGGATATTTTCAAAAATCTGATTTTTGGTTCTAGTAAACTACCTTTGTTAGTGAAGATATAACAAAATTTGATTAACAAAAGTTGTTTAGAATCATGAAAGAGTCCTACTTCTAGAATTTCAAGCACCTAGGCCAACGTTGATGTTTTGGCAATTTACAATAATTTTTATCTGATAGTTTAATATTGTTTATCCCCGGATAGGTGATATGACTGTTGTTAAAGCAATTCTTTTATTTATTTTGTTTATTTAGAATTTTATCGCTTTTACAAGAGTCATATCACCTAAATTATTGTAAATTGCCAAAACATCAACGCTTGAAATTCTAGAAGTAGGACTCTTTCATGATTCTAAACAACTTTTGTTAATCAAATTTTGTTACATCTTCACTAACAAAGGTAGTTTACTAGAACAAAAAATCAGATTTTTGAAAATATCCAAGGCATACATGATTTTAGAAAACTAAAATTATGCCAGAAATTAGTCTTTAACTAAGCAGGGCTGAACCCCAAACAATGAAATTTTATATCGAAAATTTTTTATTTTTCACAAGAGTCGTTTTTGCCAAAACATCAACGTTGGCCTAGGTGCTTGAAATTCTAGAAGTAGGACTCTTTCATGATTCTAAACAACTTTTGTTAATCAAATTTTGTTATATCTTCACTAACAAAGGTAGTTTACTAGAACCAAAAATCAGATTTTTGAAAATATCCAAGGCATACATGATTTTAGAAAACTAAAACTATGCCAGAAATTAGTCTTTAACTAAGCAGGGCTGAACCCCAAACAATGAAATTTTATATCGAAATTTTTTTATCTTTCACAAGAGTCGTTTCACCTATCCGGGGACACACTGTATAAAGGACATTACAAGTATTTGTAGTTATGTCACAATAACCCATTGTACAGGTTGCTGAGAATATTGTAGGCCTACTGTGTGCTCATGAACTACATAACATTTTTATATCGATTAACTATTGCATTTTAAACATGTATTTTCCTAAATTGATAGTAATCTACAACTTATTTTATTAAAAAATGTATACAATTTTTACACTCGGTTTGATATACATAATACTAAATTTTTTATATGGGTATAAAATACATAATTTTCCACGTTATATACGATGATCTGGTAAATTCACTCATTTTCATTTGACCACATTCCCGCACATAATATTGTGTTTGAGGTGACGATGCTCTATGTTGTTTGTTTATATATACACGCCCACTCTGTGAAAGTTATGGTTTCGATTTAACCACCCGTGCGGGTGCAGCAGTGGCTAAGTGATCTAATGCATATCCTTGAACAGTTACCAAATGTGACTGTACCAACTTCATTAAACGAGGAAAAGGGAATAGCTATTGTAGACGCAATGGCTGAAGTGCAACGGCTTTCCAATAAAGACGGCAATTTTAAGACATGCTCTGATCTGGCAGATCATTCCATATCAAAACTTTACCAGAGATATCGAATGTGTGATGAAGTACACGTGGTTTTCGACAGATACGACGTGCCAAAGTTACTGAAAGGAAACACGCGTCAAATGAGGCTCCTTGGTACTACTCCAGTTGCGTATAACATTTCTGACAACATGAATATCAACAGATTGCCCATGAAGAAACTTCTCTCCCACACCAGCACGAAACAGAAGCTTGCTAGGTACCTGGCTCAGAAGCTGCTGAAACGAGCTGAGGAAGACGGAAAGAAATATGTTGTGGCATGGGATAATTTGTGTTTATCGTCACACAACATACCTGTGGAACATCTTCAAAGCGAACAGGAAGAAGCAGATACAAAACTCGTTTTGCACGCTGTTCATGCATCAAAAACTGCTTCAGGAGTAGACATTTTTACCCCTGATACAGATGTCTTAGTTCTGTCAATCAGGCGATACAAAGATTTATGTGAAAACACTAACATCGTTACTGGCTCAGCAGAAAAATTTAGAAATATTCCACTGCAACCCATATTTGAAGCTCTTGGTCCAACCCTATCGGCTGCACTTCCTGGCAGTGGCGTAACTACCGAGGAGGCAGAGGAGGCAATCGCCCCCGGGCCCGGTTTGCCTAAGGGCCCGACGATTGCAAAATTCCGACGTACGAGACCTGAACTGTTGCTGTATTTTCCATATGTGCAAAATACCATACTTTAGCATTAAAACTACTGTATTTCGTATTTGTATACGGTAGTACATATCAACATAGTTGGGAAGGTTAACGAAAAAAATATTAAAAGTAAATGTATATTCTTTTTTTCAGAATAGAGATAAAAAATGAGTAATGCAACAGTGTCAATAACCGAGTAATCTGACCCTTACTGTTGTAGTTATTAGGAAAGTTTCTGTCTTTTATACCTGACATAACAATAACGGAAAAATAAAGTAAAATTTGTTTTATTTTTAGTACCTACTTAATCTCTTTCTTTGTATTTGTACTGCCTGCCAAGTACAAGTAGACCAACAATAAATATTACCAGTTACGAGTAATACCTTTTACCTTATAGAGTTCAACGGTTCCATCTCACAAAGGGGGAAAAGGATAATTTTAATAAAACAAACTCCAAACCTCCCCTTTAACCAAAAAATTGGTTAAAGGGGAGGTTTGGAGTTTGTTTTATTAAAATTACCTTTTACCTGTTGGACAATAAATTATTATTATTATTAAAAAAAACAAAAACAAGACTGAGGTTATTTATTATTTTACAACCACAGCACTATTTTGCGATTTCGTGTTTTTTTTTCTAAGAAGAAATAATTAACCCGTAACTAATGCCATTATCCAACTTTCGGGACAAGTATTATAGGTATGAAATAAAATCGTAAATTTCTTTGAAGATTTAAAAATGAACGTTAAAATTTTTAACGCGCTGGTTATTTTATTATCATGCTACTCTTTATTCTACTATTTAATTGCCAAAAAGGTGCCTTTAAAAAAGAAGTTACGCCACTGCTTCCTGGTTTTCATTGTTTTACCGGATCAGACACTACTGGTAGATTCTCGGGAAAGGGAAAGGCTTCTTGCTGGAAACTATTTTGCAATGCCAGTGAAGACATCATATCAGCATTTTCCAACCTTGGAAACGGATTGCTACCTTCAGAAGAAGTCTTAACCGGTTTAGAGAAGTTCGTTTGCCAGCTTTATATTTCGGGGACAAAACTGGAAAAAGTTCAACATGCTCGGTGGCTTCTTTTCAAAATGAAACAGGCAGAAGCTGAGTCCTTACCGCCTACATGACACACACTGCATGAAGCCATTTTACGAGCGCATTACCAGTGCATGATATGGCAGAACGATATTGTAGCAAACCCAAAGCTTCCATCTCCTGAAGGCTACGGATGGACTGAGGACGAACTGCAGTGGAAACCGGTTATGACGAAACAACAACCTGCACCGTCTGCGATTGTGCACCTCGTTAAGTGTTCATGCAATAAATCAAAATGTTCCAATATGCAGTGTGGTTGCAAGAAATCAGGACTGAATTGCACTGATCTATGCAGTTGTTCCGAATTAGAAGATGCGTGTGAGAATGCAAAGATGAGTGTTGTAGAACATGATGAAAACGAAGTGAATGATACAGAATTTTAGGAAAGATAAATATTTGGGTTATATTTTCAAAAAATTCAATTTTTAGTATATATAATATATATATACATTTTGTATATAGTTTCTGAGCGCCCTGTACAGTGTACAATATGTGTTTGGGATTCTGTAAATTGATTTTTGTAATATAACTATATTCTATATTAATAATATAATAGAAATACTTGTAATGTCCTTATATATCGTTGGATAGATAATTTTAAGTTCTATAAATCATTTCAGGTAACCGAGCTATATATCGCGTTTATTTTTGAGTAAAATGGAAAAAAACGGATAATGCAAAACGATATTTTCACTTTCTTGGCGTATATCTCAAAATTTGATACACATATCGCTTAATGTGTTTTCAGACATTTTATTGCAAATTGTTTTAGCTTTAATTTGACCCATACCTCATGTTATTATGTTAAGTAGTTTTTGAAATACAGCGATTTCAAGTTTTTTGAAGCGACGCCATCTTTGTGACGCCATTACTGACGTCATAGCAAGATTTCAGACTGAAATCATGGTTTTTTAGATTCAGTACGACCTGAAGAACATAAATATCAAACTGGTTTGCTTTCTTCACGAAAAGCCCACGGGACTCTATTATCCGACATTACCGCCCGGACTAGTATAAGTTTAAAACATTCAGTAAATTTTCCTCGTCCTACTCTCCCTTATATTTCACCATTTCCGGTTCAATTTCAACCAACCCTGATGCTTCTGCATTTTTTATGCAACTAATCGATTGGTTCTCTGGGTTTTTGGATGATAATTTTGTTTTGGTCCATATGGTCCATATCGTGTGATGAAATAGTTGTTCAAAGTATTCTTTCCATCTCTTTATGGTGCTACTTTCGTTTGTGAATACTTTCCCATCTATTTAATTCATTTTAGGTTCAATTTTCTCTCTAAAATTCTAAAACTATCTATTTGGTTCCATTTGCTGTTTGTTCCTCCCTTTCCACTAATTTCCTTCCAGATTTTCGCTTTGATTCAACTCTCTTATTTACTTTCATTTCTTTTTCCTTTATACCTTCTCTTTCTTTTTTCTTATACCTTTGTATTGTAAAAATGTTTTCTTCAACTTTCCTTTGAGTCCGAACAGAACCTTTTGATCTATTGTTCTGTTATTGTTTATATTGGCCTTGTTTGATACTATTTTGGTGTTATGCTATTTTAAAGGCACATTTTGGTAAAACAATTCTATCCCCCCCATAAAACGCCAAGTTACATTCTCCTTTTTTTGTGATTTTCTCATTTTTCAGTTTACTTGTGAAAACCCTTCTTTCCTAAAAATAGTGCTATTATCGTTGGTTTTGCCTTCTTCTTGTTCATTCTTAGAAACCCGATCGTCCTCAATTAGATTGCACAACAAGATCGACCATGGTTCAACCACCAAAAATTTATTCCTTATTATATTTTGTTGCATCAAAAATCCAGCTATGATCAACAAAATCTAGAAAAAGTAATGTTTACCGTACTACTACGTAGACTGCAATAGGTCGCTTGTAGTTGTGACAGAAAGTCGTGTGTCGACATCGCCGATTATGAAGAATATTTTCTAATCTGAATTAATGCAAGATGGTGTAATTGCTTCACAATACCAGAACCTTAAGCCTGAATAGTTGTAGAATTAGTACGTAATGAAAGAGATTCATTAATTAATAAAAGGATTCTTCTTTTCCTAGGAATTGAATATAGAAGTAGAGATAACAGATATCCTACTTAATAAATCTTTGGCAGATGTGTTCAAAGTTTTAGAAGTGATATCAACGTATCCCGAGCTTTATATCAAACTACAAGGTCCACCCTTCTCCTTCGATCACTATTTCCCAGACAAGACAATAACACCCCTTCGCTTCTTAATTTTCTGTCACTTTCCAAATATCATACTGACATAGAGCGTATTTCCTCCAATTTAGTAAAATGTCTAAAATTTGATACGCCCGATTACCTATTTCCACGAAGAAAGTTATACTTCATGTTATTTTCATTTCTATCATACTCAACAATTGTTTAGCTATCGGTTTTCTGATTGGTTCAGTTGAATGCTAATTCGAAGAGAAATAAGTCAAGGGAAAGAAAAACCTTAAATGTGGCATTTTCTTGTTCAGTTAATTCCCTTTTATTTTTTCTTCTCATCAAAATCTTACCAAACTTTTCAGTACCCGTCCTATTGGAAACTCAAGACGGTTTCCATTTGCCTGAAAAATTGTTATTCTGTATAAAGTAATCATAGCATGCAGGATGTCCCTTTTTTAGCTATCATTACAAACAAAAGTTGTTGATTACATTGGCGCTGTAAAAGCAATTTAACAATAAATATTTACAATTGCTTAATACATTTTTTTAAATTATTTATATATACATCTGCTTGTTGATCGTAAGATTCACGTAGGTGACCTTGTCGAAATGGAAAATTATTAATACCAAATATGGTATAACATGTATACGCTGTAAGTAATATTGTAAAATTCTTATGAATCTTAAGGAATTTTTACAATTTTCTGCCGTCAAAACTCAATTTAAACCTTTAAGCTATTTAAGTAATTTGAGGAACACAAAAATTATATGACCAATTAGAGAGAATTAAAAAAATGATAAGCATTTGCGTTGGTGTAAAAGGAATCACAGATATATTGGTTAGTAGGTCATATGCTGGACCAGTTCAATGTCGAATTACAAAGACTTTCCCTTTCTGAATGTTAAAAAAAATGTGGTCAATCATCCCCGATTGGTCCAAAGTGACGCACGAACCTATTTAATTATTCCCGCCACAAGTTGATTTTGGCAACAGAAACATTTTCGTTACCACTGAAGATAGGAGGTCTTATCCCGAATTAGCAGGACTATTTTCAGAGGGGCAAAAATTGGTGGGGTCAAGACCTGGTAAGGAGCGTTCAGCGTAAACTGATAGTACACCTAGTGCTTAGTCGCCCTGAGACCGTGTGTCTAATAAAGCCGTGCTTGTGGTGAGTAATACTTTTTTTTTTCTTTTCCTCTTCTTACATTTACCGCTTAATAAGTGCATTAAAATTGTGGCGAACTATTTTAATTTAGCATACCTTAAAAGTACACAGTGAAGATATTAAAACAGAAATTTTGGCAATTTTCCAAATTGTATAATATGTATTATAATATTGCAGATGAATGAAGATGTTTAAAAATAAAACGAATCAGGAACGATATCTTACAAATGTTTTATTTCCAGTTCGGGAATTTAAAAACATTGTCTACCCACTTTAAGTCTAATTTTAAATAGTTAGTAATGGACTCATTAACTCAAATAGAGGATATTTCTTTGATTACTAAATTTATATCTTACAACTCTAATGGCTGTTTATCTTGGGTAGACGTCTAAACTAGCTTTGTTACTTTCAGTTCATCAATATTTGAGTTCCTTTAAATTTATTTAATGTCTAAAGTGAATTTTCTCCAGGGTGTCGTCTGTCAATAGAAATAGTTAGCCCTTTCCTTGCAACCTCTAATAATTCGCCAGAAAATCGAGAAAATAAAATAATGTGTCTTGGTTATGAATGGCCACACAAAATCCTTTTGGCCATCGTCCATCTTTCTGAAATGTAGCCATCCTTTCAAAATTCTTATTTGTCACGTGATTTATATTTTAAGAAGTTTCAAACGATTTCGCGAGATTAAAAATGGAAAAAGTCGAATGATTGCACACGCGCAAATTTCTTACCGAGGTAACATTAACTTTTCAATATTCGTGTTGAAATGGTGTTGTTTTTGGATAGAATTGGCATCAGTCGCACTAATTATATTAATATATAAGGGAGAATGGAGTGTATTGTGTATACCGTGGACTTGGGAATATCCCTGAATAATTGGGTTTTCCTTGGAGTTCGAGGAGCAGGGGTTGTTCAAGTTTGCTCACCTTTTTTCGTGTTCTATTAACCATATTAACCTAGGCTTACCTTGAATGGATTTTTCGTACAATTTTGACTTTGTGATTATTTTTGCTCCTGGTATCCACAAACCCTTGCCACGCAAGTATTTTTTAATTTTAATGTCGAGTCGCGTCGGTCAATCAAGAATTAAACATGATGAATGATGGGACGCTGCTTTACTGCAAAAAAAGACTAGTTGAAGTTTTTGAATTTACGTTGACCGAAACTTAGATCCACTACAACTTTTGGGTTCGGTTGTTCCAAGGAAAAAAGAAAAGCACTTTCTTCTATAAAATAAATGAAGTTAATTTAAACTTCTTCAACATTTAACTTCAGAATGAAGTTTGTCCCATCTAATTTTGCCAATTAATAGGTGAATTCTTTTACCAGTTTTAACCGAGGATCTTAGTGGCGAAGAAAGCCAAGATAAAGTGAGAAAATAAATAAGAAAAGTGCATAGAATGGAGTGCAACTAAGATTCTTAGTTACAATTTGAAAGAAAAGATAGGTCTACTGCATGTTGAGGTATAGGTTCATGACCATTTTTTCCATGTAAAAATTGGGATTTAATTGAGTTCATTATTGGGCGCTTTTGATCTTTATCACCTTTTCTTTTTGGATCTAGTGTAATTCATTCATTTCTTTGGGGGTACAGATGCTACAACAGGTCTTCAAGGTTTTTCACGTGATCCAGCCAAAGAGCAACGAGTTCATATATGCATTTCCAAGTGCAAGAATTTACTTTAAGGAAAAATGAAACCATACACCAATCGTATTCCTGAGTGCTTTCGTTTCAGTGAAAATGTTTATCACTATATTCCAGTTTCATTATATTTCGTTGCATGAGCTTATGGATGCTTGGAAGTACGTAGAGTGCAAAAAAATCCTAATCCGACGAGGAACCATCAGTTTAGTTCGTTTTTGTATTTTTCTTCGCTTTGTAATGATCCCGGTGCAAAGTAAACACCCTACTTTTAGACCTCCATTCCACCGCAGTTTAACAGTTCAACTGTTCTCAGTTTATTGACTACGATTTTAAGAGGCAGAGGGGCCCCTTTTCTGCCAATTAAACAGGGAAACATTTTCGTATTCGTTCCCCTTTAGCAATATACTCGAGCTCCATTAAGTTTCAACAACGCCTTGCAGGCCCATTGTCTTCCTTCAAATGTAGAAGTACACGTTACGAAGGTCAAATTACATAGTCAAATTGTATTCTGAGTGAGATTGAACCTTTGGGTTAAATCTCATCTCGTTTACATTCGTATGGTGTCTAACAAGACACAACACAGTCACCCTAAGTTTTCCATTCAGTTCAGGGCCATTAAAAATACCTTCCCAATCTTCCCAATGAAATTGGTAATGAAAATTGGTCCAAAAGTGTTCAATCTTCCCAATGAAATTGGTAATGAAAATTGGTCCAAAAGTGTTAGTGTTAAAATCATCATCAAGTGAATAATAAACAAATTGTGCTTTTACCTTTTCATGACGCAGCGGCAGTACTTCCATAATTTGTGCTCAATGATACTTCCTCAGATTTTATTTCGATCTTTCTACCGAGGTTTCTGCTTATGTTGAACCTGCCAACTCATACAGTTTATGTGAACTTTCATTATAATGAAATTTCTATTATACAGTGAGCAGCTAAATTATGGAACAAATTCATTATTTTGCAAACAATTTATTTCAGATAAAAATCCTGAAATACGTCCATTTTTATTTTTTGTTCGGCACATTTTAGCATAATATTTTTTTACCAAAAAGTCAACATATGGCGCGCACGTGCCATTTTGTAAAATAAATTTAATGGAATGGCACATTGTTGGAAAGCTCTTAATAATGGGAATTCAAATCCCAAATTTGAAAACAATCGATTAAGGTATAACAAAATGGCCACCTTTCCAATGCGTCACTTTTCTCCTTTCTGGAACGCATTACCTGACTTATATCATATGATATTACGTCTGATTACTTTGTTACATAAATAAAATTGCTTTTTTGAAATTGGAAAGTGTGTTTTTTTGGATAAATTTATTAAAATGCGTTTCGGAAAGAAGAAAAAGTGACTCATTGAAAAGGTCGCCATTTTGTTATACCTTATTAATCGATTCTTTTCAAATTTGGGATTTGAATTTGAATTCCCATTGTTAAGAGCTTTCCAACGATGTGCCACATGACCCCCTTTTTCATTAAAATTTTTTTTTATGAAAAAATGTTATGCTAAAATGTGCCCAACAAAAAATAAAAATCGACCTATTTTCAGGATTTTTATCTGAAATAAATCGTTTGCAAAATAATGAATTTATTCCATAATTGAGCCGCTCACTGTATGGAAAAGCGTACTAAAACCATCATCAAATTAAAAAAAAACCTACTTGGTGAATAATAATAAAGAAATTGTGCATTTACCATTCTTTGAGGGGTCTAAAGATGCTACTGCTGTAATTTGTACTCAGTTATTTAATATGAACGAGTACACTACTTCATCTCAGGTTACACGCTTCCATTTATATTGAACTTGCAAATTTTTGAAGCTTAAGTGAAGATTTATAAGTTAAGAACTTCTGTGTCCTAATGCAGATAAGCTATCCCTGAGGGAAACGTGGCCAAAAGAGTATTTCGGAAAATTATCGTCAATTTATATGAAGACCTTGCCGTGGTGAGTCCTTTACTTGGTGTTTTGTAATAAAATTCCCTCCATGAGGAATTTAAAAATGATTCTTCTCCATTTAATATTGGTAATTCAATGCGATCGAACATGATGGTTCTTGGTCTCTTACCACGATTTCTATTTAAAAGTACTCAACCTACTCAACTCATAAAGCTGCTATGAAATTTCGTCCAAACTGAAGGAAATACGGGCTCTTGAAAACTTGGACAGTGCACTTGAAAAAGAAGATGCTATAATCATAATAAGACCGGTTATCTGTCAAGTTTCATAATCAACCTTCTGCATCCAAACGCAAAGACCTACCAACTCTCGTAGTGCGTTTTTTATTTGTTTGCAAGTCGTTTGAAATGTTAACGGGCCAAAAAATAAATGTTTCTGCGGTTCCTTCATATTGTAAGTGGAGTTATTTACTGCGAATGTCTTCCTCGCAAATTTTGCTTCATCTTCTTACCACGGTTTCTGTTTATGCTGAACTTGCTCTCTGTGTCCAAACACGGGAAACTACCCCAAAAGTAACGTAGCGACATATATAGTTCACAGAATGCTAAAACCATCAACTTATAAATGACGACCTTCTCACAATAAGATCTTTACGTGGTGTCTAGAGTTTAGTAATAAACATTCCAATGAGAATAACATTTCTTCCTCGCAGATTTTACTTTTATCTTCTTACCACGATTTTCGATCATGGAAACTCTGTCACCTTATAAAATTCTGGAAAATGTCATATTGAACATAGTGTAAAGAGATTAGGCGAAATAAAAAAGGCTCAATTGATCATAATTCCATCACCGAATACAAAATAAATTTAGTACCTATTTCTAAAGGAGTGGTACCGTTCTTCTAATTTATTTATTGCAAATACTTTAATTTAATTGGTATTTCGGATGCGCTTGACACAGAAAAAGTACAATTAGGGCGCCACTCTGTACGACGCCATTTGTTAATTACACGACGTCAATGTAAATGTAAATAAAATTGTTGCATTGTAAAGTGGAACGGACAAAGAAAAGTGTTACAAAAATTCCTTCGCGTTTAGGGCATCAACATCTTCGAAATTTACGTGTACACTAATAATAAATACCATAAAAACGAGTTCAGTATCACCAATTCGTGTCATTGTCGTGGCTTTTTTTTTTATTATCGTTATTGGTGATTCTTGCGCGGTGCGTCATACGTGATTCAAATACTAAATACCTACGAAAGGGTTAAGTGTCTTTAGATATCGCTTAATTTGAATTCATCTATGTATGTACGCGATAGGTTAATCAAAATTGTTTTTTTCGAAAATTCATTTTTGAAATTCTTTACATAGGTCCAGGGGCCGAATTTTTGACATAATTTTAATTTTAACCGCTCTATTTTTCGTAAGTATACTAACCTAATTTTTATTAATAAATAAAAGAAATTTGTCCACAAATTGGAATTCATTCCGTTTTCCTGCGTTGATTGATATCGACAAGGGTGTTCTTCTTTTTTTTTTTGAAAAATGTTGTGGATGTTAATGTTCAAGGTGAACATCAGCGGAATTGTTTCTTCGAATAATGAATTTAAATGGGGTTCTCTTTGTTTCAGTTTTCTTTTCGTACCGTAAGCAAGAACAGAAACAGCCGTCATCATGGATGCGATCAAGAAGAAAATGCAAGGAATGAAGCTCGAAAAGGAGAATGCATTGGAACGTGCGGCTCACAACGAGCAAATGGCAAAAGATGCCAATCTTCGTGCAGAAAAGGTACCTATGCAAACTTAAACCTGTATTTCCTTGTAGTTACCGTTTTTTTCTTTCTGAATTTAGAACGAAGAGGAAGCACGCGCTTTACAAAAGAAGATTCAAACTATTGAAAATGAGTTGGATCAAACTGGTGAACAATTGACTCAAATTAATGCCAAACTTGAAGAAAAAGAAAAGGCTTTTCAGACCGTAAGTACTTTTCATCTTGTTGCCTATTTTAAAATTATGTGGGGAGTCTCGAGCGAAGAATTCTTTAGATCGATTACGTAACCGCACATAGTAGGTACTATAATTACCGAAATATTATTTTATCAAAATTACTTTTGAAAGTTATGGTAAATATTGGGTCATCGCATTAACCTTTGATAATGCACATAAAATTTTGCTCTGTTTAGATTTAAGTGTTGTATTTTAGTTTTTGTGTAGACCGTAAGTTACAACTTGGTTCTCTATAAATAGTATTCCTGGGGGGCTGCCAAATATGGTGCGCCGTTGGGCTTAGTAGTGCTTGTTCATAATAGTGTGTGATATCTGGTGACGTCATTTTTTTTTAAGAATCATTTAATGAAAGTTCTGATTAATTTCTCGATTATGCTGAAAGTTTTATTATTAAATCGGATGTACGTTTGGCTGCCGAAAGTTCAGGAGCGTTTGTTAGTCGTAATTAGAGTGAAACACGTGGGTCGCAACGAAACGTCGGCGCAGTATACGAAGACGTTTTAATCCGAAGTCCGTGAAATTTCGTCAGTTTTACAAACATGGCTGCTTTAATAAATATGTGTTCGTTTCGTGTGTAAAAAATATGTCCCAAAGAGGCGGCCCGGGGAGTACAAAAAAAAGAGGCCATCAACATCATCCCCGTAATAATGGAAGTAGAAGACGTGCCGCCTTGGAACCTTCGTTTCTTAGAGGTTCTAATGAGGCCCTGTTAAAACAACAACAACAAACCCTTGGGACTCAACAATCCACCCCTGTAGTAGTACCTGTGATATTGAGTGCCTCAAGTACTAGTAATAATAATATTAAAGATGTCGACCAAGGCAAAAGTGATATTATAGATTTAACCAACTGTGATGATGATGATTTAGTTGATAGTAAACAGTCCAAATTAATTTTTGACGAAAATGATCCGTCAAAGAAAGGTTCTTTTAGTGATATGTCACTAATTGACCGTCCAGCTGCTGAAGGTTCCAGTCAAAGCGATCAAGAAGCAGAAGATGCTGAAGTTGAAGAACTTTCAAGGTTACGATGCACTTCAGAAAGGGCAGAAGTTGTCGCCGAAAGGGAAGCACGAAGAAAAAGAAGATGTGCAGATTATCCAGGTCTTGCTTTTGGTAGTTCCATCTTCAGTTCGGATACTTTGATGAAATTCTCCATAATACGCAACGAGCTGCATAACATTATGAATACGCAACTTAAAAGGGTACGTTAACATTTTTTTGCACAAATTCGTGCAAGTAGATCAGCAAATTTCTTTGAACTGTTGACCTGGATACATTTAGCATGCAACTTATACATCGTTACTTTTAATTAATGCTACTTAATTGACTATTAAAGCACAATTCACATTTATTATAAACATTTTTAATTTGAAATTAGGAAAGCTCTTACTTATACTTAATATCGTCTAAGCCCAAATTTCTTTTTTATTAGGAATTACGAATAGAATTTTAAAAATGTCGCACAAATTACGCAGTTGCTAATTTCACAGTGTTGCCATATTATCCTTTATACATGGTAAGTCAAAACATAATATGATTGATGGCGAACAGTATTGACTATCATTAGCATAACACTTACAGGGTCAGTTGAAACGTTTATGTGATATTTATAACAAACAGATCAAAAAGCGAAGCTTGGAATTTCGACTACCTACAGATCAGTCAACAAACAGAGTGTAAACAGACATTTTTTACCGGCAACGTTTAACTTCAAAACTTTATTTAGTCTTTGGACTTTGGATCGTCATTGAGGATGAGGTGAAAGGTGGAAATTCCAGTTTTTAATTGCTACTCCTTCCAAAAAAAGCGGCGACGGCGCACTATTGTAAAAGTTTTAATTATTACTTAAAACTTTTCAAAATAATTACTTATACGAGGACTGTTCTCTTTCCAGGAAAACCAGTCTGCAGAACATTTTCTCCAATCTTCCTGCGTTCGTTTTTGTATTTCATTTGTAAATGTATCAATCGCTTCTTCAGACAAGGTAAAACGTAAACTTCGTACACGCGGAAAAAAATCATTAGGTGCCAGTCTGGACTATATGGAGGATGACCCATTATTTCAATTTTGTTACCATTCAAAAACTCAATCAGGATGAATCTTTCCTCTTGGTCTCTTTTCACGCACATTTTGGAGAACTTGAGGCATACAAACCGTACTGTACTATTTGAAATTAACAGTACGGCTATTCTTTGGAAACATGTCCAATAATTTCCAAAAAAATCTTTTTATTTCGCTTTTCTTCACGAACAACTTTTCTTTTCTCAAAGATTCAAACTGCCGATTGTTGCTTTTTTTCGGGATCATAGCAGTTTCAGCACCTGCAATGATGTTGTTTGTACACCATATGATACGATCCATTGTTAAAGCGATCTAGTGTCAATCGGCGTGGTCGTCTTTATGAGCTGGAGTCAAGTTGTGAAGAATCCAATGCAGTTCCAAATGTTTGTGCAACTTGCTTAAAATGTAAAACAAATTTTATTGAAACTTGTTGTGTTATGAGGTGAATTATCCTTAGAGTTAAACCATAAGCGAATTAATACATAGACGTCTGATGTAAATGAGAAAGTTGCTTCAATTTTAACCTGCTGGAGTGGCGACCATAGATGGCATCACAAGTTATTATTTTCTACAGTGACTCTATTACAAACAGTGACGACAAGCAGCGATTAGCTCCACCCATCCGCCATTAGGAGGCAAAATTTTGGGCGGGTTTCTATGAACTCAACGGTGGTATCCTAGCAACGTTCTAAATCCAAATAAAAATCACACGCTGATCAAAGGTAAACACAGTCAGGCCGCCATTAAGATGCAAAATATACCACGGCCAATAAAAATCGATACATCGCTTGTCGCCACTGTTTGTAATAGAGTCACTGTATTATTTTCCAGAGTCAGTAGATTAATAGAGTACCGCAACCTCCGCCATTTTTAGTCCTTTCCGCGCTTCGCTCACTACACGCTCAGTAAAGTAGATGATGTTTTGACTAAATTTTTCGGAATATAATAAAACAAATACACTTAACGGCACAACAAAACGGCATTTTATTAAAAATTACGCACTTCGTAAGTATATTTTATGTATATGGACTAAACATGGCCGCCAGGGCGGCATTTGTCGCGTCAAAGGCTTGCGGTACTCTATTAATCTACTGACTCTGTTATTTTCTAGAGTCCCTATATAGTATTTTCACTGTCTACAGTCGGCCAAATGCCTTTTGAATATAAATTACGACATCAATTAACTGGGTTATAATAAATTAACCAGGTAGGGAAGGCCGTTTAGAAGGGACTGACTGTTGGCAAGGATACCATACTGAGAACAGATCTACTTACACAGTAGTGTTCTCACTCAGTTAGTCAACCTAGCACATTGAACTGTATGCTATACGCAACTGGAAATGTAACGCTAATAAGTAACATTGAAGCCACAGCCAAGTTAGGCAACCCTCAACGAATGGGTATCTCTATTCCTTTCTTTCGCACGCAAAGTCATTTTCAACAACAAGCTAGAAAGCGACAGAAGTACCTACTCCGCATCTGTCTTCAAGGCATACAATGCATTGGAATAGGTCGTATCACTTCCAGTTGCCTATAGCGTGCAGTTCAATGCCCTATCAGGACGTAGGGAGGGAATTTTCCCATGAATTATTTACTTACTTTGACAATTGAAACGTTAATAACATCTAAACTTTCTATACGTCTGTCATTGGTTTGGTTGTATCCTGTCACTCTCTATCATGTTTGGTCTTAATATTTTTTGCGCCATATTGGACACATGTATTTATAGGTCTATTTCTTGGGAAAAATGTGAAACATATGAGTACGACGAGATGAGCAAGAATTAATTTTTTAGGTTTTACTTCGCTTTTACTATGTACTGATGGTTTACTCTTGAAGACATCCAAAATCGTTATTTATAGACGAGTTTTATTGGGAACCAATTCAATGCATTGTGGCGATGAAAAATAAGTAATAAATTTAATAGTTTTGCATCGTTGAAAACCTTTTATAACCCCCTTTGCCCATATCTCTCGTAACATGAATTTCTCACTGTTTACAAAATCATATTTTATGATTAACTTTTAGCGAA
This sequence comes from Pyrocoelia pectoralis, assembly GCA_036250285.1. Taxonomy (NCBI): domain Eukaryota; kingdom Metazoa; phylum Arthropoda; class Insecta; order Coleoptera; family Lampyridae; genus Pyrocoelia; species Pyrocoelia pectoralis. The sequence goes on along the minus strand of CM070074.1, from coordinate 86,459,839 downwards.
ATTTTTATGAATAATTTCTTGTGTATCCATCAGTTTGCCAAGATCCATTTTTCTGGTTACGAACCGATTGCATGAACTTTTTCTTGTGATGAGTGTTCCGGTGATGCACCCAGTCCTCATCTCCAGTTATAAGTTTACCGAGGAAGTCTAATACAGATTCTCGTAAATGTATCAGTTAGACGAGCAACTGAGTACCTTGTGCAATACTTCTCATTTCAAAATTTCTGTAGAATTTTAATAATACTTTCTATATTCCTATTTTTCACTTTCAGTCATTAAACCTTCAACCTTGTTGGTGCTTGGTTTCTTCAGTGAACGCTTCCAAAATTCTTCCACATTTTGAGTGATCATTAACGGATTCCTTACCCCATTTGAACTGCTTGCACATACAGTTCGCTTTTAAATGGGAGAGGCATTTTCTCCATAGACTGCCACCATTCTCTCGTGGTCATGAATATTCTTTGGGCTATTGCTGGGCTTCTGTGTACAAGTTTCAAATCAGATATCTTCTTAGTTTAGTAGTAAATAAAACAAGAACACGTGTTTATCCGCCCTGTACAAAGTACCGGATGATAAATGACGGACGATATTTTTCGAAGAGCTGCTACATAAAAGTTCGACGAGTTTTGGTTAACTGCGACGTGGTGACGTGTCGTTCATCAGATAATGAAATCAATTTCCGTCCATCACAGCGAGAACGAATTACGGTCTGTGATCGTAGTGTCATTCGAGATCTTCTACCAATTTAACAGCCCTTCTCAGGAATAACTCACGAGACAGGGGCGATTGAAACACAGTTCTTATTAGTTGGTGTATACATATACTATACTATTAATAGTGTTGGTTTTTAAGTTTCCGTGGGCGTTGATTATGCTGTTGTCTGTTTTCCGGGTTTTCTCCCACGTTGTTTCTTTCCTTTGGTTCTTGAAAGAACCACTCTTTCCATTAATGGATGGAGTGGTTCTTTCAAGAACCAAAGGAAAGAAACAACGTGGGAGAAAACCCGGAAAACAGATACCAGCACTATTAATAGTGTGTCCACGTGGTAAATATTTTGGCTGAAGATGTGATGCCAAATTTGGACTTTGGGTTAGGTGTCATCTACCCTAATATTTTTTTTCCAAAATTTATCTGTAACCTATTATTTTTCTCAAACGGGGTTTCCTATAGGAGCTGTTAGTACGCCCATGGGGGTCTCTTTAAATTTACTTAGAATGTCTGTATCCTCATAAAAGTTTAAGATCTTCCGGAAAGAGGTTTAATATCCTTGGGTGTAATACCTTTTTTTGCCTGACATAGTATATAGAGTGGCGTTTGTTCCATCCCCTCACAACCCTACATATTGGGTTTGTCAAGGTTTTTCTATGCCTCGTTAGTAGATTCGCTAGAAGATTTAGGTCTTTCTGGCTGAATTTCAGCAGAGTCTTTGCTCTGCTTCTTTGTTAAACGACACCCCTAAGTAAGACCTTGCTTAGCTTTGCCCAGAGACATTCCTCTTTCCAAAGATCCTTTTGAATGGTTTTTATTTCTGTTCTCACCATCTCATGTGAAATTCCACGTTCTGGCCAGGGACCAGAACCTTTTTGAAATAAGGGTTTCGGTTCCAGTTATAATTCTACCACTTCGAATATATGGGTTTCAGTTACGGTTCAGATTCTAAACAAATATATGAAAAAGGTTCCGGTTCCTAAATTTTCGGGTTCTATAAAGGTTCTGATTTCAAAAGTATTTTTAGTTCTGTAACCGTTATCAACATAACAACTAATTTTGTAATACTTGTATTAGTTACGAAATAATGCTTACTTTGAGGAGTTTAGAAAAAAATTATTGTATTATGCGCGGGGGAAAAGTAATTTTACCGCGTGTTTTGTGGCTGAGAATCATACAATACAGAAAAGGCAACGCTATAGGCAAGCGAAAAATGCGTATAATTTTGAATTTTTGATAGTGTTTGGGAACCTAAAAAAATATCGGTAGTACTGTAAAAATAAAAGGGTTCCGATTCCGGTTCAGGTTGTAAATAAAATACGAATAAAGGTTTCGGTTCCGGTTTCGGTTATAATAAAATCACTACGTTCCGGTACCGGTTCCGGTTCTTTTCGGTTTCGGTTCTAGTCCCTGGTTCTGGCTTAGACAATTCATTGCCCCCCTCCCGATTTTGCTTTATTTCAGTATTAGATACCAAGGAACAAGTGTACCCACTAATTTCCTAAACTTGATTTGTTTAATTTCACCGGGCTTAGTTTCGTTATTTAAGAAATTATTACTGCTTAGAGTCCGAGTCCAGGGTAATTGCTCCCTCTTGTTCCTCATTATGGTCTCCGTTATAAATCTAACGTAACTATGTGACTTAAGTATCATATAATGAGCTAAATTTATATTTGCCGATGGTTTTCGACGATCCAAACACCAAGTGTATCATATATGTTGCCAGGATTCCTTTAAAATCTGGGCTTAATTTTTAATTAGGTACTGGATATGAAACTTTGATTATTCAAAGAAATGAAGGGAGCAGATTAGCCCAACCCTTCTGTCGTATTTATATGAATTTATATGAAAATCGATAAACCGTCAGTAGAGGCAGTAAATGTGAACCATCCTCGTATTCGTACGCACAACCCGTATTATTTTACACAATACACACCTGCCTTGACCTTACTATTTGCAAATGACTTAATTACAAAAGCGTCTTACTAATTGCAGTTAAGTAGATTAATAATTGCGAACGTACTTGACGTTGACCCATTTTTTAGTAGGATGTAGATGTAGATAATCAAATTTTTGTGAAACACGAACTTTACGTATTTATTTGCTTACATCATACCTCATAAAGTGAGGAATGTCCATATATGGCATTAGATTGGCTCAATTAAATTGCCTCGTTACGCTACCATATGGATACATTTTTTTTATTAATTTTACACACCATAATCGATTTGTTATGTAGATCACGGTGTAGATACTTTATCTATTCGGTAGCAAATGTGCGGTAGCCCCATCTTGTTAAGTAATGGTTTTCCGGGAGGGGGAGATCAAATTTAATCGTATTTAATTAATCGATTGGTAATATTTGTTTATAACAAATAAGTTTTGTGTCGACGAAAGAAGGATTTAATTTATACCGCGCCTTCTATTCAAACGAACAGGAAACTTGTGGCAGGTGGTCGAACTGATCTTGCGCACCGCCATTAGGAACAGCCGGCTCGCCCAGTTAGTTCAACAACGTCGGAAAGCACTCTTTACTCGTAGTTTTTATCAATTAACTTTTGGGTGTTTTGTGTAATAAATTTATTAAAAATGAGTACAACAGTTTCTCAGGGCACCATTTTGGATGTCCTTAAAAAGAAGATGCGTCAAACTAAAGAAGAAATGGAACGTTATAGGGATGAATGTGAGGAATTTCAAAAAAGGCTACAATTGGAAATAAATCGACGCGAAGAAGTAAGAAATTTTACAATTTTAACACTTTTTAATTGATCAAAATTAAATATTATAACTTAAAAATATGGTATTATCGCTATCTTTTTTTCACTTGTGAGAATGTTCATATGCCTCGCCCGTACAATCCGTTTTGGTGCTGCTCTCCGTATAGGTGCGTTGCCCCTCTTATCGATTTAAGAAGGTGACGTGCCAAGGTTGTTCTTTTATTAACAAAAAAATATCGGTTTTACACTTAAAAATCTGTTGAACCCTTTTTACTCGTACCGTTTAGTCATAAATTTGCTCCTCCCAATTACGATCTGATTAGATATTAAAAGGAATCAATGATGACATTGTTATTTCTAAAAAACTACTATGTAGTAATTTCGATTAATAAAAATGTTCAAAGCGCAAATCACATTTTATGATAAATTAATAAGAAAAAAATTCCATCAAGTATGCTTTTGGAATTTACAATTTGTAGTATTCCAATTTCACCCTCAAGGGGGGCGGGGGGGCTTCCGAAGGTCGTCGCATTTCAACAGATTTTATGCATAATGCAACTATGCGTCAAAATAATAATTCTCTTTGACGTCATAGTTGAACGCAACCGGAAATAAATGCCCGTTTCCTTCCGTTCAGTACGTAAATTCTATCACACACATTGAGAAATTACGACAAATTTGTCTATTTATCAGTCGTTTAAATTCGGTTTTTTCTTTCTAGGCGGAATCAGAAGTTGCAGCACTCAATCGTCGCATTCAATTGTTGGAGGAAGATTTGGAACGTTCAGAAGAAAGGTTGGCAACAGCTACCGCTAAATTGGCGGAAGCATCAGCCGCCGCCGATGAAAGCGAACGGTCAGTATGACTCATTAAATTAGTAACCCCGTTTTTTATAATGATTTAGTACCTCGTTTTCCAAAATGAGAAGTTCTTTGAATCTTCTTACCTAAGCTAAGAAATGATGATTACGAACATTTTTTCCAGTTCTATTTGCATTTGCAATAGTTTTTTCCGTTGCACTGGTACTGCATTACGTATTTGACAACATACAGAACTTCAAAAGAACAACAAATTTTCCAAAATATTAAAAATAGTGTATGTTTTGCTTTATAACTTTCATTTTACAACAAGTATAGGATTGTAGGTGCCTTTAATGGTCAACGTTCAACAACCCCAAGATCTCTTCCCCCCCCCCCCCCCAAACCTTCTTTAGTGCTATGTCCATTTTATGTTTATAAAAATTTCCATCACGCACTAAATGTGTATTTGAAATATGCAACTTAAGTAGTATAGAGACCTAAACATTTAGTTTTCCCTCCTCGTCGTTGTAAGCACCCCCCTCGTCGTTGTAAGCACCCCCCTCGACGTTGTAAGCACCCTCCTTGTTGGGAAGTTCTCGCATGCATGGCCACCTCAATTTTTGCAAATGACAGAGCGTCCGAGTCCTGCATTTTTCACCTTGCCAGAAATGACCTTGAATGAAGGGTGTAGAGGCTGCATCTTTCCTTGCCCTTATGAGGATAACCTCTTGTCTTGTTAGGGTCCTGGCTCAGTTGATGGAGTTTTCATTACCTGGCCATGTCAGTACCTTTTTCATCTAACGAAGTCAGGTCAGACCCATCAAATTGACAAAACCCCCTCCCGTATTCCCCATTTTGAGATTAAACCTATGACCATAGTATTTCACATGTCTTCATTTACCCGATCAAGTAAATATCGTAGGCAAAACTGCCATTCATAATTATTATCTACTTGGCGAATGGCGATCCTTAATCAGATCCTGAAACTCCAGGATTTTACTCCTCAACTTAAATTAAGTTGCTATTATGTTTCATTCAAACTACCTTGCAAGGTAAATGCCTGAAATTGCCTAATAAAGTGCACATTTTTACACTTCATCAGGGGCGTGAGCATTGACATTTTATTCCCAAATTTTGAGGTATACCTACCACTTTTCGGCAAATTCAACAAGTTTTTGCTGACAAAATATTCTCTTGGTTCAACTTCATATCGACAACCGTTTCCCTTGTTGACTATTTATTGTCCGTCTAAGCCAAGGCATACCTTGAATACTGAGAAGGTAGAAAATCATGTTTAAAAAAGTCAAAACGTCATATCTACTTACTACCTACACTAAAATCAAAATAAGTGCTCAAAATTATTACCATAATTATTAATTGTAGCAATCTGTGTGTTATTTGTAGGTAAATAAAACCGATATAAAGTTGAACCAAGAGAACCTTCTTTACTTTTTGAGAACCTCTTTGGGTGCTTTTATCTCCGTAGGAAAACGCTTCTGACCGTATTTCGTTAAAACTTTTCCCTGAAGTTACAACATGAAGTTATGGAACACCCTGTACATAGTAGGTGTATATACAGTACACTGAACATAGCACTCTCGTGATGCTCATTAGCAAATGAAATGGCTAATGATCTTCCCCCAGTTGAAGAATGTTGATCAATGCTCGACCATACAGCTAAATCTTTGTCCAACTGGGCATTCTCCTTTTTGTTTCCAACTCCTTTCATCTTCAGAAGACACGTTCCTTCTGCTAAACTTCTTTGGCATATTGAAACACTGTCCTGACACTGGAGGATGCCAATGCGGGATTACGTTATTGTGAGGCAATGTCACTCTCACCCTCTTCCAGGGGGTATAATGTAACTGAGAACCTCCTTTCTATTTTACCGCTGTCCTACATCTACTTCTTAGTTCTTGAATGTGAGTAGGTATGTTTCGATAATGTAGTCTTTTAAAAATGAAAGTTATAAAACTAAAACATTCTCTTTTTGCAGTTTTCTCATAATTTATAAAATGTGCTTTTGCTTTGAAGCTCTGTAACGTTGCAAGTAAGCAAAAACGGTTTTCCCATGTTTGCACAGAGCACTCTTCCTTATTACCCAAATACCCACATGTTAGATCGGGCTACAGGTTTCTCCAGCATGTCCTTGCAATGATTCTTGTTACGTTAAAGTATGTATACTCAAGACTCGATACACTGTCCTTTTGCACATACTCTTGATGACCCTACTTCATTTATTGTGAACCCTTCTTCTGAGTATACTACTCCATATCCACCTGTAAGGTTTGATTAGGTGCGTAAATGTTATAATTTACACAGTTTTTTCTTATATCATGTGAAAATGTGGTCTTCCTGTCTGAAAATTATTTTGTCATTGTTTTCTTTGTTGTCAGTTTTCTGCGTATGTATTGTATTTCATCCCCATTTTTGTGAATGTGTACAGGTAACCGTACTTTTCAACTCTCCGGGTATGTTTTTATCTTCCATGCTTTGTTTTATATTGTCTGTAAAACATTATTCCTTTAAAGCTCATGTCGTTAAGTGTATTGTATTTATTTTCTTTAATTGCTGCACTAATTTTTTGAAAAGTTATTGTTTGTGATATAATTTTATTATTTCTCGCAAAGGTGGTTCATTGTAGGCCACTATATTGCGACTGTGGGGTCTATTGTACCCTCCAGTTTTAAATTCACACTCGTCTGCTTCAAGGCTAGTCCTGTGAAGGTGTTCTTCACTGAACAGTGCATGGTTAGTAAACCTGTCAGAAGATTTATGCCTCTCCTTGTTGAATTTCAGTAGACATCATTTTGTTGGAACTGTTACGAAGTCTAAATTGATGAAAACTTTAAAACTTGTAGGACAAAGAGTGTGGAATAGAAATCTGAATGATGTACTGTTACATGAAGTTTTCACCTTATTTCCTAGCATGTATTTTCAATCAAACTATCTGGAACTATCACATTATTAGTGGAATAAATAACACTAAGTAACAACACAAATTTAATTTTTTGCAACAGTTGAGGCAACAAAAGTGTTTGAATTTGCTTGGACTGTGATTTTGTTACTAATTGACTGAACTTTTGTAAAGCCTCTCTGGCGTTATGCTATTATTGCAGGTGCAAATAGAACTGTTAAAAAAACTTTCAATGTTAGAAAATCTGGTACTTACATCACTCACACGCACACTGCACCCACATACCTAAACCCTTTTTGGGACCAAGAGAAGCATGGGACGAGAAAACCCATTACTTAAGTGAATAATTTAATATACATGTAATTCTGGTTACAGAAGAAACATTGTTTTATTTCATAGTTATCCTTAGCTTATTTATTAAATGGTCCCAATTTAAACAATTTGTTCCCTCTGCTACCAATTTATGCCATAACTTTAACTCATAATTTACGTATGCTTTGTTTTTATTTTTGAATTTGAGTGTACTGGATGGTCCAAAATGGACACTTTCTTATGGAAACACCCTTTATTTTAAGAGAGAGAAGAAAATGGACCAAGGTGTCTGGAGCTCAATTTAAATGAGAAACTGATTGGCGTAAACAGAATTCTGGTATCTTTAATCGTTTGGTCGCTAGGAGGCGTTTCTCGAATTTGGTCGATTTCTTTAATGCTCCATAACATTGATTTTGGACAAATCTTTGTTAGAGTACTTTTTTACGTAAAATTCCATCGCGATTGACAGTTTTTATACGGGGTGTTTGTTTTTTATGTACGACCCTAAACTACATTTTTTCTTATGGACCGCCATATATATTTTTGAGTTTTTGAAAAGAGAGTAAAAAAAGTAAAAAAACAAGTGATACATCAAAATTTTCTCTTTTCAAAAACACAAAAATAATGAAATAATGAACAAATGTAGTTTAAGGTCACACACAAAATCGACTAAATTCGAGAAACACCCCCTAGTCGCCAAACGATTAAAAATAGCTGAATTCTGTTTACGCCAGCGAGTTTCTCATTAAAATTGAGCTCCAAACACCTTCATCCATTTTTTCTGTCTCTTAAAATAAAGGGTGTTTCCATAAAAAGTGTCCAATTTGAACCACCCTGTACATTTTACTCTAAACAGAGGGGGTTGTGAGGTATCTAATTCAAATCTGTATAGTTTGATTATCATTTCAATATTTAAATTCCTGAAATAGTAATAATACACTACTGTGTGTTATAATTACAAAATTTTAAAAGCGTAATTTTATTTGCTTCTCTTGGCTCAGATTGTTAAGTTTCTCTTTTGCATTAAAATGACTATAGTAAATATCAGTCCACTCAATTAACCAGTTAAGCACTGTACTGTGTGCATGAATTGTAAACAACCTCTTGATTGTTACTAATTGTTTGCATTTTGATAATGGGATTTATTTTGCATTAAATTAACTAAACAAAAATCTTATGAATAATTAGCTGTTGAGTATTAAACTTACTTTTGTTTCGCATAGCGTTTCACTTAATTCACTAAACTACTGATACAGTCAATAGTGAGAGTTTTTGCTCACATTCTCTCGCCTCTTTCTATACTTAACTAATCTTTTGTATTGCGAATATAACAAATTAATCTCTTCTTTGAATACAACTTGTATGCGAACATATTTTTCCAAAAATTAAGAAGAGAGGATGAATGATTGCTGAATTAATTTTCGAAATTTACTTATTTTAAAAGTGTTCGTGTAAGACCTGTTGAATACTGAAAATATATGTAGAATTACGATTAACTTGGTGTACGGACAGTTCATTAGTAAATAGGATTCAGAGTTTTGTAGACGTGTCTCTATTGAAGTGTGACATGAATCGTACAAATGAGTGCAAGAGAATGGATAGTCAAATAGTTACAAATGAGTGATTCCGAATTATAATATCACAATGCATGTGTACACATGCACCCGCCTTCTTTTTTACTCATTATATTTTTGTTGTGGGAATCGATTATACAATAGTCATTAAAATGCTTTGATATACTTCAATAAATTTAGAGGATGTTACACTTTATTCTTCGACACTTTGTGAAATAAAACATTTTCTTTATAAAATTTAGGATACGGAAGGCGTTGGAAAATAGGACGAATATGGAAGATGATAGAGTTGCTATATTAGAAACTCAACTCTCCCAAGCTAAATTAATTGCGGAGGAAGCCGATAAAAAATACGAAGAGGTACCATCTTCATTTCAAAAAGATAGTACCACTAAAGGAAATTGCCCATTTTGTAATGATACAGTTTCCTTTTGTGGAAAGTAGGGATGATAGGGCTCATTTTTGCAGGTGGCGTTCAAGGTCTGAGTGGCTGTGTTTTTTTTATTTATTTTTTTAAAATGTTATTTAGTATATTATGCTTTATGTTTAATATTTTATTTCCTTCAGTGCCCGCAAAATTCTTGAAAACCGTTCTTTGGCGGATGAGGAGCGTATGGATGCTCTTGAAAATCAACTCAAGGAGGCCCGTTTCCTCGCTGAGGAAGCAGATAAAAAATATGATGAGGTTGAACTACAAACTTAGCGTATATTTGGGTGTTGTGTTGTTTATTTATTTATTATTTTATTTTGTTTAAATTTTGGAGTGCTATAAGTGCTGGTTAATAGTTATCAAATTTTATAATCAAACTGGTTAAAAGCAGAGGACCATGGAACTGCTCGCCCGTTATTGGTTTATGATGTGAGATCGTTACGGGTTTACAAAAAATATCAATATGTATATTTTTTTATCAGTGATAGTATGTGATAATGTGATATTATGTGCAACTAACATAGTGATCATGTGAACCAGTTGTAAACCATAATGTTGAGGGTTTTTGGGTTTGATTGTTATACTTGTAAATTTTATTTTTGGTTTTGGGGAGGTAAGTAGGTTAGGATGTGTCGTTCCAAGATGAACTTATGAGTTTCATAAAAGTGGAATTCTGTAGCAGGATAAGTGAAACATTTGTACAAGATCCGTATGACTTAAACACTAACATTTGCACCTTCCATATTAGAAAAAGCACTTATCGCTTACTGATGAAATTAGTTTCAGTTATTCCTAAATTTGATAGATGCATCCCAATGTCATTTAGGAACGAGAATGTAGTTAATATACCAGAGTATAAATGAATTTATCAAAATGTTAAAATGAAAGTAATTCTGTATTGAAAACAAATGTATCTCTGGATTTAACTGGAACTTCCTCCATTTCTGTTTTGACGATGTCAAAGTTACTTTAAGTAATTTATATGTTAGTTAAATAGGAAGAACACATCTAAATGAGCTGAGTTAGGATTATTAGTATTTTCGGTTTATCAATTTGTCGATTTCTCACTCTCAGAACTGTTTTAACACAAGTAGGGGTAGAACGTTGACCATCCTTCATCATGATTGGATCCAAAAGCTTCACTACGTCTTGATAGGATTTGTACAGGTGTTCTATTTTTAATAAAAATGAACACCTCGCCTCATTTGTCAAGTGTATGTGGTCAATTTTCATACAAAGTTTCAACAAATTTCATTATTTTCTATACCTAATAATAATGGACACAATACAATCTGTAAGTGCTACAATAACTGGTTTACAGTCAGTGTTTGCCAACTTGGTCAGAAACGGTATGAATTGGTTGATTATTAATAAACAGAGAAAAGCGGACAGTGTGACCAAATCGAACATGTATGGACTGATGATGAACACAGTGAGAAACACAAAGTGTGGGAATTGTAAACCTTGCTGGTAACATACCAAATATTATGTTTAACAATACCTAAAACCACAATGTGGCGATGATGTGATAATCTATAATTTAAAACATTTTCCCACATTTTTTTACCAAAGGTATGGTGAAGTTAGAAGAAACTCTAAATCTTCCATGTACAATATCAAGTGGCTACATTCAGCTGAGTATGTTCCATGGTGCTCTTTTGCTCAATGTTGCGTAACTAACATAGTTTTGTAGTTAAATGTTGCTTTAAAAACAAATGCTTTGTTTTATGTGTTGATGATTGAAAACACAAATTAGAAAAGTCAATGAAACTGTAATTGTAATTTATGAATTAGGTGGCCCGTAAATTAGCCATGGTTGAAGCTGATTTAGAAAGAGCAGAAGAACGTGCGGAAGCTGGAGAAGCGTACGTTTATTCATTAATTAGCGTGTATTTTTTGCAATTTATTTTTTATAACACAGCAAAATCCAAGGACTAATTTTGTGTTTTTTATACACTAATTGTACTTAGCTAGTTTTGTCTTTAATTTTTTTGTAACCAATTAATAAACTAGTGTATTTGACAATAACACAGCATGTATGTGATGTTTAGGTTGCTCGTAAATTGGTTTTGATGGAACAAGACTTGGAAAGGGCAGAAGAACGAGCTGAACATAGTGAAAGGTAGGAAGCTTAGTCGATTGATTGTATACCTTTTTTTTTCTATTTTAATTATTAAATTAATTAATCTAAACTTTCTATTTGCAGTAAAATTGTTGAGCTTGAAGAAGAATTGCGAGTAGTAGGAAACAACCTTAAATCTTTGGAAGTGTCTGAGGAAAAGGTATGCCGAATACAAATTATTTCATTACCATAAGTATTCTATAATTTAAAAAAATTGCGTAATGAGAGTGCAGTTCATTATGTTTGATTATGGCTTCAAAAATGAATTTATTTTTCTCTCAAGTTTGTGATGTCTAAACAATTGTTTTGATGCAAGCCATAATCAGACAATTTGTAATTACGTACGAATAATATATGTTTAACAATAGGCCAATCAAAGGGAGGAAGAATACAAAAACCAAATTAAGAACTTGACAACTCGTCTAAAGGAGGTACAGATGTCGTGGAGTGTACCTCGTTTGTTTTTTGTTGTATTAATTAATACTAATAGGCATGAGTTGTTTTCAATTGTTGTAATAACTAAACTCTTAATTTAGGCCACAATTCGAGAAGAAAACTATGCGAGTCATGCGAAGGCATTGGACAGTGCTTTAAAAGAGGTAGACTTTTGTAAAAAAAAAATAATTCTTGTAGATACAAGGCATCCGGCTTTTATGTATAGATGGGGGTCTCGTCATGGTTTCACTGTCCTTTGTTTGTAATTTTTGATTTGTTTTAATTATAAGTCTTATCCAATGCTATCTCTGTTTGAGGGTATTGGTTTACTTTTGCTAGTGTGACAGCATGTTTAGCATTTTATTGTGTGCAGGCTGCTGCTACCAGGGAACATTGTGAGGACAAAATTCATATCATATCTGATAAATTACGTGAAGTAAGTTTTACATAGTTATATATATATACAATACACAATACACTCGCTTTTGCTTTTCTTGCTTAAGGCTATTGATTCTCTGACTTAGTTTTGTAACAATGTGCTATATGCTAATATGCTAAGTTATGGTAATTTTCCAAAAATAACTTCATTAATAACAATAAAAGTTACTACATTCAATATAAAATATAAATACAAAAGAGTAATTTACATAACATCCTGTTTTACTAATATTAACAAAATGACTGTTGGTACATTTTACAAGGTTCTTGGTCTCTTTCATTTCTAAAGATCGGTAAGATATTTGTTGTACATTTTAGTGTTTCATAAAAGTTAAAGGACCTGAGGTTGAGGTATATTCTTGTGTTGTGTGTAGTAGCGAAAATAGTTTTGCATGTGTAGTTACTATATTATTTCAGTGTATTACACGGCCAAATATGTGTTTAAATGTTTCTACAAATCTGAGTTGTGCTAGTGGTACTTGGTACTGATTATTTAGACATCAAAAATATTATACTACAAAGGTCATTGTTGTGCCATAAAATTTATACAGCTCAATAAAAAATTACCCTACCTACTCTTATTTACTAGATTTGTTTAATCTATAAGAGGTGAAAATGTTAGTGGTCTGTTAGAGAGCCAGAGTGTGATACCAATGGCTCGTGTTCGATTCTTGATCTAGTCAGCAAAATTTGTTACTTGTTCGCCAGGATTTTTGGGGTAAACTTGCCCCTGTGGTTTCTTTTGAGTCAACAAAACGACTCTTAAATCCTACTATGAATCATCAGTGCAAAATGATTAATTAGCACCACTCAGACTTTACCTTTTACATTTATAGCGATAATGATATTCATATTGATTTCTTACGAAATTACTGTTTATAATTTGTCATAAATATTTGGCTTGGGTAGTACACTTACGATTTTAATCTAATCACGTTAATTATAAATTCATCTTATAGGCTGAAGCTCGTGCTGAATTTGCCGAACGTTCCGTACAGAAACTACAAAAGGAAGTCGATAAACTAGAAGGTTCGTCAAATAATTACAATAATCGCTAACTTTTTGTTGTTGTTTTTTTTTGAGTTATATTAACAAAATAACCTTACAGATGACTTATTAGCAGAAAAAGAAAAGAACAAGGTCTTAGCAGACGAAATGGAAGCCACGTTACATGATATTCAAAATATGTAATTTGACGGCTATTTCAATTTACATTCCCTCCTTTTTTTCGACATTTCCAGCAATCGTGTATTGTTCCCGTCAATACATCCGTAGAGTAGCTTTAAATAAGCGCTTTTTGCAATTTTCGGCGGAAAATCGAACACTGTTTTTTTGTACGTTTTTATAATTTTGGTGCGCCGCACTTGAATTCATATTTAAAATTGCACACACAGCAAAAAGCAATATTTTAGTTATTAGATTTGCATTAATATTATTGTTTTAAAAATTGCACAAAATTTTTCTCATCGTTCACACAAATTAATGTTAATGAATTTTGCATGTTGCCATAAGGGTTGATCTCGTAAACATCGCAATTAGGTCAACACTGCCATTTTTTTTTTCTTCTTAAATATATATAATTGTGCGTATATATAGTTATGCAAATTTCATTAAATTTAATTTATCACCGTATTTTTTGGAATTAATTTTTTGTATATTGTATATTTTCGTAATCCGTAAGAATTAGTTAAATACACAATTGTATATTTTTTAAAAAGTGTGTATCGTAAGTAATTATACAATGTGATGAAGCACTTCTATTTATTACAATTTTATGGTTTTTGGTTTAAGCTTGTGCTTCTTTGTTAAATTACTTTTTTATACACATATACATACCTAATTAGGGACCACTTTCGTAATTTCACATTTTGATAAAGTATTATTTTATCTATTATATATAATTGCAAATTTTATTTTTAGTCTGTTTATATTCTAATAATTTACAATGTATTCTATGTGGTTGAACTAATATAAAATTTTTTTATGTTGTTTTTCTTTTTTAGTTTGCTTTTCTGCATGTTTTTGTTGCATTTCTTTAAAACATTCCACCAATTTATTCAAAAGTAGATTGTCATAATTATACATTTCAATTCATAATAAAAATGGTGTTAATTATCTTCTAAAATCCCCAAATTGATATGAAACACATGGACCACCATGATAAATTTACTCTTGGTCACATGTTTAAAAATAATCTAAAGTTAATGAAAATGTACAGGTGGAATGGAAAAGTAAGCAACATTTTGAATTGCGATGTGTTTGTTTTTTAATACGTAAAATAGTAAGTGTTGTGTTTCCTAACAGAGTTTTGATATTTTATGAAGAGCGAATATTATTTTATTTTCATTTTCGCAGATGAACTCGTTGCCGAGAAGGAACGTTACAAGGAAATTGGAGACGACTTGGATACTGCATTTGTTGAACTCATCTTGTAAATTTTTAATCGTAAAATATATTACCCAAAAGTGCAGACAGTTGTCATTATAACAGCTACAGTTTTCATATTATTTTTTCTTATTTTGTGTTAATTGTATATACACAATAACGTAATATATACCATCAGTATTTTAAAGTTGTATCTTTTAGTTTTTGAATTAACAAAAATTAACACAGTGTTCTCTTTTTTCAGATGAATTGCTTCAACAAAAAAGCAAATACAAAGCAATTGCTGATGAAATGGATCAAACTGTAGCTGATCTTGCTGGATACTAACGTTAAATTGCATTATTTCGGCAATTAACACATTCCTTTCTATTTTCGTGTTCTAATAATTTAATTTCTATTAACATTTGTGAATCAGTCGACATTAACCTTTTTCTTTTAATGCTTTTTTTGTTATGTATCAATTCATTGCTAATGCTCATGTGAAAATGGAATATGCTGTCGCAGTATTGAAATTAACATATTTTTTACATTTGAAAATAAAATTTTATGAGAATGAAATTAATGTTTACTAACATATTAATATTTATATTGCATACATCTTACACCCGCTACATACCTTTTATTTTTAGTAGGTCTGCATTTACTTCTAGCTAACATGAGTAGTGGGAGAGTTTATGGCAATCTTTTTTTTCTCTTCGTCTTGTAGTGTCCATACTCGCGTTATGTCGATATTTCTGTTATTCTTTTTTGAAAATAATGAGTCTTCTCCATTCCCCATACTTTTATCATAGCATAGGTAGCACCATTGACTTTCTTGTATAAAGTCAATGGTAGCACATTGCAAATAAACAAAGTTCATGTTTTTATTTTATGGTCATTGAGACGATTCTCAAATTTAATTGCAACTGGTAAGTTCCAGAAACAGTTCTACAAACGAATATTTGAGTAACTTCCAACACAAGGCATTCAATGGAGCCTTTCAAGATTACAGCTTTCATTATTGGTTTACACCTCAAAAAAAAAACAACCGTATGTGAAGTGGTTCATGCATTCAACCAGAAAATGGTGGATATATATACATATACCTATAGCATGAGGCCTTTTTGCAACCTACCTTAACCAGTTGCAGTTCTGAAAAGGATGGTAAGAGTAAGACCACAATTTGAAAGCCCAGACCAAGATATCATTTGCAATGATAATGATAATTATTACCTAATAAATAAATTAAAATGAGAGAAAAAATATGCTATAATGTAGTCTACGGAAGCGTTGATTGAAATACATATTAGTATTTCAATCAACGATGTAAGCAATTCAGTGGATTTTATGGATTTTTATTATTCAATTACTGAGAAACTATTCCAAAAGTGTGGAAGTTGAAAACATGTAGCTACTTTAATTCAACATAAATACGAAAACATCCAATAATTATGTACGCGTTTCCACAGCAAAGCTATCATCATCAGTAATGAATAATTTATATAGGTAAACATGCGGTAAAGTAAATGTTTGTGTTTTATTTAATGGCCGTAATGTATCTAGATGAAGTAGCCGTTGTTATATTGTTTAACAAAGAAATGTTTAGACAAGTAATTTCTTTTTATAATAAAAGCTGTGTTTCTTTTTCCACCATTCTTTCTTTGATATAATGTGCACAGCGTATGTTACAAATTGTCGACCACGATGGGATCATATATTTAATTATTATAACAGACTCCTATTCGAAATGGATAGAGGTGTACAAGATTGAGCTAGTTGATGCATATCGTCTACGCTCCCATCTTGTACAAATATATATACAGGGTGTCCTCGGCTGAGTGGGACATATGGGGTATGGGGAGAATACACACAAAATCGGTTTGTGAGAATTAAGATAACTTTGCGAATAGTTCGTACAATAACAAAAATGATCATTTTTCAGTAAGTTACGGTGTTCCAAAATGTATAAATTAAGTAAAGTCTCTCGCTCTAATTAAGCAGTCCGAATCGTGAGAGGTAAAGGGGACTCGCGCTAATGAAGCACCCCAATGGGATGAAACCCCATGTCGTTCATCCTGGTTAATGCTAAGCACCGGAAAATGCGTGTCAATTAGTCTGCAGCTGATTGAGCATCAAACAGAATCGGTCCAGATAACAGATTAGGAACAACACAGAGAGAGGAAGAGGTGCTGCAGAGTGGTGTGGAGTTACAAAAATGCGTACACTATGGGGGTGGAACTTTTACTTAATTTATACACTTTGAAACATAGTCACTCAGTGAAAAATGATCCGATGAAAAAAAACAAATAGTATATTAAAGTATAAGTGGATAAACAGGTCTTTAAAACACGCGCGAGTTTTCAAGCACGACGGCGCAGCCGAGTGATTGAAATAGAGCAAGTGTTTTAAAGACCAGTTATCCACGAATACTGTACGCTATTTTTTTTATTGGTTCACTTTGAAATCTGGTATTAAAATGGAAATAAGAACTAAATAATGTGAGTGATGAATTTGTATATGAAATCAGTATACCTTTCGTTGTCATGGAAATTAATTTGCAATCTGTCATTTTATTTGACGTAACAAAGTATTCCTGTCAGATCAATAACCAATATAATTCCCCCCAGCAAACAGAGTCACGTTATTTTGACGTCCTTTACAGGTCTTATTGGTCGTTAACGTCACTCGACCTATTAATGACGTCTTAAAGCTCACCATTTTTTCACGTCACCCATGAGACGTCATTATGACGTCTGATATTAGTGAGTAATAGATTTTATTGATATTGATAATTTTCTTTCTCACCAAGTTGGCAATTGACTCAAAATAAACTCTACTGGAGTTCACTGAGTTCACATCACAGTTATTGTCATTTCTTAAATTTCGGTTTTTTCCACAGCTTTTTTCGTAAAAACTATCGGTTACGGAGTTTGTTCTAATAAGTGACTCCATTTGCTGTGTATCGGTTATTGTATTTAATAAAAGTATGTATAACTGTATACTTACTTAGATATTGTATATTTTAGTCGTACCTAATTATTCAATAGTAGATATATACTCGCTCTTATAGAATTTATATAAATGATGATGGCTTATCATTTATGAATTCCCGGTGACTAACATTTCTTTTATGTATTTTTTTCAAACATAATTTAAATCTAATATAACGCGACACAGCGCTTGAAGAACGAAATGAGAAGTAGGTATGTATGTGTCACATCAGCGCAGCGGTAGAATCACAAAACACACACTAGTTTTGTGGGTAGAATGTCGCGGCCTTCGGAATTTTCAGCACCCATATCCGATAAAGGTTCGAATCCGGTTAAGGGGGAAACTTTCAAGCAAGTGTATCCTACTAAAATCGTCGACTTTCAGTTCAGGTAAAAACGGGTTGGTTAAAAATTTAAGTTAAATAGTTAAAATTACAGTTCTACGTAAAAATGTAGTTTTTCCTTTTTTTTTGTACGGAAACTGCTTAAATAATTGTTTGCATTGATAATTACATTATGCATATACTTGGATGACGACCTATAACAGTCGTAACTAACGTTCTAAAGGTCTTAAAGTGACGTAAAAATGACGTCATGTGTATGACGTCTATATCATGTGACATAATGCCCACAAAATGACGACATATCTGACGTCCCACGGGTCATTTTAGTCACGTGAAATTGACGTCAAAATAACGTGACTCTGTTTGCTGGGCCCGTTTTTCAAATTTGTTGATGTTGGCATGGCAACTTTAAAAAACACGCGCGTTTTAAAAAGTGCGATTTAAACAGGCTGGGGCGTGGTTTAAAAGGCTAAAATAGGACACCAATCAAAAAAACTGTTGTACTACTCGTCTCATTGCAGCTACAACTTTCATTTGGAAAAAAATCCAGCCCCCATGTTGAAATGTCTAAAGTGGCGCCATCTACAATTAAATTGATAATGTCATCATCTTTCCCCCTCAAAGCCATAAGGCTTTTGTCTGAAACATTTTTTGAAAAAACTACTTCTTTTCGAGATATTCGCGTGCATATCGATTAAAATGACCTACCCTGTATATATCTAGACTACACTATCATACTCCTCTAGACATACCCCGCTCTACATTATCCCTACTATTATACCCTTGTTTATAAACAAGGCTAAGTACGTATTACCACAGATAAGTTACTACAGATAGCTCAATCAATGCTTTTATTTAAAATTGTGCGTGTTGCCTATGTTATAGGCGTTCGAGGTTGATTTACATATTTTAACCACTCCTCTAGTTACGGTTTATTACGTTAATTGTCGAAGTACAGATCGGAATTGGTAAAATAATACATGCTGGAATGTGTTTCGGCGTTGATTGAAAGAGTCTCAAGTTACCTATGCTTCTTATCTAACAAAAAACAGGATCGTTTTCTGTTTACAATACAAAGTTTAGTCATCAACGGTTTAGTATATTACAAATTTAATTTAGTACACTACATTGCACATGTCTTGATAAAATACATTTTTCTCGTGTCATGTAAAACTTACTATATATTACCCGTGTAATTAAATGAATAAAAAGTCTTTAAATACGTGAGCTTGTAGATGCTTCACGATGCTGCTGAACCGAAGACCCAAAAATAAGAAAAAAATCTTTTAACTATTGCAAAGGACACTTAATAAGAAACTTAATAACAAAAAATTGTGATGTAATGTTTTTTATAACGTCGAAAAAAATTCATAAAGATTAAGTTTGCGCGCTGGCGCCAACCGTCCGGGTTGAACTCGAAGACCCAAAAATTGTTTAAATTTTCTTTAACTATTCGAAAGGACACTTAATAAGAAACGTAATAACAAAAAAATGTGATGCAATTATTTTTTATAACGTCACAAAAATACATAAAGGTTACGTTTGCCCGCTGGTGCCCATCGTCCGGGTTCTACTCGAAGACCCAAAATTTGTTTAAATTTTCTTTAACTATTGCAAAAGACACTTAATAAGAAACGTACCTAATAATAACAAAATATATTGGTCACAGTCGTAAGACAAGGATGCATTCTTTTACCACTACTCTTTGTAACCGTTATGGATGAGATCATGACAAACGTTAACAAGGAAAAGGAAGGTGTAATTTGGGATTTAACTAATACAAAGAGGACTTGGAATATGCGGATGATGTGTGTCTATTAAGCCAAAGCAAAAAAGCAATGCAAGGAAACATAAACAACGTTATAGAAGAATCAAGAAAAAATGGCACAAAGTTAGAATCAACAAGAACTGGACCAAGCTGCTCAGTATAAATAGCAAGAGAGGTGACACTCGAAGAAGAGGTGAAGGAGGTAGCTAGCTTTAAGTATTATGTGGGTAGCAAATGAAAGAGGAAGCAGAGATGAAGTGACAGAAAGGATACGCAAAGCACGAGGAAGTTTTTTTCCGGCCTATCACAATTATGGCGTGCAAGTAGTATAACTGTATATGCAAAAGTAAGTGTTCAACTCAATGGTAAAATCGGTGTTGTTATATCTATATGGATGCTGTGAATCGTGGTGCATGACAAGTGACATTAAACGGAAACTCCAGATCTTCGTTAATCGATGTTTACGAAATATTTTACACATCTTGTGAGCACGAAGTTATGGAAGATTTGGAATAGAACAGGGCGGAGTGATATTACAAATGATGTCGAAAAACAAAAACAGGAGTGGATAGGACATACAAAGCGGAAAAGTCTCCATGACCCTTCTATAATTGCCTTAAAATGGAACCTTCCAATGTCAGAGGGGAGTAGGAAGACCGTGTGCAACCTGGAGAAGGACAGTGATGGAAGAAAGCGGGAAAACAATAGGTAGCGCAACTTCAAACCATAGCAGGGAATCGAACACACTGGAAGGGTTTAATATCGGCCCTACGTCCCACCCGGGAATAATGGGATTTATTATTTTTTTATTAGCTACATACTGGGTGCTAATCCGGCCGCTCGGTAATAATCATGGCAATGTGGTTTTTGCAAATTCTTATTCAACATTTAATTCTTCATTTTCTTTTTTATAGTACAATTTTGGTGGGAGAGAACATATACCATTCAGGTAGCGTTTTTAGTTTTGAAAAATTTTGTACTATTATGTTTTTGCCCTAAAATAATTAGAGGAGCATTTGCTAATTGCTATTACCGAGCGGGCGGATCAGCACAGACCCGTGCGCAGGATTTGTCCATGGGAGGGGTTGGGTTGAGAACAGGGAAGACATCAAACGTTGATTGAATGATTTCAATGAACGCCTCAAACCAGTGGCGTAAATATTATTGTATTTCCGTATATTTCAACGGGTTATGGGGAGGGTTTGAACCCCCCCCCCCCCCTTGCGCACGGGTCTGGATCAGCACCCGCTATGATTCAGTATGACATCAATTAAAAAGTTATTTTAGGAATTTGTATCCTATTTTGTATAAGTAATGTTATATCTTATATGCATATATAAATTAAGGTGCTGTTCTGTATCTACACTTTTTTTATACATGCCTATTTAAGATGTTTTTTATGTTGCAGAATAATAGATATTATCTTAAGATTCTTAAATTAAAAACACACGCACGTTTTTAGTTTATTATTTGACACAAGCAATTGTTACATACATCGAACTCAGATACTTGACCATAAATATTTTTGATGTAAAACTAAAGCATGTCACTAGATAATCCAACATTTTATTTATAGTTTGATGTATTTTTCAGTTTCGCATTTTAGCTCGCAGTCAAAATTAATCTCTAAGGAAAAAATTCCAGATAGGATGTCCATTGGTGGAGGGGTGTATTTTTTGGTTATAATGAAGGTACAAAAATCCCAGCCCCTTACCCTGTTCGCTACGAAAATTATAGTGCAAAAAATAGGTTTTTTTTTCAATAACTCAAAAAAGATCTCTGTTAAGGGAAAAGGCGAAGACGGGAAAGTTGTAGAGAATGTCATTTTACGCAAAAAAGGTCCTTACAAAAATTTTGTACGAGCACTTGTACTCGAGCTAATTTTTAAAATTTATTATCGTTTGTTGAATGTAGTTAAAATTAAGTAAAAAATTCATATCTGTGTCAATATTGATCGTACAAAAAATAAAAATAAAAAATTGTTCGTAATTAAATTGTCTACAACATTCATTTGAATCCTTTTCCGATCCTACGCGCCGTTTTCGAGTTATTGACAAAAAAGCACGACGCGTTCGAGACTTTCTCATTAAAAAAAAATAGCCCTTGCTTTGCTTTAAAAAAATCTAGCTCGAGTACAAGTGCTCGTATCTTTTGACATGTAAGATCAATATTTGTAAGTATTGTAAATTCGCAAAATAAATAAACTAAACTAAACTAAACTAAACAAATTTTTTGTAACGACTTTTTTGCGTAAAATTATATTCTCTACAACTTTTTTGTCTTCACTTTTTCCCCTAAAAGTGTTCTTCTTTGAGTTAAACCTATTTTTTGCACCTTCAAACCCAATTTTCGTAGCGAACACGATATGGGGATGGGCTTTTTGTACCTTAATTATAACTCAAAAATACACCCCTCCACCAACGAACAGCATATTTGTAATGTTTTCCTTTTAGAGAAAATATTTACTTATTTGGCTGTACTATTTATGTAAAAATTGCATTAATTATAATGGCAATGACCTGTGTCGAGATCGTACCTACCTATGATGTAAGAGCGAAAGGGTGGTACGTGAAATATAGAGATGGATTCTATTCACCGTGTGAAAGCGCCGACGGTTCTGAAGTGAGTAAAAAGTTCGATGTTTTACTTTTAATTACATATTTAGTTTAATATTACAGATAAAATTATAATTCTAAGTGTAACGTAAAGATAAGGGATTAGAGAAACTTTTTTTAAGAGTAAAATTTTTTGATTTAAGCGTTACTTTATTAGATAATTCGATGTAAAGGCAAAAGTTGGTTAAAATTTGTCCAATTTTTAAGGACCCTGAACTGAGATAATCGCGTTTAAAGTTTCATTCTTCCGTAAGGCCCAATGTAATTGGCAACGTTTAGCAATTATTTATAACTTTCACTGTACAAAGAAAATTGTGATCTATATACGAAAAAATTCTATGTTTTTTCTTCTTTCCGTACATGTGCTTAACTAGTTTTTCGTGTTTTGTGCCCTAATGCATGGACCGATTTTGAACGGCCTTGACATTTAGAATCAGTATGTCATGACCTTTCATTTTTTTGTGAATTTGAGCTTGTCACACCAAAACCCCCACGGAAGTAATAATTTATGTGACTGAACACTCTATTAAAGTAAGTACGGAGTCCGGCTTCATTATGTAGTCGACGACGATACAGCACCGACTGAGAATAGCGCCGTCCCCTTATTCAAGAAACCGTTTCCATACTAAAAAAATTCTGTTTCCAATTCGTTTGAATTGGGACAACCAAATCCTCATAAGCGTGAGCCATCTGTATTACTTATCTGTGGTATTACTATAATTGGAATTGGATAAAGAATCAATTCCATTTGCACTCTTTTAACACCAGTCAATTATATGTGTATTTCTTCCCAACTTGGTGTAATTTTTATATATGCGTATGTATTATATCATTAAATAAATTAAAAAAACTTAAACTGACTTACAGGGTGGGGCAGCACATACGGCACGGAAGTTGGTGCCTAAACTATAACAATTTTTAAAAATCTTTTTATATGCATACATGTAGGTCAATAAGAGCTACATTTTAAAAATATTTATAAATATACAGGGTGGTTCAAAAAAATGTGGCGTATCAAAGTTATATTTTTTTAAATGGAACACCCTATATATCATCACATTTTCGTATTTTACGTTAAAAAATAATGTCTCTTTCTTAACAATTCCCTATACCTATCTTTTATGGTTTTCGAGATATCTCGGTTTTTCTCGAAATACAGTAGGTCACAGAAAAAAGAATAACGACAAAATGGGTAGGTGTAAAAGAAATTGCTTTGGATCAGTTGATTTGAAGCCTTTTGGCAACTATTTGCAATATTTACTATTATGTAGAAATGTACAGGGTGTTCCAGAACGTGGGAAACATCATTGACTCCTGCTAACTTAAATAACTTGCTTATTTTAAATAGAACACCCTGTATTTTTTTACCCTATTCGATACAGTAAAATATTGTCTTTCAAACGATATTAGGGTTCCCTATAGCTAAGTATAGTATTTTTCACGTAACCAATGGATAACGTGTTTAAAGTCAGCTCTATGTCTTTCTCTTAGGAGTATACCTGAACGATACCTCAAATTCTTGCAATTACCCAAACAACACACGGATGTTGTTACGATGTATAGCAAACATTTTCTAAAAATATTTAAATGTTTACTCAACATTTTGCTGTACACAGAATATATTTTATTAATGTTCTCAGAACATGTCGATTTCACCAGGTTGCATGTTCTAGCAATGTTGTATAGAAGTAATTTAAACATTACTACAATATTTATTGTACATTTTGTAATATTTAAACATTTCAAAATATTTCTGGAACATTGTCCATTCGGTCCATAGGGGTACTAATACGTTTGCAAAATATTCTATGGAGTTATGCCGAATGTTAATATAACATTTAAGGAACACCTTCTGGAATGTTTTTAAAATGTGAAATATATATACGAATAATATTTAATAAATATTTTATTAAACATTAAGATTACATAGAGAATATGTACATATTACATATGTATTTACATATTAATTGATATGGTCCGGCTCTGGGTCTGGCAGTGGCACTTCATCACTGACGCTAGAACAAAAACAAAATCAGAATTTCTATGTTAAATGGTCTAAAAGTCACGCAGCTATTTCACTACTTCATTGAGCAGAAACATTCTTTAAATTACAATCAATTGAACCACAAACCACACAAAAAATGGAAATTCATCAAATGAAATTTCTCCCAACAATAGGTATACAGGGTGATTCACGACTATTCCCTCGGTCTCTTATGCCTAAAGGGTACAAGATATCAGCTTCATTTTTTGGTGACATATGTAAATTGATAACGACTATTTTTTAAAATTATTTTCAATTATACAGGATGCTTCACAAAATTGTAATATATCAAAGTTAGGTTTTTTTAAATGCAACCCCCTGTATTTTATTACATTTTTCGATTATACGTTAAAAACTAAGGTAACTTTATTAAACGTTCCCTATACCTATCGCTTACCAATTTTGAGAAAATTGTGATTTTAAGGAAAATATTCAATTTAAACAACCCCTAATAACACGGAAACCACTTACTTTCAATAACACAAATTTATATCGATTTATCTTGACCTTTAAGGCTTTCATTTGCACTACGTAGGATTTCGATTCTTTGTACAGGGTGTTTAGGATTCATATTTTATATTTTTCAAACATCAAAAACTCACTTAACTTAAATGGAACACCCTGTATGTTTTTATTCTATGTTGAATAACTTTTCATTTTCTATCAAAAACTATGAGTAATAGATATGTCTAAAATCAACGATTAAAAAGTTATTAAGATGTTTCTCTAAAATTTGTATGAAAATGGTTTTTGTTTGCATTCTAGTAGGCCATGATTTTTTTTATTGTAGTTGATAATTAGATATGGGATCAAAACTTAATTAAAAATGAAATTAATAACAAGAAGTAATCATTTATGGAAAAAAATGGTATAGTAAATGCTCAATATGTGACCATTTTCTTCTATGCACAACCGCACCCGATTTAAAAAGATCTAACGTTTCTCAGGATATCTGGTGTTATAGTAGCAAACGCATCCTTTTCTGTATGTCATCAGCAGTGGTAGGTGGAGTGTTGTGGACCCCTCCTTCCAATCCATTTATTGAGGAATTGTCTGTTTAAATATTTTTGAAAAAAACATAAACACCATTCTTATCACATTCAACTTCACCAGAATTTATATGGACGAGGCTTTCAACGAAGGTTGAATTTTTGTTTATGGAGTCTCGAAAAAGTTGGAGAAGAAGATGAATTCTTTAAATATGTTTTATTTACCGACGAATCCACTTTCTACAACATAACGGCTTGGTAAACCGACATAACTTTCATTACTAAATTGTTACCTGTATCGCACTGTTGACCGTCAAAACCAGTGGAGCCTCAATGTATTTGGGAGAATTTTGATTAAAAATTTAGTTTACAACACTCCATCTACCACTGCTGATGACATGAAGATTAGAATAAAGGATGCGTTTGCTACTATAACACCATAATGTTAGAAGATCTCTTGAAAACGAGTGCGGTTATGCATAGGAAAAAATGGCATTTACTACAGTATTTTTTCCATTGCTTCAATTTAATTTTTAATTAAGTTTTGATCACATATCGAATTATCAACTACAATAAAAATAATCATGGCCTACTAGATTGCAAACAAAAACCATTTCCATACAAGTTTTAGAGAAAAATCTAAAGAACTTTTTAATCGTTGAATTTACACATATGTATTACTCATAGTGATAGAAAATGAAAAGTTATTCAACATAGAATAAAAACATACAGGGTGTTCCATTTAAGTTAAGTGAGTTTTTGATGTTTGAAAAATATAAAATATGAATCCTTTTTCTAAACACCCTGTACAAAGAATCGAAATCCTACGTAGTGCAAATGAAAGCCTTAAAGGTCAAGATAAATCGATATAAATTTGTGTTACTGAAAGTAAGTGGTTTCCGTGCTATTAGGGGTTGTTTAAATTGAATAGTTTTCTTAAAATCACAATTTTCTCAAAATTGGTAAGCGATAGGGATAAGGAACGTTTAATAAAGTTGCCTTAGTTTTTAACGTATAATCTAAAACTGTAATAAAATACAGGGGGTTGCATTTAAAAAAACGTAACTTTGATATATTACAATTTTGTGAAGCATCCTGTATAATTGAAAATAATTTTAAAAAATAGTCGTTATCAATTTACATGTCACCAAAAAATGAAGCTGATATCTTGTACCCTTTAGGCACAAGACACCGAGGGAGTAGTCGTGAATCACCCTGTATAGGTACAGTACAAACAATACTTGCAAATTAGGCACTAAATTGTAGTGGTTTAACTAAATTTTCCATAATGATATGTAACAATTAAATTTAATTAATTGATATAGACATATACAACGTGTCCAAGATAAGGATGACCAGCATGGGGATCTTGAAAACGGTAAGAGATACGAAGGCGGTTAAATTAGAGAAAAGTTGTATAATTTAGGGCATGTTCACATGTAGTTTGCAAAAGTTCATTATTGTTTATCGTTTCCGAGATTTAAAACAAAATGCGATTTTTGGGTTTTTCTTTTTTCGTAATTCCTACCTTTATTTTAAAAGATTTTTAAAAACCAACGATACTTCTTCATTGTCACTTTTTGAATTCTATTAGATGGCGTTGTCAAATTTTTTATTCGACGTTTCGTCTCCGAGGAACCATCATCAACTTTATTTTTTTATATCGCCGCAACCAACAAAACACCCTGTATTCGATAGTATTTTTTATTACGAATTTAAGGATGTATTACACATTATGGTTTTGAAGCAAATTTTTTAAAAGAAATATTCGGATTAATTTTAGTATTTGATAAAATTTTTTTATGTACAAATTTAACAACTCCAATCTTTTAAACCTATTTAATTAAAGTTAAATAATTACAATAACTGTTCAAATAGGTTGTCGTTCTTTTCTGGACACAGGTTTACTGTGTTTATTGAAATTTTTCTTAAAAATAAGCTTCAAAACCGTAATGTGCAATACATCGTTAAATTCGTAATAAAAAATACTATCGAATACAGGGTGTTTTGTTGGTTGCGGCGATATAAAAAAACAAAGTTGATGATGGTTCCTCGGAGACGAAACGTCGAATAAAAAATTTGGCAACGCCATCTAATAGAATTCAAAAAGTGGCAATGAAGAAGTATCGTTGGTTTTTAAAAATCTTTTAAAATAAAGGTAGGAATTACGAAAAAAGAAAAACCCAAAAATCGCATTTTGTTTTAAATCTCGGAAACGATCAACAATAATGAACTTTTGCAAACTACATGTGAACATGCCCTAAATTATAAAACTTTTCTCTAATTTAACCGCCTTCGTATCTCTTACCGTTTTCAAGATCCCCATGCTGTTCATCCTTATCTTGGACACGTTGTATATCTACTTTGTAATACATTGTAACTTGTTTTTTTAAGTTCATGAGCGTAATTTAAATAATATAAGTATTATACGTACCTCTAATATCACAATAAACTAAAATAATTAAGATAATTGCACTAAATCGTAAAAGACTAAAAGTAACAAAATGGTGCACGCGTCAAACAAAACCCAACGCCATCGAATATCGAATTCACATATTATCGAACTTGCATTTGCTGATCACATGATTATGATCGTATCATTTCGGATATTTTCGTTAAATATTTTTACTTCCATTTCAAAATATTATAAAATAATATTCTTGGAACTATATAACAATATTGCGTAAATGTAAACAAATATTTACTAAACGTTCAAAACATATTTATGCAATATTTATTAAGTACCTAATAATAAATGTTGCAAAAATGTAAAATAGACATTGCAATCTCTTTGAAACCTTCTGAACGCTATTTAAAGATTCTAACAATCTTTGGAGAATATATTTTAAAGAATGTTTATTAAATTATACTAGAATATTGTATAAAGATAAGTCATTATTCAATTAATATAGAAAACATATTTTTACAATGTTGATCAAAAGTGTTGTATCAAGCGACTTATGAATATTGCATAAATGTATAAGAAACATTTTGATGTTTTATGAACTTTCTGAATTTCATTTGAACATTCTTACAACATTCTGTGTTTATTGGGTACTGGCAATGTTATGTTTAGTTGTTGATATTTTTTATAAGCTTCGCTAATTATTAAATATTACAATAAATTATTTACAGCGTTGAGTGATTATTCAATGTTTACAGTTGATTCATTGTAATTTTTTTGGTTTCAACTATTTTAATATTGAACTGACTGAAGTAATGTAGGTAAAGCACAAATCAACAACTTGGCTGTAGGAAACGTCTAATAAAAGTAAATTTAATAATTTCAGGTATTGTTTACAATAATACCCTAAGAGAATGACATATAGAGCTGACCTTCAAACAGGTTATCCATTGGTTGCGTGAAAAATACTATACTTAGCTATAGGGAACCCTAATATCGTTTGAAAGACAATATTTTACTGTATCGAATAGGGTAAAAAAATACAGGGTGTTCTATTTAAAATAAGCAAGTTATTTAAGTTAGCAGGAGTCAATGGTATTTCGCACGTTCTGGAACACCCTGTACATTTCTACATAATAGTAAATATTGCAAATAGTTGCCAAAAGGCTTCAAATCAACTGATCCAAAGCAATTTCTTTTACGCCTACCCATTTTGTCGTTATTCTTTTTTCTGTGACCTACTGTATTTCGAGAAAAACCGAGATATCTCGAAAACCATAAAAGATAGGTATAGGGAATTGTTAAGAAAGAGACATTATTTTTTAACGTAAAATACGAAAATGTGATGATATATAGGGTGTTCCATTTAAAAAAATATAACTTTGATACGCCACATTTTTTTGAACCACCCTGTATATTTATAAATATTTTTAAAATGTAGCTCTTATTGACCTACATGTATGCATATAAAAAGATTTTTAAAAATTGTTATAGTTTAAGCACCAACTTCCGTGCCGTATGTGGTGCCCCACCCTGTATAATAATCAGTTTGAACAGCATCCTCAAACCTGTGGCAGACAAGGGGGCGGAAGAGAGAAAGGGAGAGGGGTAGTAGTATGGATACATTAGATGATATAGAAAAGTTGCGAGTAGGAGAAGAAGAGGGCTTAGATCATCAACCCTTGGAGATGAAGCTAAGAGGGGAATGGAGAAGGGGGATGAACGGGCGGAATATGGTGAAGGAATGTGAGGAGTTATGAGAGCAGGAGGGGTGTTTTTGGAGAATGAGGTGAGGGGATAAAATGGATGGAAGAAGCGTTGGAGAGTTTTGTTTTTTATTTGTTATTTATGTGGTAAGTTCAGCCTCATTTATGGTGGGTTTTATTGCAATGGAGTAAACGTCTGGTTTTGATAGTCAGCTCTGGGACTGAATAAGCAAATAATTTGTAGCTGATGGCAGGATGAGCGATTCATGCGTATTCTGGACGAGGCAACCAAGAGGAGAGTGGAGAGGGGAATTGATTCTTTCGTTCGCCAGTTTTCATTAAAACCTACCAACTCAACTCAAGACGCCCAAGCTCAACGTGATGTCGTACGATTCTGCAAAAGGTTATCAACGAAGAACCTGTGCATGTTTGTGTGCATAGCCGCATAGGTACTTTCTTGGAAGTATACAAATTAAGAAAACACACATGCACATAGTAGTACCTATATATGGGCTTAATCGAGTCATCATCTTGTTGAGCATTCTAGAGACAGCGTAACATCTCTTTACAATGATCTTGCACTTGAATTCATCCTGCTTGCTGTAGAGTACTTATGGAATATCTTATTGCACCACACATGTACATAAGTACATATGGTTCCATAAAAAATTATTTATTTCGGATCAAGAGATACCCCTCAGTAGTGGTTCCCATTATAAACTTTAATGCTGCATTCACAACAACAAAATTAGTAACTTGCAGTATAATTAGTCTGTATACGTGGAAGTTAGCAATATTCATTCTCCGAAAACGTTCACAACGGTAAAATTAGTAGGGTCGCTTAAAATTAGTAGTTGATGTTTGCAAACTCCAAACTTTCACGTATTAATTTTACGCATTCTGTAGATTTGCGCTTGCGCTGGATTTGTACGAACTACAACATAGATAAAGGAGGGAACTACAAATTGATTATTGACATTGCACTGACAAAATAGTGTTGTCATAACAGTTGTACACTAACTAAAAAATTAAAATTATTATAGTTTGATTTGCAATATGAATACCACAACATTAATAAACTTATTAATTAACTAATACTAGATGGCAGACCAATGTACGTACTAATTTTAATGATAAATTGAAACTTGTGTGAATGTTAATGCTGCATTCACAACAACAAAATTAACATGTAGAATTAGTATCTTGAATTAGTAGTTAACGATACCGGAAAATTAACATTCACACAAGTTTCAATTTATCATTAAAATTAGTACGTACATTGGTCTGCCATCTAGTATGAGTTAATTAATAAGTTTATTAATGTTGTGGTATTCATATTGCAAATCAAACTATAATAATTTTAATTTTTTAGTTAGTGTACAACTGTTATGACAACACTATTTTGTCAGTGCAATGTCAATAATCAATTTGTAGTTCCCTCCTTTATCTATGTTGTAGTTCGTACAAATCCAGCGCAAGCGCAAATCTACAGAATGCGTAAAATTAATACGTGAAAGTTTGGAGTTTGCAAACATCAACTACTAATTTTAAGCGACCCTACTAATTTTACCGTTGTGAACGTTTTCGGAGAATGAATATTGCTAACTTCCACGTATACAGACTAATTATACTGCAAGTTACTAATTTTGTTGTTGTGAATGCAGCATAATTTTCCGGTATCGTTAACTACTAATTCAAGATACTAATTCTACATGTTAATTTTGTTGTTGTGAATGCAGCATAAAGGATCTCGTTTTGTAATTGGCTGATGCATAAAGATGGTTAATTTGGCTGTTTGGGTTCCGGTTCATGTACAACCGGAACCCAATTGAAAATATATAAATCACGACTTGTATGAATTTTGCCTTTTTCCGTAACATTTATCATACTCTTCGAACTCATAACCTATAAAAAAAAAATGTTTTGAAAAAATTCAATTTCTTTGGCATTTTCACAACATAAATTCTAACTTTTACATACAATTATTGTTAAATTGTTATAAAAATGTGCTTTGGTCCATTTTCTAGAATATGTCATTGGGGCCCACTAACAGCTTTAAGTGAGAGTATTTAAATTATAAATAATGTTATCAATAATAAATTAATATAAATTGCAGGTATTATAAAACTAATTACGGGTGTAACCATATATTGTGGTAGTATGTGGTGGCCGGCTACAACATGGGGAGGTTTATTTAATATTAGTTTTTTTATGTGTATGTCTGGCCTTACTTTATATAATTTTATGTCGTCGATGTTTCACGGTCCCGGCTATTTACCATTGTCGTGGCGACCGGTAAGTTATACTCTAATTTGTGTGTACATTTAAACCTGATTAGTGATCTAATTAGTTAAAATCGGACGATTGGGAACATTTGCAGTGGTGTGGTGTGTGCCAAGGATATAAAGCTCCAAGATCGCATCACTGTCGGAAGTGTAAGTTGTGACCTTGGAGATTTGATACGAAATGTAAATCTTTTTTAGGTGGACGTTGTGTGCTTAAAATGGATCATCACTGTCCGTGGATAAATAATTGTGTTGGGTGGGGTAATCATGCACATTTTACTGCATTTTTATTTTTTGCAGTCGTTGGGTGTGGTCACGCATCCTTTATTTTATCAATTTCCTTGTACAGGGGAATTTTTCGTGCGTCGTATATATACCATAATGTACATTTAAGTTTGTACGGACTAATTTTATGTGTGTTTGCGTTGGGGTTAGCTGTAGGAGTTGTACTTGCTGTTGGTATGCTACTAGGTTTGCAGGTACGAAGTTAGTGTACATACTTTTAAGTAATAATTAGCGTTTAATTAAAATTCCAGTTGCGTGCAATCATTAGAAATCGTACAGGTATAGAGGATTGGATCCTTGAAAAGGCAATTTTCAGGAGAAAAGATTCAAAGGATCTTTTTGTGTTTCCGTATCATTTAGGATTATGGAGTAATATAAGGCAGGTGTTAAATCTTAGTTGTGAACCTGTGGGAGATGGTATATACTGGAAAGTAGCCGAAGGCTGTGATCAATTTACACTTACAGTAACCGCTTTACCATTTTGATCCGTCTAAAATACTGATATAGTTACTTTAACAGAAAGAACAAATGGCGCAGAAGACAGAAAAAAGACATAGAACAAAATTGTATAACATTCTTTATCCGGCTTCCGGAGCATGGTTTCCCATTACGAAAGGGTTGAGAGTGTGCATAAGTATTCCGTGTACCGATGAACCAAGAATAAAACTTAAACGGGGAGATGTCGTAATTGTGACTAGATGGAGAAAGTAAGTACACACGAATTATAATATACATACGACTACAATTGATTATTATTTGTTAAGGCATTGGTTGTTTGGTGAAAAAGTACAACCGCAATTAGCAGATACAGAACAGTCTATTGCAAGGGTAAGGGGTTGGTTTCCACGGAAATGTGCTGTAGAATTAGTCGATAACAATACCTCAAATAGTCAGTATAATTTTCATGAGAAAAAAGTGAAGTAACACTTACATTGATCAGTATTTTTTTCTAATTAGAATGTAGGAGTGATTGAAAATGATTGAAGTTGAAGAAAATTTCAATTTCGCACAACTTAACATTTAGTTTGTCAAAAATTCAAGATGAGTATTTTCGTCTGTGTGGTACATTGAAGGAAATACTTCGAGAAATAAATTGACACAGCAAGCAGAGTGGCATAGACCATTGAACCCACAAACATAATTGAACTTAAGTAATGACAATACACATTAGTGAGTCAAACTAATATTTTGCTTCAATCATTTTCAACTGCTTTGTATTATTGATTAGCTATGAAACGAGAGGACAAAAGTAGAGAAGTAACATATCTAGTCACACTAATCAGTGATATTCACACAAAAAAATAAACTTTTATATATTTTATAATGAATATTATATTATTTATTACCCTTTCTGTATTAATAAGCAAACAACTTGTAAATGGACGGTGCTCTTTCTACCTTGCAGTGTAAGGTCTGGGTGGTGTTGAGCTTTTCTTTCCATCCCTTTCTCTTGGGTCTGGTTTTTTCCTTTTTGCTCCATACCTCTTCCTTTCCACTGCTTCTCTAACTTTGTCATTCCGTCTTCTCCTTAATTTTCTTTTCTTTTCTCCCCTGCATCTCCCTATAATTTCTACCGGCATATCTCATTCTTTATTCAGTTTCTCCTGGTTTTATCTTCTATTCTTCTTAAGAATTTCGTATCTATTGCAATTCAATTTCAATTATTATTTATTGTATTTATTACATATATACAAGGTATTCTTATTCAACTTCTAACCTATTAATAATAATAATAATAACAAACTATTCTAATCCAACTAAATCACACCTCAAAGTTATAACTAAGTTCTACTCCCTCTACCTCACTGAGCCTATATCCCTAAATCACCCCCCTTTTTCCTTCTAATTTCTAAAACCTTTATATACATCCTAACCCATACACTCACAGCACGATTTTCCATTCTACCACTTGCTGCCTTAGCTCTACACATTCTTCCACCATATGACCGATACTCTCATTACCCCTCCGCACATTCTACACAACAATGCCTCCTCGTCTAACCAGTAGTTATTATCCTTTTCCTCATTTCCCACAATTTTCTTCCTCCCCATACTACCCCTTTCTCTCAAGTACTTTTGTATACCTTCTGTCTCCAGATCTCTGTATTTTTCGTTGTATTTACCCTCCCGAATCTTCGCCCTCCTCTCTTGTATTTGAACCTCTCCGTCTCTCCTTACTATATCCTCAGCTGTCGTCCAACCCAATTTCCTCTTAATTTCTACATCCTCCCTTGTGTTTCCTCCTTTGTTGTAGTATTGCCTTCTTTCATCCTGCTCATGATGTATCCTATTCTTCATCTTGTTCTAGCAGCATCTCGGAATCCCCCCTTTTCTTCGAAGGCCATCGCTCTCCTTCCAGGCTCAATTCTTATCTTTTTCAGCTTTAACTCCTCCTCACCACATTTCTCTTTCCAATCCTGGCACTCACTTCCAGTATTTCAGCGTGGTCTCTTCTAGCTGCTATCTTTTCTCACACCTCTCCTCCATACAACATTACGCTTTTAACTAACTTGTCAAACAGCCACCTCCTTTTCTGAATACTCCTCCCTCATTTTCCCCAGTCATATCCATTGCATTCCTGATCTGTTCAATTGCTTTTCTTTTTAGTTTTATCTGTTTTACTTTCTCCGAAGTTGTCATTACTTTTGTTGCTTTGTCTTATTGCTAATATTAGGTCTTGTGTGCTTCTTCTATACCCACAATTTGTTTCTTCTATACCATCTTTGAATTTTTCTCTTATTCTTTGTTCCATGATTTTCGACAATATTTTTCCTGAATCACTTGATATTGTGCGATTCCCCTGTAGTTATTACTCTCCCTCTTACCTACTTTCTTATACATCTACATTATTATTCCTGATTTCCATTCTTTGGGTACCTACTCTTATTTTTTATTCATTTGTTGATTTGACTGTCTTATTCTTTTTTCGATATATTTTATCATTTCAGGTGTTATCCCCTTCCCAATTTCCTTCATTAGTTTTTCTTGTTGTATTGGTTCTACATTTTGCGTTTCCTCTTCACCTGTTTCCTCTATCGTCGTCCTATTTGTCAATTCCTGAAAATGTTGTCGTCATTCTTCATTTTTTTAAATGGTATCCATGTTTTTAGTATTCAATTCAAGTTCTGATAATTCCAGCAATTTATACCTATAAATCCATTAGGTAAAGAGAGCGTTATTCATGCTCTACCTCTCGCACAGTACACTAGTTGGATTGTGTGCAACCATGATTAATAAAAATAGAAAGCATTGTTTATTACAAGATTATTGTTTATAAATAAGGTTAAAACAAAGTTAGATCCGAGTGGTGCGTTTTAGTTGAGGACACACCTGATTCCTGACCGGTCTAGCCGTGCTACATAAGGCAACAGCGTGCTCGATATTGAATTCTCAGTGTGAGAAGTACAATAGCAGTAATTACAAAACAACTTCAACAGTGACAATAATAATAATAATGAGTTTATTGTCCAACAGAACAGATCCAATAACAGAACAAATAGGCGACAATACTCTTCATATGAAGCCAGACTATACCATTGACTTTTAGTGTAGAAAGTCAATGACTATACCATTTCAGCTATGCCCCATAAAAATGTTCCATGCGACAGAGTCGCCTTTCGGACTACCCAAAGTGTCCTAAACCAAATTCTACCTACATATTTGACATATGGATTAAAAAACAGCAAGTTCTATCTAAACTGGGCCGAGTATTCCCTAAAAATGACTTTCAAAAGCGAACACTAAATAGTTTCGAGGAATTCAACTATAGACTACACTGTGACCACCTGTCTGTGAGAAACCATTTCTTCGCCTGCAATAGGTATGCGCCTGTGTAATGTATATATATGTATATTTTTAGCACTACAGGCCTTTGTGGTCCTTGGCTTGCTAAATCATCTTACAGTCTTTTTATACCTATTCTAGTATTTTATAACGTAACAATAAAATAAAATAAAAATAAAAATCAACTAATCTATCTAACTATGCCCCTCCATCGGTCCCTGTCTTTTGCTACTTCAGTCCAGTCTACGATACCTTACATTCTCACTATTTCAAGCCATTTCCTCCTTGGTCTACTCCTTTTCTTCTTTCCTCCCTCCCCTCCCATTTACGTTTCTATTCTTTGCCATTCTTGCTAGGTGTTCCAGCCATCTTGCTCTTTGTGTTCTTACCATTTGCGATATTCTGGGTTGTCTGTACTTCTCCATAACTTCCCCATTTATTCTTTTCCTCCACAGTCCTTCATTTTTGACTCCTCTGACTATATCCTCAGTATCTCCATATCTTTGTCCTCTGTTGGCATTTGGGCATTGACTGTGCTGATTTTCCTATATCTACCCCTTATTCGTAGCGTAGCAACTATCCGGCATGGCTTGAAAGTTATTACGTGTGTTTCATTTCTGCGTCCATCGTAAATTCTACTAAGAAATACTCCTTGTTGCTGCCACTGGTGTACACCATACATCCCTGCACACTAAATACAGGGTAGACCATGTTAAGTGATACACGCGAATATCTCCAAAAAGAGAAGTTTTTTCAAAAAATGTTTTCGATAAAAGTTTTATGGCTTTGAGGGGGAAACATGATGACATTATAAATTTAATTGTAGATAGCGCCACTTTAGAGATTTCATCATGGCAGCCTTTTAAATGGGAGTGGATCTTTTGGTCTATCCTGCATATCGTTTCCTGTAGGGATAATATTTCCATGCTGTACTTCTATATGATTCCCTCCATATTTCTCATTGCTGCCTCCTCCTAGGTACCCTCATGTTCCGATCTTCATAACTTCTTGGCCGGATTCGATCCTCTCTCCCCCGTTCTTTCACTCCATTTTTGCATGTCTAGTGCTTGCAATTGTCGTTAACATATTGCCACCGTCCTGCAATTGCTTTTCTAGTGCCTTGTCTCGACCGGCTTTCCTCCATTTTCGTCCCACCGATAGGTTATCCCATCTATGATTAATTTACTACACTGTCCCCACTTTCTCCCTTTCGCCGTTTCCTTGAGCTTGACCTGTACTGCACTGCCCTTTCTTTACTCGTGAGGTCGTTATCTACATAGGTAAATATTTGTACCTTTAAGTTTATTTTTGCTTCTGAGTACCTCCGTTTTATCCTCCCACCATTCCAATTTGATGACAGTGATTGGATTTGTCCTCTTTCTTACTGTTAGCGCCTACTTGACCTTGGTATTCACTGCTCTCATTTTGTCCCTCATGAATTTTTCTATTTATACCTCTGCCGGGTTATTATTGCTTAGGTTACACCCCTTCAGTGCCACCTTTTTTCCCTTCTCTCCATGATCTCCAGCCTGTTTCCCAACTTCTTCAGTTCTCTATTTTCAGCCCTTCTACTGTCTACATGATTCCTGTACTGTTTTTGCTCCTCTTTAATTGTCTTTAGGTTAGGTCAGTCATCATCTCCTTCATCATATCTTTCAGCCTCCATCTCTATGTTCCTGTTTGCTTTCTTACTTTTGTGTAACCTGCCTAGGCTGATATCGTCTTTTTTCCTCTTACTTTCGATTTGTTTGAGTGAATAGAGTTTCGACAGCCTGAGAAAATTGTCTTCATCACATGGCACAATAACTGAACGAAATTTTGCAATAATTAGAAAAGTCTGTACAATTTCAAGAATTTATAAAACAAGACACATATATTAAATAAACTTTATTCGCAACAGTAAACAAGATGATTATATCATTTATTCTAATGGATACAATATATCATAATTGAAATTTTCCAATTCGTAATTAAAAAGAAAAACAAAATTTGGAAGAACATTAATGTCAGCAAGAACAAGATGATGATGGAGGACTATATTCCTCCGGTTCATTTAAATCTCTTGGACGTCCTCTACGTCCTGGAAGAACAGCCTTGTCTACAGCTGATTCCATTCGAATCATAACCTTTTCAAGAAGTGCATCTATGACTATTGCAACATTCTGTCCAGTAGCTGCACTTGTTTCGTAATATGATATTCTAAAACTCAATTTTTTAATGACGTACCTACAATATTTTTTCATACGTTACCCCAACTTATCAGCAAATTCTTTGGCACGCCATTCTTTAATTACTCTCCTATCGTCCAAGTCGGCCTTGTTACCGCACAGCACTATATCAGGTGAGTCGCAGTACGCATGCATCTACAATTTATAATAGGTTAATACGAAATTAATGAATAAAATAAACGTGTTTCAAAGGAAAACGATTTCATATGCAAATAAATAAAATGTGCAGCAACATAAATGTAAGAAAGCGACAAATAAAATTAAAATTATGCACTTTATTTGCATACCCGCAGTTGTTCTATCCAGTTACGAATTTCGAGAAATGATTTTTCGTTAGTGAGATCAAACAGAAGCAGGAATCCCATGGCATCCCGATAGAATGCTGTTGTTAGACTACGGAATCTATAGCAACAGTTGCTACTAAACTACAAATCTACGTAACTCGCATGCGTCGTGTTAATATATATTAAACAATAACATTTATGTGAGCGGTTTTCTGTATTCTATTTAGATAAGTGGACTAATACGCACCTTTCTTGTCCTGCGGTATCCCACAACTGTAAATTAATTCGGTGATTCCTTCCTTTATACTGATGCACGAGTCGTTTTTCTCGAAAATCTATTCCAACAGTCGAGATAAATCTCGCGTTAAATATCCCATCCGTGTATTGGTATAAAAAGCTTGTTTTGCCAACACCTGAATCACCCAACGCTAGGAATTTTATTAAATAATCATACTCCATCTAGAAGGAAATGTTACATTGTTATTATACCTTTTATTTATTTATTTATATACTTTACCATTTTTAGGTTAAATGAAAATAGTTACAATCAAAATAAACATATCTATTATAGTTGATTTAAAAAAGTTAGTATAATGAAACAAACATCCTGTTCGTAATAGAGACAAAGGGAAAAAATCTTAAAAAATGAAACCACCTGTGAGATTTCTTAACTTTGGATAAACGTCAAATGCGATAAAAACAAAACATTGACCTACTAATAGCGGCAAGTGATTGGTCGAAAACGCCTTTACGTCATTACTATTTACAGGAATTACCTCGAGATGACTCTCGGTGACAATTTCTTCAAAAATATTTCCCGCCAACTTTCCCGCCAAAAAAAAAGTATTTTTCTTAACATTTGGGATTGCTCGTAACTACACCGTAATGCTTCGTGCAACCAGCTTGAAATTAATTTTGCTACATTTTAACGGAAATATAAAAAAACCGCATCCTGAATGTTTGATAAGCCTACAGAAATGGCTAAATAATTAAAGCGATTAATTAAACCATTCCTCTGTATATTTCTTATACTAAGTATATTATTTTATACGGCCTTTCTATTTTTAATTCATTATTAGTTGATATTGACAAATTCTGCTTAATCCGCGTCTCTGCAGGTACAAAACAACTGAACAAAACGAACAGGATCGAATTCTGAACTGGATTCACAAATACAATCTTTAAATGAAACACTCCTTTTATTCCTATCAAAGTTAACTTACCCTATGCACAGTTTCGTCATCCTTTACAGTTTCATCTCCAGTCCTGTCACTTACATTGGAATCGTTACTCGAAACACTTTCATTATCTCTTTGGTTAGAATCTGTACTTGTGTCGTAAACCATATTTCTAATTTTATTCAGTATTGTTCTAACACCTCCAAGCAACTGCCGTATCGAAAATCCCACTTGGAATTTTCGTCTCGTCTCGGCGCCCCACTATACGACAATCGTGTTTAAGCGTTTTGATACTAAACGCCTATTGAACCGATTGCATTAATGTATTTGAATGTCGGACCAAATTCCGGGAACAGCGGATTCCCAAAGCATCTTAACTATGCGCCATTCTTGCTATACAATTTTGCATCCACTGAGGGATGCAATCTCTGCGTGATTGTGCCACACAGTGAGACTTGACTCCAAAGAGGCTCGCCTTATTTCATTGTAATACAAATTATAATTTGTCTACGTCAGCATTGCCAAATTCTGGTTTTTCTAATTGGAAGCACTTATAGGCACTAGATTACAAGAACATGATACGAACTTTCATGGCAAAGGTACCTATAGTAAAACTTCTTGAATCGCTGACTAGTGGCAAAGCAAAAGATAATATACCTGCGCGATTCGGAATCGGAATAGGAAAAGGAATCTTCTTCTTCTTTTATTGTAGGGCAGTACCTTGTTTTTCTTCACGCTCCGAACTTTGTCATGGTGTATCCTCTTCCGAGGATACCCGAATTTGAGCCTATCTTTTTTGTGGTCTTCCTACACTTTTTCTTCTTGGTTATAAGTCTCTTGCTATTTTTATAAGTCTGGTATAACCTGCTCTTGCGACATGTTCATTCCAATATCTTCTTCTTTGTCTTATGAACTTTTAGGGTATTTGGAAATTTGATTTTTACTAATGATGTTGTACCCTAAATATTGAATTCCAGTTTTGAAAACATCACATTTATCTTTGTCTAATTCCAATCGACAAAAAACTCTTGAATTGCGTAAGTTGCTTAATATGTGATTGATGTGCCTGATTGCATATTGACTAATGAGTTGATTTTAACTGAGGGTTAACGGTTATCTTGTAGCCAACACAGCGTTACACAGGGCAGGATTTATATATTTATATTTATATAATAATTGGAATAACCAAGATGAGACAACTACCTCGGAGGTACTACTACTGGACAAATATTGTGATAAAGATATAGAGCGAGTTGTAAGATCGTGCCAGTCGTGTGCAAATGTTCGTTCTTCTCCTGCACCATTGGGAGATGTTAGACTCAAACTGCGCCA
Organism: Pyrocoelia pectoralis; assembly: GCA_036250285.1. NCBI lineage: Eukaryota > Metazoa > Arthropoda > Insecta > Coleoptera > Lampyridae > Pyrocoelia > Pyrocoelia pectoralis. The sequence continues at coordinate 86,418,787 of CM070074.1, read as the reverse complement.
GAGTCCATATCGATTACGTAGGTCCGTTTCAGGGCCACCATTTTCTACTGGTTATTAATGCAAAATCTCGATGGATTGAGATCAAAGTCATACGACACTCTCCAACATCCGAAAAATCAATTGACTTTTATTAAACGGCAATGGTTTCAGACATGCATCTATTTTTGTAAGTGACGTTTTTGTAGCGTATTGTAAACAGCATGGAATATTTCAAAAACTTATAGCACCTACAGCTACAAATGGCTTCGCTGAACGAAACGTACAAAAGCTGAAGCACAGGCTTAAAGCCATGGCAGATGATCTTATGATTATTCAAACAAAAGTTCAAGAAATCCTGCTAAAATACAGGGTAGACCATTTTAATACATACACGCGAATATATCGAAAAGGAGAACTTTTTTCAAAAAATTTTTCAGATCAAAGTTTTGTGGCTTTGAGGGGGAAAGATGATGACATTATCAATTTAATTGTAGATGGCGCCACTTTAGAGATTTCACCATGGCGGCCATTTTTTTAAATGGGAGTTGATTTTTCTTTCCAAATGAAAGTTGTAGCTGGCAATAAGACGAATACAACAGTTTTTTGTTTTTTTTCATCGGATCATTTTTCAGTGAGGTACGGTGTTCCAAAATGTATAAATTAAATAAAGTGTCCACCCCCATAGTATACGTATTTTGTAATTCTGCACCTCTCGCACTAATCAAGTACTCCGAATAGTAAGAGGCAAGGGGACTCACGCTAATCGAACACCCCAAAGGGATGAAAACCCCGTCACGTCCACGTCGTTCATCCTGGGTAATGCTAAGCAGGGGAAAATGCGTGTCAATCAGCCTGGACCTGGTTGACTATCAAACAGAATCGGTCCAGATAACGGATAGGAACAACACAGAGAGGGGAGAGAAATGCAGAGTGGTGTGGAGTTACAAAATACGTACACTATGGGAGGTGGAATTGTGGAAACTTTTACTTAATTTATAAACTTTGGAACACCGTAACTCAGTGAAAAATGATTCGATTACAATAAATCAAAAACCATTGTATTCGTCTTATTGCCAGCTACAACTTTCATTTGGAAAGAAAAATCAACTCCCATTTAAAAAAATGGCCGCCATGATGAAATCTCTAAAGTGGCGCCATATACAATTAAATTGATAATGTCATCATCTTTCCCCCTCAAAGCCACAAAACTTTCGTCTGAAAAATTTTTTGAAAAAAGTTCTCCTATTCGAGATATTCGCGTGTATCTATTAAAATGGTCTACCCTGTATACAGGGTTGCCCACTTGCCCTTCGTTCTTCAATAGTATCTTTAATATTAATTTTAGGACAAAAGGTCAAGAGACATTTCTTATTCAGATGTTCCTTGTTGTTGTTTACAACCTAAAAATATTTTCAAGTGGGCAACCCTGCAGAGTTATACCTCAATCGACCAATCCAAATTACACTAGATACAATCCGACCCCGCAAGGCTGAATTTGATACCGCGCCAACGGGTAGGGGAGAGAGTGTAAGTGAGAATGTACAAAAGGGAGCTTCATCTGGAAGTTTGGCACAATTCTTAACAAGTTTAGTAATCTTCACTACAAGGTGAAGCTAGACGACGGCCTATGCCTAAAACGGCAAATAAATCAACTCAGGAGTACACAAGTGTTCCAGAGATCGACCGACCTAACGCGTCACCCAGTTAGAATCAGTCCGCAGCACGGCCAGCCCCAATCAATAAGACACGTCCTATAGTACTGCCACCTCCAATTGTACAAGAACAACAACCAGCGGGAATTCAAGGGCCACTTCCTGCCCTACAAGAGCCACCATTCAACCAACAGCCGCCGCCTGACCAGGAGCAAGAGCCACCGCCCACTCAACCCATACTACCAAGGCGAACACGAAGAAGACAACACCGACCAAGTTACCTTCAAAATTATGTTTAAAATAAGCCTGGGAGAACTGTTATGACCTTGACTAGGTAACGTAACTGCGTGTCAAACCTGCTTTAACTACGTCATAATTAAACTACTCCACATAAGTTACGCATTATATGAAAAATTTGAATTTTCCAAAGAAACAATTTTTTTTCAAAGACGATTTTAAGCTATTTAGTTTATAAATGCTTGTTTTTTATTATAAAAGAGTTAAGAAATTAAAAAAAAATTTTAAACAAAAAGACAAGAAAAAACGAAAACAAAGTGACTAGGTACTATCGGAGTAAAAATGCAAGGCCTCTGACTTTAGAAGCTTGTATCTCAGTAATTAGCAATCATAATTTAATGAAATAAAGTGCACTTAAAAGACCATTTATTTCTACAAAAAGGTGTACAGTTTTAGATTTTTACAATACATCGTTAATTTTCTGTATCAGTGTATGTGAGAAAAAGCGCTAATTATGACTCAAATCGCACAAGCGCTCCACTTTAAAAATTAATTACGGCTATATTATTGAAACTGAGCGGTAGATACTTATATATTTGAAAAATGTATACTTTTTTGTCAATGTGAGATGCTTTTGAGGCCAATTGGTTTATTAGTTTTAAAGCTATAATGAAAAAACGACATCTTGTGTAACTCAGTACCTGAACGTTCGATATTAACAATTTGACAGTAACATAACAAGGTTAAAGCAATTATACTGTGGTCTAACACGATTCACAAAAATAATGTCATTATACATCGTTTTTTTTTAAAGAAATTTTGAAAAAAGGATGCATGCACCAGTTGGAGGGGAGAAGCGCGGCCACGCGGGGCAGCTGTTGTCGTACACTATTGCTATAAAGCGCATGGTTTTGTACAATGCAAAAGAATAATCACATTGTTGTGGGTTGCCGCTCGCTGCTTACGATGTGGTAGATTACCTCTCGCGGGAATATGTGCGTCTTTCTTTCGCGATAAACATAACATTTTACTTTGAATTACAAGAAAACAAATTTTACTTTCAATAAGAGAATAATGCAGTTAGATTTAAGTAATATCAAATTTAGCATTTAAAACAAGAATTTTTTCTTTAACTTCCGTAAATTGGCAAAATAGCACATTTTCGGTTAGGGCTTATAAAACCAGTTAATCATATGAATAATCAATATTTATTGGCTGTCGACTTTTCAGAAGTATGTGTGCTACAACATTTGTAAATTTGGTAACAATTTATGAAACAATAACAATTTTATGATAAGTTAAAACTGACCGTCAGCCAGGAAAATACTACATACAGCGTTTTTATTGCTGTTAATTAAAATAAAAGTTAAACAACTGATTCTAGCATTTTGGTTTTTACACATGTTAAACATATATAAATGACTAATCTACTGCCCAAAAATGGAGAAATTTCACCCCTCAGTTTTTTTGTTATGATCACTTAAAGTCAGAGGCCTTGCATTTTTACTCCGATAGTAATAACTTAATTTGAAATTAATAAAAAAAAGAAAATGAACACATTCTTCTTATTAAGGCCATTTTGGACGTAATCATCTAATAAAAAAAGAAAAACTATGCATAGGGCAAATTCTATGTAACAGATTTGAGGGATTGTAAAATATTTAATTGCTTTATCCTTTGACGACTATTATTGGGAAAAGCTCTGTTGTCATAATTATCATTCAAGTAAGGAATTATTAACTTAGTAGGTGGATATTTAGTTTTTGAAAAATTGCCGCCCTCCCGACGAAGCCGCCCGGGGCGGTCCGCATCTCCTCCCTCCCCTCGCTACGCCACTGGGTACAATGCTGACTTATTAATACGGAGTTTCCATTATTGAATTTATATTGGTGGTTCCCAATATTATAAAAATACCTAAACCAATGTATAAGTAATGTCATTCGATACTACATTGGGAATGCAATTGGTATAGTACGTTGGGGATAAACATTGTAGTAACAATAATACATTAAAGGCGAATAGTGGTTAATTTTATTCCAATATTATGTTATATCAATATCAAACGGTAACGGGATAATAAGTAATCTTACCCTTCAAGACGCGAACGTACGTATGTAAGTACTACACCCTTGGATAGAAACAATCGTTTTGAAAAAATTTATGAGAAGACTATAGCGATCCAAAATGATCTTATCGGTAAAACGGATGTTTTGTGGTTTATGTAGCAAAGAATTTAGAAATTTGAACTAATTTTGAAATCTTTATCAAGTTGATATTCAATCATTCGTGCGATATGCGATTGTACGTCGTTAACATAATCGGTATTATTGCAGAATGGGGCAACTAGAACGCCAGAATAGCAGGATATTGAACAATAGTTTTTGTACAAAATTTGTATTCATTCTTTTATTGTCTATTGTCTATTTGTAGGTCTTGTATTACTGCGTTATCCTTTTGTTTTGTCGTTCTATCGCCTAGTCTTATAGGTACTCATTTTCATGACTTCTCTTCTAAGTATTCATCTTCTTTTTTCTCTTTGTTTTCCTTTTGCTTTGCGTTACAAAACATCACAAAATAGCTACAAGTTAAGTCTTCCTCATTTTGGCAATTTTTTGTTTAAATATACAGGGTGAAATGAAAATCACTCATAATTAACGAATCTAGAAAAAAAGTTGTGTTTTTTTAGATTAAAATGGCAAAGAATATTGCGATTGAAGGGAAGTTTCACTTTTTGGTCATTTGGCCTTTCAAAAGTGCTTGTGCTGCAGGTCTTCTAAGTTCTAACACAACATGAGAATAATTTCTTGAACTTGATAAATTATGGTGGCAAGAGCCAAGAGTTGCTTGATAACTATTTTCTTATGCCAGTAAACATCGGTGTGTAACTTGAAGAAAATATATACACACACAATCATTTATTTTGTTTATTTTTTAACAGAACATTTATAGTGTTTAAATATAATTTTTAATATAATAATTCGATGTTCGCACGTACATGCAATTAGATAAATGTGTAACTAACTGTTATAAATTGCATATCTCTTATTATTGACTTACAACTAGACGCGGTGTTAATATACATGTTAAAGATTATAAATAATAGATAAACCAACATGCTGTGACTAGAAATATTATTCCACTAACATTACAAATGTGAAAAAAACAAGGGGTACGCGAGATTTATATATATATATACACTTGTAAATAAGTACATAATGGTGGTGGTGTTCAAGCTTCAAAACGAAGTCGGTAGAACGTTTGGGAGTGTAAAAATTTATTTTATATTAAATGTTATTTACAGACATGTTGAGTATTACATGCGAAAGTGCAAGTATAATGTTGTGCTTGAATTTTCACGTTTGCAAATCACATTTTTTACAAAACCTTTACGTACGCCACCAATGAATTTTCAAATTGAATTAATTCATTACGTACGTTGTGTACACTACAATGTCTAGAAAAATTAGATTAAATATTGTATAAGAAGTTTGAAGGTTATGTATGAGTTACATTACATAATAAGTAGTAGGTATAATGTTAGTAGTTATTAATTGGTTCAAAGCTTTACAGCCTGTTTAATCACAGTGTCTGCTCTATCGTGCATGTCAGCATGCTACGGGCTAAACTATATGTATATAGTTAATAATACATTTACATAATCATTCGAGTTGATGGCTTATATAATATTTACATTGTTTTATTAGGTGAAATAACAATTAATTACAGACTACTATTAATTAAATCTTGTTCGTGACAACAATGGATACTATAATTATAGGAAACTTCAACAAAGTAAAATTTCCGCAACAGTTATGCAGAGATTAAGTACGTAACTGCCGCTGTAAAAACCTTCTTGTGATTTATCTAACGAGTTAAATACATAAAATTACATCTACAGAAACTTTGAAAAGCACCCTTCATTACTCACATATCACTAGTCTAAAGCTTAAGAAGTGAAAAAAATAGATATAGCCGCTTAATTAACAATTAGAATAGGTATTACATGGATGGAACACTCGACAAACAAGATATTAGGTACTAAAAGCGAGTAACGAGTGATCCTTTCCCTTATAATAGTCGATCACTCGTGATAGTATAGAAATGAAAGATGATTCTTTTAGTAGAGTGATATTTTGATTTGGACGCACCCTTTCAAATTGATACACTAATATTACTAGCACTGCTATCTTTTTGAAATTTTTATTAGCAAATATAATTAGTGTAAATGTAATAAAAATATACTAAAAGCTTCAATAGGATTTCAGCCAATCTTAGTTTCTGTAAAATATATTGATTGCCACCGTTAGTATCAGGTTGTACATATACATTACATGTACATTTTAGTTAACAAGCTTAAAATATACGAAACATTACTAAAAATACTAAATCATTTAATATAATGTGTACCAGAACAGATAAAAGCATTGGTTTGCTTACTTCCTTTGTAAATAGATAAACGAAAACACCCGTTATAGTTTTAGAATCTTTTTAATTTGTTTTATTTGTCTCAGCGAACGTGATTGATTTTTGTTCATAATTTTTTCTCGACATCCTTTTTGAACGAATTAGTGGCATCCCACCGTGTCATTATCCTTTGATTCATATTGTTTAACACGTTAACAACTGTAACTTTAACCATGTAAGAGCTTCCAATAACCAGTTTAATTGAATTTGTAAGTTAGGAATATTATTCTCCCTCCCTTGTTCCCTACACGCCTTTTTTGTTAAATAGATTGGAAATGTTCAAATAACAATTTCAATGAACACTTTGCTCTCCACTACAGTTTTAACGTATTTACTATCACTTCAAATCATAATTTTGATTCTCCCTGTATTCCGGTCAATGTTTTAAAAATTTTGTACTTGATTATGGATCTACAAGTCATGCAGAGCCTTTTATCAAGAATATTTTTTTTGTGAAATGTAAGATAAACTTTTCCTCCATTTGTATAAAACTATTTGCGACACACTGTATTTATGGAAATTGGCCCATTTGAATTTAATGAATAGTATTTAAAATACACGATGCCCCGACAATTCTGGGAAGTCTTGCATTACGATTCTTTTAAAAAGAAAGATAGATGTTTAAATGACTGCCTAAAATAAAACCATACGAAGCAATACCAAATTCGCAATGTGCTGTAGCAGATTCTGTTCGCACTCTCACATAAGATTTCAAATTTCACAAATCGCTGTAATTGAACTTTTAGAATATCGATAGTTCATTATTGCTTGAACAGTATTTTACATTTTTCTGTTACACATTATATTCGTAACAACAATATAACGGCACCAATATACTTTTTACAATATAAATAGACTACATCCTGAAAAGTACAAAAAATTGTTAGATTATCAATAGCATACATTAAGAACACGTATATTATAACAGTAAATGTATATGAAGAATGTAATCTTTAACTAATCTCTTTTCTCTTTATTATATAATAAAGCTCTCTCCATTAATAAGACAAATTTAAATATATTAAATTCCATTTGCATACTTGTTTTGTTATTATCATAACGCGATGTTAATATCACAATAAGTAATAATGCACTTGCTGTACTCCTAAAAATTTTGCGGTACTACATAGTTACACGTATTTTAAACAAGTAGTTAATTACTTAAGTACATATATACAGTGCGTTAAAGCTACACGTTTTGCGAACTTTTTTTGGTTTATGTAGTATCGAGAATACTAATTAAGTACGTATACAGTACGCGTAATAAATAAATAAATAAATAATACTTTTTAACCCACAACATTATACTGTCTTTGTTCCCTTTATTTCTCATAAGTTCACCATCTTTTACAATATGATATGTATTGCGTGTTGTTAAGTCTTCAAACGAAAGCACTTTATGCATTGTCATACTTAACCAAAACTATTATTGCGAATGAGGCGATTCATTAAAACTTTTATAGTGACAAAAAAAGAAGATTAAAAACACTGCGAAGGCTGTTGGAAAAGTGACACGTGCGATTACGTCTATAGTTTTTGCCACACGAATCGGATGTGGTGGTTCCTTTTTCCGCACCTGTAATAAACATGACTACTCCAGGTTAGTACATGGTGGCATTAAGGGAGGAATTATAGCAAGTGAAGCAACATTTGCCTAAACCTATTTTAAGTAATTACGTGCATAAGCCATACTCTGCTATGTCTGTGTTAAAATGTAACGTTTTACCTCTGTTGCACATCCATTATTAGCTGTATGAGTGCACGGATTTGCCCCACATGTGGTACAGGATACAATTTCGTTTGGAATTGTCGTATCTCGCTTTTTATCGCCCTGAACAGAAAATCACAGATTATAAAATTTTATGTAAGAACAAACTTAAAGTATGCGCTCCAAAGTTACCTCTCCAATAAACTGAACACTTTTCTATTTTTTTTTGTTATTATCAGCCCCATATGTTTTAGCTTAAAAAGTAAAGATTTATTAAAACATATAGCAAAAATTATACGTGGACTTCAATCAAGCTGAACCAAGAATGGGTTAGAATTTTGTAAGGATTCTCTTCAGGCTGTATTAACCGAAATTAAAAAAAATTGTATGTGATAAATGAATTGACACAAATGATATCAATACGTGTTGTTTTGAAACTGTGTTTGAAATACGGTTCCTTTTCTTACTTTGGTTATAGTTATCCAGCTGGATTTTTGTGAATTAAAGGTGAATATTTCAACAGAATTAAAATTTGGAAGCGGAAGTGTGGATTCTACTGCTATAAATGAAGGTTCGGATTTAAACAGTCAAACGGAAAATCTTTGTAGGAAACTGTCTGCATGAAAGCTTAAAAAAGTTGAAAACCTACGATAAGCAATAAATATCTTATCAATGATAGAAAGAGAAAGATATTCAATATGATAACATAAAGTATATAACAACATGCGGAAGGAAAATTTGGCCAACAGCACTATAGATACTGTATGACCATAAGAAAATGTAGGGAAATGGAAGTAAATTTATCGATTTTCAGCAGATTAGAGACGAAAACTCTATAATGGCACAGCCTGAATTATAAATTGAATAGAAAAGGGAAGATGGGCAAAGGAAATTCTAAAATCGCCTCTGAGAGGAAGAAGAATACTTCCTTCCATCAAATGGAAGATGTACGTAACAGAACCAATAGAAAAAGAAGGAAATGGTTCCCATAGAGGGAAGACTGAGCATCTGAAATCCGAAAAAGGCAACCCTTTAAAAGAAAAAAGTCGGAGAAGATATCATCAGATCCCATATAACATTGTAGCTTAATTCTTTAACATATTTCAGAGAGAAGAACTGATTTCTGATCTACCACACATATTTTGAACAAAAATAGGTTTTTTAAGAATTAAACCCGTAGGAAAACGAATGTATAAAAAGAGTAAAAATTCTAGTTACAAATGAGAGTATCCTAATATTTTTTAATTGAATTTAAATTTAAATTACAAAAGAACGTTTTTCGTAAGAATAATAAGAAACAAATTAAGACCGTTATTGCCTATTCGAATATCTCCGACATCAGTAAAACATTAATTAATCGAATTTCGTAATAGATAGAAAAGTGGTGTTGGTACGTGTTTTGTTGCATTTAATTTAATTTTTAATTTTAATCCTTCCTTTTATATTTTCCTTTTGTGCATCGTGTCAAAATAGTTGTGGCATCATGCATATGTGTTGTGTGTTAAGAGCCAATAGTGCCTAATAGAATGCATAAACTGCAAAGTTGAAAATACATGCAAGAAAATCTCATACGCGAAAAATACGAAAAGAAACTATGCTATAAATTTAAATTTCAAATGTTAGGTAACTTAGGTCTAGTTTCGGCACACTCCATTCAAGAACGTGCAAAATGTTACATTGCCTTCACCTTTTTTTTTTGTTCAGGGAAATATTGATAAACGCCTCGATATTTACTTTAAAATACAACATACTGTAGGTATAGGTAATAATTAATTAATTCTATTCTAGATTACTACTTAGTGCGGTATGTACAAAAATTAAAATTCTTTCTCCCATTTTGTGGGATAATAAATAATAAAGTATGATGATTAGAAGTATTACGTTACGCCTTACGCATTGCATCTCATTATGTAGTGTTGAATGTTCAAAAACTCTTTAAAACAAAAAGAGCGGAAGAATTAATGGAGAGTCAATATTTTTCAATAAGTTTGTAAGCAAACAAGCTTTATTTATCTACACTCTCCACAAACTGCATTGTACTACAGTAGTAGGTGCTTATTGTGAAAGTCTAAAAATTAAATAAAAACATTTACACAGACCAATCAAAAGTTTCATGGAAAGCATCTCAAACTATGATTATTTAGTCACCCAGAGGGTTTCTTTTGATTTCATAAAGGATTGCAAAAATGGAAGCAATCTATGTAAATAACGGGCGTTAAATATAGGGTAGTGTTGGAAATCAATTTTAATTGTTTAATACTCTCAATGTGTGTTTGCAACTTTCTAGTTGTTCCAAATCTGGCAATTTTACCCCTAAGAATTTCAGTATCTATTATTATCAATAATAATGTCATGAGAAATTATAATATACCAATTAACTGAATATTTACAAAGATATATACGATATTTCATACTTTTGGGACAGGCTTACAGTAACAGTAAGGAATAATAATGTAAACTTTCAGAATTTAGATTCCAAAACGGTTTGTAAAAAAATTCCAACTTAAGGCATATTGTAGAAGGAAGTCCTCGTAAAACAATGGAGAAATTTTATCTAAGCACGTTAATACTAATTCGGAAATTCCCAATAACGCGAATGTGTTTCTTAAATAAATGTTTCTATCGGACAAGCACCTGTGATAAAAATTGACACCTGGGTCACCTAAACAAGTGTTTAATTTAATTAATATATTTTAGTATTTAACGTAGTATTGCGGTTAACGTGCGCGTATGAGGTTGTGAAATGATCTGTTCTACTTTTTAAAAACTGAGTTCTATTAATTATAGTTAACTAAGTGCCATTTTTGTCGATCCAGAATCTTGAGGCGGTAAGTTTCAGCTTTTACTTCTGAATGTAAAAATTTTCGATATTCTTAACTTTGTAGAAATGTTTGTAAAAGGATTTAGTTTTTTCATTTTGGTGTGTAACGACGAATTTTTGTGGTTGACACTGTTGACAGGCTGGTTTTAAATTACAATTTCAAAGTGATTTATGAGACAAAGTTGCCTTATTAAGGAATTTCGTTAACGTCGTTAATTTAACTTTGATTGTTACGCAACAAACAAAGTTTTCTTTTTTAAAAATGCCTCGGAAAATAGTATTTTCTTTAATAAAATGAGTGAAAAAAGTTACATTTTCCTCTCTAGAGATGAAAGTAAACAGTATTGCTAACACGATTTGTCCATTTGTGTAGCAAAACAAAAGAATTCACTAACTGTTACCTGCACTTAATATTATAAATGCAAATTTATTATAATAATTATACGAAGTTTTAGAAACAAATTTGTGTCAAACATGAGAAGAAAATGTTTTTCCAACTCTCGCTCAAGTTTGAGCTCGAGTTTTAGTTACTTACTTACGTTTGTAATTTTACTAAACTTTTCTCAGCAATTTAGCGCACAAGTGGCCTATGTAAAGAAAGGTATAATTGCTATACATAATATTGAGCTTAAATAAGTTTATGTTTAAAATGCTGATGTTAAATAGATAAATGTGGCGGGTCGTCACGCGTCATAAGATTATCAGGTTTAGTTAGTGTTTACAAATAGACCTTTCCAACAGTATCTATAATAGGTACCTATATTTCGCCAGTAGATCCTAAAATGTGATATTATTGGTTTATATGCACTGCTGGGCATTCATTTTGATGGAAAATACGGCATTTGCATCAATTTTACGTAGTTCTTTATAGTATTTTTGAGCACTATACGTTCCTGCCTACCTCAAATGTAAATCTCAATATCGTCATTAGTTTTAATGAGTAATATTCGTTTAAATATGTAAATAAATTTAGAAAATGTAAATATTCCAAAGCTCTTAATCTGTTCAAAAAGCCAATAAAGTTATATTTCATTTGACCATTAATTGCTCTCCCTGTGTTTGGAAAATAGAACGGGAATTCTATCGAAGTGGTAAAGTACTGTAGCTTAACCCTATTTAAGGTTTTTGAAATTGATTTGTACAACTTTTTTTCACTAATTGGAACTAATGTATCTACGGAATGGTTTTGTGTAATTCAAATCGACTATTACCACCCTTATTTCCTTCATATAATGTTTCTCGAATCAGGTATACGTAATTTGCATTAATTTTAGCGTTTTCGCCGATTATTAATAAGTTAAACAATTATGGATATACTGACCCGTTAGTACGTTCTTTTAGGTCATATGTATAGGTTTGATCCAAAAACACTTATCCTTATCTGTTCTTTGGCGATTTTCCAAACCAAAGAATTATATATGTCGCGGGGATATGATGAAAACAGGGATTTGATCAACTCCCTAAGAGAGTTGATTAATTTACGGGTAAAATGGGAACTCGTCATTGTCATTTCCCTAATAAATCCAGTAATTTGATCAAATCCCTAAAGTTTATTCAGTAAACCAAAATCATGATACTAGGCATAAATGAGAATAGAAGTATTTGTTTAACTGCAACAAGTTCGTACACGTAGTTGGTTGATTTGTGACATTTGTTAGAAAGAAACGTTACAGGCACACCTATTCGTTTTGGATTGCACTTTAGATTTTTCACAGGAAAATTTCTTCAACCCTCCCTGCAATTTCACGCAAACTCAGCTTAATCGATGGCACCGAATGTTGTTGTAACTATTTAAAAATAGAATCCCGGTAATTTTGTTTGCATTTAATGGACCTCCATTTACCTTAGGTACATCAACCAAAACGGTGGAACCCACTATCACATCTTTAAAGAAGCATCTTTCATTTTTTCAGCAGATCTTTTCATGTTTTGTGCAGCATTTTGCCTTTGTTCTTTTATATTGCCTTCGTTTTGTCATAAATAGCATACCATTTTTGGCTGTTATTCATCTTCCCCTCCCATATTTCTACATGTTGTCTGCACCGCACTTTTACAAATGTCAAATTAATACGGCGCAGTACAGTTTGTTCCACAAACAACACAAAATGATTTGTCTTTTCTGCCAACTTCCTCCCCTTCTGATGTATAACAGGTGTCCTATGTAGCTGGCGATACAGGCGTTGAAATAGACTCGTAAACTGATTCCAATTGTTTTACTGTCGATGAAGAAGTTAGTTCAAGCTCTGGTTCATTCTCTGAAGTTGAAGCGTTATCGTTGTGTTAAGAAATTGATCCAATACCTCCTCAGTAACAAGATTTTGAATCAATTCTGTTGGAATATGACTAAATTGGAGTCATGTTTTTGGCTCTGTTCCAAATAAGGCTTTTATACGGCGATCGTTTAATCGTAAGCCGAAAAGAGGAATTCTTTTGAAATTGAACAAAGTAACAACCTATAGTCCAGTTTCTTGTGTCATTGTTAATTAGCCAAGCACCTCGTAACATAGCTTCGACATCCTAATTTGATCTCTCCCTCTATCGATCCTGGGCTTGCTAAATGTCCAAACGTTCCATTAATAATTTTGCACGTTGGCTACATGGTAGATAATCCTTTATATTTCAGCAGCCCTTAAGTCACAGCCGACTGTTCCTTCCTTGGAAATTTCTTTTTAGATTGACATAGTGTGCACAGTATCGAGAATTCTAGTACAACGGAAGTGGGGATTGAGTATCTGAATTTGAAACTATACAGCACTTTGTCTGTGCCTCCGTAGGCAGTTGACTGATTGGGTTTCCCGAAGAATGTGGTAAAATCCTTTTGTGGGTGCTACTTTCACAACTGGTTCAGTGTCAGACTTTTTCTCTTCAAAATCAATCAGTTTTTAGCACCTACCTCTATGAAATCGTAATTTTTTCTGTAATAGTAGATACTGTTTGTTTGTCCGTTGGAGTACTGGTGCTAATTTAAATTGTTTAATGACTCCATAACATTTTTTATGGGAGAAAACCCGCTCGATGTTCCTCACCTTTTTGTTGCAACTGAGCTATCCGAGTGGGAGCGGCCAAGTAGAGGGACACAGAGGGGCACACAGTAATAAGCTTAGGTAGCTTGAAGCAGTGCTGCGTGGGACATGTTTATGTTATCATATCACTAAATCTGGCTTCCCAGAAAAATGCTCTTCAAATAGCACCGATCCAAATTAGTTTGCTTGAAATTGCAAGAAAGTTAGGTATCTTTATTCGTAGATCAAGGGTTCAAGAAATGTTTTTGGGAAATGACCATGCAAGTCATGTTCTTATTTTACCATCTCCCGCGAATCGATCAATTCTCTTAAGGATTTGATAAAACCCCTGTTTTCATTATACCCATGTGACTATAGTCATTGTCCAACACACAACCTTTGCGGGAGTCAACAACAGTTAAATTGTTTGTACGAATTGTATACTTTAAATGAATTAGATCTTAACGTTAAAACATCCTTTGTACGAAAATGCAAAACATTTATTACGTCTACACTACTTACTCGTGTAAATGTTATTAAGGATTTAGGTGTACTATTTGATCAATTTCTCCCTTATCGATCACATACAACATGTATATGCTTCTGCAAATAAAATGTTGGGTTTCATTATATAAAGTGGCAACGCTTTCTCTGATACCGATCTAGTCTTTATTCTACATTTTTCTTTAGTGCGGCCGTACAAACGTGCATATTGTTAAAATTTAAAGTTGACGGAGTTAATTTAGGCAAACTTTCAATATTCGCATAGGTATATCGTCTTTGAAAAAAACAGCCTAAAATTTCTGTATAATTCCAATGTTCATGGTGCATTTTATCACTAATTAAGATTTCTATAAAAATTCACTCTTTATGTTGTGTCTTTTCGGATCAATCACAAATTTACTGTGAATATAATACTACATTTATAATAATTTTACGTAAAAACATTGATATTACGGCACAATTTTAATTATTTAAGTTTTATTACTTAAATTGTTTTTATTGCCACATTCTTCATTATTACCCACCATTAATATTTTGAATAGGGAGTATCATTTTTCCTTGTTTCCTTATACTTGTAATGCAAATACCTAATTTTGTCTTATAAACGAATATTATTATACCATGGAATAATAAACGTATTATTATTATTATTACATGGTAACAGTCGTCGCTTTGTTTTAAGTTACAACCACTCTCATTTTAAACATGAACAAATTTCTTCCACGTAACAGTATTTTGTAGAAAAATCGAACCAAAAACCTCCAAGTCGTGATGGGTGTGTACATATTTATACAGGGTGTTAAAGGATTTAAAAAACAATGCGATTTTGTTTGAAACAATTCAACTATTATTTCTTTTATGACTTTGGATAGTGTATTAAACCCTCACACACGTTAATCATATTACGACTAATGCGAATGCAACGATTGATGCGATGTTTTCGTAGGGAAACTGAAGCGTTGTAATGTTCAACATTATGTTTGTGGGTTGCATTTTCCTCACCATTAGCCAATCGTTGCCAAATTAAGGACAAAATTGAACTATACTCAATAAATTCGTAGAAGCTGAAAAAATTCTTCACTTAAGCCTTTAACTCCTTGCATGATATAAGCTCTCCATTAATAATAGTTTTTTGAGGCTCGGAATGCTTATAAATTCTCTTAAAAAATACAACAATTTCATTTCTGAAAATTCACACGAAACTTTAGAGAAACTGTTCCTAGAATTCTGAAAAATACACAGGATCTGAAACACACATTGTAGTGCAAAAATTGAGGTTAATTATCACATTTCTCCGTTTTGAACATTCGGCTTAGTAAATTAAGTCAAGTGAAGGAATTTTCTTCACAATTAGTGAACTTCTATTCTTCTTAAATAAATCGAAATTTTTTAGCGGATTTTAAATTGGTATCAAAATTTCCTTAAAATACTTCCATTTCCGTTTTACATTGGAAAGCTTGAACATAAGCTAAACGTTCGATTTATAGGCAGTGCTTTAAAAGACACAAAGATCTGACTGACTGGATTCAAACTTTCGCATTGAATATTGAATCATCTTACGAAACTTCTTTAATACCTTGTAACAGTAAAACAAACTTTTTTACGAAAAAAACGAAGATTACGAAATCTCTCATAATTATGAATTTTTAGCATTCCTTAAAAAGTAAACGCGCGTTGTTAAAAAGATTGAAGTGACGAAGATGTCCTGTACGTGATACTTGAATTGAAAAGATGCAGTGAAAGGTGATGCTCAGGGGCGTAGCTATAGATAATTTTCGGGGGGGGGGGGGGGGGGGGGGGGGTCTGCATTAGAATTCGTCAGGTCGAGTCAACTATTCCCGATTTAGTAATGAGAAAATTTAAGGCTGACTATGTGATTTAGAATTTAGTGCAGAATGTTAACTTATTTCCCCCATATACGCCACTGGTGATGTTGAAAGAAAGTTATTTGTACAGCTCACGAGAGGATTGATAGTGCTCAAAACTCAAGTTAGTAAAATTGGGCTTCTGTTGCGGAAATAAGTAAGTTCGCGATTGTTTAAATTTCTTGTTTAAAGTCACCGAACTTTTTGTTGTTTTGTGTAGTGTTATCCCCACGTCTCTTAACAAATTTGCAACTTTATACGTATTTTAAAATATTGAGCAAAGGTTGAAATGACAATTAGGTAGCCATAAAATAATATCCGTAAAGTTAACGTGATTCCTTTAAATGCTGATTTATAGTTTTCACGATCTCAATTGTTTGTACGTCTATGGTTTTCCGCTTTCTGTAAATCTTGATTTATAAATTCTGTTCTTACTTTGCTGCCCTCTTAAGCTTTTTACTGAGTCGCAGAAGTCCAGTGAGCTTTTACTTCCCGTGATTCTTTTATAAAATCATTTCCAATCATATAATACAGATTTGCATTTCTAAAGCTCCCTGCTTGAAGCTGCATCGTCCACGTTTTATTGCACTTAAATGCTAACGGATTCCTTGTAATTAAAAAGTCGTTTTATATATAAAAATGACAAACGCTAAGTTAGGCATAAATTGATTTGAAAATTTATTAAAAATAAACTCATTTTTTATAAAAAATGTTAAAGGTTACCATTTTCAACTTATTTACTTATGTATTAATTAATAAAGACATAGGAAATATCCAATCTTATGAATAAGATGCAGATTTTATGTTGAAAAAGGTATAGGAACAGTCAATAACAGAGTAATACATAAATTAAACTAAAACATAAAAATGTCTAGTTTTAATTTTGCATTTTGTCCTATGTCATTTTTCTCATTTTTCTTAAACAGCACGCCCTGTATTTTGTTACAGATTTGAATAGGATTTTTTACGAGCTTTCATTAGGTACGACTTTCTGCCACACATACTTAAGGGTTTTTGAATTATTTATTGATAAAATTGAAAATTGTAAAATTTTGGTACTTTTTAAGAATTTGCCGCAATAAGACCCATAAAATAAATTAAGACAATCCCATAATCCACAAAAAAAAATTAAACATTGCTAATTATACAATACAACTGTCAAGTTATAGGTTTTGTAAAACAATGCAATATTTTTTGTCTACAGAAGAGGAACGCTTAATAAATTATTATACTCGTAGAACAGCATAACTATATCTTTTAAAATGGAATAAAAGAACACAATGAATTATAACATTTGTATTATGCAAACATGTTCCACTTAAAGGTGGAATACTCCGAACATATCACGCAAGAAAAATGAATGGATCATTTTTACATACGTACAGCTTTGCTTAATTGTGTTTTAATTACATGCCCAAGCTTTGTAGTGTAGGTATAACCCCGATTCAGTGGCCCCCTATTCAGCGGCCCCCGTTTCAGCGGTCCCGTTTCGGCGGTGTCCCGTTTCAGCGGTCCCCGTTTCAGCGCTCCCCGTTTCCGCGGTGCGCCGTTTCAGCGGTTCCCATTTCGGCGGTGTCCCGTTTCAGCGGACCCCATTTTAGCATGAAACTGGACCTAGTTGCGTTAGCATAAAAATGAATGAACTTATCAAGTACTATGGTTGGTCAGAAAAAAGAATAATGGTTGTCACAACATGTAATTATTGGTTATATTCTATATGAATAAGTTAATTTTAATTAATAGTTCACATGTTAATACTTTCAAATCAACTTTTTGATGGAGTAAACCGTGCCCTTTTCTCGCGGCGTCCTTTTGACGACCTGTTTGCCTTTTTGTCGTAGATTCATTTTGTGCAGTGCATATACCGATTCGAATGGTGCCTAAAAATCAAAAATTCCAAACGCTTTTGAAGACAAACGAAGGAAACCGAAAAATTCATTTTTGAATTGTTATTTGATTTATTGTAAAAGGTACAAGAATTTTTTAATCAGAAAGTTACTGCTTTTTGGCAAAAAATACCTTTTGAGATAAAAGACATATTTATAATAAAGTATGTAATTACAAACAATTTCGTAAGGGTAAAAGGATGGGAGCTCATCGTTTAAAATTATTTTTTTCAACATTATGCTTTCTCGTTAATCATAAGTTACTACGAAACAGTGCAAAGGGGCTCCGAAAAAGATATACCGCCAAAACGGGGACCGCTGAAGCGGGTGACCGCTAAAATGGGAACCGCTGCAACGGGTGACCGCTGAAACGGGAGGGTGCTGAAACGGGACCGCTGAAACGGGGACCGCTGAATCGGGGTGCAACCGTAGTGTATTAGTGGGAATGCCAGTAAAGTAAAACCAAATAAAATAAAATTCTGTATTAATTACGATTAAGTACTTAAAAAAACTCATTGCATTTGTTATGATAAACTTGTTTTCCTGACAGTAATGTTAAAAACCGTCCCTGGAATTTCCTTTCCTCTTAACTCAAGTAGGTACGCTTAGGTACCCCTAATTAAGCTTCACAAAGGGCACACTAAGTCTCCTCCGCCGATTATTATGAAGACAACTATACCAATGGGAAATAATACTTATAAGTGAAAAGTAAGCAGTCTCCCGTTTTAGTATCAATCAGTTTGCGGCAATAGTTGTATAGTACACATTTTAATTGTATTTGTATTATTAATACAAAAATAAAATAAGAAAATGTCTCCACTAAACGAGGAATTAACTTAATTTGAAGGTGCACACTTTGGTAATAGGAAAGGTGACGCCTGTGGGTATAAAGTTAGATGGTATCAATCACTTTGAAGTGTCCTTTAATCTAAAGGATCAACCCCTTCCAATTATTACTGGTAATTCAATATAAAGGAGCTTTTGAATTATTCCCAAATTGGTGTAAGTTTCACATTTTATTAAAAAAATGACATATTATATTTGCATGTTATTACTGAAGAGGATTAAACCAATTATCTTTGGGTTTCGGTTTATCTTTCTTATTATTAAAATTCAAATGCTAAATACACAGTGTTTGGAATATTCTGTATATCTCTGTAAGTACTGCTTCTACAGAAACATGTTTAGATGAAAGTTTTGTTTTGATGAGAAATAAACTCGCAGCGGGAATTACTTATTTAGAATTCCTTGTTTTTTCGATTTTTCAGCTTTGTTGATAAGAATTTTAAGCTCACACGATACAGGGTGGGCCAACGAAAAAGTAGCAAACCGGTTCCTGACTAGAACTTTTTTCTTTTGAGAAATGCAAAAACACGTCTATTTTTATATCAAGGGGGACAACTTTTGTCATGATTTTCAACTTGAAATGATTTCATCCCTTAGCGCTGTGAGAACAACTCCTAAAATTTAAGTAGGGTTGATACATTCTTTTCTGAATTCAATGCACTAGTTTTTTTAAATTTTTATCAAAAAAATTGAAGTTGCAAAAATGGAAAATGAGGAAAGAGTTTGAGGCATTTAAAAACTAAAAAAACGCGGACAGGTCAATTGTTGGTTTCTTAGAGAAGCTAGGTACTTTTACTGCCATTTGACAACATTATTTTGCCCCTTAGGTACAGAGTAAACGATCCTTAAATTGTTAAATAAAAACAAGGGTTAATTTTTTCTTGTGCTAATTAATAAAATCATTTTATGTAAATTCAACCTTAGTTTAATAAATGTTCGAAGTGCCGGCCTTCAGCTTCCATGCACTAGATTAAATCGTTCCCGTATATTTTGCAACATTTCAGGAGTAATTGTCTGTGTACTCCTGAGATGCTGCAAAATGTACGGGAACGATTTAATCAAAGTTGTATTATTGCATGGAAGAATGAAAGCTGAAGGTATCCAATAGTATCCATACTTTCCATGCAAAATTTCTTACGAACAGAGAGAATATAGTATCTAACGAATTGAGCTTGTTGAAAATCTAAATAGTTTTAACTATATTTTCCAGAGTGTGAATAAAGATTGCAGTTGCGTATTCGAAAGGGTAAACGATTAAAATTCCAAGCAACGCGACTTGTATAATAAGGACCTTTGGATTTATAGTAAGTTATTGTATTTAAACAAATAAATTTTTACTGGTTTAGAACTGGAAGACAATAATTATTGTAGAGTGATTCATGTAAAGCATAAGAATTTAAGAAAACTCGTCTAAGTAGGTCAATATTAATTCGGAAATTCCCAATAACGCGAATGTGTTCATTAAACAAGCGTTTCACCTGAGACAAAACCGATACCTGGGACACGTGTTGCGGTTAACGTGCGTCAGTGAGGTATCAAATATCTTGTTTTAATTTGGAAAACTGTACCCTCTATTAACTTACTAAGTGTCGTATTTGCTAAGCCAGAATCTCGACGAAGTTTCACGTTTCAGGTTTCACTTCTCCGTGTACCTTTGCTTCACGTTACAAGAGCGAAAAAATTTCCAATATAAATTTTGTAAAATAATTTATAGTAAATGACGTTTTTAGCGACGAATTTTTGTGGTTGACAAGCTGGTTTTAGATTAAATTTTCAAAGTGATTTATGAGATAAAGTTGCTTTATTAAAGAATTTCGCTAACGTCGTTAATGTAATTTTGATTCTTACGTAACTGATAAAATTATCTTTCAAAGCCATTTGGATTATAATAGTGTCACATAATAATAATAATTATTCTTTTAAATAACGATTAAGTACCGTTCACAAGGAATTTTTTGAACATTAATTACCAGAGATGTAAAGCGGCGAATTTCGTTGTCTTTAATTAATTATTATTTATTTAAGTAAACAGTAGATAACTCGTGTTTGCAAAATTATTTGGACGATCTTACACTATCTAAGTAGAATTTCATGTGCTTGGTTCTTCCAAACGGGCATACGTCACATTCCACATTATTATTCAATGGCACATTCACAAATCGTCGAAGCATTTTGTGCTAAAGCAGAAAAGAGTAAATAGTGCTTTTATATTATGTGGATGCATCTCACGGTTTTAGATTTTGTACAAGGTGTTTCTTTGCATATCTGCACACTTTACTCCGGATGGAATACTTCACTTGCAGTAGGGTGGCGGTACAATAACAACGGACAAATCTACTGAAGGTATACCGCATTTTGGTATTATATACGGTTATGGAAACATTTCTCGCAGAAAATCTGGTTATAACCTTCAACCTTTGGTTTAGAAAAAAGGAAGCGGTCACATATTTTCGGCTGGAAACAACAAATTATACAGTTTTTGGACTCGTCATTTCGATGGGGAAAATGTTAATGTGATAGTTCGATGGACAAGAACAAAATTTTATAATTTGGATTACTTTGGACTGTGGCCAGCTATACCTAACACATTTGATTATATCACCCTGTCTATCGCGCTATTATTTAACAATTAATGCGATTTTCGTGAGCGCAAAATTGTAATTGAATGTGACTCGTGCCATAAGCCAAAAATTTGGTTGTCTTTGAACAATCATGCCATTACGTCGCTTCGTCCATAATAAGGTTGTAAACAGTGAGACTGAAATGACTTTTCTTTGTTGTTCCAAATGTATTTTCGTGTACCTACTTTCTGATATTTATTTCCAAAAATGATCCAATCTTTTTTGCTAAATTAATTATTTTTAATTTCTACAAATCGTTCCGAAGGTTTTAAAATAGTATCCAAATTTCTTTATAACGCTTTCAGTTTTGTGGTCACATTGCAGGACAAACAGGACGCTCCATAGATCAAATGGTTAAGGAACACCAGGGAGACTGTATGAACATGCGTTCTTTAAACTCAGCTGTCGTGGGGCACGCACCGGCAGAAGACGAGCATAGGCTTGCGTTTGAGGACACAAAAGTACCGGCAAGAGTTCCGAACCACCTCCCTCGAATAATAATAAGAGAGGCGATAGAGATCGAGAAGCATCCGCTAAACATCATCAGGGAGAATCATCCCAAAAATCCTTGTTTTGAAAACGCCTTGACAGTTCGAGGAACCGCGAAAGCCTCAAATTATTTATATGTATAAGAAGTGGATCGACAACCTCTACTACATAATTAATATTGATGGTGGTACTCATTAAGGCCAAGGATTATGAGCCAGTTTGATACCGCCGAACTTTCGTCCTATCAGTTTCCTCATTATTTATTTCCCTTATTCTAGGGCTCTGTCGTAATTTACATCGCATTTTGCGACAATACCTTTCGTTCATTTGCTTCCTTCATATTTCATACTCCCATTCCCGTTGCGGGTTAATCATAATAAATACCTACAAGTTCCCCAAGGTTTTCTTATCAAAATGCACCAAATTGGGTAAAATCTGCTCAAACTATACATAAATAAAGCATTTATGTCTAAAAACGTGAGTGTATAATTGCCCTGAATAGAATGATAAATGTTTAATGGCGATTTTGCACATTGGTGGAAATTTTGCGACGTATTTACATCATTAATTCACAATAACAAAGATTTACCTGACTCACAAAATTTATGCTACTTGCGTGCAAGCTTAAAGGGTGAACCTTCCTTGAAGTTAACCGCATTTGAAAGTCTTGACCAAAATTATTTAATTGCTTGGGACGCATTAAAAGAACATTATAATATCAAGCGCAGAATTATCAATAAACATGTACAAAATTTGTTAAAACTAAAAGTGGTAAAAGATGTTAAATCGAACTTACGACATTTCGTGGATACTTATTGAAGAGAACTGTTTGAAAGCAAATGAGAAAGGTGTTGATTGAAGTGGAATTCTATATTAATAACTATCCTTCTAAATAAATTAAATTTGAATTTAAACAAAGAATGGAAAGAAAAATTAAATAAAAAACGATGAAATACCTTTGTTGTCATAACTTATTTGTATTTACAAAAACATATATATTAGCGATAATTTCGAAATCCGAGTAAGCTCGGAAGAAAAATATTATATTTGTTATTAATAATAACGTTATAAATTGTTTAAAAGAGATTCACTTTTTTAAATAATAGTTCAACATTTCATGGACTCCTGCTGCACGGGAGGTGCGTCTATAATGTTGATTACCGACCTGAAACATAGTTCCGAGGCTCATAGGTCCTAAACTATTATATAAGGGTCTATGTAAAAAATAGATGAAACTTCTCTTGTAGGAAATTTTGTCATGTTCAATTTTCGTGTATGCAATTTTCCGCTATAAGCAACAATTTTCAAGCAATAAGAGAAAAACTGAAAAAATCTCTTTTAGAGCCCCCCCCCCCCCCCCCCCTACTTCCACCATTAAAACGCACCTCGATATGGTTCTTCATAATCAATCCTCAGGTAATCGTAGTACAACGTTGAGGTTTCAGTTGCACTGTTCGCGCTCCTAAATGTTCAGAAAAAAAGGATACAGTGCAGTTAGGGGTCTGGTACGCAGCAATGCCTTCTGTGTCTCATTGTCCGATAAAATTTAAGCTTCCTTTTATAAAACTTGCAGCCCTAATCATTGTTCCCCTTCACCTGTTCAACTTAATATTTTTTTCCCTTTGCGTGGACTAATAAAATTGAAACATCTCATTTTAGTGAAACCATTATGGATTCAGATTCATTACACAGGGTTATTATTCTATTAATGTGACTATGTTACAACGTGTTAGGGTAGGTTATAAGGGAGCTCATAAAATAAACCCATAGTTGGACATCCCTCCTCTTAGAGATATACGCTTACGTCCGTTGAAAAAGACGTTTATTGTGCTTAAATGGGAACTTTTTTGTTTTGAATGCAGCGTTCCCAAGTTATGATTTTTTTTCGTGAAAAACACGTTCCGGGCTCATTCAGTTTTAAAATTTGGAGTCAATTTTTGGTAGAAAAATTAGTAAATAAAAACTACTAGTTTTAGAAGACACATAGTACAGACAGTACAGACATGAATGAGTGATTAAAAAGTTTTATCGACCTACATAATAATATACAGAGTGCCCCATTTAAAATAACGAAGTTTTTCCTATTCGAAATTTGCAAAATTTAATGAATTATTGTAAAACACCCTATATAATTAAATCAACAAATATTTGTATATTCACTAAGGAACGACCTTTACTAATTTGTGCACCAAAAATTGACTCAAAAATTTTAAAACTGAACGAGCCTAAGCATTTTTCAATCAGACCATGTTTCTTCAGAAATATCATGACAAAAATTCATAACTTGGGAACGCTGCATTTAAATAAAAAGACAAAAATATGAACATATTTATATGGTAATCCTAAACAATGATTACCATGATCCTTCCGATTGAAGGCGTATGGTGAAGTTTTCTTGGGTCAAAGTGAAGATTTCAGTTCAGTTCAGTTTGACACCCAACTAGTCCGAGCCCTAATTCACGGTTGCAAAATTTGTTGAATTGTACCTACTAAAATGCCACAAGTCTTTAGCATAAATCTAATAGCAGTCCCTCGATCACTAAGTCCTATATCGTGAACAGAACTTATATTTTCTGGAGCATTTTCAGTGGTCCATCACTAAGTGCAAGTTGACAACATTCTCCTCCTTATTTAAAATCTCGGTATCAATTTTTAATTACATGATACGAAAGCGCAAATTCACTCAATACTTTAAGACTTTGGGTGATAAGCACTCCTTACAGAAATACTTGTAACAGCTCATATTTAGTTTTCTCTGTTTTCAAAAAATTACAAACACCGCTACAGCATAAACTTATTAATTTAAACCAAACTATGTAAATGTTAACAATAATATTCGACAATGAACAGTTTTTCATTGTTGTTTATCCATGTTATTTACATTAGAGACAGTAAATCATCCTCGTATACATAAAAAGCGTTCTCATTCTATAAATGACAGGAAAAGTCTCCAGAATCTTTATCAGCGACCTTTTTAATGAGATAAATTTAAAAAAGCTTCTTTCCGGTTGGTAAATCCAATCGAAATATTACTACTGAAGCTGAACACAACTTGCAGTAAGATTAATTTTAACTTACGCTTTCGGACACAATTCAAAGATAAACGTTACTAATTAAGAAAATGATAGGAAATAGATGGTCTTTTTCTTTAAGAGTCGAGGGATTCCGTGATAGCACTCAAAGTGCCGTCATTTGCGGAGTAAAATAGATTCACTTTTGCTTTTCTTTATAACTAATGGATATATGTATGGCTTAATTAACCACTAAGTAGCTGTGAATGATAACAATGATTATTGTCATGACAGTAAAACCGTAATGGAAACCAGAAAAACAAAATAATAAAAGTCCCTATTGTAGCTACTATGAGAGATTAAATGTAAGAATAAAGTGCTTTATGGTGTAAATTTCGTCTTCTGTGATAAGTTATTACTTTATGTGACCGAATTTTAGATCGTCGTACACCTTTGGCATATTGCTTCGTAACTGAAATCACTCAAGCCCATTATAATAATTATTATTACTTTGTGAATGCGGGAAAATATTTATCAGGTGTAGGTACTGGTTAATAATGCCGAGTTTGTTATGAAAATAAGCACAATAATTTCAAAAGGTATTAAAAGTGCTTTATTCAAAGCTAACCAATTCCTCCATTTGTCAAATATGTAGATGTAAGTTTAGGACTGTTTTCGTAATGAACCAAACCATTTAGAGGCCCAATTATTTACTTCTTCGTACCTTTCTGAGAAGTGTGTGCGCCATCAATCATTAAACTGTTGTTTAAATGTGAGGTTATTGCCGTGCCTCCTGGGTAAATTTAGTCGTTTTAGGATCAGAGCATTGATTAATAAATCAATGATCAGAGCATCATTCGTTGTCGGTGCCGTAATGACGGTTTTACGTAATACACCACATCTTTCTGATTTCATCAATGAAGAGCACTGTCTCTTTTCCGAAACGATTTGGTCATTTTAGTGCATGTTAATGGTTAACCGGGTATTCCATGATTTTTCCGCATCTAAGGCAATCAATCTAAATCCAACAGTCATAATTTGATGCAAAAAAACATTATGTCGTGCTATTGAAGCTACATGTCACTGACGACTTTCGGTTTCCTCTTTTTTAGTGGAAGTGGTATTCTATGTTTAAAATCCATTTCATTGTTTTTGACTGAGTTTTTTCCCGATGCTCGATTTGTTACATTGAACGGGAAAATTTTATCTGTTTAAGAGGCATTAACAGTAATGGAGGTTAGTGTTTGAAATCTTCATGATATGGTTAAGTACTTAGTTGGGCATCATTAGAGGAAACTTTTATTGAATGGTCTCCCATAATTGAACTCTACAGTAGGCGTCTCCTTATGATATTGGTGGAGCTTTTTTGAGGAGTTTAATGAAACTCAATATGCTTCATTAAACCGACGCTTCGGCTAGTTGGCCTAGCCTTTATTGAGGCATCGAAGAGTTAATGTTTCAAAAAACGTTGAGAGGTACTCATTAGAATCCAGACCAGTAGAATTAGAATTAACATTCTTCAAATAGTGTTTAATTCGTTACAAGAAGCAATTACTGTCAGTGGATAAAATACAACTATCTAATTACAAAACAAACATTTGTCAACGATGGACAGACACATATTTTATGTTTGTCGTCAACCCTTTTTCTCAAAGCGTCCACCAATATCATAAGGAGACGTCCACTGCAGAAACCTTTATTGAATAATAGAGCATAACTTCTAAGATGCAATAACACCAATGAACCATGTTCAAGATGTTAGAGTCGGTGAAATCCTTCAGACAAAAAACTTGGTAGATTTCTATTAAAATTAACCGAATAGTATGGAACGCCGTTTTACTTTTTAATGTCTCTTTTGCTAGACTTTCTTTAAAAATAACTGCAATCTAATTTTCACTATTTAAAAATATTGTCATGATAAAATTAATGTTTTAAAAATATCACTCATGATAAAATTAATGTTTTAAAAATATCACTCATGATAAATGTAAATAGTACAATTAATTTTATCATGAGTGATATTTTTAAAACATTAATATTATCATGACTGATATTTTTAAAACGTCTCTGTTGACTATTTAAAAATATCACTCATGATAAAATTAATGTTTTAAAAATATCACTCATGATAAATGTAAATAGTACAATTAATTTTATCATGAGTGATATTTTTAAAACATTAATTTTATCATGACGATATTTTTAAAACGTCTCTGTTGACTATTTAAAAATATCACTCATGATAAAATTAATGTTTTAAAAATATCACTCATGATAAAATTAATTCGTATGATATCGGAAATTACCGCCCCTCGCGTTTGTGTTTGGTATTAAATGCAGAATGAACTATATTCAATAAAGTAGTGGGCACCTAAAACATCAATTGAGGGGGTTAAAAGTAAAACGCTTTAAGCGCATTTTTTATTGTTAAGATGTTAAGATATAATTAGCTTCAAAGTTTATTGATATTTGAAAATTCCAGTAAATAGTTAGGAAATTATTTCTAATGGAGAATCTTATCTGTATCGCTGAAACTATTCTGTCAAATAGGCGTTATAGAGTATTTTTTCTGTCTTCTGCCTTTTTTTTTATAAAAATGTACTTGAATCAAAATTACCGTTTAATATCTTTGCGTAAAACCATTGAATAGCTTAACGGTAAAACGGTTCAAGTGATGTTATAACTTACGATTCAAGGGTACTTGAACCTGTTTACTTCTAACTCAAATCGCGCCTTTTTTACTTAACATTATTTAGCAGACCAATAGATGCCACTAGAGAGGCGAAATACACTTAAATCTTTTTACTAACAAATAATAATAACCTTTAACTATAGGAATATGCACTTAAAGCATCTTTATAAAAAAGTGCACTTAAACCCTTTTACTTCTAACCCCCTCAATTGTAAATTTGAAGTATTTTATATATTATCTTGGTTAATTACGTAGGTATTAATCGTATAATTAACAATTTATTTCATTTCGTCTGAATATAACACTCTTACATGATTTCCACGATTAATAAAACAATTGTGTGTTGTTCCTGGAGATGTTGTTTTAATCAAAATCATCTTAAATATAATTTGCATGTAACAAATAGAAACGTAATAATTTTTATTTCTAATAAAATATAGATTGTGTTTTATTGTTTGTTATAAATTACATTAAATTTTTATGTGAAATCCGGATCCGCAATTACAAATAGTTTTTATAGCATCTCGATTTAAAATCTAATGAACGGTAGGTAGTCATTATTAGAACAGTTACATAAAGATAAAGAAGGCTATTTTTCATTCACAATGACGTACTCTTCGGTTAGAAAGACAAGACTTGCAAATATAGCATCAAGTTTGAATACACATTATGGCACCAGACAATATGTAGATGATGCAGTGAGTGTTAATTTATGGGTTGAATAGAAGATATGTGAAGATAAAAAATACCTACCTTTAAATATTATGGAATCTTCTATATAAAATGATAGAAGGTACATAGGATACTACTTTATTGAATATAGTTCACTCGGAAGTAGTTATTAAATTTAACGTGGGTGGCGGTAATTTCTCATATCACAATTAAAATTTTCACTAGTGATAATTTTAAATAGAAAGATGTATTAATATTATCATGAATGATATTTTTAATGATTAGTTTTATCATGAGTGATATTTTTAAAACATTAATTTTATCATGAGTGATATTTTTAAATAGTCAACAGAGACGTTTTAAAAATATCACTCATGATAAAATAAATGTTTTAAAATTATCACTTATGAAAAAATTAATGATTAAATATATCAGTCATGATAATATTAATGTTTTAAAAATATCATTCATGATAAAATTAATTGTACTATTTACATTTATCATGACTGATATTTTTAATCATTAATTTTTTCATAAGTGATGTTTTAAAACATTAATTTTATCATGACAACATTTTTAAATAGTGAAAATTAAAGTAGAATTATATTTAAAGAAAGTCTGGCAAAAGATTAATCAAAAAGTAGAACATGAACACTAAAACAATTTATATTACCTAGATGATAAATTTAATATAGTTATTTTATGGAGAAAATATTTTTGAATAAGAAAACTTCTCCCAGTGATATGCCAAATGGATTAATTTTTTCATACCCATATTTTTATTTATGATAATTTTAAATCATTCAAAGGTAATCAGCCTATACATGAATTAAAAATATGATAAGTAATATTTTTAAACATAAATTTTATCATGACTGATATTTTTAATAATTAATTTTATCATGAGTGATATTTTTAAAACATTAATTTTATCATGACGATATTTTTAAATAGTGAAAATTAGATTACAGTTATATTTAAAGAAAGTCTGGCAAAAGAGACATTAAAAAGTAAAACGGCGTTCCATAGAATAGTTCATGTGACTGCATGACAACGTGTTGAGCAACGAACAGATTGTCGGTTGATTCATTTACATCTAAATTAGTATTACAATTGTGATAGTAAATACATTTTCTTATTGAGTCGAAATTTACGCTATTGTGTAACTAATACGATTATTTAATAACTTTTTATTTTTAGGACTACATTCCAGAATGAGTTGAAGAGTTCTAAGTTAGTAAGTGCTTTTCATGCCGTTATATTTTTGATTTGCTTTGCTTAGTACAGTTTCTAATCGTTTATTATGTTATTTTATCATAAAAATAAAAAAAGGACTTGGTTTGAAAGTACAAGTCAATATTTCGTGATCAACTCTGTGTTAAACTGTTGAATAACGTTAACCAACTGTTTCGACTCGCATGAGCCAGTATTTCCTTTAAATTTTTTGTGCTCCTTCGAAGAGTTTGTGCCCAAAAAATGGCAAAAATATAGTTTTCTTGCCAATTATTTACAAAGCAAATGTTTTTCTACTTCAATTCGCCACTTCGTTTGGATCATACTAACAATTTGTCAGCCTTTGGAACATTTTCTTGTATAAAAAATAAAAAATGAAAAACAGAAACTTAATTTTCATTGTATTCATAAAATCTCATTTTATGTAATATTTAAATTTGTTGCGAATTTAACGTTTAAAGAAAGATACGTTTCCCATTACACGCGGGCCCGTTACACAAATTTAAACAATAATTTTGAGCTTTTACGATCTCTGGATGTTAAAAAATGAGTGAAAAGCAAGTTTTAACCAAATGCGTCAAAATTATTCTACACATACAACGTATACATTTTATTACTTTAAGCTGCCTCAAAATGAATTTCTGTAAAATATCTAAAATACTGTTAACTTCATCGTTCGAGAACTACTTTCACCCAAAAATTTGCAATTGTAATAATAGACGTAAAAAATTAGGGATGGGAGTGTGGCGTGTCCCATTAGTCCCGGGATACCTTGTATAATTGAATATTGTGGCAGAAGAATCGAGAGTATAAAGTAGTCATGAGCAAAACATGCCCCGTTACTACCAAAAATGGTATTAAAAAATCAGTTTTCCCGTAGCCCAATCTAATAATACAATTTTTGCCATACAGCTGCATGACTCGTTTCCGAATTATCCAATTTTATGATTGTAAGTATTGCTTGGAAATAGAAACACAGTCATGTACATACAATTCAATATATTTTTATTGTATCAACGCGTAGCTTCCATTTTCTTCTTTATTTTTAAAATCAAACTCAATTTTTAATTATTTCTTAGCGTGGAAAGCAGTTTCATTTAATTGTTCGATTGTGCATGGGCAGTGGTTTTTAATGGTCATTTAAAGCAAATGATCAATTGCAACAAAATTGACACACTTATCCATATGTTCTTGTTTGTAAAGGAATAGTAAGAGAATAAGACGTTTGAGGTAAAGCGATGTCTCAAAGGTGTTTTTTTTTCTTTAGAAAGGGTTTTGCTCCCATTTTTGACAGTTAAGGGATTGTTTGCTTGAAACTAAGAACGTATACCTACAATTATACAAAATCTAGGAATTATAATAATTTACAACTGGTGGTGATGGTAAAAAAAGAGCAAGTTATTCATTCCACTTTATGTTGAATGTTTACGATACAATATTTTCCATTGTGGATCTTTTCCTTCATTGCCAATATAAATTGGTTATTTTAATAGCGGTTATACTAAAGGTGAAGGCCCGAGTTCAAATCCCAGTCACAGTGTAAGTTTTTCTGTATGTATCACATTTGAATTAAAACATATGACATATGAAAGCTATACTAAAGCTTAGAACTAGACGCAAATGTAAGATACTCACAATCTATAACCAGCTTTTCTTGGTTATGTCGCTTCAAGGTGTCTTTTATGCTATTTTACAAAATGAGATGCACGCTGGAAAGGTTATTTGGTGGTCCACAATTTCTTTACCTAAACTATTCTGTTGTATGTAAGTACTTGTTTAATTGCGCATTCTTTGCCTAAATCCTCCCATAAATTTCTGACCGGTTCCCTAAGGTGCCAGATTTGGATAACCTCTCGATTTAAGAGATTTTGGTTTATTTAACCTGGGTATTTCCTAGATGCAATCATTGTGAGTTGAAGCTATTTATTATCTAACAATACATTGAATGTTTCTTTAGCTAAAGTTACTATTAAAAAAATAGATTTGTTAGTACATACCGCACTAGATACTGATAATACTACTTGTCCTACTTACTACCTATGTAAATTGTCTACTTGAATTCAACATCTAAAAAATCTATTTGCGTTATTGGGGAACGGCAATTTTAGCACTAGGAAGGTAGTTAAAAAATCGTAAAGTGCCTATAGTATTTATTAGAAAAGCCAATACATGCACATGCAGTGATTTAGTAAGCGAGAGCAGGGTAGGAATTTAGCTAATAATGTTAGGCTTACCAAGGGACTGGCCAGAATTATGCCTATCCTGCTGAGAACAGCGGGCAGTCGCTGCAACATGACAGATCAAACAAGGTACAACCTTATGAGCCATTGACATCAAGCTTAGGGGACTTGCCCGCACACCCTTAATTTATCACCTAATATAACATGCTTAGTTAATTATATGTAGGTATATTTGGATTTAAATTCCAACATTAAACTAGGAAAATATACATCATTTTAAATCGATATTTATGCAATTAGCGCTTAGATTTAGAACGATGTCGGTAAAGGATTTCGGTTTTTAAAGCTTAATACATACATTCAGGGGTTCATAAAATGTTTACGATAATAAAGGCGAAGTTTAAGCGCGGCGTATAACAAGTCTTGTAAGTAAGATTGTAAAATGCGTGCGAATAATTACAGCGAAGTCAGTGGCGAATATGTAAGAAGCATTGTAGGAAGAAGAAAGGTGAACTAGATCAAAACTGTTTACTAATGGGAATATGAGGAGAAATCGCTACATGAGACAAAAGGGTTTAGAGAAATCTTGAAGAGAAAAAAATTAAAGGACATATTGAAACTTCACGACAGAACGAAATAGGATTCTTGGTCAAATTTTCATGAATGACAGTGTAGACAGAGAAAATAAAATTCAGAAAAAAATGACTAGAAAATGGAAGGCGAGACATTTATTAGTTGAATTTGAAGGAATGGTGGAACACTAATTCTTTCGAGACGTTAGCAGTTTGAACAATCAATAGATTAAAACTGACACATCAGGTATAAAAATTAAATCCATTGAAACCTGAACGCGTTTCAACAGCATGTGTCATCATCGTTATTAATGATCGATCATAGAGTTCCACCATTCTTAAGCAAGAGGTATAGCAATGAGAAGATGGTACAAATACAAGCATAAAAATGAAAGCGCTGCAATAGAATAAGTTAAAATTTAAAGGAAAATAAGGAAAACAGTGAAGTATGTTATAAAATAAAGGAAGGTGCAATAATTTAACAATGCAAACATTTTAAGAAAAATTCGCGTTTGAGAGAACGCAAGAAATCAAGCATATATAATAGAAGATAAATAGAGATATAAAGAAGAACAATTAATAGAAGTGCAAAGGTAAGGTAAAAAGAATTAGATCAAGAAGACTAATGTGCATCGTTGTAAAACAAAAATAGTGTAACGTCATCTACGATAAACATTTTCAGAACCTCCGAAATTGCATTACTATTGATTTTAAGCTTTCAGCTTGTTCAGCTGACAGTAAATGTAATTGTAGCCGTCATTAAAAAATACTAGATGTAAAAAAATTACATTACTGATATGCCACTCCGAAAGGGAGTAATTGCAGTGGGGCGATTAGAAGTTGAGACATTTATGCAATATAAGCAACAAGAAGTTTATTACGTTTAGAAGCCTTGCAGCATAGAGCCATAGAGTTATTGTAAGTAAAAGCGTTACAAAGATTTTAATGTTTAGAGATTTTTCTTTTTCTAAACTCAATGGCGCAATAACTTAATACTATGTACTTCGCGTACGTATTTAACTTAACCTCCGATTGCCCATAGCTTGGTGGAATATTTTGTACTTTTGAACATGAACCAAATGTGTGTAAGTAGTTATGTAAATATTAGTAGGTATGTATCGTGGAGCCCAAATCGTTTAATTTAGTTCAGGATCGTTGCCTCGGTTCAGCTTAATCTCTAATTAAAATTGACGAGTGACAGTAGTGTAATAGTATACTGTAAACTTGAATAATTTGTTTACAATTTTCTGCTACCACAGTACCACTCAAGCATATTATAATTTACTTAAGACCTTGTAGACCAAATCTCGTGTCTACACTCAAAGTCCAAGATCAATACTGATCTTGCTCAAAGTCAAACTATTCAAAATTTCGAAGTGAACATAACGTGTGGGTCCATTTTTATTACAAATCCAACAAAGAGAAGGTAAAGTAAAGTCTGAATTCAAAATTTGTCTGTTTCATTGTGTGTATCCGTTTGTATGCAAATGTCGCTCACATTAAAACAGTGCTTTTTGCTTAAGTTGGTGTTGTAATGGAACATATTAGCTTTTTGTGCATGAAAGTGAAAGTTTGTAATGTTAGTTTTTCTAACATCTGAATTTAAAATATCACCAATCGTGTGAAATTACTAAAGTTTACGAAATCTTCGACGATTTGAAACCATGTTTGGTGACCAAATGGTCTACCAAGGTACCCGCTCGCATTTGATAGTCTTCAGAAGGTTTTTGGATCTTAAAATGATCACCGATCATTTTGGTGATCGAAAAATTGGTACCAGGTGGGTTCCAACGAAGGTAATTGATCGGTATAAAAGAAATCGCATGAATCCTGCTATGCTGAAGTCATCTTTGATTGTATTGTCAACGGAAATGAAACATACCATTTCTAGGAATAACAATTAATGACTATGGTGCAGGAAAGGAGCTCTTTTGATGGATTTTATGCACGATTGTTAACCAACGGCCCGACCGTATAGTGCTTACAAAACTTGTAAATTGCCGGAAAATTGTGAACCACTAAGAGTTTTGATCGAAGTAAGTTTAATGGCGGATTTTATGATTTTCTATGATGAAACAGTATAGGTACATTTAGAACAATTAGGAGAAAGTTGGGGCGCGAGAGGTTTCTTTAATTCGACCATGATAGAGGACTGTAAAACAAAGTTAGCTTATCCAAAATTAGCACCAGTTATAAAAAAGGAATTTATATTAGACGCTAAATCCTGCTAGTTGTTGTTAGTATCTTACCTAGGTACCTATGTCATTATTTGAACCAATTGTTCTGAGACCGGAGGATAATGATGCTCTAAACGTTTTATTGTTGGTGAAACTAAAAGAAATTTTTCGTTATTTTAACGGTTTGCAGTGGTTCCCTTAATGTGGGGTCGTGTAAATGTCTAGTTGGTGTTCACTCACAGAGGTTTGTATTGAGAACGTGTTAATACCACTAACAACAGTGATAATGATCCATAATTTTACTCCAAAGGAGGAATGAAATGAGAAATATCAGAAAATCAAGTTGTTCTTCGAGGCGTAGAGCCCATAAATGTCTCAAAACGATGTAACCTAAAAATGAGAAAAAAAAGGAACCGTAAGCCTACGTATTCCATCTCGAAGATGTACGTTACTAGAACCGGGGTAACAATGAACGCTTCATGTTGGTGCTTAAACGGTATTAGTTGGAGTCAACTCGAAGATAAAAACAATAACAATGTAACAAGGGCACATTTCATTAAAATCGATACGGTGATCACCATGAAATAATAGATCGTGGGGTGCACGTAAATAGAAGTACCTATTTAAGGAACAGCTTCATCGTATTACAAATATTGAAAAATCGCAGATGAGAAGATGAAACGGACAGTGAATGGCTAAAATATTCGATAATACAGAGGAGGGGCGAACGACAAGACTTTAGCGACGAAAAAATGTGTGCAAAGAAAGGGGAAAGAGGTGATTTCGCAAAGGAAATAAAACACAAAAGTAAAAGCTTTGGATTATAAACAACAGAATACGAATGCAGCCACTACCGGAGTAAGCATCCCCAACATATAGCAATGAAGAGCTACGAGGAAATGAAATCGGTTCATCGACTTCAAGAAAAATTAGCATCACGTCAAAAACTATAAACATTTGCCATAAAATGCGCAACGAAATATTCCATAGTGCTTATTGGAAAGAAATACCACCAATCAAATTAAAAGTCCAAATCGATTGCGCTAGATCCCTGTTTGAAATGATTTGATACCATCTACATTTTTTTTACAAAATGATACCATTTTCTGTTTGAAATGGGTAGCCGGTTTAAGTATCCAGATGAAAGCTCTATCGATTTTTGGTATTTCTCTTTCTCTTAGAACTTTGAAATTTGGTAACCTGGAATTTTTTATTGTGTGGCGTCCCCATTTAGTTTTTAGGTTTTCTGTGTTGAGGTAGAATTCAATTAATCTAAGGAAACACGAATTAGGGTTGAAAACATAATGTTTATAATATGCTCGAGAGCACTTGAATGGGTGCGTTGCCTTTCTTAATACATAATAAACTTTTGAAAACTAACAAACTCAAATTTTAGTATATACCTACAGATTTTTCATTTCGAACTAAGTCAATATTTGATATTTTTCAAAAAGTAAGAGCAGGTTCTTTTGTTTTACATTTATTTGCCTTATTAGTACCTATCTACTACACTATTATATTGTGGAGCTAGATGTTTATGTTTACCAATAACTGAAACAATCCACATCAATCAAACTTTTTGGACCAGACGATATCGATAGTCAGTAATAAATAATCCATACAATTTATAATTAAACTTTTATTTCTCATAGCGTATAATCTTTACACTTGTGAACTAAGCTGGACTAATGATTGTTTACTCTCTCCGGTGGATATGATATGACCACAATCTATAACACAGAAAACTACCCCGTCAATCTAGAAGTTTTGGTTTTATAGTAACAAAATAGACCTTTCCTTTTTAAAAAGAAGCGAGCTTTGCAAAGGAATTCTCGTACACTTCCAAAGGTAATATTCATGGCGAAATATAGAGCCTTAAGAATCTCAAAACCGAAAAAATTTACTAAAATTTTGCATTTTCACGAACTGAAAATAAAGAAGAAAAATTTTGAAACCATACTTTCTAAATTAAGAGAAAAACAAGAAAGGACACTTGAGATTGACACGTTTTGAACCTTCAATTGAAACTGCAGGGTATAATTGTTTTATTCGAGGTGTTCTAATTACTCAATGACACCTCGAATATTTTTCCCACTATCTTGCCGACTTTTATGAAAATGTACCATTTACTACCTCAGTTAATGACTCCCTTTTCTTTACGAAAAAGTTTCTCATTTTCGATTGCTGGGAAGTTGAACTACAAAAGCTGACCGAGCAATGATCAAAGATTGAACGAAGATGATGCAAAATTTCCTGTTGTTGCTGATGTTTTTTTAAATTTCGCTATTTGTAGCTTACGGTCGAAATCGCTTCAAAATTTGAAACTTCATCCAACTTTATACCTGTTGAAACTTTAAGCTTGTAGGAAATGAAATTTTTATCGATAGGGTCTTCTAAAATCTTAATCCATAAGATTCAAATGAGAAGCTGTCGACATTAAAGCTATTTTCGGAAACGGATTTCAAATATTTCATTTAAAACCTGAAAATTTGAATAGAGGAGCGACTGGGTGTTTATATCATGGAAGAAGATTCTACGTGGACTTTTGAGTTTGAAGTTATTGATTTCATGACAAATGAAGTGCTGAAGTGAACCGAACATTAACAAAATGACGGAAATTGTAGATAGATGGAACTAACACGTTACTTATACATTTTATATAAGAAGGAAATGTTGTGCAGCGTATCCTGGACATGAAATATAAAGCACAACACTGATGGATGACTACATTGCAAAGTTACAAGATCTGATGGTAAACTGAGGCATATTATGAGATACGAAGTGATCGACTAACTGCAAAAAGATTACCCGTAACGTAGTCTAATACGAACTTTTCCAGCTTAATTTGCGAAAAAATGGAATAGAATGATCATTTACATTAAAATTCAATTTTTTCTACAGGAAATTTACATTGCTTATCTGGATACACCAAATATTTTAACAGAAATATTCCCATAATTAAATAATTTAGTTAATAAATCGTAAGGAGAAATGAATCTTCTAGGGATCTAGGGAACACTAAATAGGTTGTTCTTCTGAATACAAGCATATTGTGTGTTAATTACGTAGAAATATACACTAAACGTTTAACTATAATTAAAAGGCACGTATTTAAACAATATGATTATGCCACCCTGACATTAAAAGGTTTGTAAATGTATTAGTCAGCTTTCTACCATTTAAGTATGGTTTTTCGAACGTCTCAATGGCTTATAAAAAAGAATAAGTTAACAAATTATGAGACGTACCTATATGTAAACGTTCTACCAAATCAACAATTTAATAAATTGAAATGACGCCGACGTTTTAATTCTTTAAGAAGACACCTGTGAGTAAAAAAATGAAAAAAGAAAAAGTGGTTAGTCCAATTTATGATAAAAATCTTGTTAAATTGGTCTTTCTTTGCTTGGGTTACCAAAAAGGATTGATTAACGATAATAGCGCGGATGAGGATTAGGGATTGTTCTAATTTGCAATTAGTTCAGGAAGCTATTGCGTCCATTTTTAGGACTTAACGTTTGGAAGACCCTAAACGAAATTAGTCTACAAATTTATATGCGGTTTACAAATAAAAGGATTTTTAAGGAGTTTTCAGTTGGTTTGTTCCCTTTGGGAACGAGAAAACGAAAAGGGCTTTCTTTGAAACTAAAAAGCTGTTTGAATTCATGGCAGAAAATATTGCAAAAATTGCCCCTAAGTATATAATTAAAATAAAATAAATGGGATTCTATACAAAAGTGAATGCACTTACTTTAATTATATAAATATGGATCTTATAGTATGTTTTAGCGCTTTATTATTTTCTTAGTTTGTTTATAGCAACGTTTACAATAATATTCAACATGACCTTGCTGCTTAGTCTGTTTTATAAATCTTAATCAAAATTAAGGGCACATTATTATCACACGTGTTATTGCTATGGTTATTATTTAAAGGACATATTAGCAATTTTCGTGGCGAGGAAAGTCTAAAATGTGGTAATTACTAAGATCTAAAAATATTATAATTAATTCTTGTTTAATACTTTAGTCAATAGTTATAATATTTTTAGCCCCCTACTAAAAATCACACAACGTGCAATGTTCTAATTGCATGCAATTAGAAGAAAGAGAAAACACATAATTGCAAGAAATATCAAGTGTTTTAACAAACATCAACAAAGTGTAGTGTGTATATGATTGTTATATATTATTATTTTATATTAAATATTTATAAATTAGTTTCGAACTTAGATCGGCGCGTATATCGTTTAGATCATGGTGCATTTTCATAATTGCATTCAAGTGTGAAAGGTATGGCGTGTGGGTGTACTGTTTAAATTATACAATCGGAAACGCCCGATACAACGAAGTATAATTAAATCATTTGTCAACAACGAATTTTAATTACACCCGTTGAGCCGGAGCGTAAGTAAACTTGATGTGAATTGTTGCATAGTGAGAGATGAGTTTAAATAAAATAATGAATCAAATTAGGAAAAGGGAATGTTTTGAGTACCTGCGTAACTGGATTTTCTCCAGGACGATACACAACGTTATGCAGAGGTCTTTTCCTCCCTACGTAATTAACGCAAACGAACTCCAATAACGATGCGTAGATGAAGCACATACAAACTCCATCCCAAACATTCATGGCAGTGAGATTGGAAACCACGGGTAACGTCGACCGGAATCCGTTGGATGTTGTAAAAAAATTGAGCATTGTCGTTACACCTGAAACATTTAGTCGATCTATCGAAATTCACGATTTACGCATACCTATCATAACCCTGGCGGGAACCGCATTCCATTCCAACCAAAATGTAATGAAAGATGAAGTAACTAGAATAATCCCCGGTATAAAAACTGTCGTGAAGTAAAATGCACGATCCCTCGTGAACGTTAACTCCACTCTCAGACAGCTGTAGTGCTCTGAAACACAATGGCACATTAGCCTTTGTTTACTAATACTGTGCGAGCTTTCGAATTAATGTCCTTTTATATTCCACAATTTTAAAAGCTAATTTACCTCTCCAGCTGGTTTTTGTAGAACACTCGATGGTTTGATTAGATATAAGATATGCGTTGAGTGTGGTGAGGCTTGGAGATTTTCTTAACGTGTCCTCGTCATTTTTCCATACATATTTCATGGCGTTCTGCTCGTAGGATACTGTAACATTAATGTTTTAAAAATTCACAAGGTAAACTGATTGCGTATACTCACTACTTTCCATCGAAAATGAACATAGAGGATCGTCGAATGGAAAAATGTTAAGGCTACCTTGACATGATAAGATGAGATGTC
Organism: Pyrocoelia pectoralis; assembly: GCA_036250285.1. NCBI lineage: Eukaryota > Metazoa > Arthropoda > Insecta > Coleoptera > Lampyridae > Pyrocoelia > Pyrocoelia pectoralis. The sequence continues at coordinate 86,378,893 of CM070074.1, read as the reverse complement.
GCCTGAAAAATATAACCGGAAATTAAAACACTTAATGGCACGATTTCTGTTCACATTAATCGCTTTATAGGAGCGAATATTAATAACTTAAGTTTATCTGATTTTGTTCACAAAAGATAATTTTCGTTTTCTGTTTGCTAATGTACCTTTCGTAAGTTTGTTCGATTTTTAGTCTCCATTTATCACTGCTAGTCTGCAGATAGGAAGTAGGTATTGATTTTGTCGCAAATACAAATAGAAGTAGAAGCTGAATGCTGGATGAATACGGTTGATTTTCGTATTCTGACAATTAGTCATTGTATGAAAGCGAGCTTTTTCCAATAAAAAGTTTAATTTGTACGTTCATTAAAATACTTTTTAACTAAATTTTTGAAACTTTTGCTAAATTTGAAACAAGATCACGACAAATTCCCACCGTTAGCGAGGAAGGAGTCATAGATTGCATCAATTTCGGTGAAAGATGATCTCAATGGCATGCTTTTTATTTATTTTTTCGATAAGGTATTCCGTTTTGTAAAAGTACGAAAACCTTAAAATGTAAGAGTTTTCGAACATGAATTCGGAAGTGATTTACGTCAATATATTTTTCAGGTAAAAGAATTCAACCTTACAATGAGTTCGTAAGGTTAACAAATCACAAAACCTTCCTCATAAATTATTTAATTAAGTTCGGTGGGAACCGATTGAAATTGAAGTTTAAAATTGAAGATTAAATTAATTATGTTTCGACATCATAGATGTCATCATCAGGCTAAAAAGTACAAAGTTAAGCACTAAAGCTAGTTAAAGTCTGAAAATACCTAATACGTAACCATTTATAAATGGTGAAAGATTGATTGACCGTTGATGGGGCGAAGATGAAATGAAAAGTGAAGTTAAATTGGTAATAAGATGCTTGTCCGGTCCATAATCACAGAACGCCGAAAGGTAATTGTAAAAATTGATTGAACGCAAAAATTAATTAATTAATTGTGACGAGGCCATGCTGTAAAAGTAAGGTTAATTAGTAAACGGGAGCAACGAAATACATACGGGGAACCAAACGTCATGGAAATTGAAAACTAATCAAAATAATTGGAAAATAGTAAAATTGGAGTGCATCATAAACATGTGCCTTAAAATGAGATGTAAATCACCACAGGGCATTGAGGCGGGGCCTCTATGCCCTTCCAAAAATCCACAAAAACAACAACCCCGTGCGCCCTATTGTGTCGTTTATCAATACCCCTGTCTCCAAACTCTCCGATTGGCTTAACCATACTTTAAGGAACCATTTGGAATTTAATTTCCCTTATTCTATTAAGAATTCTTTAGACTTGTCCTCAGAACTTTCAAAATTTGTTGTCAATAAAGACTGCCTTTTGCTTCCTTTTGATATCGTAAATCTTTTCCCCAGCGTGCCCTTCACAGAATGTTTAGACATTGTCATTTTCCTTATTTATTCCTCCAACCTCCCTGATAGCGTTTGTTCCTTCCTGAGGGACGCTCTAAAATTGTGTTATAACCAAAATTTTTTCAAGTTTAATGAGGTCACTTATTCTCAACTCACTGGTCTTCCTATGGGAAGCAATTTGTCCCTTCTTTTAGCCGAATTATTTCTTACATCCCTTGAGCAGAATAAGATTTTCGAAAGCTATCTGATTGCCGAACGTTTTTCGTTTTACAAACGTTATATTGACGATATCTTCGTTATATTCAAAGGGGGCGTTCAGGTCATAAAGGATTGTTTCGATTTTCTCAATGGCTTGCACCCCCATATTAAATTTACTTTTGAAATCGAACAAAACAGAAAACTTAATTTTTTAGACCTCACTATCACCAGAAGGGATAAACATTTAGACATTGATATTTATAGAAAGCTCACCACCACGGATCACGTGATCCCTTTTTCTTCTTTCCACCCTTTACCTCACAAACTTGCTGCCTTTAGATTCTATTTTCACAGACTTGTTAATTGACTCCATAACCGTTTCAATTACGAGAAAGAATATGACATCATTTTGGAAATTGCAGTTTTTTTCCTTATCCATCACATTTACAAGAAAATCATTCGCAACTCCAACTTAAAACACCACACTACCTTACAACCCATCACCGTTGAGCCTCCTCAGAACTACTACCCCCTTCTGTTTATAGGCCCGTCCTCTTATTTTTCCAAAAAACTTTTCTACCGTTTCGACCTTAACGTACCATTTTCCTCCAAACATAATTTAAAAAAACTACTTAGTATATTCCAAAGACAAAATTGACCGATTAGACAAATCTGACGTTTACAAGCTTTGTTGCGGTACGTGCCAAGCCTTCTATATTGGGCAAACCGAGGGAAAGTTTAGAATCCGTATCTCTGAACATGTATCCTGTATGAAACACAACAATTTAGGTTCAAAATCTTCCTTTGCCAATCATATCCTTGACTCAGGCCATTCATTTAACTCCACAACCAACTCTTGCAGTATGGCTTCGTCACAATTAATTAATTAATTTTTGCGTTTAATCAATTTTTACAATTACATACCTTCGGCCTTCTGTGATTATGGACCGGACAAGGTCCTGAAATGGTCTTCTTTAAATAAAAAATAATTGTATATTTGTAATCGTCATTATTATTTTCATAAAATTTCCTTATAAACAACTTTGATAAATTATCATTTTCTAAAAGAAATATCTAGAATTACGACAATTTTATTTTTTAAGGAAATTGGAAAACACTGTGGACTGGAACTTGGAAGACTTACTGAAAATAAAAAAATTATATTTGAAGTAGTATAAAATTATTTTTTATTCACGCCAGTATAATTGTAGAAGTTCAGCGAGTATTAATTGCAGGTGCCCTTTTTCGAAATTAATTGCATCAAATGATGTTTATCTACGAGGGGAGCGTCCTATTTTACCTACGTAGCTATAAAAAAAACGAAGTAGAAAACAAAACAGGCCCTTAATTTTTAACGTTTGAACCACTTATTTCAGTGGTCTTCTAATAACGCTATGTCTTCGAAATAAAAGTAATTTTCAGTAATTCTACCAAATTTCACTCCACAGTGTTTTCCAATTTCCTAAGTAAAATTGTCGTAATTCTTGATATTTTTTTTAGAAAATGATAATTTATCAAAGTTGTTTATAAAGAAATTTTATGAAAATAATAATTTATACGATTGCAAATAAATAATTATTTTTTATTTAAAGGGGACTTCGTCTATTAATATCACTGATGGAGCATTTAAACAGGTAATTTATTTATATACAGGGTGAATGAGACCACCCGTATCAGTCTTTTATTTAAAGAACGGTGAGTCGTAGAGAGGTGGGGTAAAAAATGTGATTATAAAAGCCATAATAAAGAATCGAATGGTGATATTATTATTTCTCGGAAAAGACAGCATTCCTCCAGAAGGCCTCCATCTCCAAAATTTTAAATGGCACCATATGTCGAAAAAGGTATTTTTTGAAAGATTGTTAAAAAAGAATAAAGTTTTATAGGAACAATTATTTTATTACTGCTACCCATTTTAAGTAATATTCGACAGAAGTTATTAAATTTGAAATTCATTGTTAACAAGAAACATTGAAAAGTCGACTTTTAAAATCTAGTTACCAATGTTACATGTGTTCTTCCCTTTCAAGAAGTACTTATTAGAGCCACTGATAGTATACCTAGAAGAACTCAACAGTGCTTAACAGTAAATGGAAGATATTTTGAACACATGTAACATTGGTAACTAGATTTTAAAAGTCGACTTTTCAATGTTTATTGTTAACAGTAAATTTCAAATTTAATAACTTTAGTCGAATATTACTGAAAAGGGGTGACAGTAATAAAATAATTTTTCCTATAAAACTTTCTTCTTTTTTAACAATCTTTTAAACAATATCTTTTTTGACTTATGGTGCCATTTAAAATTTTGGAGTTGGAGGCCTTCTGGAGGAATGCTGACTTCTCCGAGAAATAATGATATCACCATTCGATTCTTTATTATGGCTTTTATAATCACTTTTTTTACCCCACCTCTCTACGACTCACCGTTCTTTAAATAAAAGACCGATACGGGTGGTCTCATTCACCCTGTATACAATAAATTGTACACAAGCTATAGAACAACCTAATCTTTTTTTCCATTCACATTCTTCAGGTAGCTTTTTATGTTCCATCCATAACTGTATCTGTAAATATATATGTCAATTATTTTTGACGTTCTTTATTTATAGTGCGGCGGTTAAGGACCGGTACTGTGCATTTTGTGATACAAGTGTGGGATTTGGTACAGTTGCTTTCAAGACTCCATCTAACAATTCTAGATGTGGGGCACGGTTTCCACTCCTTGTGGACACCCCTTATAGGGGGTTTCAACCCCCTAAAATTCGGTTTTCTGGAAATATCTCCCGATAGTGGAACTTTAGAGGAAAAAGTTTCAAATAAAAGTTGTTCTCCATCAAATTCTCTACAAAAATGATATATACACATGCCGCTATAGGCCAGACAGGAGATCCAAAAACGTAATTTGAAAATGAGTGTTTTTTTTTTAATTTCAAATTTACGTATTTTCTAAGCTCTATACTTTATGAAACTCAGGCAGCGTATTTACAAAACTCAAAAATTTTGTCGAAAATTGGTGGCCCCGAAGCTGATTTGATAGCGCTAGAAGTTAAATATCATGCCCGATGTCTTGTATCGTTTTACAATCGCAAAAGAGCAGCGATGACGGCTAGTGATACAACAAAATCTTACAAACAATTAGCGGGTTTCACTCTTGCCAGTATTGTATCACACATGAAAGAAGTGAAAGAAAATAGCTCTAATAAAGTTGTCTTCACATTGCCGGATATCCAGAAGATGTAAGCTGACCAGATGAAGAAGTTGGGTTGCGCAGCCGACATCCACAAAACTCGTCTGAAAGAACGACTACTAATGATGTGTCCTGAAATCGAATTAGGGATTCACGGGCTCGGCTTAGCTTGAATTTTTAAAGCTTGACATAAAATCAAGTCAAGCCTACCAAAAACCAAGTCACGCTTAAGTATTATCCAAGCCAAGCATATTTGTGGAGCTTTTCCAAGTCAAGCTTTCTAGCTTTTCCCAACCTTTCAAGCTTATACTTCTAAGCATTTTTTTACTGTTCCATGGAACATAATTCTTAGAAGATCCAGCTGATGATTATCATTCTACCATAAAATATATTCATTCGGTATAAAAGAAGTACCTACGTGTAATTCAGGGTATATTTGATATTGATATTCAATCTCAAAATCGCAATGGGCGCAACGGCACCTTGTACAAAATCTGTTGCACGTCACGCTCTAACACTAGTTTTTAATTGTAAAATGATACGACTATCAAGTGATGTCCGATTTTTGATTTGCACGAACTCAGAAGTGATAAAAATTATAAATTAGAAAATCTGAATACGTAGATATTCTGGAAAATGTACGGTCTAAATAACGGTTCTTCGGAATTGTCAGATATTTTGTTAGAACTCATAGTTAACAATCGCTTACTTAAGCACTCAAAGGTGACTAAAACCAAAGACCAATTATATGGTCTTTGCTAAAACTAACCACTAACCAGCAGTTGAATAATACTGCGACAGTCCGACAATGAGCTATACAGGTATGACGTAATGCGCAATGTGTTCCAACCTCACTACTCTTACGGGAGGAGCAAGTTTGAATAAGCTTGGGAAAGTTTGATAACCAAGCCAAGCTTGCATTCGCAAACATCAAGCCAAACCAAGCTTTTCTTCTTAAAAAGCTTACCTTTCTAGCCCAAGCCAAGCTATTATATTTCAAGTCAAGCTACTTGGCTTGGCGAATCCCTGAATCGAATGTTCTGGAGGCCCCGGTCAAACATGTTTATTTTCTATCAAGACAGACATTGATAAAACAGTGAGGTCAAGCATCAGCAGAGATTATCACGAAGAGTACAATCAGCTATTCCATTGTGCTCACCCTGATGCGACTGGGAGGATGTGTCTGACCATAGTCAATCTTCTAGCGTTCCGAATTCATTGAAAACAGTCGTCAAAGCACTCCTTTCGAGTCCTTCTTCCATGAAAGAGGCTGAAGATGAAGACCAAGTCATATCGACAATTTCACAGCTGATAAATAAAATATCGTTCAATAATTTTTACTTTGCTCTTTCAGGTATCTACAAAAATCAAAATGTAGGCCTCTGTTCACCATTTCACTAAAAATTGCATAAGAAACGAATTTCGTAAAGTATAGTGGTTAGAAAATACGTATAATTGAAATTAAAAAAAACACTCATTTTCAAATTACGTTTTTGGATCTCCTGTCTGGCCTATAGCGGCATGTGTATACATCATTTTTGTAGAGAATTTGATGGAGAACAACTTTTATTTGAAACTTTTTCCTCTAAAGTTCCACTATCGAGAGATATTTCCAGAAAACCGAATTTTAGGGGGTTGAAACCCCTATAAGGGGTCTCCGCAAGGAATGGAAACCGTGCCCCACATCTAGAATTATTAGATGGAGTCTTGAAAACAACTGTACCAAATCTCATACTTGTATCACAAAATGCACGGTTCACCTTCAATATGGTCGTTAACTGCCGCACTATTAATAATAATCTTATTCAATGATTTTTTACGTTTACTGAATACGATTTGTACTCTAAATTCTAAAGAAAAAAGTATAAAGGATGTATATTCTGAAATTCATTATATTCCCACCCCTTACGAAAACAAAGGCAGTTTAACTTTTAAATAGGTACCGTCAAAAAGTTAACATCAAACCTGCATTTCTACCGACAAAAAGGATATGAAACAACATTCCTCGTTAAAAACCAAAATTACTTAGGAAAAGTTAATTAATACAACTTCTTGTAAGCATTGCAACAAAGTTTATATTGGAACATCGCTTATAACTCAACATAAATCTGACGTTAAAATAGTCTGTAACAAGAAAAAAGACTTGCCCAAAATTTATAGTATAATTTTACAAAACTTGCATCTACATTGAGATTTTTCTTATTTCAATTTCATTTTCTAAATTTAACTTATTGTTCATGTTGGTATACTGACGAAGGCTTCAATCGAGGTCGCAATATACAGGGTGTTAATAAGTTGTAACACCCGAAAGCTGCAGTTAGAGCTTATTGAAACAAATAACTTTTCTCAGTTCAAATTTTTGATTTCGAGTTCATAGTTATTGGCGTTTTTTTGTTTTTCGAAAAATCGTCATTACTCCCGTATTTTAGGGAATATTTAAAAAATGCAAAAAACTTTTAGCATTTGCTTTTGGTTCTCTAAAACCAGTTACAATTATTTTCTATTTTATTAAATAACAAAATGGGGGCCGATCAAAAATTTCAAAACAAAATATTTTGAAAACCACTCGATCGATTTTTGGAAATACAACATTTATAAAATCCTTAAACTATCTACTATAATATTTATCTGAAATTGAACTTTTTTCAATCAGTCCATAAAAGTTTTTATTCAAATTGAATTACAAGATAAATTTTAACAAACTGCAACAATCAGTTAAAACATAGACCTGATTTAAAAATATAATGTGTATACCTCAATGTGAGATCCCCATGGACAGGACTTTCTATGGCAGTATAACCCTTGTTAGATACGCTTTTATTTCTGAAATCTCTCATTCTACGAAATCCTTATTTTAAATTCCCACATCTTTATTTGATTTGAATACAATATTTATCAAACAATCAGTTTGACTTCGAAAACAGTTCTAAATATGGGCATTGTAGAGTGCATTAGCCGTATATAATTTGCACTGTGAAACCCATAAGGCTATTTGCATTATAAATTATTAGCAGTTATTCTTTACCTTGTTATGACTCATTGACATGCCATCTTCTCATTTTATTGTCCAGTAACGTTTGGGATTCGCCTAAATTCAACCATGCCTTTGCGTAAAGAGCGATTTATTGACGTTTGAATTTTATTATTACGTATCCTTATGCCAAACTACAATAGCATTGTACCATTTACGTAAATATACGTGAATTACAAATCCTCTATTTCAAAGAATCTGTTCGGTGATGGAATTACATTATAAAATCAATGTCATGCATTTGCAAAACCCAATCGATAGATGGTTACGAATAGCTAAAGATAAAAGACTTGATGGCAGCAATCTATGTGGAAATACAACTAATTAGTGAGATTATGACCTATTAAGCAACACAAACCACCTGTAACTATTCACTTCAATATTGCATGTTATATCTAGTTTCCACGTAACCTAACTAAATTATAATACTATGCATTACTATAACGAAACCGTTCTATAAAGATAAATTAACATTATACACTGTGTCCAAAATTCTATGCTCACTGGAAGCGATAAGGGATGCTACGTTAGTTAAATGGAAGAATAATTATGGAAGCTTTTATCTCATCCACTCAGACCTTCTTTTGTTTTTCCGTTAAAATGCATTGCTTACTAATGGAAAAATTGAAAATCTTTATTTTGTTTAAACTTAAATATTTTCCATACTATTAGTTATTAAGGAAAGGTTGTAGATAATCTTACTTTCTGCAAAACGTTTAATAAAAATCTTAAGTTAAGTAGAAATCGAGCTTTTCAAGTTTCGTTAATGGTATTTTATTTATTTTAAATCATGAGATTCATGTTTTTCTGTATATCACATGGTTGCAATGTTTCTTTCTAGTGCACTAGGTACTAAAAGTTTAATTTTCTCAGGAAATAGTATTAAGAATGGATCACACCTTCTGGAATATCGTTGGATACATTTTTTTAAACACGTACGAAGGATTGGAACGGTGGTAATTTGTGTTTGATTAATCCAAAATTTTGGGAACAGTGATGTCCACAATCTCTATTTTACTTCAATTTCCATAAAAAACAACCCAATGCATTGTTGGAATAATAAATAACTTAATTTAATGGTTTTGCATCGTTGGATCCTGTTGATAACCTGCTTAATCCCTTTATCTATTAACATGGTTAATATAGAATTATAATTTTTCTTTCAAAAATTTCAGTCGCAATTCTAAACTGAAATAAATTTCGTAAAATGACAATTTGACTAAAACTGTCATAAAAAACTAATTTTTGATTTTTGGTCATATACACTGTAGTATTTTCCCAAACTTCGCAATTCAATTTATTCGTTCTTTAAGTATTAGCAGAGTTTGTCTGAAATTGGTAACTAAAGTTTAATTATTTTGCCCTATATAGGTTATGAGAAAGATTTTTTAAGAATTAATTAATTTCAAGCTTAATATGGCATTCTCTATTAGAAAGTTGAAAATAAATTACGCTACAAGTAATAATCCTACCAAAAGTAACATCGTATCGTAGAAGACGTCTTAGAAAAGAAACTTATTGATGTAATGAGGCAAAAGTTTTTCCAATTTTGACTGCAACGAGACCAATTTTTTTTTCTAGCTAACTTTTATTTCTATCTTCGTTAAATCTTTTCTTAGTTAACCATTCTGGAAGGTTTTACTTTATAAAATTACTTACGTCAATACTTTTGGCCCAACGAAAAGGTAACAGACGGGTTTCTGGCCAGAGGGAATTTTTTTTTTGGAAACGCAAAAACACGTCAATTTTTGTATCAAGGGGGACAACTTTCGCCATGATTTTCAACCTGAAGTGATTTCATCCCTTAGCGCTGTGAGAACAACCCCTAAAATTTAAATAGGGATGATGGGGCAAGTGATACGTCATTTGAAAGGTCTTTCTTTTCTGATTTCAGTGCACTAGTTTTTTTTATATATTTTTTATTTTTAACCAAAAAAATTGAAATTCCAAAATGGAAAATGAGGAAAGAGATTGAGGCATTTAAAAACTCAAAAAAGCTCGGACAGATCAATTGTTTTTTTCTTGGAGAAGCTAGGTACTTTTACTGATATTTGACAACATTGTTTCACCCCTTGGGTACAGGGTAAACAACCCTTAAATTTTTAAATAAAAACAAGGGTTAATTTTTTCTTGTGCTAATTAATAAAACCAGTTTATGCAAATTCAACCCTTATTTTAATAAATTTTCGAAGTGTCTGCCTTCAGCTTCCATGTAATAATACAGATTTTGATTAACTCGTTCCTCCTGATCTCACCCCATTAGATTTTTTTTATGGGGCCATGTAAAGAGTAAACTTTTTTCCACTGGTCCGGAATCTTTGGAGGAGTTACGTGACCGTATAGTACATGAATGCCTCCTGATCACTCCTGAAATGTTGCAAAATGTACGGGAACGATTTAATGAAAATTTGTACTATTGCATAGAGCTGAAGGCAGGCACTTCGAACATTTATTAAAATAAGGGTTGAATTTGCATAAACTGGTTTTATTAATTAGCACAAGAAAAAATTAACCCTTGTTTTTATTTAAAAATTTAAGGGTTGTTTACCCTGTACCCAAGGGGTGAAACAATGTTGTCAAATATCAGTAAAAGTACCTAGCTTCTCCAAGAAAGAAACAATTGATCTGTCCGAGCTTTTCTGAGTTTTTAAATGCCTCAATCTCTTTCCTCATTTTCCATTTTAGAACTTCAATTTTTTTGGTTAAAAATAAAAAAAATATAAAAAAAAACTAGTGCACTGAAATCAGAAAAGAAAGACCTTTCAAATGACGTATCACTTGCCCCATCATCCCTATTTAAATTTTAGGGGTTGTTCTCACAGCGCTAAGGGACGAAATCACTTAAAGTTGAAAATCATGGCGAAAGTTGTCCCCCTTGATATAAAAATTGACGTGTTTTTGCGTTTCCCAAAAAAAAATTCCCTCTGGCCAGAAACCCGTCTGTTACCTTTTCGTTGGGCCACCCTATATATTGTATGGTATGACATAAACTTTTATAGGTTCGTTTCTTAAAATCCAAATCCTGTCATTTTTCCCTTTCTCTCTATCGAGGATAGTATTTCGGTCTTAGGCAAAGTTTTTTAAAGGATGTGGGGTTTGATAATGAAAGCGAATTTGGTTCGGTTCGATTTGAAAAATAAGGCGTTTATTTTTGCAAATAAAAATTCATTTTTTTGAATTTGCAACTATTTAGTAAAGTAAACAAATTAGTTAGTACACTCATAATAAATTGAATTACGCTTTCGCATTTTATCCTTTATCTACGCTTTTCTTTGATATTTCTTGCCAATATCAAATTAAAAACGATTAAAAACATTATTTGCTACTTACACCATTTCAAAATCATAGAGAAACAGTAACAATTAACAGCAAAATGTTGATGTGATTTCTTTTTGAGAAGTTGTGCTAAAAATGTCAACTTTTAGAGAGTCTTTCGGATGATAACGCAATTGCATGTTTTTTTTTGAGAGACCAAAAGCATTAGTTAATTAAAACGTTAATGCTTGCTACTTGATCTCCGACGTACTGTGATCGGCTATGAACGGCGCAAAAAATTGTCCCTATTGCGGTTGAAGAACGTGAAATTCTCCTTTGAAGTTATATATTTGTGATCAATTGCGAGTAAATTTTGACGCGAGCGGCGCTCATTTTACGGTAGCTGTGCGATAGCTTCTACAATCTGCACACACCCAATCTCCGGTCCATAAAGGCGTACACAGAGGGAGGTTGACACCCCTCCGAAATTTTTGGAGGTGTCTCGTGTATTTTGGACGTTATATCTCGGTCGTCAAGAAGAATGACTTATGACTTATGCTATTGTAATTACTGATGGATGAATAAATAAATAAAAAAAAAAAAAAAGAATCGATTTAGTAAAATTGTTACAGTAAATATATTTTTTTCAACCCTCAATAATTTCGGGAATAGTGACCTTAATTGGGCGTTCAGAACATTCGGCGTGACTTCTGCTTGTGTATTCTTGGTTTAAACTGACGGTCTTCCCTTTCGCAAAAAGTAATGCTTGATGACTACACCAAATTGACTTATCCATTAATTAATGGTGCTGTTTGCTTTTAATAGCTGTCACTACATCATCCACCTTGTTCGAAATTTGACAGTAGGCTACTGACGGATGGTTGTTGAGGGTACCAGTGTTACAATGCGGAAAATTCGAAAACGGACTTAGTGACCTGCTCTCGTACAGTACATCAGTTACTCTACCTTTTTTATGATAATCAATAAAAAGGACACCATTTGTATCTTACCTTTCACGGCCGATGAAACCGTGTTGTCTTCGTCGATGTTCTTCTTTGGGAGGCGATTGTTTGGGTTACTGTTATTTTTGAAGAGTAGTGGTGAGTCTCACATACAGTCACAAACGTTCTCATAAAATCCATGTAAAGAACACCAAATACGCCTGTAAAATTATTCTCTGTGTCATTTTTTGCTCTAAAGTGAGCGGCACTCATGCGCGAACAATTTCCTCATCCTCAAAATTTTAGCTAACATGTGTCCACTGTATCCACTCTTTATCAACTGCAATCGCCGATTATTCAAAACGACTTTGTGGAGTTTTGGACGGCGGACGATTTCTATTGAACCATCAATTATTGAGCTTCCTGAACGTGGTGCACTCTCTGTGATCTTGCGACCAAGTTTAAAGTCCACAACCCAAGTTTCAACGATGGCATAATGTGATTACCTGAACTCATATTCCTTTGGAGGTAAACCCTTAAATGAAAATATTTACTCACCGCACGAACCACCTCCTGCTCAGAGCTGGGTCGGATACAGAAAAAAAGTATCCGAGTAGCGGATACGGATACTAAAAATGTATCCGGATACTTTTTAAAAAAGTACGGATACGTTCACCTAAAAATGTACTCGGATACAAGTATCCGGATACTTTTTAGGTTACCTTTAAGGATACTTTTAAAAATGAGTAGATGTGGAGATACGAAGATAGATATGGACATACATGAACGATATTGTTTAATCGCGTCGCGTGTCCTAATTTTTCTCAGTATCTAGTATTAGTACTGTCTAATCTCAAACAGTGGGTTTCGGTCATCGGAACAGCAAAAATATTAAAGGATAATAATTACAGTAAATAATTCAACCAAGTGTCAATAAGTAATTGACAAAAAATGCCGTCCAAACACTTTCGTCCATAAGATTAATTACCTCTATTTAAAATAATAAATAGCTATTTATCTACCAAGGGAACAAAGTGATTAATTTTCTCCCGCGGGTGAAGTTTAATGCCCGACGCGAAACGAGGGCATTAATCACCCTCGGGAGAAAATTTCACTTTGTTCTCGCGGTAGATATATGATTTTTTCTTATATGTGAATTTATTTTCCGTTCACAACAATTATACGTTTGGTATAGTTTACCATTAGTTATTTTTAAAAAATACATCAAGAAGCCTTTTCCCATCTGTCACAATTTTTAATTAAATATATTTTTCTTATATGTGAGTGGAAAGTGGATGTATTTTCCCTATTTTGAGGGAGCAAAGTACCACTTTTTCTCCCTTGGGAATTTTGTTATACTTTTTCTCCCTTGTATTATATAAGTCGCTTCATTAGCAGCTTCTAATATTTCGGCTGGTGTATTTTCTTATACATCAGAGTCTGAATTCTCATTAGACATTTCAAAAAGCGTTAATACCGATCTACAAATGATGAGATATTGATGAAATATATTTAATTAAAAATTGTGACACATGACAAAAGCCTTCTTGATGTATTTTTTAAAAATAACTAATGGTAACGTATAATTGTTGTGAACGGAAAATAAATTCACATATAAGAAAAAATCATATATCTACCGCGAGAACAAAGTGAAATTTTCTCCCGAGGGTGATTAATGCCCTCGCTTCGCGTCGGGCATTAAACTTCACCCGCGGGAGAAAATTAATCACTTTGTTCCCTTGGTAGATAAATAGCTATTTTCTTATATGTGAGTGGAAAGTGGATGTATTTTCCCTATTTTGAGGGAGCAAAGTACCACTTTTTCTCCCTTGGGGAATTTTTTACACTTTTTCTCCCTTGTATTATAAGTCGCTTCATTAGCAGCTTCTAATATTTCGGCTGGTGTATTTTCTACATCAGAGTCTGAATTCTCATTAGACATTTCAAAAAGCGTTAATACACAATATCTTAATACACTCTATCGCCGATCTACAAATGATGAGATATTGATGAAATATATTTAATTAAAAATTGTGACACATGGGAAAAGCCTTCTTGATGTATTTTTTAAAAATAACTAATGGTAAACTATACCAAACGTATAATTCTTGTGAACGGAAAATAAATTCACATATAAGAAAAAATCATATATCTACCGCGAGAACAAAGTGAAATTTTCTCCCGAGGGTGATTAATGCCCTCGCTTCGCGTCGGGCATTAAACTTCACCCGCGGGAGAAAATTAATCACTTTGTTCCCTTGGTAGATAAATAGCTATTCATCAATAAGTGTGTATGTGTATTAAGATATTGTGTAACTATTAAAGCTTTTTGAAATGTCTGATGTAGAAAATACACCATATGAAATATTAGAAGCTGCTAATTAGCCCAGGAATAATAGGACAATTCCCATAGGGAACCTCAAACAAATTAGATCACAAGGTTTTATTTTTTTATCTTGTAGAGGTCATTGCCCTATGCAAAATTACAAAAGTCCCCTCCCGTACCTCTTTTGCGTCACCCGGAAATGACGTCATAACATGGCGGTTAAGTGCATTCAAATAAATGCCAATATCTCTGGATCAACTAAACCAATTTTTATTTTCTTAGTCTCGTTTGAAAGGTATCTAAACGCCCTTTATTTTTTATTCTCAGAACTATATCGCTAAATTTAATATTTTCCACCTTATAATCAATTTTATGTAAAAATTTTTCTTAATTTTTTAAATTTTTTGCTTGTAGCTCAAAAAATATTAGGAATTCAGTATACACTATATCGACTTAAATTATAGATATATTCAATACATTTCTAATGAACTTTAGTTCAATAGTTTATTACCAATAGTTTTTGAAAAATGTCAAATTTTGTAATAGCCCAACTATCGGGGGAAAATACAATTTATTGTATACGTTAATACTAGTAAAAGCAAACATTAGAATTTATGAATGTTCAATATCATCTTGAATGTCCGGTGGTTACGCATTAGTGCAATCTGTGCCTTGGCATTCCGAACATAATCGTGAGCAGACGAGATTGGCTCGTCTGCATACGCATCGAGATGATCTGCATCCTTTCTTGCACCCGCAGCTGATCAGGTTTAATAGACGCTCAGGTACAATTGGAACCTCCATAGCGTTTGGTTCCAAAGAATTACAATTCTGTTTCCATCCCCAGTGAGTTGCACGTAAGTTCTTGCCCATCCATATCTGTACCTACATGTATATTGTAAAATTTTTACCAGTAGGCTAATCATCATGTAATATTCGATATAATGGAAAAAATTACTCAATACTTGCCTGATTATAAACATGCTATGAATGCATGACTGGTTGGAGGCAGGGCTACCAGCTTCCACAACCATTTGATGAAATAAATGCAATCTCATCTAACGATGTGGGCGACGAAGACTTACTACATCACTACATAGTTTAATCAGCATAATCTCTCCAGCTCTTGCTTTCTCATCAGAATTATTAGCCTGTGGATTGTAGAAGATCTTCATTTCAGTTCGTAGCTTTTGATCAGACTCTAAGAGCTTGAAGACTTTTCTTTTGCCTTTATTGAAAAGAGCAGAAGTTGTATCACATGCAGAGATAGCGTGCACGAAGAGAAATAAGCTTGTCATGTCTTGCAGAGATTTCTGCATCTTAGCAATATTGTATACTTGAATTGACTTGGATCCACGTGGCCTTACATTGAAAAAGTTATCTGAAGCTGTAGACGGTGCTGTGGCAGTTAAAAGTATCAGAATATCTGTGCCATTTGCAACTACTGTAACTGGCTTTTTTATGGCGTAGTTAATTGCAGTTGTTGCAATTAGTAAGTCAGCATCGTTTTCTGCCTGAATCACTGATATTCCCTTTTCTAGAAGCTTGATTGTAAGAAGTGCAATCATTTTTTCTTTATTTCTACTATTTCCTAAGAATTCAGGGGAAGAAGTATACATTAGTACAGAAATCTCTGAAAGACATGCGACAAGCCTACTTCTCTTCGTGCGCGCTGTGTCTGGATGCGATACACAACTTCTACTCTTCAATAAAGGCAAAAGAAAAGTCTTCAAGCTCTTAGAGTCTGATCAAAAGCTACGAACTGAAATGAAGATCTTCTACAATCCACAGGCTAATAATTCTGATGACATAGCAAAAGCTGGAGAGATTATGCTGATTAAACTATGTAGTGATGATGTAGTAAGTCTTCGTCGCTCACATCGTTAGATGATCTGAAATTGCATTTATTTCATCAAATGGTTGCGGACCAAGCTTTAAGCGACGAATTCAAGCTGGTGCCCTGCCTTCAACCAGTCATGCATCAAGGCAGCATTCACACCGAGTTTATCATCAGGCAAGTATTGAGTAATTTTTTCCATTACTTATATCGAATATTACATTATTATTACACATGTAGGTACAGATATGGATGAGCAATAACTTACGTGCAACACATTGGGGATGGAAACAGAATGGCAATTCTTTGAAACCAAACGCTATGGAGGTTCCAATTGCACCTGAGCGTCTATTATACCTGATCAGCTGCGGGTGCAAGAAAGGATGCAGCTCACCTCGATGCGCATGCAGACGAGCCAATCTCGCCTGCTCACGATTATGTTCGGAATGCCAAGGCACAGATTGCACTAATGCGCAACCACCGGACTTTCAAAGATGATATTGAACATGCATAAATTCTAATGTTTGCTTTTACTAGTATTAACGTATACAATAAATTGTATATTCTCCCGGTAGTTGGGCTATTACAAAATTTGGGATTTTTCAAAAACTATTGGTAATAAACTATTGAACTAAAGTTCATTAGAAAGGTATTGAATATATCTATAATTTAAGTTGATATAGTGTATACTGAATTCCTAATATTTTTTGAGCTACAAGCAAAAAATGTTAAAAAATGTAAAAAATTAAGGCAATTTTTACATAAAATTGATTATAACGTGGAAAATATTAAATTTAGCGATATAGTTCTGAGAATAAAAAATAAAGAGCGTTTAGATACCTTTCAAACGAGACTAAGAAAATAAAAATTGGTTTAGTGGATCCAGAGATATTGGCATTTATTTGAATGCACTTAACCGCCATCTTGTGACGTCATTTCTGGGTATCGCAAAAGAGGTACGGGAGGGGACTTTTGTAATTTTGCATAGGGCAATGACCTCTACAAGATAAAAAAATAAAACCTTGTGATCTAATTTGTTTTAGGTTCCACCCCTATTATTCCTGGGCTAAATGAAGCGACTTATAATACATTGGCCGATAAATCCAAAGAAAAGTATATGCACGGATATTATTCATTCAAAAAGTGGTGCGACTTAAATAAAGTGAAGCAAATCACAGAAAACGCAGTCTTGGCTTGTTTTTTTGAAAAATCCAAGTCTCTTAAATCACCAACTTTATGGTGTAAGTATTCGATGCTGAGAACCACCATAGCCATAAGAGAAAACATTGATATCAAGTATCCGAGACTTATTGCATTTTTAAAACGTCAGTCATCAAAAAGGCTGATACATTCTCTCGGGATGACATGAATAATTTCTTAAAAGATGCTCCAGATGAAAAATATTTACTAATGAAGGTATTTATGCAGTTTCTAGTTATTACACATCTGGATACACTATAACATATGGGTATAAATTAATTTACTATCACTGTATAATTTCACAGGTGGTTCTCATTTTTGGAATAACTGGAGCGTGTCGCTGCGATGAACTAGTCAATATGAAAATTGAAGATGTTGAGGATAATGGTTCTATTTTAATAATAAGAATTCCAGATTCAAAGACGAAAATTTCGAGAACCTTCGTAGTTGATGGAAATACCTTGCTTTACGGCCTCCCGAAATCGGGCATCGCAGATTATTTATTACTTTTCGATCTGGAAAATGTACTGTGCAGCCGGTTGGTAAAAATACATTACCAAAAATACCAATGTAGATTGCGAAATTTCTGGGTAAGCCAAACCCCGAAAAATTTACTGGACATTCATTAAGAAGAAGCTCAGCAACTCTTTTAGTTGACTCAGGGGCAGATTCTTTGAGTCTCAAACGTCATGGTGGCTGGCGATCTACGAGCGTCGCTGAAGGATATGTGAACGATTCACTGTATGCTAAGCGGATAGTTTCACAACCTATGAGCACATCCGAGCCAAGCAATGTTTTAACCAGCACGAATATTTCATCATCTAAATCGTTACTTGGGACAGGAATTACAGTCGATGCCAGTAATTGTACCTTTAAAATTTATATTAACAAATAATATTATTTAATGATTGTTTCATAAGTTTTATTTAATTTAACTTTCTCAATTGATATATTGTTCAATAATTCCATATAATATTTAAAATAAATATCAAAATTTCTATACCTTATTGCTTTACTCTAACTTAAATTTATATTTTTTATAGGGAGAAAAAGTTTTTAAAAAATCCCTAGGGAGGAAAAGTGTAAAAAATTTCCCAAGGGAGAAAAAGTGGTACTTTGCTCCCTCAAAATAGGGAAAATACATCCACTTTCCACTCACATATAAGAAAAAAGCTAATTTCGCTAAATTTTTCTTAAACTCTACTGGTTTCACAGAAGTAGATTCTGTATCGTCAGGAGTATGGCTGAATAATAAATAAATGAGTAAATAAACCATTGTTACGACTTTACGAGGGTCTTAGTGTGTTGTTTACGTAAACTATCGGCAGGAATCGAATGATTTAAAAGTATGCGAATATCAAAAAAAAGTATCCGGATACCGGATACTTTAAAATTAGGTCACGGATACGGATACCGGATACAAAATTTGAAAAGTATCCGCATACAGCTTTCGGATACATAATAACTAATAATAAGTATCCGGATACTACCCAGCTCTAGTCCTGCTCCACGGGCTATACTGAGTACAACTTTGTCAATTTCGACAGATAGTCGATTATTACATGACAGAAACTTTTGTTATTCCAAAGCATAAAACAACATAACGCCGTGTACAATGCGAAGTAAATTTGTGTTAGACAAAGAACCGTTCAATTCACCCTCGTATCCTAAAATCATGCTCTGGTTTGAATTCCGACGTAAAATATAATCCGGCTATAAGACTGACGTTTTGCTGATTCGATTGTTGTAAAAAGGTAATGCTTAAATTCCTGGGAGTATAAAGGGAGCGCAGTTAGGTGAAACCACTGAATTAGGATAAAACTGCCAATAATAGGGCATAAAGGTATTATTTGTGAAGTTTCTATCACCTTTTAAACATCCTGTGAGGGTGAATTTAAAACCAACACACCTTCAAGACATATAGTAAATTTTAAATAAAACAGCTTTATTGTTGACATACTATCTATAGACACATGGTACGTAGTAATCCTCTTTAATAAATATAACGCGACTTGCATGCAACTGAGACTGTATGAAAATCGCTTTAAGTATGCATTTCAAAACGTTTCGGATTCCGAAATTTAATTAGATGAAATATGTATATCTGGTTCGAATGTATAATGTAGACTGAAAATATCTTTCCTTACCGCATAACGTAATGGACGGTTCCGTTGCGAAAAATACGAAGCGAGAAATGCACAGGGATGAGAGGATCCTTAAAATCTCCGTGCATGATAAAATATGTATCGGGTAGCCAAATATCTTCATTATGATGAATGGCGTTTAGATATTCGTAACGACTTTGATTTGAGTATTGTAAACGTGGGTCATGCCATTGTTGTTGAAGTAAAAATTCCACTTCGTATTTCTGGAATGTGTTCAAAGATATGAAAAATTTAAATCATTTTCTACTTACCAAACTAGATTCATCGGGTGACGCTAGACTAAGCAGTAGAACACTTATGTTTACAATTAACGTACCTGAAAAAGAAAATAGAATTATTATGTGTGTATATGTACTTTACATCAGATATTGATTACAGTTCAGGTGATACATTCGATCGTGCAATATTTTGATATGATGCAAATTGATGGGAAAACGATAATTTGTGAATTTGCTCCCTTGTGGAAGTCCTATCATTACCTCCTTTTTATCAGAGTTCGCTTTCCTATCTTGAAATACTGCTGTCTACCACTTAAATAATCCTCAAGCCATCTCAATGCTACCTCGCCTACACTTTCTTTTCTTAACTTATAACTTATACAGGCCGTTTCATTATGGATGGCCACCGGCAATATCTTCAAAACGAAAGGTCTTAATGTAATGGGATAAAAAATTTTATAACTAAATCATGCATGAGAAATTCAATGAAAATATTTTTAAACTATAAAAACAACCGCAAGAGGGCGTAACTGCTACGACAAACATTACAAATCGTTTTTTCAGTGGAAATGCCTTACTAAGCTACAATTTAAAATAAGTTTTTTTAAAGCTTAGTTGATTTCAAACAACTTTTGTTTAAAACATTTTTTTTTCAAATAATAAAGTCAGGGGGCGTGGCCAAACCTTACGAAACAAAAACCACTGTAACTTCTATAATTTTTAGCCGATTTGAATGAATTTTTGCTTATTTGAAAGGGCATTGAACGCAGATTCTGGGCTTATAATTATACTTGACAATAATCGTTTAATACATTTGATAGAGGTGGTTATCTTCAACTGAAGTTGTTTTTCCAAATTTTCTCTACAATTTTAAATGGAAGGATATCATTCTTTTGTGTTGGTTTTGTAGAACTTTAATGGTCTAAGATACTGGCGAAAACCCCGTATTGATATCTCTTGTCGTTTTCGAGATATGAACAAAAATGTGTTTTTCTGGTAATTTTTCACTACCCCATTTTTATTAACGTCAAATCTTAACTGAAATAATTTTTTTTGAATAAAATTTATTTATTTTACCTTTACCAATAAACTCTTTTTTGTGTTTATTTTTTTTTTTATTTTTAATGGCATTTTAATGGCAAATAATGTGGTTTCAGCATGATCGATGCCCAGCACATTTTTCTCAAATTGTTAGAATCTTTTTGGATAAAATATTTCCTTGGCTTTTATTTCTGAGGAAGAATAAAGGGAATTGTTTACCAAACACCACCCACAACACGGTAAGATATAATAAATCCAATAAGTGATGCTATTTGCGAGCTTGCCCTGATCTAAAATCGCGGCAGCAGTCTTTAATACAAAACGTTTTTCTTTGAATAATAACGGCAAACAATTTGAACATTTGATATAGTTCAACTTATGTTTTTTTTTGTTTTTGCTTACTAGCCCAAGTTTGTTTTTTAATATAAGTGTTTGTGTTTCGTGAGATTTCCTTAATTTTCAATTAAAAAAAACACAGTGAACTTGTGTGATATTTAATAATTACTTAAACATAATAAATTACACGGCCATCTAAGATATCGACAATATTAAAAATGAAGTAGTGAAAAATGACCAGAAAAACACATTTTTGGTCATATCTCGAAAACGACAAGAGATATCATTACGGGGTTTTCGCCAGTATCTTAGACCGTTTAAGTTCTACAAAACCAACACAAAAGAATGATATCCTTCCATTTAAAATTTTAGAGAAAATTTGGAAAAACGACTTCAGTTGAAGATAACCACCTCTATGAAATGTATTAAACAATTATTGTCAAGTATGATTATAAACCCAGAATCTGCGTTGAATGGTCTTTCAAATAAGCAAAAGTTCATTCAAATCGGCTAAAAATTATACAAGTTACAGTGGTTTTTGTTTCGTAAGGTTTGGCCGCGCCCCCTGGCTTTATTATTGGAAACATCAAAAAATGTTTTAAACAAAAGTTGCTTGAAATGAACTAAGCTTTAAAAAACCTTATTTTAAATTGTAGCTTAGTAAGGCATTTCCACTGAAAAAATCGATTTTTAATGTTTGTCGTAGCAGTTACGCCCTCTTGCGGTTGTTTTTATAGTTTAAAAATATTTTCATTGAATTTCTCATGCCTGATTTAGTTATAAAATTTTTTATCCCATTAAAATAAGACCTTTGGTTTTGAAGATATTGCCGGTGGCCATCCAAAATGGAACGGCCTGTATAATAATCTTGCCCTATCTGCAGTCTCAAATGTTCGTTTTAAATCTAGAAATACAGCTACGGCCTACGGTAACTAAATTATTATCACAATTCTTTTTCTAATTGTAAAGCTGTTTCGGTTCAATGTTGTTTCCTAAACCCTGGCTGGTATTTACTTAGAATACCATTTTCTTAAATAAAACTTAACAACAGATGTGTGAGTCTAAGATCATTACACATAATGCTATTGCTAACTTTTGGAATGGGAATAATACAAGACATTTTCAAGTCCCTCGGCAACTTTCCATCACACAAACTCTGGCTTACCACCAACAGCAAGTCCCCCGCCGCTTCTTCTCACACACTTTTTAATATCGTAGGTAGCATTAAAACTTCCCTTACTAGATAAGTTTTTCAAACACATTACATTTTCGTTTAGCTGTTCCTTTGTGACAGGATCAGTACTGCTTGTTGATCTTCTAGTAGGTTTGCCTCCTTTGTTAAGCGAATTTCATCCACAAACTCTTCCACACTATTTACTATATACAGGGTGGGCCAACAGTGCGAGGATGGAAGATTGTGGGTTTATTAACGAACATTTCTAAAGTTTGTTGCTGGGGTATGGTCAGGTACCCTTAAGGCTACAAACCTAAAATATTTTCACCCGAATCGCAAGACATATACAGGGTGATTTATATCAAAGTTGCATTTTTTTAAATGGAACCCCCTATATATGATTGCATATTTGGATTCCTTGGTCAATTCTAGTCCGACTTTATGTATCACACATAGTACCTAAAACGAATAGTTTAGCCGCAATTCGTCATTTTTACAGAAAGTAGGTGTCTAAAAAAAATTGAATATCGCAGGGATCTCAAAACTTAGAAGGCCGTGACTATGCGATGTTACTAAGCATGAAATGTACTAGCGTCAAATCCCAATTCTTCTTGTGTTCGGAGAAATTACCACGTCAATTTGCAAAATTTCTATCAAAGGTAACTTGATTATTTTAAATGGCACCTCCATTTTTTCTTTATGGCATCAAATGTACAATTTTATTACCTTTCCAACGATATGAGTTTGTCGGTATCTATCTCCGGTAGATTTCTTGTAATTTCACATTTTCTGGTTAATTTGCTGTATTTTTCAATTTTCAGGTTCTATTAGTATCTAGTAGGCCATGAAAGATAAAACAATTCTTACACTTTAACTTCACTTTGACATTATGTATTATAATAATAATAATATGTATTGACATTTCATTATAAACATTGTTTATTAAGTAGGAAAAGACATAAATACAAGAACCAAAATTATGAGATAAAATAAACATTAAAAATCAAAAAAATTATTATTCTTATGGATATTCAAAATATCTACCACCTTCTTCTATGCAAACTTGGATTCTTCGACGAAAAGCATTTTTAACCCAATGTAACACGTCTGGGTTGATAGTTGCAAAAACGTTTCTGATCCTATTTTTCATACTTTCCGCTGTGGTTGGTAGTTCAGCATACTCTCACTCCTTGACGTCCTCCCACAAAAGGAATCAATCGGAGTAATATCGGGAGATCTTGCTGGACATCGTGTTGATCTATCCCTTTCTATCCACTTTGCACCAAATGTATTACTAGTCCATACACTTACAACACGTCTGCGATGTGGAGGTGCTCCATCTTGCTGAAAATACATGTCGCTAATTTGAGCGAGCGGTACATCTTCAAGGAGTCCAAGTAATTCATTTTCGATGAATTTAGAATACCTTCGAAAAAAAGGAACCAACAACATAAGTGCTGAATATGCTTGCCCAAACAATAATCGACTATTCCTCTTGACTATGAACTCGGAAATAGTGAGAGTTAACATCTCAGAAATAATGAAAATGATGGTGATTAACAAATCCATTGCGGTGAAAGGTACACTTGTCTGTAAACATGATCTTAACCAAAAATTCTTCATTTTAATTGAACTCTTCTTCTATTCAATTGCAAAAATTGATTCTATTTTTAAAATTCGTCTCCTTGGGCTCTTGGTGCAGTTGGATGATGGTTTATCTTTCACGGCCTACTAGATACTAATAGAACCTGAAAATTGAAAAATACAGCAAATTAACCAGAAAATGTGAAATTACAAAAAATCTACCCGAGATAGATACCGACAAACTCATATCGTTGGAAAGGTAATAAAATTGTACATTTGAAGCCATAAAGAAAAAATGGACGTGCCATTTAAAATAATCAAGTTACCTTTGATAGAAATTTTGCAAATTGACGTGGTAATTTCTCCGAACACAAGAACAATTGGGATTTGACCGTCCGGTCTACGCTAGTACATTTCATGCTTAGTAACATCGCATAGTCACGGCCTTCTAAGTTTTGAGATTCCTGCGATATTCAATTTTTTTTAGACACCTACTTTCTGTAAAAATGACGAATTGCGGCTAAACTATTCGTTTTAGGTACTATGTGTGATACATAAAGTCGGACTAGAATTGACCAAGGAATCCAAATATGCAATCATATATAGGGGGTTTCATTTAAAAAAATGCAACTTTGATATAAATCACCCCGTATATGTATTGCGATTCGGGTGAAAATATTTTAGGTTTGTAGCCTTAAGGGTACCTGACCATATCCCAGCAACAAACTTTTGAAATGTTCGTTAATAAACCCACAATCTTCCATCCTCGCACTGTTGGCCCACCCTGTATATATATATACTGGGTGTCCCATTTTAATCTTACCAGCGGAATTTCTCGAAATGAGGACCCCTGACAAAAAAAGTTGCCAAATAAACGTTTGATGGTTTGGAGGGGGACGTCCGATTCTGTAACAAATTTCACCCCCCGACACTCACGGGGGTGGGAAACGGGGGTGACTTTAGAATCTTAAATGGAAACCACTATTTTTTATTGCAGATTCAGAAAGAGCATAAAAAAATATAAAGATTTTATTTATTTGCAATAGGTGGCGCTGCAAACGGGGTGTCCAGGTGTCCCATTTTAATCTTACCAGGGGAATTTCTCGAAATGAGTACATCTGACAAAAAAAGTTTCCAAATAAAACCGTCATAGGTTTGTATGAGCTTTCTGAATATGCAATAAAAATAGGGGTTTCCATGTAAGTCACCCCCCCTATCCACCCCTGAGTGTCAGGGGGTGAAATTTGTTACAGAATCGAACGTCCCCCTCCAAACCATCAAACTTTTATTTAGCAACTTTTTTGTCAGGGGTCCTCCTTTCGAGAAATTCCCCTGGTAAGGTTAAAATGGGACACCTGGACACCCCGTTTGCAGCGCCACCTGTTGCAAATAAATAAAAAGTTCTCAAATAAAATCTTCATATTTTTTGTGCTCTTTCTGAATCTGCAATAAAAAATAGGGGTTTCCATTTAACATTCTAAAGTCACCCCCGTTTCCCACCCCCGTGAGTGTCGGGGGGTGAAATTTGTTACAGAATCGGACGTCCCCCTCCAGACCATCAAACTTTTATTTAGCAACTTTTTTTGTCAGGGGTCCTCATTTCGAGAAATTCCGCTGGTAAGATTAAAATGGGACACCCTGTATATTCATCTAACTTATTGGCCATAGCTAAATTATTCGTTTCCACTTCCCCTTTTGTTGTCGTTTACCTTTCCCAATCAGGCTTTTTAAAGTTCTCCACATTTTTGTCAGATCAAAACAATTTTCATTAATTTTCTTTTCATAAAATAATCTTTTCTATAAATGCCAAGGAATTTATTTCTCATACTTAAATATTATTTCCACGCCACCTGAGCCTCCTCGCTTTCCAATCCGGCACTAATTCTATCAATCTAAATTTCTTATAGGCTAAATATCGTTCACCTTGCCTCTTCCATAGCTTTTTCGACCTTGTCCACTACTCAATTCTGCTCTCCTCACTACTGGATAAGAATTGTTTAATTTCTCCTACATGGTTTCAAAATCTACCTTACCTCTAATTATCTTTTTTCTGCTTTCCTATTCTATCCTTCCTAGTTTACGATCTATCGTTCACTCTGGTATAGTCCTGGACATACTGCTCCAAACCCATTGAAGATGTGGTTTCCTTTAGTCTTTTAACATAATCATCGTCAGGTTTGCCCCAGTCCATGTTAAAATCCCTTACTATCGTCCTTCGTCCCCAACTTTAACTAGGTATATCTTCTAGCCAATTTGTAAACGCTGCCATGCGTTGTTCCACTCCAGCCCATTGAAAGATCTCTTCATATATGATAGTTCCATTCATAAATATCGTTAGTTTTAGATGGTGATATTGTTAAAAAGTATGCTTTTTGTACGAAACGGGTATTTCGTTGTACAATATTTATAAATAATGTAGGTCCGCCCATTTCGGTTTGTAGTATCAGATAAAGGAATCAATACTTGATTGGACGATAATTTATAGGACCTACTACTACATTGTCATATCGCACGTGAAATATGTATTGAAAAGTGACACAGCTACAAAAAATGTAAATGTTCGGAAACCAGAAAATAAATTCTTCGAAAGAGAACGATTTTCACTACTATCGGAGTAAAAATGCAAGGCCTCTGACTTTAAGTGGTCATAACGAAAAAACTGAAGGGTGAAATTTCTTCATTTTTGGGCAGTACATTAGTCATTTATATATGTTTAATATGTGTAAAAATCAAAATGGTAGAATCAGTTGTTTAACTTTTATTTTAATTAACAGCAATAAAAACGCTGTATTTAGTATTTTCCTGGCTGACGGTCAGTTTTAACTTATCATAAAATTGTTATTGTTTCATAAATTGTTACCAAATTTACAAATGTTGTAGCACACATACTTCTGAAAAGTCGACAGCCAATAAATATTGATTATTCATATAATTAACTGGCTTTGTAAGCCCTAACCGAAAATGTGCTATTTTGCAATATATGGAAGTTAAAGAAAAAATTCTTGTTTTAAATGCTAAATTTGTATTACTCAAATCCAACTGCATTATTCCCTTATTGAAAATAAAATTTGTTTTCTTGTAATTCAAAGTAAATGTTATGTTTATCGCGAAAGAAAGACGCACATATTCCCGCGAGAGGTAATCTACCACATCGTAAGCAGCGAGCGGCAACCCACAACAATATGATTATTCTTTTGCATTGTACAAAACCATGCGCTTTACAGCAATAGTGTACGACAACAGCTACCCCGCGCGCTGCGCTTCACCTCTCCAACCGAAGCAATCATCCTTTTTTCAAAATTTCTTTAAAAAAAAATGATGTATAATGACATTATTTTTGTGAATAGTGTTAGACCACAATATAATTGCTTTACCCTTGTTATGTTACTGTCAATATTATTAATATCGAACGTTCAGGTACTGAGTTACACAAGATGTCGTTTTTTCATTATAGCTTTAAGACTAATAAACCAATTGGCCTGAAAAGCATATCACATCGACAAAAAAGTATACATTTTTGAAATATATAAGTATCTACCACTCAGTTTCAATAATATAGCCGTAATTAATTTTTAAAGTGGAGCGCTAGTGCGATTTGAGCCATAATAAATTAGCGCTTTTTCGCACATACACTGATACAGAAAATTAACGATGTATTGTAAAAATCTAAAACTGTACACCTTTTTGCAGTAATAAATGGTCTTTTAAGTGCACTTTATTTCATTAAATTATGATTGCTAATTACTGAGATACAAGCTTCTAAAGTCAGAGGCCTTGCATTTTTACTCCGATAGTAATTCTATATTTCTTGTGGGATCATTATGAGTCAATAGGTTAAAATGTGCCACTAATACATATGTGGTTGTGATTCAATTCCATCTATAAGGATTAGGTAAATAGATAACATTTCAGTTTGGAAAATAGTCAATTCTTAAACGTACAAGGGCTAGCTTTATTTTTGTCGCTATCCTTGACAACCTCTTACATTGTTAGATCTAATTCTAATCCTAATACATTTTTGCTTTTTTATGTAAATATGTTGCAAGAAGTACAATTCAAAATACAAAAGCAAACAGTGACAGTTAGAAAACAGTCTTTATGCAACAATAGGTTTCATGTTTTACCGGTCGAGCTGGTTGTTGCAACATTTTTTATTACTTATTACCAACTTGCATCCACCCTTCTCTTTGAGTTACATTTTGTGTTTGCACAAACTCTGGAATTTCAGAGCGCAACCCCTTATCTACTTTATATTAGGTTGTAGGCACCAATGCACCCTATTCCTTCGACACAATTCTGGACTTTACAGGCAAACAGTATCAAATCACATTTTTGAAACTTTACAGCAGAGCAATTTGAAGATTTTGAAAAATAGTATTTATTAAATCGAGTGTTCTTGTAAATATAGAAGAACGTCGGTTATTATTTTTCAAGTTAGATACAACTTTGGGGGCTAACCAAAGCTGATATTGCCTTAAATCATTCATTAATTTACTTTAGATATAAATTAATTGGGGAACTTGACACTGATTCGTTCTACGAATGGACTTCTGGACTTAATACTTTTCCCACGAATTTATAGATAAATTATTATTTAGAAAATCACAGTAAATAGATCAATGCAAATTAGATCAAGACTAGAATTAATTAATTAAATGAAAATCCAAACTAAGACGTAGGTAACAAATTAATTAGCCTTAAATCTATATTCTTAATACTATTTGGAACTTAAGATTTCTTCAACCCATTCGGTAATTTTCCACTGGCTACAATTAACTTTACTACTTGAACTACCTCTTCTGCCACCAGTTCCCACATCATTTTCAACGCACTTGCACTGATCGCTGAGTTTTATAGGCCGCTCACCACTTCACTAACTAGCTCCCTCGTAACTTTTTGCAATTGTTGAAGCCTATCAGATTCCATTTGGAGATCAGCCCCTTGTTTGTTTCAAGGGATTCTGGAAAGTGCTGCATGTTCTACACTTTCTATTATATAATCGTTTAATCTGTTTCCGATCTTCACTCCATCGTGGTCCACTTCCCCGTCGAAATCCACTGCGCTTATTGTCGAAGACTTCCGAGAAACGAGCTTTTTCAGTGTCTTCCACATTTTCGTAGGATCGCCTGCACAGTTGTCAATAGTTGCTTCGTAGTACCTTTTCTTTTCTTTCCTCGTAACATTAACAAAAGTATTTCTCAGTTCTTCATACTCCCTCTAACTTTCCTTCACTTCATTTCCGCCTTGCATCGTCTCCTCCAGCTTCCTAAACCTCTTGTACGCAGTATCTCTCCTCTCTGTTGCCTCCTATACAGTCTTTCCAAGTCACACACACCTTGTGATTATGCAGACCTGCTTGTTGAGCACCCTCGCTTCCTCCGTCGAGTCATTGAACCATTCCATTAGTGCCCTATCTATACTTCTATTTTTATTAATATAGGTTGGGTCCTTTCCAAGTGCTCCATCATTTCGTCTTCCCTTAGTTTCCTTTGCGCCGTCCGCACGCTGAAAAAGTTCCCTTAAGATACTTTCCCTTGTACTTCACTTCTACCTAAACCTTCTTTTAACTCTTCCGGCTTAATCTTTTTCCATAAATAAAGAAGGTATCAACACTCAATAAAAATAGTTCTGAATTAGTGTTAGTAAAGTCAAATATTAGGTCATGTTATGTTTTACTTGAGACCTTGGGTTAACGTTTTGTGCGTCTATTTCTGATGTTTCGCTTAAACTTTTTAAATGATTTAGACGAGTTTATATACTATAAGCATAGCTGAACGGCCAAAAATGAGGAGCCATGTTAGTGAACTTTTAGTAATTGTAATAATAAATCCAATAATTGAACTAATATAATTACTTAAGTTTTGTAAATTCCAGTCGATGTTTTCACTGTTGCAATACTACCAGTTTCTTCATGTACTTGAATAATGGGACCTAAACTTGAACGAATTGGTCGCTCGGTAAGAAAATGAACAGGGGTTAAAGGAGTTAAATCACTTGGAACGTTTGAAAAAGGGTGTAATATCCACAGTTTATTCTTCAAATATCAATTTATTATAACTTACACGCTTGGTTTTTAACAGATTTTACAACTCTCTACCGAGGGCTTGTATAAAATGAGATGACTTGGTATTTACGTTATCCTTACTTAATTCAATTAAAATTTCATCATTAGTGTAGTGTAGATTCTACGAATCTATTTCATTTAGTATTTACCCCGAATAGGTCAGTTGAAAAAGGAACATTCAGCATCCTTTGGCATAAAGGGTCGCAGACTAGGAACGAAAGAAACAGTTTAACATCACTATCAAGTTTCAAATAAACAAATTTAGTGATGCAAGCGAACACTAGCAAACACACTAGAATCAATTTTAATATCTACGGTCTCGCAATTTAAATGGACCACATTAATCTAACCTGAGTACAATATTTCAAACGGTTTACACGGATTTACTCTAAATTTCGATAAATTCCCCATTATGTCACTCAGATTTGTAAATTTTAGTAATTTAGACAATTTATCTTGATAAGCTTCTACATGAGGTTATAGCCAATATCGTTTATGTAATGAAGATACAAGATACCAAAGTTGTGGTCTAGCGTGTAACAAGCGTTTACGTTTAAACTGAATAATTAATTCATTATATGTATAAAGGACGCTTGGCATCTAGTTCGACCGAACGTTTTTATCTACATGGTAATTAGATTGAAATTGAAATTGATGTA
Source organism: Pyrocoelia pectoralis (assembly GCA_036250285.1). Classification (NCBI taxonomy): domain Eukaryota; kingdom Metazoa; phylum Arthropoda; class Insecta; order Coleoptera; family Lampyridae; genus Pyrocoelia; species Pyrocoelia pectoralis. The sequence continues at coordinate 86,348,281 of CM070074.1, read as the reverse complement.
TGCTTTACAGTTCGCCGAGGGAACAGATGCAGATGATTTATTTGTTTATAAATAGCAGTCGAGCTTTTAACGTTCCACAATTGTTGTTTTTTGTAAAACAGGGATGGATTTGTCAGATTGAAAAATGTGCAAAACATTCCAATCTTATTTACTTTTTGAATTGTGACTCAGCGAAGAGTGTATTCTTTGAGACGTTCAAATTAATATTGAAATGACTTTGGTCGTATGTAATTTTATCAACAACTAAGTAGTCAGTTGTTGTTTTAAATCAGAATTGCGTATCGTACTGTATGTAATTAATTAAAGTCTGACTCAAATCAGAGGTAGCTAATCTCACTTTGAATGTGTTTACAATTTCTGCACGGTAGAAGTTTGATTACCGAATAGAGCTCGGCAAATATGCATGATTTCCTTATTGTTATAGTAATTAAGGTATCTAGGGCGTTATGAACTAAATAATGCCTAAGGTCGACAGTGTGGCCCGAGGGATATACGTCGACCGTAGGCGTTATGTTCATAACGCCCGTGGTGCCTCCATAACTTTGTCATACTTGCAAGAAGTTCATTAAGATGATTAAAACAGATGATAACAAAAAATCAGTATAGACCCACATTTAACATCCTTGAGCGTATCTATAGTCATGAGGCATAATTTTACATTTGCGAGCGTTATAAGCAGGCGTTGTAAAAAATAGCGCCCGTTGCTATCTAAAATCCGGTTGTCATGTAAAGAGGCGTTATTCAGTCATTAATGTTTCTTGTTTCGGCAATTGTTATGGTGAAATAATAAGGTAGTATGACATAAAGAAGATTAAGTAAAAGAGTTGGTAACAACACTTGATTATAGTTTATAGCTAATCCATTACATACACTCGTATGGATGGCCGATGGGGTCCTAATCCTAACTATGGGTATGTTGTCAACATCACAATTTGTTAATTGACTTGAGTTTGAAGTATAAATAGTATTTTGAATATGAAGTGCACTACGATGCCTTTGCATAAGAAAAAGTATTGTTCAATCCCTTATAGTTTCTTGATTTATTTTCAAGCAACTTGATTTCAGGGAATCTTTTTTGAGAAGTACCCGTATGCGATCAGAAACCTGGAAGAAAAATAATCGTTGCAGTATATTAGCTTTGAACTTCCAATTATGTACTGCAAAACTAGATATCCCGTTTTCGGATGATGTAGTTCTTTTCCATGCATTACCAATTATTCTGCCAAACACGTCTCTATTAATTGTCCTTTGTTTAGGTATTTGTAAACATCTAATTGTGCGCTTCCTGTTGTTGTTGTTGTTGTCAAATTTCTGGGGCTTAAAAAAGGAATGATCCAACGGTTGTAGTGTTTGTATGGTGTGACTACTAGGCAAAGCCAAAAGAATTGTACCATTCCCTTGAAGTTTCTAGATTAATGTGATATTATTGAAATGTAATGAATTTCCATCTGGTTTACGTCGGAGGAAAACTTCTTTAAACATAAGAGGTTTCAGAATTGCCTGAAATTCTTTAAACCATTTTAATAACCTAGACATGCAACTTTAAAATAGTTTGTGTAGTACCACCTACTCTTTGAAGACCGCCTAATTACCATTCATCCATCGTATTAGACACCTTATTTATGCTGAGAAACTTTTCAGAAATGTTTGTACCTATTAAGTCTTGCTTTAGTTAGTCCTCTTCTGTTGGTATGATGTACTTTCTCGGCATAAATGTATAAAATTTATTCCAAAAATCTGCGTTAGATACCTAAACATTATTAGTAAGGGCTTAGGTATCAATTCATTATCAAACCTTAATCGCAGGATAGATGCGCAACTACATTATTACTTTATCGGACGAATTTCCCGCTAAAAGAAGATGACCAAAAATGTACTATTTTAAGCTATATAATTGAAAAATGCTTTTGTAAAGACTAATATCATGGCTTGTGCACATTTTACTAATAATTATATTTATGGCATAGGTACAAAGTTCAAAGTTCAATTATAACATGTTATATCCCACGTACTTTAAACGGATAAGACGTGATGTAGGTAGCGCTAATTTCGTAAACTGAAGTTTAATTTAAAAATAAATATCCGAGCTACCCTGTTTAATGCAAAGCTTGTTTATTTTTAGACACACCATTTTTTATTGCATTTAAATGTGCTTGGAAAGGAGTCCCGTTCAAAATTTTCTGATCCATTATTTAGAGAGTCGCCACTGTTTAATTCAAGAATTTTTTATTAGTCCGTTGCAGTAAATAAATGTTATCTATGCAAAAGTTGCAATTTGCTTAATAAATTCTCTAAATTTGATTCCCTTTATGTCCATACTTTAACTTAATTAAAGCCTTCCTTAATATTCTGACGTCTCGTAACTAATATTTTTGCAATTAACTACTTCTGATAAGAGTTCGCCAGAGAATTGGTTACATCGTAATTTCATTTTAAATTACATTTGGACGATTAGTTATTAGATTTATATCTTTTAAAACCCTTCGAATCGTAATTATATTCGACTTTGTAACGTAACAAAAAGGTGATTTATGCAAAATTTTAATTGATATTAATTATTGCATAGCAAATACATTTACGAAAGGAAGAGGATTTGAAGAAAGAAATGCAAAATCAAAACCGGTTGGAAAAATTACAATTGCAAGAGGGGAAATAGCAATAATTAAGGTGATCAATATTTTCCTCCCGTTTATACAATTGAACCAAAAAAAATTTGTTTGTACAATAATAATTGAGTACACTGTGAAAAAGGGTGTAGGAATTATTTAATTACATCGACCAACTATACCGTGTAATGTGCATTAGTGACCATGTCTTTACATAGTCAACAACAATTAGGTTGCTGAAAACACAATATTGATCATCTATATACACATGCAACATTTAATTAATGAATAAGAATAATTCGGATGTACGTAGCGTTTTTTTAAAATCTGCTTCGTTTAATTACAAAAAAATTGACAAGTCCGCAATGGACCATTATAAGATTTGCTTTTTTTGTTGCTGTCTCTGTAGAATTCTTCCATTTCTACATAAACCTTTTTGTACCTTTGGTTAACCTTCTTAAAGAGCCTTACCGATTATATAGAGTTGTTGTGTTCCCTAAGTTTTATACTGCGCTTTATTCATTGGCAATGCTTTTAATTCTACAGTTATTCTAATTCTTATTTGGGATGTCTTTGTCCAATCCAATTTTTATCGTTTCATGAATGGAGGCTCACTAAATACCTTTACTTAACAGGTCGATGTAAGAAAAGTTAAGGCAATTTCGGAAATCCACGCAATGATTTATATTTAGTGTATAATGAATGGAACGTGGAAAAGTATACATCGTATGTGAAATAGATTTATTGGCTACTGACAAGTAGGAGGCGATATGAATAGGAAAACTGCACGAGGGGAAAAAATTAAAAAAACAATTCTTAATGACTTGTTTTTCTGTTATAGTAAATGTAGCATTAAGCTACATCTATTATACAATAGTATGACATTTCCTTTTGATGTAAGTAGGCGCAGTGGTATTTAATAATAAACATTGCTGCGAAGTATGTAGTGGGAATGTTCCTTTCTACTTTAATATACAAAGCATCCCTTAAAGTATTGCTTCCGAAGGTGGTCTTAAGGTTTATTCTTGACACTTTGCTTGCAGCATCTTTGTCTTCAAATGAAACTAACACGCAGTGAAAGACTCGCTCTCAAGAATGTTCACGCTCTATACGGCAATAGGCATCGTGTAGTGTAGTGTAGAGTTAAAGGTTTGGTTCATCTACTAATTTTTATTCTCAAGAAGCTTATTCTGTGGATAACCTTAACAATTTAAGCTACGTACATCCCATAGTGAGACAATTTGTAACAATTTTTGAGTATCACAGATGTGAATTGTGCGTATGGTGTATATGTATGTATGCGTATGTGAAGAGGTACTAAACAATGATAAATGTTGTAAGTGATTTGCATACATCAAAATAGTTTTAGTGTTAGTAAACATCAATATATTATATGAGATAATAACGGACCGCGACTTTTGTCGTTCAGATTGAAGTCATCCTTGGAGTTTCCATCTTCTGGGGTGTGTAGATCACAGCAAAAATCAGCATCTGGAAAAGTAATAAATAACCTTCAATACCTACTCAATAGACCTTTGGGGTCCTAAATTATTGGCTTTTCGGTTATTATTACAATCACTAACCACTTTTCCTTAAGATTGAAATAATACAAAGGGTGGTAACTCAAATAACACTTTATTTCAATTCAAAATAATTAACACGCCAACACGCGGTTATTGGCACTATTGGTAGAAATGGAATATTACGTTTTTTTAGTGTGAACAATTTTCTGTGCCTATCAACGGTAATAGTTTTCAGTTTTCTTTTTTCTAAATCTAAATCTAAAATATTGGAAATGCATTCCTCTGTGACTGTTGAGAAAATATTATTATACTTAGTAAATTAGCTGTACGACCACGCTGGTAAAATAAGTGCTTTGTTAGTGTAAAATGTCCAGAGCAGTAAATTCCGACCTAAACTACAAAAATATGTGTACAAATACATGATACTACGTGAACATTGACTAATAATGTTGTAAAGGAGACGAAGAAAATGAGAAAACCTAACATTTTGGCATCAGTAGCGGAATATCCAATGTTTGCGAAAAATGGCATAGAGTTGAAAATCACAGCCTTGTTTGTTATTTTTACACACACATAAATTCGAATGCCCATCAGGAACTACGTGCAGGACATTGTGAAAGAAGAAGTAAAGGATAAGTGTCAACAAGATTGGGATGCAAAATATCTTATTTAAGTACGGACGAATTTCAACATTTCTATTCTTTTTTAATTTGCAAATTTGCAATGAACTGCACAAGAATTTATTATAATATGTAATTAATTTAAACTTAATAGAGACAAAAGAGTGTCGTTCATATCTTTATAATATTTCATTGCTTCACAGATATTTAAGTGTAGGTTTTAGTTCATTAATTTTCCGACTGTAGAATCAATAAGGAAATTGAAAATTCATAGCGTTGATGGGCGGAGAAAATGTTTTTCGCCAAAAAATCTTTTTACTCAAAAACAGCTTGGAGGGCCCATAATCGCATGTTAAGAATGTTGTATTGATGTCCCTATGATGTGTTATCCGAGTCACCGCTTTGTCAATAATAAAATATTATGAAGTACTTTCCGGTTCTTTATAATTATAATCGACAAGAATTAATAACTGTAAATGCTCTTATCATTTGAGGAGGTATTACGTTATTTCAATGATTATAGAATATAAATAATAGTATTGTTTAAATATATTTTTTTCTTAAATTTTCATGAAAGCATCATTATTGATGACAGTGTTAAAAAAACATTGGTACAAAGATTTTAGGTAGAATATCAAAATAAACAATCTAATATCAAAATATATTTTTTTGTGTATTTGCATAGTAAATAACTTCATTTTCAGAATTTGACGGAATTTCATTGTGTAGCGTCACATGAGAATTTGATAAACTCTGTAACCACTAAACGTAAACGCAGAAATCTTAAATATCGTACTATTTATTTATAAACAGTCTCGTGCGTTACTCTGCGCTTAGAATGGTCACTGTTTGAAGAATTCCTGATTTCTGCACGATTTCTAACAATTTACAGTGTCTCACGGTGACCGTCGGTTAGAAGTATATCAAGGACTGTAAAAGCTAGAAATTTGAAATTTTGCACATGCGACATGGAGTGTTTAATCTATTAAATAAAAATATTTTCCAAATGGCAGCACTTCCGGAAATACCGGAAGTGAGCATCAACTTCTTTATTTTAAATACAAACCAGGCAATTTTTTTCACATTCTGATGTGTCATGAAATGTTTAGTAAGTATACTTAAAATAATCGGCGTATCAATTTTGATTGTTGAGAAAAAAAATTTTTTTCACTGAAAAATGTCAAAATCTTGTTTAGGAAATAAAATTGAAAGTCGAAAGTGGTCAAAGTTAGGGAAATGGGATTTTAGGTTCTCAATGTCAAAAGATTGAGACACAATTGTCTGTCATGGATAATAAAAAATTGTCCGCGGTTAAGTATCTATTTGACGTTATTTCCAGACTTAAGAAAAACTTTAAAAAGTCTCTTTTTTTAAATTGAATGCCTATTTAATTATCCACCCATTCGATGTAGAAATAAATTTCCTTTAAATTGATATACCATGTTCCTATACCTAAAATCAATGATTACAGAGTTATTTACATTTTTCTAATTAAATTTATAATTACATACTTTACAAAACATGGTTGGCTTTGAAAATTTTCAAAAAATTTTATTCAATTGTTTCTTATGACAGTTGTCAGTTAGCTATCAGTTTGAAAGCTTACGCTAGATTTACGTTTGTTATCAGTGTTATCTGTTTAAATTTTGATTTTTGCGCTTAATATTTGTTTTTAATTGGGAAATATGGAATACACAAACGCTGATATTCTAAATTTGTTTTACATTAATGGCGAGTGTGCTCGTATTACTTTTTGGACCTGCAGAACCATTAACCATTGAATAAAGAATCTCTCAACACTTTAGCGAGCATTTACCTACAATGACAGAACGAAAAATCAGGATGATTGAAAAGAATTTTCTAAATTTTGGTGAAGTAAATGCGCCACGAAATTTGGCAAAGCCAATTGTCCCCAATGACGCTGCAGAAACCAATGTATTGGGATATTTTAATGTTTTCCCTGAAAGTTCTGTTCGTTCGGCGGAAAGAGACCTTGGATAGTCAAGAAGTTGCATAGATAGAATTTTAAATAATCATAAAAGCATAAGAAACATTTGAATAAAAATTTTTTGAAAATTTTGTAAAGTATGTAATTATAAATTTTATTAGAAAAATGTAAATAACTCTGTAATTATTGATTTTAGGTATAGGAACATGGTATATCAATTTAAAGGAAATTTATTTCTGTATCGAATGGGCTGATAATTAAATAGGCATTCCATTTAAAAAAAGAGACTTTTTAAAGTTTTTCTTAAGTCTGGAAATAACGTCAAATAGATACTTAACCGCGGACAATTTTTTATTATCCATGACAGACAATTGAGTCTCAATTTTTTGACATTGAGAACCTAAAATCCATTTCCCTAACTTTGACCACTTTCGACTTTCAATTTTATTTCCTAAACAAGATTTTGACATTTTTCAGTGAAAAAATTTTTTTTTCTCAACAATCAAAATTGATACGCCGATTATTTTAAGCATACTTACTTAACATTTTATGACACATCAGAATCTGAAAAAAATTTGCCTGGTTTGTACTTAAAATAAAGAAGTTGATGCTCACTTCCGGTATTTTCCGGAAGTGCTGCCATTTGGAAAATATTTTTATTTAATAGATTAAACACTCCATGTCGCATGTGCAAGATTTCAAATTTCTAGCTTTTACAGTTCTTGATATACTTCTAACCGACGGTCACCGTGAGACACCCTGTATATTAGATCAAAAAACTCATTTTCACGTATATCAATTTAAATGTGTGATGTTTTTTTAACAAACACTTTTAATATACTAAAATAGAGTCATAAAAATGTACTTAATAAATATTAAAGTTTGTTTGAAATGCTGCAAACCAAATTTAATATTTAATAGTAAAAGCAACAAATATTGGATAGATTGAATTTAAATGTATATTATTAGTTTTTACTACACTTTAAGTGCTTGTTTAAACAACTTCCCGTTGAATAGTTGAATAGTTGAATTAAAATGTTACTTCAATAAAAATGTCAGTTGATAAATAATAAAAGAAGTTACTTTATAATTTCTTAAATTTTCATGAACGAATTTAAGTGTTAGGATACTTTTAAGCAACTAACATTATAAATGGTAGAATTAAAAATATCAACAAACATTTTAGTTCTACCATTTAAAATGCTAGTTGCTTAAAAATATCCTAACATTTAAATTTGTTCATCAAAATTTAAAACATTATAAAGTTACTTCTTTTTTATTTTAAATGTTACATTTTTATTCAAGTAAAATTTTAAATCAACTATCAGTATAAATACCTACTTGAAGTTTTTAAACAAACATTAAAATAATTGTAACTAAAATTTTAAACTTAAGGGAGAAGTTATTTTACACATTGCGTATAAAAACTGACAATAAAAAGTAAAACGGCGTTCCATATAAATGTGTATTAAAATTAATGGACAAATTTTAAAATTAGTAAAACCCTCCGGCGGGATTCTAACCTGTTTAAACTAAACAATTAGCCTGAGAATTCTGTAAAAGCCGCTGACAATATTGGAGCATGCCCAAGTTATAATTTTGCTTGACAAATGGAAATGTGCTAGTGCATGACAGTTGTTTATCTATGGTAAAGCCTAAAGCCTTAATGTGCTCTTTTAACCTTATTTGCGTATGTATGTTTACGTTTGTGAAAAATTACAATCGCTGTTTTATCCCTATTAAATTATTAGCGTTACACCATTCAATAAACTTTAAAAATGTCAAACGTATCTTAACAATTAATTCTGCAAGGTTTCCCGCTGATACAGTAGCTGTCGTATCATCAGCATATCTGCATTGAGCATAGTGAATAAAGAGGGTGTGCCAATATCTAATTGTACATTGCACTTCTTACTTTTAGAAGTCATTAAGCTGTACATAAAAGTTTCTGTTCGTCTACAGAGTCTACATGCTCGACAGTGGGGAGATAATATTCCTTCTTTCTGCCACTTTGGCTGTGTAGTCTGTATTTTGAACAGTTGGAATTTATTATCCTGCCGTTCGGCATGAATTTCATCCCTGCTTCCACGGGGACTGATTATTGCTGAAAGTGGGGTATAACCGAAAGCTTCTGTGACATTCAGAAAAGGAAAAGCTACGTTAATAACGTGTAGTAAACGTTGCTAATACTTCTTTCTATGTACAATAATCTGTTTTTCATTAAATCAAAAGTTAAATTATTCTGATATTTCGTAAAAATGAGATCAAACGTTGCAATTACAACTTCGGTACGAATTTCGCATTGCAAGTAAGAGTTTCCTTTCTTTCAAGGAAGCACAACCACTTTTTCTATCTGATGCGTTTTTAAATTTATTAATAGAGTTAGTTATAGTTTCATTTCCACTCATTCACAAACCATGTTTAGTGTATGTATTAATTATTAAGCACATTCACTTATTTTCATCTGGGATTAGAACTTCTTTAAGGCGCAGATTAAATAGTCATGTAACAAACAGTAATTAATTCAAAAAACATGTTCTACGTGATTCATGTGTACGCAAAACACTCACTTATTCACAATTTTAGAACTACCTACCAACATTTTTGTGGTATTAATTAGGCGGGAATTTAAACTAAAAATATAACAAATACTTTGCCGTAATGGACCAACTTCTCCAAATTACATTTTTTGGTATGGCTTGTCTCAATTTATATCGTCTTGAAACTTATCTCGTAAAAGGATTTATTTTCAAATCTGCATTGTTGGTAGATAAACACGTTGTCTACCAGCCCACTCAGGGTTGAGTTAGGTATGCGTCACCCAGTGCTATAACAATTCAAATTAATAATTACTAATTAGTATCAGTCGTTAAGAATCCTTGTTGTAAGTATAATACGAGTTCTTTGTAAATCGTATAATTTAGTTTAAAACTCGTAATTTATTTAAAATAAAACGGATGCCTTGAAAAGAAATTGCTATATTAATATTTTTACCTTAGTCCGCCTCTGATACCCAGTCATAAAATACTGAGAGGTCCTTTTTGTTATGTCAATGAGGTAGGCATTTACAACGTGTTTATCTACTAACAATGCAGATTTGAAAATAAATCCTTTTACGAGATAAGTTTCAAGACGATATAAATTGAGACAAGCTATAACCAGATGAACTTTTTTTAGTACAACGATTTTTTAAAATTTTGATACCTAATGGCCTTCATAAAAGAGTAATAATAACAATTATGTGTTTCATGTGTAGCTATAGAACAGACACAATCTTTATATAAGAATTTCAGCGTAAGTAAACTTAAGTATATGATTCTAAGATCTTTATGCAATTGTGAAAATGGTTTAAAACTTTCAAGCCGTGGTGGTGAGAGCTGATAAGAAGTTAATGTTGATGGACTTAAAGGATTCACGATTCACCTGCTTACGTTAAAATAAATTACTGCTGTAACTTCAGGTTTAAACCTGTTGCTACTTTATAATTTAACATTAGAACAGTACATATACCCCGAATGCTTTTAATTTCGATATGTTGGAACCAGATAATGTAGGTAGTGACCTCTACGTTCAACAGAAAGTATATATTGTTATAATATGCAAAAATAATACGATCCCTAGTCCACAATCCAGAAAATGTAAGAGTAATAGGTTCCAGAATCGTATTACGCAACAAGTGCAACGCGGACGGTGCAATCGAACGCAGAAAAGCTAGGTTAGTCGCAAGAGGATTCGCTCAACGTCCTGGAATAGATTTGCACGACACATTTGCTCCAGTTACAAGAATGAAATCGTTTAGATAGCTGCTCTACCCGTTAAGCTTAATTTAAAAATGCACCAATTGGATGTGGCTACAGCATATTTGAACAGTGAAATCTATATGGAAATATTCATGGAAAAACCAGTTTTTCCCGAAAAGATGTTGCAACGAATGACAATCGAAGAACATGGATCTAAAATTGCTGCGACGGCCAATGAGATGTTATTACAAATCAAGAAGGGAAATAATATGGTTTGTCGATTAAACCGGGCAATTTACGGCTTAAAGCAGGCAGGACGCCAATGGTACAAGAGGCTCAATGAGGTTCTATTACGACTTCATTTTACTCCCGCCAAGTCTGATCCCTGTGTTTTCGTAGACGCTATGGGCGGGTCGCACACCTTCTTTCTGGTTTACGTTGATAACATAATCATCGCATCGAACAATTCAAAAAGGGTAAACGATATAAAAACGACTTTATCTGATGAATTCAAGATCAAATACCTGGGACTTTCAAAATACTGCCTGGGAATTGAAGTCCAGCAACAAACAAATGGAATTCAACTTTCTCAGAGTGGTTATATACAAGAAATCCTCAACAGGTTTGACATGTCAAATTGCAAATCTAATCGGACACCCCTGGGACTTGGATCGAACCTCACGAAGGTAAATGATAAGAATACGGAAGAAGACGGAAAATCCCTATAGACAACTAACGGGAGCACTGATGTACTTAGTTGTAGGAACACGCCCCGACATTGCCCATGCCGTAAGTGTACTTTGTCAATGTAATGATTGTCATGACAATACGTACTGGGCAGCAGCCAAAAGGTTATGGCGATACCTTAAGCAAACTCCTAATCATGCCGATCTTTGTCCCTATTGAATGATTTTTTCAGTTGAATAAACATTATTATTATTATTATCATGGTCTCTCATATACTAAAGAAAGCGACGACATGAAAGGTTATGTTGATGCGGACTGGGGCAACTCCGTCGACGATCGGAAATCATACACTGGATTAGTATTCACTCTATCAGGTGCAGCAGTCTCATGGATTTGGAAAGAGCAACGAACTGTTACATTATCTTCGACTGAGGCCGAATATCTTGGTCTCACCGACGCTACAAAAGAAGCCATACATCTAAGTCAATTCCTCAAAGAATTAAATGTTGGTTTTCCAGTTCCTGTCACTTTGTTTAACGATAATCAAGGTGCAGCTCATCTGGCTAAGAATTCCGTACATCATGCGCGCTCTAAGCATATTGACTTTCCTTGTCATTTCATCAGAGGAGCTTTGGAAAACAGATAGGTATATTGAAATAACATATCTACTAACGGACCGAATGCCCGCAGATATGTTAACAAAAACCCCGTTTCCGAAATTCTACTGTGACATACCAAACAGAACCAAAATGTGTAGCTTAACATATAATAGGTTTGCGACTGATAATTATGATTTTGGAATCGAGTCAAATGCATCCAGTACTTTCTATATAACCAAAGCTAGAACGTGTACCTATACACCTTAAGAAAATAAAATGTAAAACCGACACTAAACAGGGCGACACGTAGGTAGTAATAATGATGCACAAAAGGAGTAATTATAAGAGGTGCGGAAGAAAACGAAATAGGTGATAATAAGTAAAGTAGCAAATTTCAGTTTGAAATATCTGAAAATTGACACAATAGAATATACGATTGTGTTATGTTGTGGAAATATATTTATCAACGGTAAAGTCTTTATAAAGAAATTTACAAATTTACTTGTGCACACAGTATTGTGATTTCGCACGTTACAAACAGCACTGAGCTTATAATTGGAAATTTATCCATTAAACTGAAATAATACCTATGCAGATATTTTTCTTTTGCCCAGCCTCGGCGAATACAAAATCTAATTTATTTTAGGTAGGTACCGTACGAAATAAGTGCAGAGTTTGAAGTGCAATGCAAATACGGCGCTAATCCGATGTTGAAAACTGTTTATTCTTAAAATTGCGGAACGCAAGTCAATTTCGGTTGTTCGCTTGTTGAACCGAAAAGGATAACATTGTACATTGCGAATATTACAAACACGGAGGGATGTTTTGTTATTATTGGAAAAGAATTTCTCATGCGAAGAAAATGAATTAAAGATTTCGAAAATGATACTTTTGCGAGAAAGTTCAATTAACCATAATGTTGACTACAATTAACCATTGTTCACCTTAAGCTATTTTTATACCTCCTTAAACAAAATCAATATATATTTTCTAAAATTAATTACGTTGCCTTTTCCGTTCACCAACACAACTTTTAATTAGTAAAGTTTAAAAATTACAACTGATAATAATACTAACCAGAAACTGGCGGTAGTAATCTCTTGTCGTATCGTTTTGCTAAGAGTAAGTTGTCCAGGATTTCCTTGTCTGATTTTCCTTCGCCAAAACTGAAACAATATCAACGTTCTAAATTAAATCGTATAAATCAAATTTGTCAAAATGTAGCATGCAAATATGGGGTGTAGAATTTAATGAGGGTTTATACACATTTGGGTCGTAGCTTTAACACATTTTCCTTTAAACCTCTTAGATTTTGATGAAATAACATGAAAGTATTTGGAACTGTTTGGGTTCAACCCCCTCTACTTTTTTAGAGGAAGACGCGAAATAGATGTCAAATTGTTCTATAGATTAGGTTTTTATAAATGAGCGGCCATTTTCATTTAACATCTACATTTTATTTGCAATCTACTTCTTAGGAGAATTAGGCCGCTTTGTTTCTGGCACGTTACGTAGTCGAAATTTTGCTTTTCCGTGACCTATTTTTTAAAACCTCCGCTAGGATATTCTGACAAGACACCCCTTGTTGTCGTGGTAATGAAAGGGTCAAAATCAACCATGACGTGTATGACCGCGATATCCTTAAATCTATGATTCCTCCCTGGATCCAATAGCACTTAAGTGAATTTTCCATTAGGACTCTGCTCCAACCCACAGGGATAAAATAATTCAGGAATTACTTTAGGAATTTCATAGGGATTCACGCCCTTAACAGTTAAAAATCTTATAAATACATAATCTTACCTTCTACTGTCACAGTTCATTAGCGATGCTATTTGAAACAACGATAACAACTTGGCATGCAAATGTTTTATGCAACTGGTAACCGAGGCACATTTGGAATCAATCCGGAATCATTAAAAATAGCCTCGTTCATAGTCTGGATTCTGTGTTTCCAATATTTATCTTTTCCTTGTCTATCTATAATAATGTTACCTTAGAATTTCATTTACATCGCCTTTATAATTTTCCTTGTTCTTCCTTATCCTTACTCATTATGTGTATAATCCTTACGATTCGGTTGTTATTCCAAGTCTGGGGCATGTTTTGTTGGTTTTAACTATATTTTCTTTATCATCATTTCCAAATACCTTTGGTGTAGATTGCATCTAAAGATTGTTTAAAGTCACCACCAAGGCAACCATGTACATATAAATAGTTATTCCCTTATTAGAATTTGCTCAACAATTTGTTCCGAATTCAGCGACGAGGTGGACGTCTTTGGAATTCGTACCAATACATAGTTTTCTCTATTTCTATCCTTCGATGTTTTCCATCTGTTCTTCGTTCAAAAAAGAACTGGTCCCACAGAACAACCAAAAAGGAATGAACCTTGGGTATCATTTTCAACCAACTTCAAAAAGTTGGTTACTAAATTCGTCCGGATGTCTGTGTGTCTGTGTGTCTGTGCGTTGGTCGATGTTACAGGGTTTAGAAAGCTGGAAGTGGTGTCAACTTATAGGAAATTCTTCACTGATTCCAAATCGCTGGTAAATTTTTTGATCGGATCACCCGTTCGCCGTCGGCGTCGGGACGCCATTAAAGTCAAAATATACACCCTTTAATATCGCGAGAACGACACGTCCAATTATAAAAAGAAAAAAATACGTTTCCTTTATTTGTTGAAACCTATAAACATCACCCTCACCCCTCCTGTGGGGTGGAGCGGGGGTGAGTTTTCAAAACTTAAATGGGAACACCTATTTTTTATTACTTTTGGATTTTCCATAAAAAACGATACTCAAATTGCAAATTTCACCCCCAACTGCAACCCCTTTTTGGGGGTGGAAAGGGGGGAAATTGCACGTCCGCAGAAAAATAATCTTTTTTTACTTTTTTTTCCTCTAACATTTTTTCGTGATTTACAAATTGTCCGTCACCCTCTCCACTCCCATCTCCCTTAATGGTGGAAAGAAAACCAATGACTCATTTGTGCAGAATCCGGCGTGGTTGTGTCTGAGGTGGGGAGGGAGGTAGTTATATACATATATATTGTATATAGTATATGCAATAATTAGTTACAGATTTGAAGTTGGTTGAAATTAAAATTCTATAAGAATTTGCGCCTTTTGATACTTGTTTATATTGTATAATATGTTTATAATTTCACTTTGTCGGCTTTTTCTGGCGGATGGAGCGAGGCATACATGAACAGTTCCTACCTTCACGTTGTAGAAATGATATAATCGATAGCATTAGAGTTAGGTCATGATTGACCTCTGAATTTCTTTGTTGCACCATCAAAATATCGTCGGTATTCCATAATTGGTTCAATGATGTTGATCCACATATCATTTGTAGTTCTCTCAATCCCTCCTATGTTCCATACGTGGCAAGACATGAAAAACTGCTCTCCCTTTACGTCGGTTTTATTAGGGCGCATACTCTTTTAATCACATCTCTTTGTTTTATTAATGATGAGGTATCTTTTCTTCGGATCAAATTTTCTGAATTTATTTAATTTTCAGTTACGTGAAGAATGGAAATTCCAGTAACAAACTTCTCCTTCAAAAGAGTCTTTCGCGTGCAATGTGGTACAAGCGGTATCTTATTGAAAGTAAACATTTGTGCGAGGTTTATGATAATTCAATATCTTCTGTCACTAATAATAAATAATGGTGGTGAATTAAAAATCACAAAACCTTCCCCATATGGAAGTTATTACAATTAAATTGAAATAAGAAGTTGAAAGTTAAAGTTACGTTGAGCAAAGATTGAAATAGCAATAAACTAATAAAATCAGTTGATGATAAATCAGTTAAAAATTACAATAAGTAGGGCTAAGTTACGACATGTTTCGACATAATACAACTGTCATCATCAGGTAAAGATAATAAATTTGGATATGGTTGAAGTAATGAGGTAATGAGGGCGAGTGATGGTGAAGTTTAAAGTTGATAAAATTAATAAAAATTACATTAGCGAAGCCGTTAGGTTAATATCAATGGCCTAGATAGGGGCGGACCTTAACGGTGATTAAACACCGAATTAATTAAATTTAATTCCAAATGCAAGACCCTGGGCCGACACAAAATAAACTTCACAAAACAAATAGCAGGAAACACAAAATCTAAAATTCAAATGGGCAAAATGGCCAACGAGAAAATTAAGAAAAATAATTGAAAAGGTAACATGATAACTGACAAGCAACGTCAACCAGGTTGTTTTGTAAAGTAATCGACTCATATTGGCAGCGGTACTCCAAATGGTTTAATGCAACTGAAAGGCCTTTTGAAGTATACAGTGTACTGGGATTTCAAAAATAAAATTTATCGTAAGGGTGTAATGCAATGTAAGGCATAGAATTTATTGTTCTTGGACCGTGTCAAAAACCGTGAACATCTTCACGTAGATGATGTAAGCGCTAATCTTTTACTATGTAACCACTATTAAGGTCTAAGAAAGAAAATATGCAACTTTCAAAATATTGCCATTTGGGTATCTTCCAATCTAACCAGAATGCTTGGCACTTATGCAGAAAGTGTTAATCCATAAAATATTCACAGAGTATAATACCCATTTTGAATTATCTTCCAGATAGATGTCAGAATGGAACTCTTCTCCGTAAATTCCGAGTTACGACGGTCATTTTGACCAACTTACCCAAGTGATAAAGAAACTAAGGCCAGTTTCCTTTACTTCTTCATCAAGAATCCGATTCCGATGTGAAAATTTCAAAATTCGAACTAAATTTCAACCACATGTACATACGAGTACATACATCACACATACGAATAGCGCGAAGAACGTCTGTATCTTAATTTTGCAATGATATTCGAAACTGTTTGTGTAAATAATAATTGTAATAAAGATTGCGTAAAAGTATGTTAGGTACTTACATGTCTGTTTGTGCCGAACTTTGCCTAGTTACCAGAAGGATAGCGGCTGCACCAACTAGCATCCAAGGCAGGCCCATATTAGGACATCTGAAACAAAACTTTAATTAGTAGTAATGCAAGATTTATAGGTCTGTAGAAATTTGAGCTCTGTCCATTTTTCGGCCAAATAATACTAAATAAAATATCGGCGGTTCTTTCGTTTGTAAAAGATAAACACCACGAGCGCTACAAAAATCATTTAACGAACAAATAAAAATGAACAGGATAAAATTTTCGTTTATTATTTCATTTATAAAAAAAAGTATGCCTTAGGGTATTTTGAATAATTTAAAACGAACCAGCGCACTCTATAAGAATAAATGGTTTTTCCATTAAAATGTTTAAAGCAAGACTTTCCTTTTATTTTAAAATGCTATTTGCAAATTTCATTTAAATTTGCTGCTCTGATATTTTATTGTCTTTAGCTTTTGCAGAATTTTATAGGTAAACGCAATTGTCGATACGGTCCCTGAAAGTTTGATTTACGTGTTTGAAGTGCTCTTGAATCTAATTTATGTTACCTACGGCAATTATTTTAAAAGCTTGCATACGCAGCGTCGTATTAATCATTAATCATTATTAAGTGAGTCGCTAATGAATGCCGACTTGAACAAATTGATCGAATAACTATGGCTTAGTAACCAAAATCATAATACTATGAATTTTCCAAACATTTCACGTGTCAGATGCAGAAATAATCAGAATAGTAATGCTCGATTACAATATGTATTTCAGTATTAAGCCATTAATTACGAAATATAATTATTATGTCCATGTTTCAGTACGAAATGTCAACGTTTAAATCTTGTCCTTTTGGAAATACGTCTGTAATAATGCCATTAGCAGGAATATAACTAAATTTAACTTAATCTGCATCCAGAACTTCTATAATGAAGCGCTATTTTGTATTTATGCGTTTAGTTCTGTTATTAAGGAAGGGATTTGAGACCAACTTAATAGCACTTTTGTTTTTTGTTTGTAGGCTCTTCAAATGGCTCTTTTTTTAAGTTCTATAAAGATTTTGGTCCCGCACTTGACTTTGTAGAGGGAATATCCGAAATCCCTGGAAAACTCTTTAGTAGGTACATTATCTTGCGTTCGTGTAGCGGGGTAGATGTTTACTAACTACTTGCAGTAGACGTAGCCATTGTGTTTTTTTACTCGTTTTGCTCTCCACTTCCACCCCTTTAAGCCCCATCGTCCTAACTATGTAGAACGTGTACCATATCCTATGATAATGTACTTTATATGTACCGAGTCCCATCAGCAGTTTGTACACACTTAACTTTAGCCTATGTTTTTACTTTGTGCTTTGTACTTTCTACTCTATAAAAATTAAGTTTTGATCACATACCTAATTATCAACTATGTACAATAAAAAAAATTATGGCCTACTAGAATGCAAACAAAAACCATTTTCACACAAATTTTAGAGAAAAATCTTAATAACTGTTCAATCACAACACAGAATAAAAATATGCAGGGTGGTCCATTTAAGTTAAGTGAGTTTTTGATGTTTGAAAAATATAAAATATGAATCCTTTTTCTAAACACACTGTGCATAGAATCGAAATCCCACGTAGTGCAAATGAAATCCTTAAAGGTCAAAATAAATCGATATAAATTTGCGTTACTGAAAGTAAGCGCTTTCCGTGTTATTAGGCGTTGTTTAAATTGAATATTTTTCTTAAAATCACAATTTCCTTAAAACTGGTAAGCGATACGTATAGGGGACGTTGAATAAAGTTGCCTTAGTTTTTAACGTATAATCTAAACATGTAATAAAATACAGGAGGTTGCATTTAAGAAAACCTAACTTTGATATATTACAATTTTGTGAACCATCCTGTATAATTGTAAATAATTTAAAATAATGGTCGTTATCAATTTACATATGTCACCAAAAAATGAATGAAGCTGATATTTTGCATCCTTTAGGCACAAAAGACCGAGGGAATAGTCGTGAATCACTCTGTATACGTTTTACTTTAGTGTAAATATTAAACAACTCCACCTTCCCTTAATAATTGATTTATTCTTAACGAACTTTATTTGATTAGGAAGTTTGTGATTACTGGAATAGAATCACGTTTGTTGCGACATGTTTCGGGTTTTCAAAACTAAACCCATTATCAACCACATGAATTACATATTAAAATTACATTAAATCAGAGGGAAAGAATCGTCCAGGGGTTAATGTATAAAAATAACACTATAAAATGTTAAAAAAATAGTAAAAAGGGAACCCCAAGATGGCCTGAAGGGCTAATGCAGAAGGGCATTTAAATAGAAGCAGTAGACATACAAATAAAATTTCATCTTGACATTTCCTCTACTTACAAACTTAAATGTTCGGAATCTCTAAGGAGAACACTAAACCTTTGTCTTTAAAGTGAAATTTAATTAATTTTTCTTTTGTTTATATTCCCCTTGATGTTTTGAAAAGAAACTTCTTAGTTGGAATTGTTGGCGTGTATTTTTGGAAACGGTTGAGTTATTGGCTATGTAAATTGAATACATAATGCAGTTATTTCAAAAGTAACGCGAGGAATTTAATATTTACTTCGAAAGTTAGGACGTCGACTTCGTATGTTAGAATTTGTACGATTCTTGAAGAGATCTCGGTAATAATAAAAATACATTCTTAGAATTGTCAAAATATGTTTATTTAAGTTGAGGTATAAAGTTAAATAAAACACTGGGTGTAAAATCGTGAAAATTTTATTTGCATACGTCTTGTGTATCCAATACAAATTGAAAACAATAAATCTACAAACCTTTCTAACATTGATAGACGTACTTCTTTTTCTTAAACATTAAAATCGCTGCTTGAAATCGGTTGTGTTTAGTTTCCTTTATTTATATGTATTGCTTGGTTTTTATTTTATGTTTTATTTCTAGGTTCTATAGCTGCACACAACGCGATTCGCACGGGAGTTCCAATTATGTAAGTGCTTTCTTTTTATACAATTGATTAACTTCGTATTTTTGTTTGATATAAATGATCAAATGCTTGAATTTACTTTTATGTTTACAAATGTATGAGTTTATGCATGCTATATGCACAATTTATTACCAATTGTGTGGTGTGCTCAATTCTTAACTAATGAAGTTAACAACGGAGTAAGCTACTTTTACGTAAAGGGGGGGGGGGGGGGGGGGGGGGGGAATAAACAGAATCAATTTTATAACTGAAATTACTAACGTTGCCACGCTCTCCATAAAAAATGTGCGATTCGTAGTGCTGTTTTGTAATATAGTATACATGCTTTTAAAGACTTGCAATTTTAAATTTTTTTTATTGAAAACTGTGAGTAGTATCGTCCATTCACCACAATATGATCGATGAAACTCTGTTCTATAGTAAGGAACCCCCTCTTTGTAAGGAATTCAAGTTTTAACAGATCGGGAGTAATAAATCAAATTTCCAGCGAATAGAACTAATCTTTTTATATAAAAACAAAATTAAATACCTTGTTATTTTTAGTATTATTTAAGAATCAGTCAAACTTATGTACCGCAGCTTAAATATAATAATAAACGAAACGAATTTTATCGATATTTAATTGTACCTACATGAAAAATAGATAACAAAACAAAACAGCTAACAGAATTCATTAGAATATTGGATATAATTATGTCTAAATGTTCTATGTTTGAAGCGGATCTGGTGAGGGTGAGGTCAAGGATAGATGCTAATTAATTTACATTGACACTAACCACGTTAATCCTTATTATTCCTTTCGCCCCTTTTCCCAGAAAATGGTCGCCTTTACATTTTCTTCAATAGATTGCTGAACCTTCCAGTTTCCGAAAAAACATTTTATATAAACTACCTCTTCCACATAATTTTAAAGTTTTACATAAAACCCTGGCCAAACATCAACTTTTTTATCCACTACGTGATCATCTTGCCATTCAACTAAGACTAAATATTTCTTTCCTCTCTCCCTCACATAGGAGTCTCCTCATACTTCTTCAAGAACGTATTCAAAAAATTTGATTTTTCTATATCTTTTTCTTCCAAACAACATCTCAAAAGCACCTTGGTAAACCTTCGTATTTGATGCTTGGTACCATTTTGAGTTTATTAAAAGTGTTAAAATAACGTTTTTCTGGATGTTTTTTCTTTCAGATTTTTTTCTAGAATTTGTGTAAAACGTTTTTAAATTGAAGATCTGCGTCCAGTTCTTTCTATTCAAAAAATTTGATTTTTCTATATCTTTTTCTTCCAAACAACATCTCAAAAGCTCCCTGGTAAACCTTCGATTTGATGGTTCGTACTATTTTGATTTTATTAAAAGTGTTAAAATATCGTTTTTCTTGATGTATCTTCTTACAGATTTTTATCTAGAATTAGTGTAGAACGTTTTTAAATTGACACCCGTCCAGTTCTTTGTAATAAATAACTGGAAAGCTTGATCAAATTTTGGGGTGTACGATTGCGGCTTACAATGTAAAAGGAACTTTTTTCGATTTAAACAAAAACATAGATTACCACAATATAGACTGGATAAAAATTGTTAGTAATAAATATATTCCACAAGAAATTTTATATTGTCTCAGTGTAGGTAAACGTTTTAGTTTTCCCAATATTAATGGATATAAACAAAGATGTTTCAAAAGTTATAAAAAACGTTATAGAACACTGCACATCTACACAGACAGATGATGTTAAAAATTGAAACACAATAATGAAACATTAAAAAATCAAAACTAATGAAATTTTACACAAAAGTATAAAAAAACAAAACAATTTGTTAAATAAAACACTAACATTGTAGTGGTACCGGCAGATAAGTGGCAAGTGACAGTAATTTTGAACAAAGAAAAATACAATAACAAAGCGAAACTTCATATACAAGATACTTTCACCTACTCTGTGGTTAAAAAAAGGTCCCTTATCTACAATGATCAAAGAACATAATATCGTGACAAATCGGTATGATGAAGGAGCAATAACTTGAAAACAATGTATACACAAGTTCCAAAAATTTACTTCTTACCAAAAATACCCAAAAATAGGAATAAGTATCATTTTAGGTAGAAAAGCAATTTTCTATTACTAATTCCATCGATTTCAAAAACAAAATTAAGAAAATCAATATTATTAACAACCATTATTCTTTTTTATTAGATGCGGTTTCTCTATTTTCAAATATACCTACAGATTTGGCCCTCAAAATTATAAATAAAAAAATGGAAAAACTTAATACATTCAAGAAAATTAACCAAAAAACAGTTTATTGCAGGCATTGAACTTTTTTAAAATATCAAAATCAATTCTTTAAACAAGATTATGAGTGTCCCATGGGTTCACAATTATCATCTATTGCTAATTTAGAAATTAAATTCATGGAGTACATTTCTCTTTAACATTTAAGTTTTCCACCATCATTTTATTTTAGAATATCAACAAACGACAAAATTAATGATTTTTTGAATGTTTTAAAAATTTCCATTCCAAATTATCTACAGTAGACCATTGAATTAGAAAAGAATAACAAATTACCCATTTCAGATACACTTGTTATATGAGATGGAAGCTCAATAAAATTGGATTGGTATAAGAAAACCTACTTATAGTTGGTAAAATCAAACTTTCGTCGTTTATTAACATACCGTCGTATGGTATTACAATAATAACACAGTGAATGTGGGATTAGAGAGAAAGTTAACGAAATAGAAAACATCCTAGGAACTAAGAGTTTCTCCGTGTCCCTATAAATTATTCCTCTTTTCTTTTTATAAAATATTCGTTTGAAAGAACGCAAGAAGAAAACTAAAGTAGTGCATTTTTTAAAACTTTTTATTTACTCATTTGATGGGCTAAAAGTTAAAATACACCGTATGTTTCCTTAAAATTGTAACTCAGTTTAATTTTAATTACTGCAATCTATTATCCTCGATAAAATCAGTAATGCCACATTAAACTGTATGTGTTTCAATAACAAAGCTGTCATTATACAGAGTTGTTCCACAACGTAAATCTTGATAAGATTAGGATTACTATTTGCATTAAAAAAATATGTTTTTCCGTAGAGAAAGTTTTATACACTGACGAGGGTTTCAACCGAAATCTATACTTCATCTCAAAAATTATTATTATAATACAACACCAATTCTATAAGGATAATTGGATTTTAGCAAAAACCATTTCATGTTAAGGTACAATTCGTCATTTTCAAGTGTGAGACAAGCCTTCAGTAACAGTTACAATCATTTTCATGGATTTGTAGACCAGTGCAGATAATATTTTTAGAGGAAAAAATTAATAACAGCACGGCGCTAGGTGGAAATGGTAGCAAAAAGTATGTAGAATTCGGGAATAAAAAATGCAACACGATCAGAGGGGGGCGGGGGAAATGGGAGGGGGTTTTAGGAGGTACACACGGTTTTTAATTATTTACAGCGAAACTAAGCCTCGTATCGAAAAACTTTAAATAGAAAAGTTCTAGGTATTAAAAAGTTCTGCACCTTTTGTATACAACATTTTTTTACATAACCTCAAAATTTCCTGGAAAATAGAAAAAACCGAGTTTTTCGTTTTGAATTTTTTTCTGCGCTGAAAATTAATATTTTTTCACCATGTTTGGTGGAAACATACCTTTTTATGTCTCAAATAAGCTGAAATTTTTTCAAATAAAAATATTAATGTTTACGTCTTACATTACTCGAAAACTGAAAAAAGTACCTCAACTTCAGTCAAAAAGTCTGGTGTCAAAACTCAATTTTTTTGGCAATTTCCGTGTCGTCTTTTATTCGTTGAAATGTGTACTTTTAGATGGTTTAATGAAAAATTGGCATCACTATAGAAAAATTTGCCAAAAAATGCGAAAAACTGAAAAAACGTGATTTCAAACAGCATTTTTGTAATTTTCCGTTAATATATGTAATTATTTATTAAAATTTACAGCAAAAATCCTTGAAAATGATAACATTTATTGTTATATCAATAAATAAAGCAATTGCAAACCCTTAAAGTATGGAAAGTTGCAAAAAAACATGAAAATATAATTATTTATCCGTCTATTATTTGCAAGGTTTTACGTGGTTTCACAAAGAAAAAATGGATACTGCAATATTTTTCCATCTAAAAAAGTAGATTTATTAAAACATTGTTTTATAAAAATTTACATTGAAAATCTCCAGCTTGGTTGAAGCAAACTTACTCGCCCTTCCCCTTACAGGATTAGGGGTTCAGCCTCGTCAGTACATCGTTGTGGGTCAGTTTTGGCCTCTTTGATGGTAGTTCTTCATCGCCGGATTCATAAAAACTGTCAGAATCTGTTGGATCTTCGTCATGGTCATTATCATCTTCAAAAATGTTTGGTGCGATTTGGTCCACCGTCGTTAATGTCGTATTTTCGCTGAAAGACTCATATGGTTTTGTCTCGTAATTGCAGCATTTTTCAGCATTATTACAGTTAGTGCATATACGTGTACATTTCAAGCCGTGCTTCTTACAGCCACATTTTTTATTATTGCATCCAGTTTCACAGATTTTGACAGTTTTTATGAATCCGGCGATGAAGAACTACCATCAAAGAGGCCAAAACTGACCCACAACGATGTACTGACGAGGCTGAACCCCTAATCCTGTAAGGGGAAGGGGGAGTAAGTTTGCTTCAACCAAGCTGGAGATTTTCAATGTAAATTTTTATAAAACAATGTTTTAATAAATCTACTTTTTTAGATGGAAAAATATTGCAGTATCCATTTTTTCTTTGTGAAACCACGTAAAACCTTACAATAATATACGGATAAATAATTATATTTTCATGTGTTTTTGCAACTTTCCATGCTTTAAGGGTTTGCAATTGCTTTATTTATTGATATAACAATAAATGTTATAATTTTCAAGGATTTTTGCTGTAAATTTTAATAAATAATTACATATATTAACGGAAAATTACAAAAATGCTGTTTGAAATCACGTTTTTTCAGTTTTTCGCATTTTTTGGCAAATTTTTCTATAGTGATGCCAATTTTTTATTAAACCATCTAAAAGTACACATTTCAACGAATAAAAAACGACACGGAAATTGCAAAAAAAATTGAGTTTTAACACCAGACTTTTTGAGTGAAGTTGAGGTACTTTTTTCAGTTTTCGAGTAATGTAAGACGTAAAAATTAATATTTTTATTTGAAAAAATTCCAGCTTATTTGGGACATAAAAAGGTATGTTTCCACCAAACATGGTGAAAAAATATTAATTTTCACCGGAGAAAAAAATTCAAAACAAAAAACGCGATTTTTTCTATTTTCCAGGAAATTTTGAGGTTATGTAAAAAAATGTTGTATACAAAAGTTGCAGAACTTCTTAATACCTACAACTTTTCCATTTAAAGTTTTTCGATACGATGCTTAGTTTCGCTGTAAGTAATTAAAAACCGTGTGTACCTCCTAAAACCCCCTCCCATTTCTCCCGCCCCCCTCTGATCGTGTTGCATTTTTTATTCCCGAATTCTACATACTTTTTACTACCATTTCCAACTAGCGCCGTGCTGTTATTAATTTTTTTCTTTCTTGGCTGTTTTTGAACCTAACTGCACTGGTCTATTGAGTGATGAGTCTGATATGTTTGGTTCTTTTCTTCTTTGTAATAAAACTTGTGCTAATGACTAAAGTTGCTTTAGATAATTATGTAAATATGGTATTTCGTCTGCATATTCTATCGATTGTTTATTAATGTGTTTGATTGCCTGATCGCATGCTGCATTTTTCTGTATCGTAGGTTATGAATAATGCACTAACAATGCAGGCACTCTGCTTATTTCGAATACTGATGGAATAATGGTTTCAATAATGTATGTGTTAAATTATCAGCTGATCAAATTTATAACTGGCAACTACAAACAATTAATGAAAAGTGAGCACTACCATTTCTAATAAATACACAATTTTGAATGAAAAAGGGATAATTAGAGGTAACAGATAAACGGAAATGTTTCGCGCGAAAATTAGGTTCCAAATTACCTATCTATACTAATTACGCGGTTCCAAAAAGACTGATATAAAGCAAGATATTTTGAATTACTAATATCTCTAAATTTGTAGTTGAACCATAGCCATTGACCTGTTCCATACGCACTATAAAATGTGAAGGGTAATTTTTCAAATGTCAACCAAAAGAAATTATGCTATTCTTTACTGTAATCGATATCTCTATAATAAGAAGTATGTAGGTTTTTTTTATAAAAATAAGTGACAAGTAAAGTAATATTTTATTTTAATTTAGAAAGTGGGTAATTAATAAAGCATTATTACTGTTCGATAATTTATTTAGGGATGGATTCTTTAACCGTGACTATTTTTGATGTTGAAAGCTCTATTTCATCATATAGCAATTCGTCTTCTGGAGGTCTGGATGCCATAAGACCTAGTCACTTGAAAGATCTGACGTCAAGAGAGGCTAGTGCCTCAAGAGTTAGACTTTTAGCTGCTATTACCAAGTTGACCAACTTCATGCTTTCCGGAAAAGTAAATTCAGTGATTATTCCTATATTATATGGTGCTTCTCTATGTGCCCTAAGAAAAAAAGGAGGCGGAATTCGCCCTATTGCTGTTGGCTCCATTTTTAGAAGGATAGCGGCAAGATTAATTTGTAAGGATTGCAGTGATCTGATAGGAGAATACATTCGACCACATCAGGTAGGATTTGCTTCCAAAGGAGGATGTGAAGCTGCTGTGCATGCCGCTCGTTCTTACTGCGAGTTGAACAAAGGAGGAGAGAAGATATTTCTTAAGATTGACTTCAAGAATGCTTTTAATACTTTGTCTCGTGGACAGTTTTTAGAAGGAGTCAAAATTAAAGTTCCAGGCGCTTATAAGTTCTTTAGTCAGTCGTATGGATCGATAACATATCTTTTATTTGGAGAAGACATCATTCTTTCTGAAAGCGGATGTCAGCAAGGTGATCCTGGTGGACCATTACTCTTTTGTTTGGGTATCCAGGAAATTATTGATTCTTTGTCATCCGAATTTAACATTTGGTATTTGGACGATGGATGCTTAGCAGGTGACTTTGAGACCGTTCTCCAGGATTTTGCTAACTTAATTGAGAATTGCAAGAAAATCGGTTTGGAAATTAACACGGACAAATGTGAGATATTCTTTTGTTTTCTTTTGTTCACGAGGCTTTCAATGACGTGGCCACAGGCATTATCATATTAGATGAAGCTCTTTCTCTTTTGGGTGCTCCAATAACTGATTTAGCTACAAGGCCTATCTTTGACAAGAAGTTGGAGGAAATGAAGAGACTTGTTACTAATCTAAAACTTTTGCAGCGCCACTCAGGATTCTCAAGCTTATACAATACATATAATATCACATAACAGAGTCATAGGAACTAATATTAAAAACATTATCAGCTAATTTTTGAATTTGATCAATTATCACCGAACAAAAGATCGGTATATGAATTCGTTAAGTCTGTGTGTGGCTTTTTTGTGTTAAAGAAGTTTAAAATTCTGGTTGCAGATACAGAAAGAGCATCAAAAAGTAAGCTTAGATCTCGATGTACTTCGCTGTAACTCATCGGGAACAACGTCAAAATGACGATCAAAATATAATACACTATGTATACCATTTCTGTGATTTTTAACGCTGAAAACGAATAGCATAACATTTTTAAAACTTGTTTTGACGTGATTTATAAAAAAAAGTTTTTGAATAATAGATTATCATGAGTCATATTTAGTCTTAACTATTGTGGTAGGTATTTGCACTGCAATTTTGTTCGGTCCGGCAATGCTAGAAGAGCATTCTCAACTTGTTTTCCTGTATAATCTCTAATTACGTACATGTACATAGTACAAACTTGCGGTGTTAAAATTCTCTTACGTACTGAGATAAGTTTCTGTTAGGCGAATAGTTCTCGAAGTTACTCCTGCTGTATGTACAAGTTTTAAATAGCTTTTGAACTCGAAATTGCAGACGTTTAGTGCATTTCTATACAAATTGTAAATGTTATTTCAATTTGTAAAAGTCAATGGGATAATCAAAAAGGTTTAGATGTGGTCATGTGTAGTAAGTACATATCCACCCCAATGGGTGTAATTTGTATTTGTATATGTTTTTGAAAATTATTCAATACTTTATTATTATCACCTCATAAACTTTAAGGGTCGTTCTTTTAATCTTTTATTAAATATATTCCCCAAATGAATTTCCTGGATACAATCGTTTATCTTAGGGATAACTTTAATGGACGATGAAAAACGGGCTCTTAATGTAAAAGTTTTATGCGCTACAACGTTCACAATACATTAATTTTCTATACTGCACACAAGGCTCTAATAGTTTTCAGTTTTTTAATCACATGTTATAAATTGCTTATTCAAATGTGTGTTTTAACGATTTTCTATAGCATTTATAGCAACTAAGTTCATGTTACCAACCTTTATGTGTTTCAAAGTGCTGATCCTCATATAGTTAACCACGATTTGCACAGATTATTTGTAACGTCGAAACTTGGTAGCTCCCAGCATTGTGCTAAATAAATGATTGACGCATACTGCAGTTTATAATTGAATCTGTCATCTTCCTCGTCAGTCATCACTGTCATCAGTCATCACTCATCAGTAACAAATCTACTTAGTACTTTCCACAAAGTTATACATTGTTGAGCTTTCTAATTTGTACACTACGTTACTTTTAAATCTCAATATTGTAAGTGTGATACATCACAAGATCAGCAATTTTAAATATAAATTTTCAATGTTCAAATAATGTGTTAATAATCGGACAGAAAAACCTATTGGGTATTGGTACGGGATTAGGTTTATAGATATTTCTGTTATTTCCTAGGTTTCAATTGTTAAGGTTAAGTGTGTAAATGGATTTGGCATAATTGGGATATTCGATGTAATAAACGAAAGTTAACTAAGATTTATAAAAAATTAATACAAATGCGGCATAATTTTACTACGAGGCGACGCCGACGTTTAGTTTATAATAAAGGTACCATCCGCCCCTAACACTCTGTCATTTAGAAAGTATCTAGTTTCGTACGACCAACTTTAATCAACCTTTCATTTACATGTAGAGATGATTAAATTTATAGCCAGAAAGACAAAACAGAAAATTTCATGTAAATTTACTAGGATGCTTTTCTAAATTACTACAACTGTAAAAAATATTCATTATTTGACGTAATCTAAATATACAGGGTGTCCCAGTTGAAACTGACACATTATTGAAGCGTAATGTTACCATAGAAATGTTAAAAAATAGTTTTAGATTGTTACTCTAGCAACAGACGTAAATATAATATATTCAATCGTCACGAAAAATAAAACGTCAATAAACTTGTTTCAGCGTTTTTGAATTGAATAATAACACAATTTCTTCAGCTAATTTTATTGACGTTTTATTTTTCGTGACGATTGAATATATTATATTTACGTCTGTTGCTAGGAGACAAAACTTAAACTATGCACACATATTTCACATTTCACATCACACATATTTGAGCTTCACTTCACTAAAACTGTTTATCTTGTTCTTCAAGTTGAAGGATGCATAGCCTTTTAATTGCTCCTTTGGTGCTATCAATCGAAGTTTTAAGAGCAACTACATGCACGACACCGTCAGTTCCAGGGTGCAGCGCTGTTACGCTTAAAACGTCTACTGCTTTTAAACGTGATTATTGACTAAACGTAATAAGATAGAAATGAACGGTTTTAACAAATAAGTGTCAAATTTCGAAAAGTTTTTTCCAATCACATTAAAAAAGGTTGCAAGTTATACAGGGCGGGAGAAAAAATTGCCTATCTTCATCTAAAAATAACTTGACCAAGAAGGAAGCCAATTCAACAATTTCTGTAAAATTCAGTTACCATATTTTTTCCTTAATTATTGCCATGATCTTTAAATTAGCTATAAATACATATTTTTGAAAGTTTTGGTAACGTTTACTTATTTCAGTGTATAAATGACAAAAAAAATAAAAATGCAGAAAATACGTACTTTAAAAAATTGAAAAGCTACTGGCGATATTGAAACTAATGAAAGTGCACGCACACACAAAAATTGGCGTATCTTCCTTATTTGTAAAAATTAATTGCACATGTTGACATTTTTAAAAAGGTAAGGACCCAGCTTTCGAATAGTGTAAAAATATACAAGGGGTGCTAGTTAAATAAGTCAAGTAATTTTTAGTTGAAGATGGGCAATTTTTTAATATGATTGGGAAAAAACTTTTCGAAATTTGAAACTCATTAGTTGAAACCGCACTTCGTTTAGCCAATAATCATGTTTAAAATGTGTGGGTTTCAACTGGGACACCCTGTATTTAGTTCAATGCGTTTCAAATTTTTGCAAATCTCTTAAACAACGTTTTCTGATTTGTTCACAGCTTTCATCACTTCATTCATTTTTGTTTTGGGATTAAAAAATAATCTGTTGGGAGCCCAATCCGAGAAGTAACGTAAATGTTGAAATCATTCAAAATCGCATTTACTGAAGTATAGTAAGAGTTTTTAAACAATTAAACACACAAGTACTCTCTGTAGATAGATTACTTTCTGAATTGCAAAGATTTTTAAAACTTGTGCGAAATAAGTTCAATTATCTTCAAAATACTTTCTATACTGACAAAGTTATAGAGGCGTTGTTGATTTACTATCAAATTATCGAGAAAGTATCACATTTAACGGAATTTATTTAAATTTCCATTTGACATTAAAATTGGAATATTTTTAAATTAATTATTTAACGGATTTACTCTTGAAGGAAAGCATGATAAACACAAACAAAAAACAAAATGAAAAAAAAAACAATTTCGAGTGGTACCTAGATGATGAATTAATCATTCTGTCTAAACGTGATCCTAATGCTATTTGTAATCCACCGGTTTTTTAATGTCAATTAAATATTTTTGTAATAATAATAATTGCACTAAACCCGCTGAAGGAAATGCGATTCAAATGTAGAAAAGATTGATAACTGGCGCTCTTTATGATGGAAACGTTCGGATTTCATGTGGAATTTACGAGAGCAAATTTATATGTACTTAGCGATGAATTATTTCAGATAGAACTTTAGGTTAAATAAATTACTAAGGATAGAACGTCAAAAATGTAGTAGATCATAACTGTGACATTTGTTTGTCAAGTGGTGTGTGAATGCCACAATTTAAGAACATTCTAGAGCTTTTTTCTTAACGAATATATGGGTGAGACTATATTAGACCATAGAAGTGTAACAAAAATGTTTACAAAAGAAGGATATGGGCCCAAAATTATTCACGAAAGGACAGCGGTGTATAGGAAAATCAAATTTTGTTCTGAACAATTTCGATGGGGTAGGGAATCGATCGATCGTGAAATGTGGTCGCCCCGTAGAAGCTAGAACAGAACTGTGAAAAAGATGGAAGTTTGAGATCGTTGTGTAATGGTTGTAGTCATTCTATACGAAGCCAAGACGTCTAAGAGAACTGTCGTGAGAATATTACACGATGATTTCAGGCATGAAAAACATGTGCGCACGATGAATTTACAGACTGCTTACGCCTGGAGAGAAACTGTTCAGAAGAGAAGTTTGGGCAGAACATTTCACTGCTTTGGGGCAAAGTGAAGACTTTCTGTTGCACTGGGAGACGAAATTTGGGTACACCATTGCGATCCTTCCACAAAGCAGGAATCATAAGGGCTCGTCGAGAACATTGAGATGGCGATGGCTTATTGGGGCGCTGACGTAATTCTGTTGATTGGAGAAGTCTATGGAAACACCATTAAAAATTTACAGATGGTTGTGATGGAGAAAAGATGGAATTCGTGGAAGCAAAAACGTTGAAGTAATTTAAAGTCACATGCGAAAATTATTTTATAAACTGTAAGGTAACCCGTTGAGGTATTTCATTTAGAACGGCTTTGTACTACAACATTCTTGCAGAAATTGAAGAAAATAAAATCTGCGAGGAAAACGCATCGAAAGATCTGGATGCAATTTTGAGAGATGCTCTTGGATCCCTTATAGACTACATTTAAGCTCACTTTAACTATCTTTCATGTTTAATTAAATCAGAGGAAGGCTTTATCACTTATAGGAAGCATTTAAGCTGGTGGAGAAACTGGATCAAAGAAAACTTCTATCAAAACGGAACTATATAGACTGTGAAAGAAGACCAAAACATTTGAATTCAAATCAAACATCTTCTCTTAGACATTCCCCCATCCCGGCCTGTGAAACATCACAGGCAGGGATGGGGTTCAACAGAACGGTAATAGAACGGTAACGAACGCTCAATGTCCTACCAATACCTCCAATTAAGTAGGAGAAGATGAAATTTGGTGAGATTAGGGAGGAACTTCATCATAGTATAATTTGTAAATATTAACCAATTCTCCACCGGGGCCCATAAGGCGCATCGTCTCTAATATTTTCTACTCGTTTAAGTTTATAATAATTGTTTGTACTTGAATTTTAATTACAATTTGGTGTACATTTTATGCGCACCTGAATGGAGATAAAATTTTCCAACAGCAATTTTTGTTATAAAACCATATTTTAAGATAATTTTTAATGCTAATCGATCTTGAACGAGAAAAGATATCCTACCGCGTAACGTGCTCTAATTAATTTAACTTAAAAATGTGATCCATCATCTTTTCTTTTAATCCATGTGCTGCCAACATATTTCATCACAAAAGACACATTTTAAGTTAAAGAAAGTAATATCCCGAGAAAGTTTAAAATACGTGAGACGAATATTGGAAAGCTGAAGTATTATTGCCTTATCAGCAAATGTAATCAGTACGATGATCCGAATGTATGTAAATTGCCGGTTTATATAAAACTATGTATACACTTTTTCAATTACTGAGTTAGCTTTGTCAAAAGAAAATCGATATCTTCACTTTACGTCGCATGTTTACATTAGTCTTTAATGAAAATGTATTTAGTAACGTAATTTGATTATTTACCCTCTCGGGCAGATAAAATTAATTTCCTCGAACCCCACTAAAATGGCAAGCTGCTTTATGCATTTGAGAAACTATTCAAGAACTTCCGTACTTACAATCTCGAATTTCAGTACAATTTCAGTCTTGCGAAATGAACGTAATTTGTAAAAGTAAATTAGATTGGTAATCAGATACATTTTGCATTTAGTGATCTATAGCCAGGTAGTTAATGAAATGCAGTCTTTGAAACCCACTTGACACAGAAAACATCCAAAGTCGTGTCAGTTTCAAAGGGCCGAAGTGAACATTTGAGTATTGGAACGAACGACACCGATGTGGTTGTAGCTTGTTAATAATGCGAAGCATGTAACAGAATACCAATGTGAAACTTGTCGTGTACTAAAAATGCGCAGAAAGTCAATTTCAGCTTCGCTTCGCTTTACTGGAATTGCTCTCCCAGTCGTGCCGAGTGGGGATTGTTGTTTGGTGGAACAATCTGTTTTGGGTATCCTCTCAGTGTTTATACTAAGGGTTTTATCTTTGGAGATTTCGTCAATGAATGAGGTTCGTTTTGTTGGATTAACAGATAGACCCTCTTCTCCGCACCATGCTTACACTACAGTTAAAGCTCCCTGCATCACATCTGATATGGTCTCTTCAAATCTGCCACGTACCACAATCGCTATGGCATCGGCATACCCAACGGTGGGTGTAGCCTGCCTCGCTTAATCGCCTCAGCAGTCCGTCCACTACCAGGCACCACAATAGAGGAGAGAGAACTCCCCCCTGTGGATCCTACATACTAGCAAGTTCGTTACACTTTTTGAGAATGCAATTTCGACGTATAATTGTGTTATAATGTGCCGAATGCAGGAGCGCCGCTTTAAAGGGCAAGGGGGGGGGGGGCCTATAAATCGCCAAAATCCATTTTAGAAAATGTTAAAAGCTCACAATAAAACACAGCAACTTTTGGAATACATATAATGTTATATCCCATCAGCGACTCTTCATACCCTATTGATTTACTAATTTAAAAATAGGTAAAAATTTTGAAGTACTTATTCTAATTTCTACTTGAAAAAATGAAAATGAAAGAACTGTTCTCCAAACATAATGCCCTAAAAATACGTCGATTTCGTAATTAATACGGAAGATTGCCATGATGTAGGTATAGAATCGGTTACTTACAGCATAAATAAAACTACGTACTTAATTGAAAAAATTGCTTCCATAATTTATTTACAACGTTTACAAACGAAACGACTATGCAACCTTTTAGGTACATACAAAAAACATGAGATACGTATTAGCTACTCATCAAAGAAAACGTATCCCCTAACATGCAGATATAACGTTTTAAAAAAACTACTAAAGTCTGTCTCTTTGTAGTAGATACGCAAAGTATAGGCCAATATAAATCTTATGGGACTTTTTACCATTGTGTTTCCGGTTCTAAAATTACTTAAGTGTGTAAATATTCCCCGATGTAACATTATTCCGTAGCGAAGCATATATTTTAGAAGTCCTAAACATTTTATTAGGTATACAGGAAGCCCATCAGTATGTGTTTATTTTTTATTTATTTAAATATTACATTACATCCTACGGGAAACCAAACAGTACCTATAGGGAACGAATTCAAAGTAGAAAATAAAAGTGGAGAATACACGGCACCGGGCACATTAGAAAAAGACTTGTAAAGATATATTCTGAAATTTAAAAACATTAACCACCTCTTTCTTCCTAATGTTTCTTACAAATGAATGAAAATTATTTTATTCGATTACTAGAAAAACTGTACATTAGTGGAATTCGCAAGGAACGAAAGATCATTTTGCTTAAGAGCATTTATGGAAACAATACATGTACTAATTAACAAATAACTTGGATATGCATTACTCTTAACATCATGAATTGTTGTAAGCTTCAAGAATGAGGTAAAGTAGAAAAACTTATTAATTATCATACAGGTTTCAGGGTTATTAATTGCCACTTTATTGTTTACAAATACATAAATTGGACGACGTTTCGCCAAACCTGGCTTTTTCAAGTCAATTTTTGGAAATATGTTATTACTAAAGTAGGTACAAGTGTAAAATTATAAAATCAAATAATTATGTTGGTGGGGTTACATTTTTTAAAATACATACTCTTATAATTTCTATTCAAATTTTTGAAAATCGCTTAATCCAGTCATAAAAATGAGGTAACAAAATACTTATTGCAAATAGTAGAGTT
Source organism: Pyrocoelia pectoralis (assembly GCA_036250285.1). NCBI lineage: Eukaryota > Metazoa > Arthropoda > Insecta > Coleoptera > Lampyridae > Pyrocoelia > Pyrocoelia pectoralis. Next base: position 86,313,475 of record CM070074.1, on the reverse strand, counting down.
TAGTTAGGTCGAACATATTATTTGTGCTTTTCGTTATAAACAGATACATTAGTATTAAATTATGGGCTGAAGAAACTGGCGCCCTTGTTGGCTTTAAAAGCCTGTATTGCAAACTGTGAGTGAGTCACACTTTAATACTATCACTTGTGTTTTATTCTGTGCTAATACCATCTCTAAAACCTGATAACCAGGACAAGAAGCGTAAAAACACCGGATTTTGTAGCTTAAAACCCGGACATGTAAACAGAATTTTTTTTAAGTTACTCAGTAAAATAAAAAGTGGTTTTAATTGTTATAAATAACTTTTTATGTATTTTCATTCAATTTTAAACTAAATTTTCTTTCTCTTCTAAGAAAGAACACAGAATCTTCTTAAAGTTTCGAGAAACTGTTAGCAGTCTTACATTTTTTATTTGTTAAAATAAAAAAATAATTATACTCTCTTATCAAAACAAAAATTATAACAAAAAAACTCTTTTTGGTCTCACATTTATAATTTCTTTAAATAAAAAGAAATACTCAACAAAATAAAATCTTGAAGTTATAAAAAACTGTTCTAATCCCACATTTTTAATTTTTTTAAATAAAAAAAAACACTCTTAACAAAACTTTTTTAAACCCGGACTACAAATGAAACCCCGCCGGGACGCTCCCCAGACGCCCAGACAAATTCGGGGAAACCCGGACGGATGGCAACCCTAAACAGAGTTCACTGGTCACAATATAGTGGTGGAGCTGATGGATAGCAATCCTCTCGTAAACATCAATTTGATGTTTATACTACTATATTTAGTATCAACTAATTCAATATTAAAAATTATCAAAATGTGATTACAACATCAAACAAATAGCAAAGGCATTCTCGCTGCAAAACATGTGCACGAACGATGAGAACAGAGAGGAAACAACAGAAATACCTTTGGTCTTTAACTTTTTGTAAATCTACCAAGTATAGGTAGGTATACATACCTACACGTAAGTAGAGATTGCATATACACCACTCAGTTCTATCACTAACCACACGCGGTCGCGTAGAGGTAACCACAGGTACTACTAATGTGTAAACATACTCCATATCTATAATTTAAATTTAGATTAAAATATGACAGTTTAATTCACATAAACAATGATTTTCATAAATCCTTCGATAAAATGTAGTATATTGATAACCTTATCTTAGTTTAGGATTATTGGATATACTACTTTCGTCAGTAATTTACAGCTAATCCTACTGTGTAGAGAGCTCCTAAGGATTTTTTTATACAAATGGGTGCAGGTGCACCTTCCACGATTGCGACCTCCTCGCACGTATGTTATTCTTCAATACTCATTTAAATTGTAGCTACAGGGATTTACCAATTGTGTTTGTATTGGCAAAACGGATTCGTTCAAACGAAATATAAGATTATAATTAGGTACATCATTTCCAACGTACCTTTTTGAGAAGACAATTCACTTGAACTTCACCAATCTCTTTTAGAGTTTAAATTTGAGAAAAATCAAGATTTGGATAAAAGAACTACATACTGCTATTAAGAGAATCTGTTTAAATTTACAGTAGTTTTTGGATAGACTGCCGTCCAATTAAATAAGATCTATTCTGAGCAAAATTGACCGAAATAGATTTAGCGAACTTTATTTCCCATTCACATTTTAATTACTTGGTAATAAGTGCAGCAAGGAAAAAGTGGCTCAAAGATCTATTTTCTCTCTAGCATTCACTTCAAGATTCTACGCAAAGAAGTAAAAGACAAAAAACCGTCAATATAGCTTCAAAAATAGCGTACGAAAGGCAGGAACTTTATAAGAATTTTACAAACATATATCATAAAGCATTTAATTGAAAGACCGCTTCCTTTTTTAACATTGTACTCGTACTATGTATAAACAAAGACTAGTTAGTAGTAGTAATATTTGGTCTTGTTTTATTAATCAATTGTTAAACGGTATTAAGTATTAGACCAGGATATTAAGTTCAACAGTTAATTATTTATTTATTCGATATTTCGCAAGCTAATTGCTTGCTTCTTCAGGAAAATAAATGTATAATGCCATTTTTCTGACATCATTCAAATTTATTTATAGAAAATTTTATCTTACAATTTTAATAGCTGTTATAATTGATATGACCTTAATTTATATTTTTTCTGCATTCAGCTATAAGTATTTACTTTTTGAAAAGTGTTAATACGAGGGAAGTTTCGTGGCAACTTGCCAGAATTATTTTGTAAAACAAGGCCAGTACCTTTTGCTTTAATACCACAAGTTGAACCTGAAATTGATAATTTAGTTTCTCAAGGCATTCTTACTAAAGTGAACTATTCATCTTTGCCTACGCCAACTGTGCCTGTTGCAAAGCCCAATGGAGCGATACGTATATGTGGAGATTTAAAAATTTCATTAAATCCCCACTTAAAAGTGGATGAACATCCCCTACCCACTATTGATGAACTACACTGCTCCAAGAACTTAACGCACCACCTTGTCATATAAAAAACTCTCGTTGATATCTTTTTAAATTCTTCAATTTTTGGTTATATTTGGACAAGCCCTTTATGCAATATTTATGTATCAAATCTTATTTGCAGATACCGTTATTCTTTGCTAATTCAAAACAAAAAACTGAAAAATTATGCGTTTCGTTAAATTTGTTAAAAGACATTCGAAAACAATTTACCATTGCAAATTAATATTGAGCGTTGTCATTTTGTTTTTTCTTTCTAAGTGTCACTTTTTATAATCATGCAACGTCAATCAAGAAATTTAAGTAGCGAAGAATGTGCTCAAGCTGTGGTATTACAGGAAGAGGGTTGGAGTTACCGCGCAATAGGACGACGATTTGGTGTATCCCATACATCGGTCTCCCGAATGTTGCAAAGACATAGGGAGACTGGTAATCACAACAGAAGACGTGGACAAGGCAGACATCGTGCCACAACTCCGATTCAAGACCGTTTTATGCGACTTTCTGCCTTGAGAGAACGGTTCATAACCACCAGAAGATTGCAGTCACAACTTCGTGAAGTACATGGCGTTCAAATTAGCATTGAAACTGTCCGCCAACGTCTTAGGCAAGCTAATTTAGTGCCCCGTGTTCCTGCCCGAGGTCCAGCATTGACCGTAGACCATCGCAGAAATCGATTAAATTTTGCAAGAAATCACGTCAATTGGTTACCAGCTGATTGGGGCCGAGTACTTTTTACTGATGAATCCAGGTTTTGTCTTTTTAACTGTGATAGGCGTATCCGAGTGTACAGACGTCCAAATGAGCGGTACGCACAGTGTAACATAAGAAATACCACATTGTTTGGTGGGGGGTCAGTTATGGTTTGGGGTGGTATTTCTTTGGAAGCTCGCACGGACTTAATGGTGTTAGATAATGGAAATCTAAATGCTGATCGGTACATCTTGCAAGTTCTGGAAGAGTATGTTGTACCATTTGCGCCATATATTGGTCAACATTTCTTGTTAATGCAAGATAATGCACGACCTCATAGTGCTCAAGTCGTGCAAAATTACCTCGAGAACGTTGGCATTAATACCATGGAATGGCCAGCGCGGAGTCCCGATCTCAATCCAATTGAGCATGTCTGGCACATGCTCGGAAGAGCCCTGCGGAACCATCCAAATCCAGCCGACAACATACAGGAAGTTAAACAACGGCTAGTGGACATATGGAATGGATTGGATCAAAGCGACATAAGGTCGTTAATTTTAAGTATGGAACGTCGATGTGAGGCCGTAATTCAAAATAGAGGCGGAAATACCCGTTATTAACTTATTTTTCACATTTTTTAAAGATACGAAATTTTACTATTTTTTGTTTTTTGTTACGCCCCTGAATTATGATTCTGTATGTTTACTTTTTCTGATATAATAACACGTTAAATTATTCATTATTTAGTATAGATTAATAAAAAATAAAAAAATATGTGTTACGTTTCCAATGTTGTCAAATTTCATGATGGTGCGTTAATTTCTTGGAGCAGGTATTTTCATCAATGGCCGGTGGTGATAAATTTACAAAAATTGATTTAAGTCAAGCTTATTTACATTTAGAAATGGGTCCAGATGATAGGCACTTATTAACTTTAAATACACATAAGGGCTTATACCAATGAAATCGTTTAATGTTTGGATTGGCGTCTGCACCACCCATTTGGCAACAGCGTGGGTTCGAGTCCCATCCGCATCGCCACTATTATTTTTGTTTGTTTGATGAGAATAAATGCAATAGAACGAACACAACTGAAAAAACGGTTTATTAATTTTCCTAATGTTTTTTTCTGTAACCTTAACTACTGTCCCTATATCAACCAAAAACAGAGTAAAAAAATACAATGTTGATATAAGCTATAACATCATGAAAAAACATTGTCTGATTAAAAAATCCTTAGGCTCGTTCAGTTATAAAATTTTGGGTGAATTTTTAGTACACAAATTAGTAAAGGTCGTTCCTTAGTGAATAGTACAGTCAATTTAAACACAAAAATATACAAACATTGCAAAAAATCCTATGTTAGGTTTACTTTTTTCATGGTGTTAGGTTCGGTCCCAGTATTAAATACTCAATTTTGCAACTTCGAAAAACTTGTGGAAACGGGGGGGGGGGCACCAAAAACCGCGATTTTTTCGGACTTTTTTCAGTTTTAGCCTCGTAGATCAAAAACTATGAGTTGTACTGCAAAGAATATGATTATCTTTTTTAAACTGGACTAAATTTTCTACCATTTGAGCCTAACCGGAAGTCTGTAAGTATAATAGTTTCCGAGATACAGCTCTTCAAAAATAGGCATGTTCCCTAAATCTGTTTTTAACGTATCATCCATGATTCGAGCCAGATATTGCCACAACGACGTACCCTACGACCGTTGTCATGGAGGAAAAAATTGTAGGAAATTTTATCACCTTTTATTTAAGCATAGATGCATTCCTGTTGGCCTAACAGTTCTCGAGAAAAAGACGGAAAACCGGAAAACAGTGAAATCGCTACGACTCCACATATATGTAATAGCATTACTATGATTAGAAGACATTTTCTGATTATTCTTATTTAGCCTAGCGAACGAACGCTCAAAAAGGGCTTGTAGACAGACTTTTTGATCCTAAAGATTTTATTTCTGGGATGTGTTTGGTGATGATTATACGAAAAGTAGCGTAACAAAATGTGCGGATTTCTTTGGTTTTCCGTTTACATCTCTTGAACAGGCCATCATAGTGGGAAATGGCCAATCATAAAAAAAAGCTGATTAAATTTTCTACAAGTTTGCTTCTATGCGTTTTTTCTCTATCTCTATCCGTTGAAGAGATATTCGCTGTCAAGAATTGACATTCTTTTTTAAATCGCTTTTACGCGACGTTTTTCAGCAAATGTTGTGTCCTAGCTCCTAAAGTATTGGGTTTATAGCAAAAACTTTTGAAATAAAACTTGTAGACCATAAAATTTCCTATAAAATACATATACCGTTTAATATTTTATCTCAAATAGATTAGATGTTATAGTTATTTAAAAAAAACGTTGAGTTCAAGATGGAATAGAGGGCACTATAGTAAAAGTCAGCTAAGAGTAAAGTGAAGGATTGTATAGGGAAAATTTGACCTTGGCGTTGATTGGTTAACACACGAGGCAAGTTTACAAAACGAAATTTGTCCAAAAATGATGCTAAGGCGTCATTGCCAGTTTTGCAATATTATATTGTCTAAACTTGTTAATTCTGACCGTCATTTAAATTTGGTGAAATTCAAAATCGACCATTAAAAGGAAAATTAAGACACATTCTACATTAATTAGCTAATAAATCTGAAATGTTGGTTAATTTCTAACCAACAAATTTCACATAAAATTTGGCATCGCTGCCATCTAATCTAGTAAAATATTTGTGGTTAGGTTACTGTCATGTAAGACATTTGTGAAAATTTAGTGAGGTAAATGTAACTTGAATTAAAGCGCCCTCTACTTTACTCTTATTTGATTTATAGTATAGAGAACAACTAATTTTGTGGGAGGTTTGGAGCTAAATCTGATATGTGAGTATTAAATACAGATTACCTGCATCCTTAGCCAAAAAATTTCAGTCTTATGCGCCACCATGTTTAATGGTCTCTAGTCTTTTCTAAATGCATTTATGATAGGGTTAATGTTTGACGAAAAGAACAAAAGTATTTTCTCAAGGCAGCTTTTATTTTATAATTGGCCATTTCCCATTACGATCGCCTATTTAAGAGATACAAAGGGAAAACTTAACAAATCCGCAAATTTTGTTACGCTACGGAGTTTGCTCATACGGTAGGGCCGGGGACTTTTCGTATAATTATCACCAAACACCTCCAAACACATCTTAGAAATAAAATCATTAGGGTCAAAAAGTCTGTCTAAAAGCCCTTTTTGAGGGTTCGTTCGCTAGGCTAAATAAGAAAAATCAGAAAATATCTTCTAATCATACTAATGCTATTACATACCATGTGGTCCATTTAAATTGAGACATCGAAATATTTCAAAAAATAAGCATCGTATTAAAAAACTGTTTAAGAAGAATCGCCATATTTTGGAGGGGGAAAGCCTACCCTATGAAAATTAGCTCCCCCCTCTTTGCCCTGGGGACTGGGCGGGGGGCAACTTTGAAATCTTAAATGGAAACCCCCATCTTTATTGCAGAATCGGATTCTGCGGGAAAAAATAATTCGAATTTGTCTGAAACTTTTTTTTCAAAACATTGTAGATGGCGCTCTATTCGGCGTTGAATTCGAAAATTAATGAAGTTACGCTTTTTGTTAATTTTTTTAATAAACGCATAGGCAGCTTTGGTTAAATTGTTTAGACATTTACATTTGGTTGAAACTTTTTTTGAATCATGGTAATGGTACTGTATTCGGTGTAAACGGAAAAAATCCTTCATGGGGTTCAATTAGAGTAAGTGTTCGAAATGGTGCCCTTCAACTTCGATGCACCTATTGATCCGTTCGCCGAATGACCGCTCGCAATTCAACAGTGTGTCGGCTGGAATTTGAGCGCAAGCATTCCTGATTCGCTCAATCATGTCTTGACGAGTTGTAGGCGCTCGTAGATAAACTTTATCTTTGAGAAAGCCCCACAAAAAGAAATCTGGCGACGTTAAATCTGGCGACCTAGCAGGCCAATTAATCGGGCCCTGTCTCCCAATCCATCGACCATGAAAATTGTGGTCTAATATCTCCCGTGCAGCTGCTGAGTAATGTGCCGGGCAACCGTCGTGCTGAAACCACATGTTTCGTCGAACATCCAGGTTAACGTTCTCCAGTAGTATTGGCAAATCGTTTTCAAGAAAACTTCGATACTTTTGTCCGTCTAACGTACCTTCAATAAAATAAGGACCGATTAGTTTATCGCCTATGATTCCACACCAAACGTTAATTGACCAGGGACGTTGTCGTTCTACTTGTCGCAACCAGTGTGGGTTTTCCACACTCCAATAGTGCATATTGTGTCTATTAACCTCGCCATGGTTTGTGAAGGTAGATTCATCCGAAAACAGCACATTTCGAAAAAAATTCGGGTTTCGTTGTATGTTTCCACGCGCCCATTCACAAAATTCTAATCGGTTATGAAAGTCATTGCCATGAAGTTCTTGGTGCATCGAAATATGGTAAGGATGAAACTTATGACGATGCAACATTCTCAAAATGCTAGTTCGAGAAATTCCAGAATCCCGAGCTAATTTCTCGACTGCTCACATGGGGATCCCGGGCGACAGCAGCTAGCACAGCTATTTGGTTATTTTCTCCAGTGACGGTTGTTCTGCGATTAACTTTTTTAGCTTGTACACTTCCACTGGCAATAAAATCTTGAACAACACGGTAAAAAGTAGCACGCGACCGTACATTATCAGGAAAACGCTCAGCATACAAGGCCATAGCATCGTTAATATTTCTTCTACATTCACCATAAATCAGAACCATTTCGACTTTTTCTTGTGCAGATAAACGAAATAAACGATCCATTTTAATAGAAATTCCAATCGAAATTTGAATAACTTGTTACCAGTAGCGAATGATAATAGTATCAGTATGAAAATCAGTATGATCCGTCGGCGTCGTTCAGTAATGTAATGTAATTTTGTGACAATGAAATATTTAACTTGTGTTTTAACCTAAAACCACACTAAAACTGACGTAATGATCCACGTGAAGTTAGCTTGTTATTTCGATAACCGCCATTTTTCTACTGTTGACGTGTGTTTACGCTATGCATTTACTCTATTTCTAAACAATTCAACCAAAGCTGCCTATGCGTTTATTAAAAAAATTAACAAAAAGCGTAACTTCATTAATTTTCGAATTCAACGCCGAATAGAGCGCCATCTACAATGTTTTGAAAAAAAAGTTTCAGACAAATTCGAATTATTTTTCCCCGCAGAATCCGATTCTGCAATAAAAAATGGGGGGTTCCATTTAAGATTTCAAAGTTGCCCCCCGCCCAGTCCCCAGGGGAAAGAAGGGGGAGCTAATTTTCATAGGGTAGGATTTCCCCCTTCAAAATATGGCGACTCTTCTTAAATAGTTTTTTAATACGATGCCTATTTTTTGAAATATTTCGATGTCTCAATTTAAATGGACATGTGGAGGATTTCACTGTTTTCCGGTTTTCCGTCTTTTTCTCGAGAACTGTTAGGCCCGCAGGAATGCATCTATGCTTAAATAAAAGGTGATAAAATGTCCTACAATTTTTTCCTCCGTAACAAGAGCCGTAGGGCACTTCGTTATGGCAATATCTGGCTCGAAACATGGATGATACGTTGAAAAAAGATTTTGGGAAAAATTGCCTATTTTTGAAGAGCTGTATCTCGGGAACTATTATACTTACAGACTTCCGGTTAGGCTTAAATTGTAGCAAATTTAGTCTAGTTTAAAAAAGATAATCGTATTCTTTGCACTATAACTCGTAGTTTTTGAGCTACGAGGTTAAAACTGAAAAAAGTCCGAAAAAATGGCGGTTTTTGGCCCCCCCCCAGTTTCCACAAGTTTTTCGAAGTTGCAAAATTGAGTATTTACTACTGGGACTGAACCTAACAACATAAAGTCAAACCTAATATAGGATTTTTTGCAATGTTCATGTTTAAAATGACTGGACTAGAATATACAAATATTTATTGATTTACTTATACAGGGTGTTTGCGCAATAATTCGAAAAGTTTTGTAATTTCGAATGGGAAAAGCTTTGCTATTCTAAATGGAACTGCAGTAAAAACTACTAGTTTTAGAAGACACATAGTATAGACATTAATTGGAGAGATTGAAAAGCTTTATCGATCTACATAATAATATGCAGGGTGTTCCATTTATAATAAAAAAGTTTTCCCCATTCGAAAAAAACTTTACGGATTATTGGAAAACACCCTTTATAATTAAATCGAAAAATATTTGTATATTCACTAAAGAACAACCTATATGTTTACAAATATTTTACCTATATGCATGCCTTCGAAAGTGATTTCTGTATCGTGCATTGGTATTAGTGTTCTATACGTGTACTTTCCGATATGACTGGGTGTGTATTTTGTTCAATGTCGTTGACTCACTAATCGGACCAGTAGTGTTCAAGACATTCCAATGCAAGTAAAGAGTATTTTGTTGTGTTAGTGTTTATGTTTAATATTACTATCGGAGTAAAAATGCAAGGCCTCTGACTTTAGAAGCTTGTATCTCAGTAATTAGCAATCATAATTTAATGAAATAAAGTGCATTTAAAAGATCATTTATTCCTACATAAAGGTGTACAGTTTTAGATTTTTGCAACACATCGTTAATTTTCTGTACTAATTTATGTGCGAAAAAGCGCTAATTATGGCTCAAATCGCACAAGCGCTCGACTTTAAAAATTAATTACGGCTATATTATTGAAACTGAGTGGTAGATACTTATATATTTGACAAGTGTATACTTTTTTGTCGGTGTGAGATGCTTTTGAGGCCAATTGGTTTATTAGTCTTAAAACCATAATGAAAAAACGACATCTTGTGTAATTCAGTACCTGAACGTTCGATATTAATAATATTCACAGTAACATAACAAGGTTAAAGCAATTATATTGTGGTCTAACACGATTCACAAAAATA